>HG991991.1:16282500-17532500 GCA_905220435.1 Amphipyra tragopoginis | reverse complement strand
CATCTACATAAATAAAAAGAAAAGTCCTGACTAATAACTGACTCATCAACGCCCAGCCCAAACCCTTGGACCTAGAAAGCTGAAATTTTGCACAGAAGTTCCCTTTATAATTTAGACAAGGAAGGATTTTTGAAATTCAACCCCTAAGGGAGTTAAATAGGGGATGAAAGTTTGTATGGAAAATCGTCACTAACAGGTTAAAAATTTCACGCAAGCGAAGCTGCAGGCAAAAGCTAGTGGGACCTATACATAATGGTGAAATGAGGGTGTACTATACACCTCTGCCGAACCCTTCATACGAATACAAGCGTGATGTTATGATTATTTGAGAAAATTGCTGTAGAATATTAATTTATTACTTACCATAAAGATGTTGTAGTCAACTACTAATTTGATAAAGTACGGCTGAACATCAGTATTTTACACTGACCGGATACAAGTTATATCTCCTTAACCCAATTAGTGGTGGCTATCGGTTTCCTTATAATCTGAGCCTTTGAAGATGTTGTAGACACAACATCAAAGACTTACGAAAGTTAAAGGTTCCACGTTCTACACGCTCTACACGATCCTCCTGAATTGAATTATGCCTCATGTGATGAACTGGACGTTGTCAGGATGCCGGTAGTTCAATTAAAATGCTAGTGACTAAAATAGCATTGAACTCGTGGAAGATGACCCGTAAGATTGTTGTACACACTTTGACAGAGGTTAAAAACATTAAAAGTAAAATGATAAGTACAGTAGAATAACTCAATCGTGCGCAAAGCTCCTTGCTTTTTTAACCGACTTCAAAAAGCAGGAGATTCTCAATTCATCTGTTTTTTTTTGTGTTTTTGTTACGTAATATCTCCGCCAATTATGAAAGGATTTTGATGATTCTTTTTTTCGTTTAGTAGGCCATACTTTAGAGGTGGTCTAATATAAATTTTATCGAAATTGAAATAGCGCTTTTTGAAAAAATAAAAAAAAAACATTTACTTAGATGACGTTTTGGTTTGTTCCTTGCAGCAAAAGTTTTGATGAGGACTTTCAATCTCTGTTATAACTGTTATCACAGAAACATTAGCCAAGAACAAAGAAGATTGTATGTATTTGTGAGGAGCCGTCATGATAATTATACATTATTACCTATTCTTAAAGAAAACTACAGAGTTGCTGGAAAGGTTACGCAACCGTGTCATTTTGAGTTTTGATGGTAAAATAGGCTATTTCACACGGAGAACTGCCGATTCCTAAAATACGAGCACGTCTCAGTTTAGGAGTCGGTGTGTTACTATTATATTTTGCTTCTGTACAACCATCTAGTAACTACATAATTATGATAAACCTTTGTAAAACTTGTATGTTGTACTTTTTGAAAGAATAAATTATTATTATTATGTATCTCTCTCAGTTCACGGCTCATCTTCCATGCGGAAGACGTCCGGTCCTTTGGAAGGCATACACGGGGACACAGGTCCAACGCGCAGAGGCCTCTTTGAGAACTTTAATCTAAAATGGGGTGGGGCACCAACCGGGGACTATCCACGGCTGCACTATTGGAGTACAGTCATGGACCGTCCCAGGTGGGTGCAAAACTATTGTAGAATGTGGTGAAAAATATCTGGTCTATGGGAAGGGGTGTTAGGTGGACTGATAACTTCTATTGCCGGAAGAAAACGGCGTCTGCCTTTCAACATTTAAAATTGAAACTGTTGGCAGACGGTGACTCGCCAGCTCACTAGCTGGGCCCCCTGAAAAGCCGCCAGTACATAGGCGAAGGGGGCAACAGACGTGTGAGCGGCTAGAGGTGTAGAGAGGTGTGGCCCCGGTTTCGCCGTCGCGGGTCTAAAAGACCCGGAGTGGGTTTCCCCGCTATTACGCCTTTAGACACTTCCACCCCCGAGCATATAGCTCTGGCGGCCCCCCTCTGGCCGGCCGATAAAGGCAAGACAGAGTTGAGAGTCCTGCGGGCACTCTTGGGGTTCTACTCCAGCCAGCCAATAAAGGCAAACTGGAGACGAGGCCCTGACCGACTCTCTGAGGCAATAAGGTACGCAGTGTCGCCACTCACCAACAGCTCGCCACAAGCTGCCCTGCGGTTTGTAAGCTTTTCAGTAGACCTCATGATACATTTTTTATTATATGATGGGGTTGTAGAAAGCTAGTCTAATGTTCCCTCCGGTTTTACGTTAATCTCATGGTGAGGTAACGCCTTTCCCAGAGGGGCCCTATTATTATTATTATTATATTATTTAAATTTGTAGTCATAAACCGTGTAATTTATGGCACTAAAACGTATTTAATAAAAAAAACTTTAAATAAAAGTAAAAACCGAAGTAAAAAAAGAGTGAAATAATTAGCATGATATAAAATTAACAGTTTCAGAAGTCGGTGCAATTGTACACTGAAACAAATAAAAGCAACCGGCTTCTGAAACTGTTAATTTTATATCGTGCTAATTATTTCACTCTTTTTTTTAGTTTTATTTGAAGTCGGTTTTTACTTTTATTTACAGTTTTTTTACTGCTCTCGTCTTAGCACGAGTTATACGAGATTGGCTTATGTGTGTCCATGGTGCGTGGAGCTGTGAAAAAGGTTAGCTCGTTAGCAAGGTTGGTAGCAGCCAACTGTTCACTACCCAGAGTGGGACGAACGTTTTAAGTAATACCATTACTTGTGGAGTTTTACTTTTTTTTGGACAGTCGCAGTAACTTTGGAGAAAGACGACTGAAGCGCAGTTCAAACTACGTTACACTATTTCGCTATGTAGTATAGCGTATTACGTCCTATAACTACATGACATGAAGTTCACACTATACGCTATATCGCAAGCCGGTCTACTATGTGTAGTAAGTTATTTGACGGCGATTCGTCGGGCGACGGACGGGGTAGCAGTGTGGCGGGGCAAGGGCAAGGATTGAAGAGTCGTACGATATAACTCTGAGAATCGCTCAAGTTTATCGCGTACAACAAGCCAATGCTTTATAGCATAGCGTTGTGTGAACGTGTCCATATAAAATGTATGCTGAGCGATATCGTTGTGTCTATACAATATTTGCTTTATGCGATAAAATTATTATAGCATAATCTGAACTGTGCTTTAATTTATGAAGCGTAACTGACTGTCACTCAAAACTAAATTGCATTATGACAAACTCACGCACCTATTTGCGCTTAAATTATGTGTGCGTGCATCAATACCATTTAAAAAAATCGTTAGTGCTACCTTATTCGTGATATTAACAAACAATTATATTCCGTGAACATGTCGTGCTGAGCTAATCAAGCTGTTTTGATATTAAATCCGCAAAACAACGTGAGATCAATGGTGCATTTATCCTTCAAAGGGATACGATAAAGTATATTAAGTTCAATGACCATCAAATTGAACAGCACATTACTTTAGATGGTTAATACACTTGCATGTATAATTAATTATATTAGGTTCAGCGACACCTAATGACAAAAAGTTGCTAATGTTTTAAAAGGGCCACAATACAAAACCAAATTATAAGTGGCATAGAAAAAAAAGGAGTATGTAAGGATCGTAGCATGTGGCGTTCTACAGTTTCTGCCTACCCCTATAGGAAAAAGGCGTGAGGTTATTTATATAAGTAGAAAAAAAAGATTTTAGTTCCAGTTCTTTGAAGACGTACCCAGATTTCGTAGTCTAATGAGTGTTTTTTGCTAATTCAGTCTTGTCTATAAAAAGACATAATTTGCACAAACACTTTGCTTTTGCGGGATTTTGTTTTGATCTGATAAAGTTTTCCGATCTCATTTTCAATCGGAAAATTGGATAATATATTGATCAAGCACAAGGATGCTATGACTTGGACTTTTCTGGGATTAAAACGGGTTGTGGGTGGAACACTTTCAGCTCAGTCTATTGCAGTCCTCGGCTGACATAACAGGACTCTCCCAAGACACACCTCATTAAATAGTTTTTGGTATTCTGCAGACAGTCCACCCCAGACGTTTGAATAGAAGGTTAATCAATATTTTTCTTACTCACCCTAAAATTACCAAAATTCTTATATTTAGCCAAAATAGAATCGAGTCAGTACAGGGGAACAAGTTTTATCTTTGTATTTGTTACTACACAGGGCAACAACTAGGCATAAAAACAATAAATGCGTTTTGTGCGGAAATTAATATGCATGCTTGCAATATATCACAGCTATGCTTTGTGTACTTGACGTAATTACTACACTTGTTTACATAATGTATTTATACTTCTAATTAACGCGTCTACGAGTCAGTGTGACCCGTTCAAGAACATGTGTGTGTTCCGGCATCGCACAGTTCGACTGCCATCCGGGGCAATGTCGAGGCTCATAATAATGCCATTGCTGAATATTCATAGGCAAACAAGTTGCACAGACATTGTTATATCTACCTGTGAATCGTTCCACTTATAATTTACAATCCTGGACAATGCACTTAATCCTGATTACAACGATATCTTCATTGCGGTGTCATAAAAATTATAATTGCAAAAGTTGTATAATTACACGGCTGCCACAAATGATTCAGATTGTGATCGTGGCATGAACTGAAAAGTATAGCCTTGTCCTCTTTGACTCCAGTCAGGGCAAACGGATCAAGGCGAATATGTGCAGTTTGCAAGTGCCACGGACCCTCCGTCACGCAGACTGTTTCAGTAATTTTTACAAGTAAACAATAAGCTAACAATAACATATGAATAAAGCCTAACTACGTAATCGGTTTACCTCCAACATCAATGCTACTCCGGTCATGTAGCGTAACACTAATGAACGGATAATGCTATTACACGTTGAAATCTGCCTGCTATTGTGGACAGGTAATGTTTGTCATCAAGGCGAGCGCTACATCTCTGGGCATTACGAGTGTTTGTCGGGTAAGGTCGTCGCCTATTGCAGCAACGTCGTAATCTTCTGAATAAATTCAATGTCAAGTGCGTGGGAGTAGTGGCGTGGTGTCGTGCAGGGCATGGAGTCGGTTCGGAGGACGAGTCGTGTCCAATGCTTACTGGGGCGAGGTTTCTTCGCATAAAAAATCGAGTCATGCACATTCAGGCTAAGGTCTCAGTGCTCGTGTCTCCCGCGGTCAAGTACGCGCCATCTCGCGGCACCGGCGCCCGCGCTCATTGCGCCGATCTACATTCAACTGTTTGTTATGTTTGACGCGGAGCTCAGTCACGTACTAACGCTATTTTATGTCGAGTTCAACGGAATCTTGGCAAGTCCACGATAATTAAGTTTGGTGCCTCTATCTCTTCTTCTCCATGCTTGCGTTAACTTGAACAACACAAAATGATAAATCTGGAGTTAACAAGACTACCTACATGTTTGGCACAGTTATTATTGGAGATGTTGCGTTGTACAGGTTGTACTATTAACATTATAATTATAATCTAAAATCTTTCAGCAATATAATTTTCCATCTAGATAGCAGTCGTAATCTAAGTACCTACTGAACGGAACTTATGTCTGATTATTTTTTAATTGGTCCTTTTTCCTTCCTCTGGGTCCTCAGCGTGCGTTACGAAACGAAAGAGGTCAATTGTTGCAAGTAAACAAATCAGTAATAAGACGAACAATGACTGCAATTACATCGGTGCTGAGTTTCTGTGCCGCGCCATCCTTGCTGATAAGTAATGAATATCATTAGATCATTAGTATTGTTATTGGGCATCGACTGATTAATGTACTTGTCTGTATACCATTATGCCAGTGTAATATTTAAGATGCGATTAAGTAAACATGCACGGCAGGTTTTTGAGGATACTACTGCTTTATAGTATTTATAATATCAACTAAGTCAAAATATCTTGATGACCAATAATTATAGTATTTAATTAGTGTAACTTAAAATAAATAGGCCCATGTTCATGATTGGACATGACTTAGTGACCGCAGAGTTCCAAGTTCTTAACTCTCTTGTTCACCAGATTTATTAGCAAAAGTTCGAAAAACTACAAACGTACGCCTCGTAGCGAAATACCTACCACCAATTGTAAATTGTCATGTTGTTTTAATAATAGCTCATTTACGTTAGGTGGGTGATCGAATGCGTCGAGCGCATTCGGTTTAACCGAATTGGTTAATAACAATAAAATAACAAATTACACTAGTCGGTGATCGCAGACGGGCTGCGATAGAATACAGCCAAACCGAATAATGTACATGGGCCATAAGCTTTGTTTATGTAGGTGCTTGGTAAGAACATTGTTTTTTTTTTGTTTTTTCTGTAGTTGGAAATCCTCGTGGACATCCAAGCCACCTCACGGCTGAGCTGGCTTGGGTAGTGTCGGACTCTTACCGACTAAAGTCACACTCCTTCCCCAGCGTGAGCCCCTGCCATACGAGTTACGCAAGGATTTTGCGATGGGCTGTTTGTTATTGTATTTCTTCTTTTATTTTGTGCTGTACATACCTAGGTTTTTCTATACAGTAAGTACATTGTTAAGTTTTATAACAAATGTGCAATAAAGTAAATTTATTACATATATTTATAGTATTTATTTACTCATGTTTCATTGGATTCCAATAATCAAGGATAGATTAGGAGCTACATACATAAACTCATACCTTTTTCCCCTGAGGTAGGCAGAAACTGCTAATCGCCTCATGCCACGATCCTTATAATCCTTTCGCTTGGTTCACCTAAGTACTGTCAAATCAGTTACGTACTCATTTTTAGGGTTCCGTACACAAATGGTAAAACGGGACCCTATTACTAAGACTCCGCTGTCTGTCCGTCTGTCACCAGGCTGTAGGTATCTCATAAACCGTGATAGTTAGACAGTTGAAATTTTCACAGATTATGTATTTATGTTGCCGCTATAACAACAAATACTAAAAAATAGAATAAAATAAATATTTAAGGGGGCTCCCATACAACAAACGTGATTTTTTTGCCGTTTTTATAGATAATGGTACGGAACCCTGCGTGCACGAGTCCGACTCGCACTTGGCCGGTTTTTTATCTACATTTGTTTGAATTGTACTACGAAGCTCATAATAATTTATAACTACTGCAGATTACGTAGAAAAAGGTTATACTTATTTAATTGCGATGGTATAGCAATCCGCTGGGATGCGCCAGAGCGTGGTAATTCGCCCTCCTTTCGATTTTGCCTTTAGTTAGCCAGGATTTCCGCTCATTCTAATTTGAACTCGAGTATATAATAATATTCAACATAAAATAATTGTCCATTTCCATACCACGTAAATCATACTCCTTAGGTGGGTTAGATCTCCACATCGTAGTGGGGGGCGTCCGCATCGGCGTCGAGTCGACGATGAAGTACCTAGGACTCGTCCTCGACGGCCGGTGGAACTTTGGGCCTCACTTTCGGCAGCTGACGCCAAAGTTGATGGGCACCGCGTCTGCGTTGTCGCGGCTGCTGCCCAATCTGGGGGGGCCCAACGCCTCCTGCCGGAGGCTCTACGCGGGGATCGTACGGTCCATGGCCCTATATGGGGCGCCAATATGGGCGGACACCTTGACGGCCAGCAACGTCGCAATCCTGCGGAGACCGCAGCGCGCGATGGCCGTCAGGGTGATAAGGGGGTACCGTACGATCTCCTTCGAGGCGGGGAGCCTCCTAGCCGGATCAATGCCCTGGGATCTGGAGGCGAGGGCCCTCGCGCTGAGATATCGTCAGCGCGAGGAGGCGCCTGAGCGGAGTGAGCTCCGCCAGATCCTAGTGGCTGAGTGGAAGGAACGACTTGCGCAACCCAGCGCAGGGCACGCCGCAATAGGGGCGGTAAGACCCGTTATGGAGGAGTGGCTGGAGAGGCGGCATGGCGCCCTCAGCTTCCGGCTGACGCAGGTGCTCTCGGGACACGGATGTTTCGGGAAGTACCTGTGTCGCATAGGCCGGGAGCAGACGCCCGGATGTCACCACTGCGTCGACTGCCCGGAAGACACGGCGCTGCACACGTTGCAGGAGTGCCGTGCGTGGGCGACGCAGCGCCGCGAACTAGTCGCGGCGGTCGGTGGTGACCTCTCGCTTCCGGCCGTGGTTCTGTCCATGGTCGGGAGCGAGAGTGCGTGGGAAGCCGTCGCCACCTTTTGCGAGGTGGTGATGGCGACCAAGGAGGGAGCGGAGAGGGAGCGAGAGGCGACGGCCACTCTCCCTTCCCGCGCCAGACGCACCGGGCGCCGCCGGAGGGCGCGCGACGATCTCCGGCCACCCTAGTGTGTGGCCTGCGGGCGACGGGTTAGGGGACCCGTCGCCCGACCAGTAACGGGCCCGAGAAGGCGGCGCGCATGTGTTCCGTGCGCGCCTCTCAGGAGGACGTGGGGTAAGGCCCCACAGAAGGAGAGGTCTGCCAGGGGCTGGCGGACCGAGGCCTGCCGGGGTTGCGGCGCATGCAGCTGCGAATCCCGTGACCCTGGCCAAGGGTCAGGAGTAGGAATACTGTGGGTTTTTAGCCGGTAAAAGTCCGGCATAACCCTTCGCCTTCCCGGGGCGAAGGGTATCCATGAGGATTTTACCACGATAAAAAAAAAAAAGGTGGGTTAGATCTCACCGCGAGCATTTATTTGAATATGAGTATCTATTTGCTAAAGTACAAAAAGCTCTGTTGATCTTTTTTGGTCCAAACTCGCGAAATGAGGGTATCATTGATTCTTTTCTCAAACCAGAATTCTAATTGCGCAACACACTCGTAATCGCTATGGCTTTGATTTTGACAGGTCAAGAATTTCCATAGTAACGTATGTACCTATTAACAATCCGACTTCTCTACATCTATGTATATGTCGCTGTAACATGGTTACGTACAGCCGTTATATGATCAAATTCCTAGTGATAATTATAATCTTAATCGTATTATTATAACGGAAGATGCTTATAGAAAGCATTTCATCAAACTTAAAGGGGATGTTTAAAGAAATGATAAACTTTTGTAAGGTTGTTTGGGTTTCCAAAGCAGAGTCTGTTTCTGTCTACAGGGTTTAAAGTAACCTAACACGAAGGGGATGACGGGGGCTTCGTGCGCTCGCTACGCTCGCTCACTCTAGAACCTAACCTATCCGTGTCGGGGTGCCTCAAATTAACTAGCCCGCTTCGCTCGCTCTTGAAATTAGTCAGTTAGAAGACCAGTTACAGTGTTTGGCCCAAAATCTAACTTTATATTCCTAGGAAGATGTTTATGAAACGCTTTCTTCTAAGCATCTTCCGGTATGTGATCATATCACTAGGAATATGATCAGATAACGGCTATAACTATGTAACTACGACACATGTACCACGCAATGAATGTTGTTGTATTTTCAACATCAAAGCCATAGCGATTACGAGTGTTTTGCGAATTAGTATGCCGAAGACGTAGGTATCACTAATGAGCCCTCCTAGGTATCAACTTCTAACAAGAAAATTTCGCGAAATATGATGGAACAACATTGAACTCTAATTTCCAATCAGTTGTCCTTATCTAACATTTTGTATGCAACGTTAGAGCAGTATTTAGATGGCTAATATGAAAACCCTATTACAAATCGTCATCATTATTTTTGTAGGTATGAAATTGTCCATGTTGAACTATTAATGTCTTACTGTATGAGAGTCATCTATACGGAACAATTTTGTCGAGTTGAGTCGATGATAAACAATAGTTATTTGTTATACAAGAGTGCAAAGTTGCTTTTTAACCGCGTGCTCAATTTTGATGACCGAGCAAGCGAAGAATTCTAAAATTGAATCACGAGCGCAGCGAGTGATTCAAAAATTAGAATCCTGAGCGTTAGCGAGGGAATCAAAATTGAGCACGAGGTGAAAAATCTGTGCACTCGAGTGCAACACATAACTTTTCATCCCACCTCAGCGAGGAAATGACTTAATTTTAAAAAATAAACTTCCTCGACGCTAGAATCACTCATTTTAGGTTTTTCACTTACTTTCAAGTTTCTTGTTTTTAATCTAAGGTTTTAACAATATGACGTGAAAAGAAAGAGGCGCGCGTAAAGCAAATAAAAAAAAGTAATACGCCAAGAAGGTTCCGAGTCTGAGTTTTAACAAATTAAAAAAGGTTGTATGATAAATTCGGCACCATGGAGGTAGAAGTAAATAGGTTTAATGAAGTTTTGAATTCACAAACTTGGTGCACACGATGTTCTAAATTCAATTTACTTTATCCTCTAGCGGATAAAAACGGCTTTTGCACTATCTCTCTTTACGTTTACCTTTGATCCAATAGTCTTTGAAGAAGCCTACCTTAGCTAAGTGCGCTAAGAATGGTGATGATGAACATAAAATCTAATAATATTTTTTTTCGTCAAATAAATCTCAAAGATATATATTTTCTTCGTAAATGATATTAATTTAAGTTTTTACTTACCAATGTAATCCCGATCTTCCGGGTTAAGCCACGCTTGCCGAGGTTGGTCTGTGGATGGGTGACCATTTACCATAGCGAGTTTCCTCCGTGCCTCGGAAAGCACGTAAAGCCGTTGGTCCCGGCTGTCATTTGTAGATCTTTGACAGTCGTTACTGTTTGTCAGAAGCCAGAAAGTCTGACAACTAGTCTTACCAAGAGTATCGTATTACCCAGTTACTGGGTTGTGGAGGTCTGATAGGCAGTCGCTCCATGTAAAATACTGATATTCAGCTGCATCCGGTTCGACTGGAAGCCGACCCCAACATAGTTGGGAAAAGGCTAGGCAGATGATGATGACTTACCAATGTAAAATTTACAAAAGAATAAGGTAAAATCTGGTGTTCGCAGCATAAACGCCCATATTTCAATTATCATTGCGACCGAGATCTCCCATACTATAAGGTAATCTAAATAAGAATAAGTATCAGAAGTAAATATTTAGGATTAAATAAAAGTAAAAGAAGTGGTATTATAATTTTTTATTTATAGGTATCTTCTTCTGTTTATCTTCGACTAGGAAGCAGTAAAGCTCGGCTGTCTTTGGAAATATTGGCATTCAAAAAGTACTGTTATTTTACCAACATCATCGTAACTAATATTATAAATGCGAAAGTAAGTTTGTTTGTTTGTGACCTTTTCACGCCTGACCCACAGAACCGATCATGCTGAAATTTTACATATACGTTGTCAGGTGTACAGAAACGGACATAAGGTACCTTAAATCCGGAAAAAAATTACTGTTCCCGAGGAAAACAACAATAACTATAATAGATGGCGCCACGTGTCTTTCGAATCATGATTGAATTATATTATTATAGAAACTTTAGTAGTGTGTTAAGTTTTTTTAGATTATAATTTAACGCGAGCGAAGCCGCGGGCAAAAGCTAGTTTTTAATAAATGAGTTTTCATGTTTGGGTATGTAGATGTATCTATTCATATTATTTATTTATTTCAATTACTCTCTACACTTACATTCATCGACACTAGTCGATTAGTAGCACCCTACATCGCACCAACTAGGCTCTGACGACTGAAATGTGCCTTAATTAACCTCTTTCTGTATTTGGTGTTAACTATCCAGCCAACTTCGAACCCAAAATATTTTAGGTAGTGACCGATCCAGATTCATATTTTTATTGTATGTAGATAATTACATAAAGTCACATAATATAATAATGAAATATCTTGTTTTAGCACACGAGTTTGTCAGCATGTGGGATGTGGATACAGCAGCCATTGTCCCGTTGCATGGTCTAATAGCCAAGAGCCTCGATCAACACCTTATGAGGCTCTCGTTAGGCGGCTGGATCAAGGCCTTAATACAGAAAGCGGTACGCATAGTGAGGAGGCTCCTTTCTCTAGAGCCCTGACCACTGGCAGCTTGGACCCTGTTCCCGATGCCGGTGGGCTATTATTTTTTATATTTTCAAATATAAATAGTTGTTTTTAATATGTGTAATTAAGAAACGAACGACGAATAAAAGAAATATAAAAAAAACTCAAAATGACGGGAAGCATTGTCAACGGTGCTAGAGAATTACTGCCTACCCAACGGCCATCACGTGTTTCTTTCCTTTCATCTTTGGGAGTTACACTGCGGATCATGGGTCTTCCAAAGATGAAACATGTTAGTTCTACACGATTTTGCAACATTGCGTCCTTGAAAACAAACCTTATGTTTTGAGTTTGTAAGCAATCTTCCTACATGTTTTTCAGATCTATAAAAATCTAAGTAATGGATTGCCGATGTGTTTTTAACGACCTACGGATATTTTATAAACTCGCAGCGGTTAAGACATAATCTCAGTTATATTTGGATGTATTAAAAATGGAGTCTGTTATTTCACAGCTTATGCCAAGATTCATTTTGATTGAAATATTAAGGTAAATTTCCAAAGGTACCTTTGCGAACCACAATTACCATCCTTCGATAATCGAAGGATCATTTTGTGGTTGGAAATAAACCCTCGGACATAGCCGACGAACTCATTTTCTGCGGTGACAATGGGTCACTTAAGTGGCGGTAGATCTTATGCGGTTTTCCTCTAGAAACATAAGAACACAGGTGATTAATATTTCAAGCTATACTCAACTACGACGGGAAAGTCCGAGCGCGTAACGTAGGACCGTTACACCTGGCTACACAGCTTCTCGTATTAGTTAATACAGTTGAGGAAAATTCCCGGGGAATTATTGCGACCCATGCCTTAGTAAGAAGCAGATGCGTCAACCTGTATAAATTATTTAAGAACAACGCTAATGGTTGGAAGATATTCGATTTTTTGTCTTACGTAATTACAATAGCCGAAAAGAACGAAAGGGGAAATGATTGGTCACTTAGGCCTCGTTCAGGGAGACGCGGGGCGTTGCGCGGCGCGTCTGGCGTCGCGTTGCGCGTTTTCTCCGTTCACGCGGGGCCCGTGGCGCCAGCCGCAGCGGTGCACGTACAAAAACAAACATATGGTACTGTGTACGCCATTTATCAAGACGCGGGGCGTCGTGCGGCGCGTGGTGCGGTGCGTGGGGAATGACGGTGTCCGCTGCGGCCGCCGCAGTGGACACCGCAGTTTGCGCTTTTGGTAGTCTTCTTTGGACATCTCACAATGTAGAAGTGTCGTTACAATGGAGTATGATTTCATCGACATATTACTAGAAGATAATTGCAATATACAACAAGCTCGCTCGCCTTCGATGCCAAAAACAAACTGACACACGCGTACGCGAGATACGCGGCGGACGACGCGACGGTGGAAGTCGCGGCAAACGCGGCGGCGGCCGCCGCGTGCCCCGCTGCGTGTAGCGCTCAATATCAAACAAAACACTAGTGATGACGCTTCTATATGAGCGCTCTCATACATTGTCATATGTCTGAATAGACCGCGAGACGCGACGCCAGACGCGCCGCGCAACGCCCCGCGTCTTCCTTAACAAGGCTTTACTGTGACAGATTTATAACCAACAACATTGAAGGTAAATTAGAGGGTAAGAGAAAACCAGGTAGACCACGATAAAAGTACCTACACAGACCAATTGAAGGAAAAGATGAAAGTTACAACATTCAGAGTGGTGAAGGAATTGACTCTGGATAGAGAAATATAGAGATTGCTACACCGACAAGTGCCCAGCACTTAAATTTTAGATGGATGGAGCCAAAAGACGTAAAATAAAAGTTGTTCATTAGGATGAGTTAAATCACCCCTCATAGTTTTCCTAGTGAGTAAAAGGTTGGGTAAAAGATTGAGTAAAGGGGCTACGCGTATGCTTCAAAGCCAGATGATTTGTTCACACACGTATCCAGTACCTATATTAATTGTGTAAAACTCAAGTTATGTAAAATCGCGCTTCAGTTAACCTAACCAGCCGAAACCCTTGTGCTGCCATCTGAGACCAAGGCCATGTGGCTGTTAATATATTTCATAATCTACACATTTTAGTATAAATTACATATTAAAATATATGCTACATAGATACGCATCGCTAAAAATTAATCTTCCTTATAGATTTAATCTGTTTGATGACAAGTAGGTATAATCATAGCTTAAATTCTTCAAGAGTACAATGTACTATGACAAACTTAAAAAAAGAATTTAATTACTTTATTGACTTAGAATAACGTGGCCACCGAGTCAGTGACCGCTGAAACAGCTGAAACAGCTGTTCCCTACATTTAGGTATGTTCGCATGATTCGTCAAAATGTAGTGAAGAGCAGATTTTTTTTTCGCGATTTCAGTTTTGGTCCCATAGTAAAAGTTGTTCATAGTCATGAGACTGATGAGTACAATCTCCCATTTCGGTTTGTCGAGTGTTTACAATTTCACCCTGTATTTATTGACATATAAATGTGGGTTGACTGGAGTTGACGTATCAAACTTCTTCCTGAAAGTCCAGTCACAAAAAAAATAGCACAGATGATCAGCAATAAAGTACTTGTTACTAATGTAACCACTGTCACTAATGTATTTTCTGATCCTGTGTGAACCCAAGCAATAGCCAGTCAACAATTCAAAAGCTTTTAACCCGAGTTCTTCAAAAAGGAGAAGGTTCTCAATTCGTATGTTTTTTTTTCTTTTAATGTATTTTCCGGCTTGTCTCCGACATATACCTATGCACCGATTTGGATGATTATTTTTTAGTTTGAAAGAGTTTTCTTTCCCGAGATGGTCCCATTTTTTGGTGAAGATCTGATGATAATCTTCTGAGGTAGACATGGAGCTCCTCTATGACTGATCTACGAACAAAATAGAGATAACAGACCAAATCGGTCGATAATAATTACGGTTCTGGAGGCCAGTCATACAAAATTGTTAAAAATCACATTCGAACCGCACCTGAATCACGGACGTTTGACTTTTTTTTCTATTCGCTTGGAATTGGACTGTGGCCTCATTCAGGGAGACGCGGGGCGTTGCGCGGCGCGATTGGCGTCGCGTCGCGTGGCGCATTTTCTACGTTCACGGAGAAACGGCACGTGAAGCGGCAGGCGGGGCCCGCGGCACCAGCCGCAGCGTTGCGCGCACAAATATGTACAAACATATGGTACTGTGTAGGTCCGATTATGAAGACGCGGGGCGACGTGCGGCGCGTGGTGCGGTGCGTGGGGAATGTCGGTGTCCGCCAAAGCCGCCGCAGCGAACACCGCAACTATCGCTTTTGGCAGTCTTCTGTGGACATCTCACAACGCAGACGTGTCATGTGATTACAATGGAGTAAGATTTCATCGACATATTACTAGAAGATAATTGCAATATACAACAAGCTCGCTCGCCTTCGATGCCAAAAACAAACTACTGCGTACGCGGGCTACGCGGCGGACAACGCGACGGTGGTAGCCGCGGCACGGCACACGCGGCTGCGGACGACGCGTGCCCCGCTGCGTGTAGCGCTTAATATCAAACAAAACGCGCGTGATGACGCTTCTAGGTGAACGCTCTCATACATTACCATAGGTTTGATTAGACTGGGAGACGCGACGTCAGACGCGCCGCGCAACGCCCCTAGTCTCCATGGACGAAGCCTAAGGATAATATTTTGAGAGAAAAGAATCTTATCGAGATGGATACAATCGTTTTGCCCCGAAATCCCGATTTCACAACGCCCGATCTAAAGATCGTATCATTACAGTGAGAAGCGGTTTCCAGAAGCTTTATTAATTGCTATATTGAAATAAACCTCACCGGATCTATCATAACAAACTGATATTAAAGTCATAGAAAGATAATTTTCGAACTGCATTTACATACACCTGGGTCCGACCGTAGCTTATAATTAATTGACTATTATTTATAACATTCTGTAAGTATCAATTATGTATTTAAAACTGGTATAGTATAAACTAATGTAAATACGAATTCTATTTATATAAAAAACAATATAAATCATAATTAAGGAAGTAACTACGATGCGTGGTGTAATTAAATTAAAAAACAATCAAATCAGTAAGTATTGAATATAATTTTATCTGGTGCCTCATTGTTGAAACACATCAATGTATATGTAGATAGATATCGATATAAATCGATCATAGATATAAATCGTTTAATTAGTCTTGCATCCAATGAGTAAGTAATAATATCAACAAGGTATTGCAAACACGTATTCTCCGTGTGAGTCCCGGTAATGAATAGGGCATTCTTTCCCCACGTGTGCAGGTGGGCGCATTACGCAGCAGCGTCATCTTGTCTGCCAATAACCCATTGAAGCTGAGGATGTTGGCTGGCTGTGTGACTCGCTGCTTGCTGCTCGATTGAATGTTGAGCTGAGGGAGTGATTTGACCTGTCCCGAGGCGAATGCACGCTCAATTTTGCTCCGCAGTATAGACTTTCTTAGATACCTAGATCCTTTAATAGGTATATTCAATTCTGTTTCTAATAAAGATTTACTTCATTAAATAAATTGAAATCTATAATTTCATTTAATTTTTACGTATATACAATAAGAAGATTTCGTGGTACCTAATTCAAATACAGTTTTAGTTAACTCTGAGTGACTTTCATTACATTACCGCGTAACCACTTCATTGTTGACCCCGACGTGATCGTCATAGACAGTGTTTCCACACTGGTGATGTCATCATCATCTGCAACTTTCGCAGCTTTTGAAGATCGGCAGCAGCATCATCATTTCCTCATCACTCCCTCAGCTCAGCATTCAATCGAGCAGCAAGCAGCGAATCACACAGCCAGCCAGTATCCTCGGCTTCAACGGGTGATCTGACCACTAGCCTGCATCGAACGCGCAAGCCTGGTCACGTCCCTAAGCCCACTTCAGCAATATGGCGCATACATACTGCACTTCGGCCGGTCAACTAGAAGAGGCATTTCTCTCCTGGTCGACGCAGTCCACAGCCACCACTCATCGCTCACAGTTCCGACTCACTGACAATTACGTGACATCCGGTTCCGGGGCGGCAGCCCTCATTGGCCCTGGCAAGCCCAAGGGGGGAGTGATTTGGCGGAATATATTACGCCACATGCGAACTACGCAACACAACGGTGGTGTAGCAGAGAATAACGACAACTCTCAAAGTTGACGCCATGACAGTTCCGACATCGCGATATCAAGATTTAATACACATGTAGTGTACAGGTTGAAATTGTAAACACTCGACAAACTGAAATGGGAGATTGTACTCATCACTATGAACAACTTTTACTATGGGACCAAACCTGAAATCGCCAAAAAAACAGCTGTTCCCTACATTTATGTTCGCATAACTCGTCAAAATGTAGGGAGCAGATGTTTTTTTTTCGCGATTTCAGATTTGGTCCCGTAGTAAAAGTTGTTCATAGTGATGAGTACAATCTCCCATTTCGGTTTGTCGAATGTTTACAATATCACCCTGTATACAACCGCCCAACATCAACCGTTGGGCAGTAGCCCGCCAGGCAAAAGACTCCGCCTGGTCAGAGGATCCTCCCTTTTCGTTGGAGGAACACCATACCTAGTTCCTCCCCAAACTAAATCCGATCGCCAATCATACGTGGTACTTAGGGCACTTTTCTCTTTGACCGTATTTCCTCATTGTAGCGGTCAAAGTCAATACTGTGTCAGTAAGTGAAACTGTCTTTCACTCGGGCAGTCCCACCTGTATTGATTTCCCCAAAATTGAGCTTCTGACTCCTTGGACCACTTTTGTCTTTTCCTCGTAGATATGGATTAAAACGGATAGTCCATCCCATAAAAATTGCTCCAATGTATTATTAAGCACTTTGCTAACTGAACTAAAGGCTTGGAGTCTAAACTAAGACAAGACCAATGGATGCATTTAAAATGGTAGAATTAATTGGCTAATGTTTAGTATTATGTTGGTAACTGTAAATAATCATTACTAGGTACGTTCGTTACAGTAATAATTACTGCAGTCAAACAAAACTTTAAATTGAATTATATTAACACTTGTGTAGCTCTAATTAAATTCTTTGACAGGTTGAATGTTGAAAATATGAAATATTAATCTGTATCAGTTTATCCTGTCTATGTCTATTGCTTCACTTTTAATATATTTTCGCTTTAGACTCGCATTTTATGATGAAATAATTTAATAAGTGAAGGAGCAATGACGTTGTTCACCGTTGCAACACAGAAATACCTACCTAAGTATATAAGTCCAGCTCTTTCTCTCTCTCTTATCAGCGCGTAAACATTGACTACATAACATGAGCCTTCAAATGAACTCTCTGCTATGTGGGATAATCCTTTTTTTTGTCCTTTTGTACTTCCTCTTGGATGCCCTTCGCCCGGGGAAGGCAAAGGGATATACCGGACTCTTACCAGCTAAAAACCCACGGTGTTCCTTCTCCTGACCCTGGGCTGAGGTCGCGGGATTCGCAGCTGCATGCACCGCGACCCCGGCAGGCCTCGGTCCGCTAGCCCCTGGCAGACCTCTTTCTCTGTGGGGCCTTTTCCCACGACCTCCTGAGAGGCGCGCACGGAACACAGCACGCCGCCTTCTCGGGCCTGTTACTGGTCGGGCGACGGGTCCCCTAACCCGCCGCCTGCAGGCCACACACTACGGTGGCCGGAGACCGTCGCGCGCCCTCCGGCGCCCGATGCGTCTTGCGCGGGAAGGGAGAGTGGCAGCGGACTCTCTCTCCCTCTCCGCTCCCTCCTTGATCGCCATCACCTCGTCGCAGAAGGAGGCGACGGCTTCCCACGCACTCTCGCCTCCGACCATGGACGGAACCACGGCCGGAAGCGAGAGGTCACCACCGAGTGTGGGATAATCCTATATCCACCACCCTTGACCTTCCTTGACAGACGGAATACCAATGGCAATATGTTATTATAGCAGACAGGAGAACGCTGCTGGTCATACTCTTGACAAATCCCATAGCCATCTTATATGACAACCACATGTGGAGACTGCTTGTGATGTTGCCTTTTCTTTTCCGGGAACTACACGGTATGTGTATACAAGGTTAGTCGGAAAGAGTGTTAAAGCACCCATAGCAATGAATAACTTTTGGCAAAATTATAGCTGACACTTAAAATAAGCGTCTTATGTTAAGAGGTATATTTAAAAAGTCCATTTTTTTTCTAGATATTAACGCAACTTTATCATTTCTAAGCAAAGTCTCTGAAATAATAAATAAATTATGCTACATTTCAAAGTTTTAGTGATATTCCCGTTAATTCCAATAATTTTTAATATAGAGATCTGCTACTCTGATGAAAGATAGAATGAATTGAATTACCTACATAATAAAAAATATAATTTGCTTCGTATAATCATTGATATTCTAACCTAAAAGGTCTAAAGGCAGAATGGGTTTCTGAGCTACTTTCTCAAATACTAGGGATAAGTCGCAAAAAGGGCTCATTTCATCAGAAATGGTTCAGTTCATTAAGAATTAATTGCGAATACACAATGCCTACGATGACACGAAGACGTAAACGTACGCTAAAATCATATCTTCAGCTATGATGCATGTGTTTACATTTTAGGTCATAATTGGGGTCACGAATCTATAGTTACGAAATTCAATTTCTGAATTCGTAATTAAAAAAGAAGGGAAGAAGACAAAAAGAAAGTCTTACAAGTAAATGTTTTAAGTGGGCCGTGGATTAGTACCCCCGGTATCCAACTAATCTTGTTTAGTATTTAGTAGAGCGTCGGGACTATAAATAATATATATAATTGTAGCAATGACATGGTCCATTGTCACAGTCAAGGTTTTTACATTATTAAAATGTATCGTAATAATACGTAACTCGTGTGTTCGTATAACAATGCAATAATGGATAATTTCCATATCATATTATACAATATTACATTTATTAAAAACTAGATTAGCTCACAAATGACGACGCATTAATTTGCCACGTGCCACACACAGATTAAGGCCGAGAAATATCGTCATTAATACCTACTATGCTGATTTATAATAGTTGCTAATTAAGTAACATTTATCGTTAACTAATAGCTTCCAATTAATAAAATCGTAACGGTTTTCTATGACGGTTGTGTAGAGTGTAGAATATTTTCTTATAGCTTCAATGCGAGCCGATGGAAATTGTATTAAGGGATTGTGACTTTTACGCCAGTTATTAACAATTACATTGGAAGATAGTACCAGAAAACCAACCCACACAATTATCAATCAATCAATCAAATTTTTTTATTTCACATAAACCAATACAGGCGCTTATGAAAAGTCGAATTTAGGTGCACGGTTCCAATTAGTCGTTTCCTATGGAGAAGAGCCGGCACGAAACTCCATGGTTACTCTTTTAAAAAAAGGATATCTAACAACTTCAGTAGATACAGTACTATGATTTAGGATAGGTATGAGAGAACAATGTAGTCGAATTCTGGAGAATTCCTTAAGTGTGCCATGGAATCTTAGTCTACTTTAATCTCTTCAGTGTCATGTAGCAAAATAGCTATGAATGGTATACAAATCTATGACACACACCGTATATAACTTGTTGTGTAGGGCAAATTGTGACTAACTTGAAGTGTACATCAACTGAACTTGTTACCGTTCAATGATTCGCGGCAAAGATCGCAAAGAAAGAAGCAAGGCAAATTAAACACCCCTTGAAAAGGGTCTGATGCGCCTATTTGTGATATCGACACGTCTTTTTATAGTGTGGGTAAAACATTCGCATGGTCCCCAACTCCTTGGGGGAAAGCTGGAATATCTAATACTAAGACCTTACTTACATTCAGCGATAAGTCACCAGCCATCAGAGCGCCACAGCTGCAAACCATGGTTGTACATTACCTAATTTGTAATATAGTTACAACAATAAAATCGACTCTTGGATTAGTGAATTATCCCATACTTCAAAAGCCGTCCCTGTATTGGATCCCCTTATCAAAATATCGTGATGCCAATACAAATCTCTTCTATGATCATTATTGTTTGCAATGATTTTAATTAGAACATTTTAATCTAGCGTAACGAGGTGTTCCTTCAGTGTCAATGTCATTTCGGGGTTCCACTTCATGCTCGATTACTGATTCATGCTGGTTGAAATTAAAACGAAATTAAGACTAAAATAAAACTAATAATAATGTTCGGTGACGCACTTGAGAAACAGGAACTTATCGATTGGGTATTTCAGAATTGTTGACCCGTGTCTGATTACATATCATTAAAGCCTTTAACGTTTTTAGGATGTAAAAGTATTTTTAAATATAACGTGCCTTTATTTTGGTAGATCTTTTTCGATAATTTCGAAAGTCCATAACTTCTGTTTTATGTTTGGAAGATGTTATATAATTACATATTATTAGATTAGGTACTATTATTAAGAAAATGATTAAAGAATAGAATTCGTGAGTTTACATTTAACACGTTTTGTACCGGTTGCCCTCAGAGGGTACCCTGTAGTCGCATTCGCCAATAAGCCGGGTGCCCTCGTGGAGGGCTCATTTTAAATGTAGTTTTTTCTTTGAAAATACAGTCATGAAACAAACAAACATCTATTTTACGACGTAGTAGCGTATTTTTCACGGTTTTTAACCCAATGTCAGGAATCCTCCTCGAGGGTTCACTCTTAGCGCAAACGTAATACCGAGGAACCTCCTTGAAGGTCCACTAGCAATATGTATGTATGGCGGCATGGCATATGAGCTCGATGAAAAGTGTGGTGGACTCGAATGTGTTAAGGAGTTTCCTTGCGATTTTAAATGCACTGTTACCTATTATACTTAGTAAGTTAAAACGAACTACGGCTTACCATCAATAAAGCCTCTTCCTAACTATGTTGGGCTCGGCTTGCATTCTAACCAGATGTGACCGGATATCAGTATTTTACACGGAACGACTGTCATCTAAACTCCGCAATCTAATTACTAAATACTGCGAAACTTATCCTAGCGAACATATCCTAAGGTTAGACCGAATCATACTTTCGGGCTTAAGACTGTCCGTGAGCGACTACTGTCACAGAATACTTACAATTACTAATAGTAGGAATAATGTTTAGTAAAACAAACAACAAAGCATGCCGATGACGAAATACGTACTGTCGGTTTAACGTCCGGTTTGTAAACCAAGCGATCATTCAACGATAGATAACGAAACTAAAAGTAAAACAAGTTTAATGACTAATCAATCATTGTTACTTTATGCGCCAGACGAATATACATTTGTTCGTGTTTCTTAATACAAGATAATTATTATGATTAATTAAACGATTACACGGAATCAGTTTTATGGAAATCCTTCAAAAGGGGAAAGCTGAGTATTTATTGGATTTTTTACTTGTATGGTCTAAACTGTCTAAAGCCTCTTCGTTGGTCATCTTCAGCACGTGGGAAGGATTTCTGGGATCTACAGAGGAACGCACAGTTGAAAAGCAACTTTCTTTTTCACAATAAATTGAAATATACGTATAGGTAGTACCTATGTATCTCACCCATTGGATTTACGTAATTTAACTTTTTTGAATTTTAACTTTCGTGAAACACATAATTATGATTGTATAAGGTTCACTCAAGTGCATTTTTTCGGGATTGCTCGACTAGGTGCGAACCCAAATGGACAACTTTATCATGAGCTGAACGACAAGGTCGCGACTCGAATTCGAACAATCATAAGTAACCGCAATTTAAAATATATAGATCCTGTCTTTAAAGTTACTTCACTTTATACAGTTTTATGTTGAATAGTAAAACATGAATACAAGGAGCTCTCTAGCACGTCGACAACTAGTTGAAAGGAGCGTGGCATCGTAAAAGTTTATGTCCTATAATACTTTTCTCCATTCATATTATGGTACGATGAAAAGGTAACAATTCTAGTTAATATACAGGGCTACTGGTAATTCGACGTATTCCTTGCACCACGTTATAGGGGAGCTAATATGCAACAAATTTAACCCCACATATGTTCTACGAAATTCAATGAATTTCGAGATATTGCAATTTTTATATTATTTTTAATAATACCCAGAATTCCTCCTAAAACATTATTTATCTATAAAATATCAAATTGATCGGCTTTGATTATGATATTAGCTTGTAGCTGACACTTTTACGAAGCTTTATGCGTATTTAACTGTTCTTAATGACCATCTAATTGAAAGTAATCATTAAAAGTTAAATAAGTGTATTAGAAAATCATCGAGGTACACGATAAAGAATGATGTTTATCTCAAAAATTTACTATGACACTAAGTGTACAAAATGCAAGACAAACATCCTTATTTAATCAGCTATCCAACGAGGTATAGACGTTCAAAAAATATTTAGAAACTAATGTAAAAATGTCTCATAATACTGACAAAGGCGATTTCTGAAAAATCTCTACAAGCACGCAGCTGGCCCGTTAAGTGCAATTCATTGCATAATCCTCGCGTAGAGATTAAACAGCAGTCTGTCGGGAACCAACAGTCCTCTAAATGTCAGGATTAGATTAGGTCAGGTCGTTAGGTTATGTTTGGTCAGGGTTAGGTAGGTTAGGTTAGGACCTAAGTGTGCGAGCGAACACCGGGGTGGTTTTAGTCAGTAAGAGTCTGACAGACCCCTCTGCCCACCCCCAGGACGGAGGACATCCATGAGGATACCCAGAAGGCAAAAAACAAATGGTCAGGTTAGGTCGTTAGGTTAGGTCACGGTTAGGTTTAGGTTAGGTCACAACTTCGATACCCTGGGTTCTGGAGACGAGGGCCCTCGCGCTGAGATATCGCCAAAGCGAGGAGGCGCTTGAGCGGAGTGGTCTCCGCCAGATCCTAGTGGCTGTAGAGGGAAAGACTTGCGCAACCCAGCGCAGGGCACGCCGCAATAGTGGCGGTAAGACCCGTAATTGAGGAGTAGCTGGAGAAGTGGCATGGCAACCTCAGCTTCCAGATGACGCAGGTGCAGATATCTCAGCGCGGGGGCCCTTGCCTCCAGATGCCAGGGCATCGAAGTTGTGACCTAACCTAAACCTAACCGCGACCTAACCTAACGACCTAACCTGACCATTTGTTTTTTGCCTTCTGGGTATCCTCATGGATGTCCTCCGTCCTGGGGGTGGGCAGAGGGGTCTGTCAGACTCTTACTGACTAAAACCACCCCGGTGTTCGCTCGCACACTTAGGTCCTAACCTAACCTACCTAACCCTGACCAAACATAACCTAACGACCTGACCTAATCTAATCCTGACATTTAGAGGACTGTTGGTTCCCGACAGACTGCTGTTTAATCTCTACGCGAGGATTATGCAATGAATTGCACTTAACGGGCCAGCTGCGTGCTTGTAGAGATTTTTCAGAAATCGACTTTGTCAGTATTATGAGACATTTTTACATTAGTTTCTAAATATTTTTTGAACGTCTATACCTCGTTGGATAGCTGATTAAATAAGGATGTTTGTCTTGCATTTTGTACACTTAGTGTCATAGTAAATTTTTGAGATAAACATCATTCTTTATCGTATACCTCGATGATTTTCTAATACACTTATTTAACTTTTAATGATCACTTTCAATTGGATGGTCATTAAGAACAGTTAAATACGCATAAAGCTTCGTAAAAGTGTCAGCTACAAGCTAATATCATAATCAAAGCCGATCAATTTGATATTTTAGAGATAAATAGTGTTTAAGAAGGAATTCTGGGTATTATTAAAAATAATATAAAAATTGCAATATCTCGAAATCCATTGAATTTCGTAGAACATATGTGGGGTTAAATTTGTTGCACATTAGCCCCCCTATAACGTGGTGCAAGGAATACGTCGAATTACCAGTAGCCCTGTATATGTCTCTTTTAAACATAAATACGTGTATTAAGACTACCACCTACTTGTTGAATGTACTTTGGCTATTTTTTCATGACGCCTCCTTTTCTGGAGCTGAGCCAACCAATAAAAATTATTTTCCCTCACGTATCACAAGATATGTAGGTACCTATCTTGTATCCAACCACAATGTAGGAGTCCGACAAAGTCATCACGTCTTTGACAAATTTTATTCATATTTGATAAATTAGACTGCCTCGTTGGTCTAGCGGTCGCAAGCGCGACTGTTGAGCGTGAGATCCTGCGTTCGATTCCCAGGTCGGGCAAAGTTTCACTGGGGTTTTCCGAGTGGAATTTCTCAGTAGCAGCTCTGAGTCTGGATTTGTGCCCGGTCGATGGCAATAGGCTGGCCCCCTATTACATGGGACGTAAACATAAACGGCGAAATGTGGGTGTACTATACACCTCTGCCAACCCTTCCGGGAATACAGGCGTGAGTTTATGTTATTTATGTTTATGATGAATTAGAGCCCCGGTTTTTAGTTCCAGGATCGAAGGACCACAAAATACAAAAAAATGTTTATGCTTTCACTCTTATATTTGTAGTTTAATTTTGTTTCACGGATACAAAGATTGGCATAACAACTAGCATACCAATTTCTGGGCAAACCATGGTAAGTGCAGGCAGCCCAAGGAGGCACTGCCAGCTATTGACAACCGCATCACCAGTCACGAGGCAGCTACTCCGACAGCCAAAACAACATCTGCGTACAGACACAGCTGCAGTCGTCAGTGACCAGGATTATTTTAACAAATTCTCTGTTACAGGAGTTACAGACGTCCTATCCAAAATACACGCTTTGTCATAGAATTACGGAGAACAGCCCGCTATACGTACTATACCATATCTCTCTAAGATGTGCTAAATGAAAGGACAAAGTTTAAATGCCACGCCTAATGTGCAATCAAGAATTCGCTATTTTTAAGGAAACTATTTGTATTCTAGTCAAAGGTAAGGTCGCTCCTATTGTGAAGGCCAAATGGAGAGAAGCTAGAAAGCACTTAGCCATCTCGGATCCTTTGAGTAAGAACTAAGGCACGTTTTATGAACTTACAAATATCCCCAGAATATACGGGGTGAATAAGATAATTCGACAATAAATGATACCACGTATTCTATGATGGGTGTTAAGACCGGACACAAATAAATCAATCATGTACATTCAATAGTTTAGTCACAGGAATTTTCGTACGATTTAATAATTTTACGAATATCAAGATCTCTACGCGAAGTTATGTAAATCTATGACCCGTTTAAACCAAAATTATCTTTATTTACACGTGTAGGATAGATATAGTTAACATAAGTTTCCACTTTAACGTCCCTTCATCTACATGAATGAGAGAAAATGAAAAATTATGCGAAAAAAAATGTGCTTGGAAGTAACTCATTTTTTGTGTACGGTACTAGAACACATCATAGAACACGTGGTCATTGTCGTATCATCATATCCACCCCGTTTATTAAAAGAGAACTATAATGTGTAGTAATTATTAATCTTCAAATACATCGTTGTATATCGAATCGATTCTTGCAATTCGAGAGCAAGTTTGATCACACCTGTAAAAAAAACATGCGATACATAATTATGGGAAAGGAACCTCTTTTTTTGGTAATACTCATTTTTGCTCTATGCTTGATAGTTAATTTTTATAGCTATCATTATTCCACATCGTTACACATCGCTAGAAATTTTCATCGTAACCAATTATTATCTCATGGAAACTTAATTGAATAAAGCTTACAGAAAGTGTCGCCAAGATATCTTAAAATTTTCGATGTCGTCAGAAAAATATGTAAATACAAAACTACATGTAGGTATTATACATGTTACACTTTGACAACATAGTTTTTTTCTGCGACACATTTCGCACAATAAATACTGAAGACAGATACACATACATAATTTATCATGTAGGATGTGGATACGGAACACGACACAGAACTTATATTAGCCGGAACTTACATAGTATGACTCATTCGCGGTCACAAATTACAATTATCCACTTTTTTGTTTAGTTCCAATGGCAGGCTTGCTTAAGGTAGGTAATATTTGTAATAACCCGACCCACAGAGATTTGGATATTATTTAAACAAATACAGTATTTGCAGGTTACAGCTACTCATTAAACTATAATGTCAAGGCTCGTTCGAACGGGCCTGTCATGTGGGCAGCCGTGCTGTGCTGTGACTTGCCCAAGGGGATTATTACGCTATAACTTCAAAAACTATTTATCTACGATCTAAGGAAATCACGAAGTAAACTCTGCCAACTTCGTATTTCATAAGGAATTGTGTCAATCATTGTCTTGATATTTCCAATAGGAAGTGCCTACGTGACTGATCAAAGGTTTCCAGGAACAAGGCGGTTGAGTTAACCTTCGAGCCGAAGATCGGGCAGCGGTTCCAGAGCATGCTTTCTGGTGCAATACGTGGCATTGCTGTCGACAGACCAGGAAATACCTATTTATATGTAACCTTCGAAGAAAAAAGTTTGCAAGGCAAATTTAGTTAAGTACTTATTATTTGTGACTGCTGTGAGGTCATTTTTGGCTAGACGCATAAAGATTTGTCTGATAATGCGAAAGTTTGGACTACTCTCCCAATGGATGATGGTAATTATGAATTATAGACATAACTCCGGTTTCTGAATTGAGAATTCGAGATCAGCAATACTTAATTAGTATTTGAGTACGGAGTTGTCACAAAAATGCTTTAAAATCCGTAATTTTTTTGACAACTCTGTACCTACTCAAATGTTACTTAATTGAGAATTATATGATAAGCAGTACGCTTATCCTAGAATTCTCAATTCAGAAACCGGAGGTAAGTTTCTCTTGAACAAACATACTGATTTGTGACCTATAATTATAAAATAGTTTTAATACCAATAAAAATCTCTTCACTTCATGTTGTTTTCTCTTGAATTGCCAATAAGTACATCAACTGCAATCATATTTAGCTTTATTTTTGATTTAAGCTAGTAACACAATACCATTGTATTGAAGTATCCTTACGGAAACTTCTATGTAATCCGATAGTCGCTATTATTTCCTCTATTTTAAATACAGTAACTATAATGTCTGTGGTCAATATTTTTCCATGACCACAAGATGAATGGTTATACAAACTATACAGTGACGAATACTTTTCACGGGGTTTCAAACATGGGTTAAACGGTTTAGTCTAGTTTATACCACAACAATTAAGCACAAGTATAGGATTAAGTACTTCGAATTAACTGGCGAAACTTTAAAGGATTACTACTAGGTATGATTAATAGAAAACATTTAAATTTAATAAAATCTTAACTTTCTTTGTTTAGATAACAATTTAAGTAAAGAGAGAGAGCTTAGCGAGAAGCACCGTACACAGGACCGGTCGATGTGGCGATGCTTGGGGGAAACCTATGTCCAGCAGTGGACGTTTTTCGGCTGAATGATGATAAGTAACCAATACAGAAGCAAAGAGCGCACACCGTCATCATCTGCCTAGTCTTTTCCCAACTATGTTGGGGTCGGCTTCCAGTCGAACCGGATGCAGCTGAATATCAGTATTTTACATGGAGCGACTGTAAGCAAAGAGCGCACACAAATGTAGTATACATCATGTTAATAAACTGTATTAATTAGCCTTATAGGCTATGAACTAATGACCCTAATAGTTATTTTGATTGACTTGGTCCAATCAAAACAGGTGGACAAACTGTTACAGATCACAGTACTCATGAATATGAACAACTTTTACTATGGGACGAAAGAAGAAATAAAAAAAACTGCTGTTCCATACATTTTGATCGTGTAGGTACTAGGTATTGCACTTTTTTAAGGAACAGCTGATATTTTTTTATATTTCAGAGTTGGTATTCATGCGTATTGTGATCTGTAAAAGTTTGTCCACCTATTTTGATTGGACCTTATAGATGAACAAAATGAACTCTATAATTTTAATTTATTTATAACTTTAATTAGCTAAGGTCAGTTACAATAAAGTGAAAATTAGGCTAATTGACGTCAATTCTAGTTGTTTGAAAGTCAGATATTGTGTTTATGCCATAAGACGTGTGCTTGTTACACAGAGATCAATGATGCCTCAGTTTTTAGCTCACGCGCATTAAATCTACATAATGATGAGCTAAATTACACGTCTGCTTTAGCCAATGGCAATATTACCCATATAAACATAGAGCTGGCAAATAATTGACCTGCTTCAAATTGGCAATGGCACGAGTCCTACGTATAATAGTGCAAGTGCAAAAACTAAGAAATATTTGAAATTTTGAAATGGACCATAACAAAATAAATATTTGACGCTAAGGACCATTTCAAAATTTCAAATATTTCTATTGGTTTATGGCAAAATTAAGCTTTGGATCCTTTAAACGGCTTTCCTGTAAAGTTGTGTTTTTGCTATTGCACTACTATATGTACGTAGGACCCGTCGTAGAGGTCTTGAGTTCGAACCCTTCCCATTGCCCTACCGACGTTGTTTCAATCGTAGCACAAAAAGATTTATCTTAGTTTTAAAGGGTAGACGAGTAAAACAAAAAAAAATGTATGAGGAACGTAAACTTTTTGAAAGTCAATAAAATTCAGGAGTAACATTGTTGGATCACGTAACTGTTGTCTGTTGGATAGCTTATGTACCTAAGTACCGTGATATTCCACAGATTTTACAATAATAAAAACATTCAATAAAATGAAAAAAAGGTCACGGTTCTCTCGAAATGTAGTTGTCTCCTGTCCCTTGCCAATTCTCCCTTTTTACCCGACTGCGACAGCAAAGACAGGGTTATGTTTTTCACAAGCTTAATCGGATCAGTGTGGTTTATCGCACACGCGCTGTCAATTAAGCTGCTCTAGATCCAGGAGAAACGACGTAAGTACATATTTATCTAGCTAGCTAGAGTATCGATTGAATTATTCGTTTATCGTCCTTGCCAGTCGCATTGAACGTAGAACATTTGAGGAAATTGTAAAGTGATGCAATTACTCGTTCGTGTGTGATAATCTTTTTCGCATGACTTTGAATATAAAAAAAATGCTGGTTGAGCATATAAGTATTTGCAGGAAGCGTAGGTCCTTCCATTTATAGCTCCCACATTAATATGTTAATATTTATAATCAGTTCAAAGAAAACTTGATTGTCAATCCTGAAACTAATCACAACAAACCCAACAACAGGTAATACGCCTACACAAGTCAATTTCTCAGTAAAATAAATAATCGAACGAATTTACTGAGAAACAGGCAAGTTCACTAAAAACCTTACATTGAAAAACAAAAAAGCAGTGACCCTGCGGTGTATTCTTAGAAAATTAAGTTAATTACAAAATATTAGAACTCAATTAACGTCAATGAACTAATTATTTGTCGGTAGATCTGTATCTGCGAGTGGAACCTTCAGTGAAGAGGAAGTGAGATAACGTTTTGCACTGGCTACGTAGTCGAGCGTGGCTACACTCAACTTGGCACACTGTACATTGTATGTCCGGTAGAGAATAGAGCAAAGTCCTAAAACAATCACATCAGCTTTTCGGTCGTGACATTGGTTCGTTTCGAGCAATTAAATTAAATTAATATTACACGGACTAGTTCTAAGTTTTTTGAGTGAGTTGTAATCAATACGTTGTTGTCTAACTTTAGGTAGGTATATTATGTAGTGTAGGTAATATCCTTTCTAGATTCTATTTGTAGAAATCGATCTGTTGGTCAAAAATTTGTTGGTAAGTAAGCGGACTTTGATCTTTCGGTAAATTTTTTGTGATGATTCAGATTTAACATTTTTTTAAAATCTTTTTTGAGTACATACTCTTCTGGTGCGTTTTATCATTTATTCTATGCTAATTCAACGCTAATTTAGAATGAAAAAAATAAATTTACAACAAAAAAAAAAGGACAATTCTGGATATTTTTAATTTACAGTATATAATATTGTATTATATTGGCTTCCACGCGTCGTGGGTATGATTCACGCACGGAATAAGTATTTTTATGACCTGCAGATAGTTCATATCTTCACATGATGTAAAGATTTGTGTTTGAAACTCACCCTCGACACAGGAGAAATCCAAGAACGAGGAAATATTTGCTTTTAGTTTCTTTTTATTTTGAAAAATTTATTTAATAATGATTTATGTCCGTAGGTAATTAAATATGTGAATGATATGTGAATTAAGAAAGACGTCAGTGCAATAGTCCTACGTGTGATCCGACATGAATCGTAAGTTAGGCACCTACTGGGGGCACCTACCTATATCTTTCCTTATGAAATGGGTTTAAGTGCGTTTCTAGCTCCGCTGACACATTCATCATTTCGAATGTGGGCGAGCTGTGAGAGAATTCCTCGGTTTCGCTTCACTGAATAATGTTTAGCCTCCAGTTGTTAATAACGCGACTGCGATTCTTTAAGTTCTGCGAGTTTCAATAATTGAATTGAGTTTATCTATACATATGAAATATAATAAAATCGTAACGATAACTCTATGTTAAGAACCTCGTGAAAGCTGAAAAAGACAAACAAATAAAATATCTTGATCTAGCACATCAGGTTGTCAGCCTATGGGATGTGGACGACTCAGCAGTCATTGTCCCGATAGTCGTTACGGCGAATGGCATAATAGCCAAGAGCCTCGATCAACATCTCATGAGGCTCTCGTTGGACGGCTGGATCAAGGGCTTGATACAGAAAGCAGTAGGTACCTACTCCTTGACACGGCACGCATAGTGAGGAGGTTCCTTTCTCTGGAGCCCTGACTGCCGGCAGCTTGGACCCTGTTCCCGATGCTGGTGGGATACTATTTTTTATATTTTTAAGTGTTTTTTGTTTTATAGAAATATTTAAAAATGTTACTTTATATGAGTATTTAAATGAATAAAACGGACTCTACGTTAAATATTTTTGGAAAAAGTAAGTGCAATGCATCAGCACTGGTGTCTTTTTGTCTGTTTGAGCTTCACGCCAGTGCTACTGGACAGATCCAGTTGAAATTTGGCAGCCACATCCATCAAATAGCGAGTAGTAAGGTTATAAAGGCAAAGGTTGAGTACAAATTATCACGCTATTGAGTGTTGGTGATGAGCAGGTAACCTTGTTCCCGTAGGCAGAGCCGCGGCTACAGTTAGTTTTACATAAGGACGAAAAAGTAATTGGATTATTTTGGCATATCGCATCGAGTTGGAACGAAATTGCTGAATTATCATAAAACTTGTCTTCATCACAAGGGACTTGTTTAAAACCGTGATTGGCTGGCTGCTGATTGTAAGTCCATATGTAGTTTGGAATGTATGCGCCTCCGTTAATGTACTGGTATACAAGTCTGCCTAACCCATCAGTGCTCACTGGTTAAGGGACAAGTCCGAGACGGGCTGCAAACCGCAAACTGCAAAAGTAGTATCGCTTGCGGTGCGATCTGCGGCTGCGGTCTGCGGTTGCAGTTTTTCAGTCGCTGTCGGAATAGCACCTTTAAAGTACACACCTTAAAGGCGCTATTCCGATGGCGACTTGCGGTCTGCGGTTGTAGTCTGCAGTTTGCAGCCCGTCTCGGACTTGTACCTTTACGAATAGAATCATCTAACACCTGCATTTCTGCTTTATTTTAGCGCATTAATTATACGATGTATCAACTGTTAGCAGCTGGATGAGGGAATCCGAGGATCAAGCTCAGTGTGGCGTACAATTGAAGAGGACCCTGTCCAGCACTAGACTACCATAGGCTGATGATTACCTACATCATAGTCCTAATGTCTTCAAATCACACATTCAAGTAAAATAACGAATCCATGCGTAGTAGAAAGTGAGGTTGTAGGAAACTTTACCTTTCTAGGTACTTTACCCTACGTTTAATGATGAAGCAATCTCTCAAGGAAATGACTCGGTTGATTGACTGCTTAATTATATTCTATAGGAAGATACCAAATACTTTATACGGGCTTTACCTACAAACTGGCATTGCCCTTGTTTATATTAAGCATATAAATATGTATACCTAATATATAGTATAGGAATAGGAAGTCAGTAAAAACAGTAAACTTTCCATGAATTTACGTAAATATTGCACCATAGTTAGTAATTGTATACGTCCATCATTATTTACATTGCGGTTTTATGGGGAGAAAAAATCCACTAACTCCCACGTGTATAATAGCAAAACCATAATGACCATTTCAAATCAGCGTCATCAATCATCATCCTAGCTTTTTAGGGTTCCGTACCTAAAGAGTAAAACGGGACCCTATTACTAAGACTCCACTGTCCGTCCATCTGTCCGTCTATCACCAGGCTGTATTTCATGAACCGTGATAGTTAGTAAGTTGAAATTTTCACAGATGATGTATTTCTGTTGCCGCTATAACAACAAATACAAAAAACAAAATAAAATAAATATACAACGGGGCTCCCATGCCTCCCAAACAAACGTGTTTTTTTGCCGTTTTTATAGATAATGGTACGGAACCCTTCGTGCGCGAGTCCGACTCGCACTTAGCCGGTTTTTCCATGTTGGTTTAGAGCCCTAGTCATAATTAATGCAGTTGATGACCAGTTGTACACGGAGCGACTGTCATAGTGAGTTCTGAGGCAACTGATATCTGCTTCTAAAATACTAAGATAACCATAGCGTCGGGGATAGTGCAAATCCGCGGAACTAGCATTGGATAATTCCGCTTAACTGCCAAATTTAGCCAATTTTTAATTTTGCGGGCAATGCACGCAAGATCCTAATTTACGAAAGACGATAGATCCTACAAAGTAAAACCATTTAAGCCATTCAGAACCTTTTGCACGAAAAAGTTTTCGACAGATTCGGTTAGTTATCTCATTTTCTCGTACACATAACAAAATAACCATCGGTTGACAACTGATTTATCGAAAAGGTTCTGGGGGTACATTCCCTAAGCACGAAGTCCGTGGTTTCGGCCTTAGTTTCCTACTCCCTATCACCTACGGACATACGATTATTTTGGGGCCCGAACTAAAAATGAATGACACACGATTTGACAGTTGTCCCTACTACTGATGTGTTTTTGCTCGTCCGAAAAGTTGAACTTGACACTTGTTTTGTTCACTCCTACGTTTCGGGCTATTTTCGGACGGGTGAGTAACTTCGTTGACGGACTTATGGGGTAGGCCCCCTGAATCAGTGAGCTTTGTGATACTATGATGGTTCTTGGATAGATTTCGATGTCAGCGACAAAATTGTGGCTCTTTATGATGATCGTTGAAAGCTTTGATCTCTCATATGGTGTGAATTCATCAATCCATTATGGCATTTTATAAACGGTTTTCAACTGATTCTGATATTAGCTGATTAACTCCACACTTTTCTGACGCGCAGTTACGGACTATAGAAATGTTTCTTCTATCGTATCGGCACGAGTTATACGAGAATAGTTCATGCCGTAGAGTCAAGATTAGCCAGTCAGCAAGGTTGGCACTGGGCTGGCGGGGTGCGCCGGACGTCTCCTGTGGAGCCATAAATATGTAAAGAACCACAAATAACAAATCTTTTGGACTTTTTTTACGTAACCGAACACTTATTGGCGAAATCTAAAGGGTCTCCAGCCAAGGGTAGAGTTACTATTATAATTTTAATAAGCGCTTTGATGAACGCATTAAAATATTATCGCTGACAGCGCCATCTCTTATGTTCTTCTTGAACTAAACAATGGTGAAACTGCGCCATCTGATAAAATACATGTGAACTACTAAAGCAAGGACTTACCTAGTCATATGTCTAGTCAACTGTCAAGTCGTAATGGTTTATTAGTTACAAAAGAATGTTGGACATTTTCCGGTTATTGTTGGTAAGCTTTTGTACAGATAATCAATAAACAAAAAAAGATCATAAAACTAATGTTTAAATGCATTTTTCTTAACTTTAGTAGTGAAATCTAGCGAAATTTTTCAGTACTAGATACTTTATGTATAATCTACAAACTGCGACTGTTTTTACAAAATACACCAGATGTCGCTCACATTGTTATTGTTAGTTTTGCTTAGTTAGACATTCAAAACATTTCAATAGGTAAATAATGTAATAGAATAGGATTTGAGCCTTAAAAAACTTTACTAAAGTGTTAAAACAGTGCCATAATGGGTGTTAAGTGTGCGTTAAGGATTTTGTAAATATGACTTTACAATAAATTGTGTTATTGAAGATTTTGTTGGAGTCTAAACGAGAGTTATGATGACTAAATTCCCAAGCCGCTTAAAGGTACCTGTATTAATAACAACTGTTCTATCTACTGTCCGGAAAGGATATAAATAAACCATGTCGGTAGCTTTATTGATTATTATATGTAGCATTGTTAAATATTAGTGTGAATGTATTAAGAAATTGGTGTTTATTTGGGTGCAGCGCGGGGTGAACGACCTCTACTCTATATCTGAGTGTAGGTCTATGGAGTGAGCGAGCGGTGCACTCCGTTGTCACGGCAACGAACCCCCGACCGCTTTTTTACTCTATCAGTCTTTCGGCACAAAATAAATAGGTACCTACCATCTGGGTAATTCATACTTACCTAGTGCATTCGTTATAGAGTAAAAAATTTGGACATGAAAAAATAAATAGTTTTGCACCAACTTACATTGAATTAAATTAAATTGATTAATAATTTTAATTTTAGTTAGTCAGAACCCCGAACGTCTGATAACCCGTCTAATCTTAGGATATCGAAGGTTGCGGTCGCGGAGGACTGATGGCAATCGCTCCGTGTAAAATACTTGTATTCAGCCTGGTCTGCTTAGACCGGAATCTGACCTCAACACAGGAAAAGGATAGGCCTGGAAAAAACCTGCCAAGTGCGATTCGAACTCGCGCACGAAGGGTTAAGTACCATTATATAAAAACGGCAAAAAAATCGTGTCTGTTGTATGCGTGTAATTTAATGATGTATTTTTATAGTGAATATATAACTAAATATTCTGTGAATATTTCAAGCGTCTACCTGTTGCTGTTTAATGTAAATATCGAGCAAAAACAAGCAAAAAAAAAGCACGTTTGTTGTATGGGAGCCCCCTTAAATATTAATTTTATTCTGTTTTTATTATTTGTTGTTATAGCGGCAACAGAAATACATCATCTGTAAAAATTTCAACTAACTATCACAGTTCATGAGATACAGCCTGGTGACAGACGGACAGACGGACAGCGGAGTCTTAGTAATAGGGTCGCGTTTTACCCTTTAGGTACGGAACCCTAAAACAGGTATAAACAGATACAGGGCAACTTTTCCAATTTTTCTTTCCATAAAAACCGAATTCGGAATATTAAGAAAATTAACAAAAAAAAATAGCCTTATCGGTCCAGGCGTTTTGAAGTGAGGCGCTTACTACCGCGCAGCATTTAATTTTTATTTATATGTATACAAAGGTTATATTTTTTTTGTCTCTTTCCAGTACCGCTGGAGAATTAATTATTAGGTCCTAATCAAAAGAAGGATAAATAGGCTAGAAATTATCTCACTATTGGGTATAGGTAGGGTTACCATTTAGAAATTTGAAAAGTCCTGACAAAAAGCCTGACATTTCAATAAAAGTCCGGACATTTTAGTCACAGAATGCAAACATAAGAAGATTTATTGTTTGATCTCGTTAAGTTGATTTTTGATAAAGAAGATTTATATCTTGTTTTTAAAGCCAAAAAATCCGGACAAATTAAAGAGCCGGACAAAAGTTTAATTGTCCGGACATGCCCGGACAAATCCGGACGGATGGTGACCCTAGGTATAGGGGATGAGCTATAAAACATTACCTATGTCTGTGTGATGATCTCCAGAATCAGGGTATTTGGTTGACCTCTCGTTTACATCTTGATATTAATTGTGTTCCGTATTTTTATTTCGAAAAGAAGTTGTCCAAATAAGACTATTTTTTATATGGGCCTCAATTTTAACAAGCAGTTTTACCAATCTTTGGAGTTTGAAATTTTAGAGCCAGACAGATCAATTTTTATTTTGGAGAAATGAAATGAAATTGTTTATTCTGCAAATTGGTTATATAAAACTGACTTTTACATGTCAGTTTATTTTTTTGAAGCTAGATGTCGTCGGCTTTTCCTATCTGACTACCTCTGAGAAGAAAGGCCGAAACAAACTCAGGGGTCAAAGTCTCTTTTAAAGTCCAGACATATTTTCTGACCTAACAAAAAATTTTGTGTGAGGACAATGCAGAGCAACTCCTGATCTGGCTTATTGAGGAAAGTTCCAGAGCAGTTTGAGAGGACCTGTCCCAACCGATGGCACGTATGTATCAGCCATCGTGAAGCTCAACCCTATCTTATGGAGATGGAGCGCTGTTCACTATAATGCCTCACCCACGACCGTGATTATGAGACGAATTGTTACGAAATAATGCATTTTTGTAGTTCAACACCTGCAATATAAGTCATCACGCCAATGTTTATGAGATGAGCAGGCAAACATTACTTGTTGTATTGTATTACGTGAGATAAGTATTATGAAATAGTTACAATGTGACACATTAACCACAGGATTATCATTCGAAATACGAATCATCACGCTCTATGTAAAAGGGGCTAACCGAGTTAGTTTAGTATTGGGAACGGCTACTTTTCAATTCGAAATCAGTTAGAAACCTGCTGCATATAATATGTATAGTATTTAATCTTTATGTATACAAGGTGTAACATAAATAACGCACAACCTCTTAAGGGGTCACTGTACTCATCATTGTGAACATCTTTTATTATGGGACGCAAACTTAAATCGCGAAAAAAAATCAGCTGTTCACTACATTTATGTTCGCATAACTCGTCAAAATGTAGGGAACAGCAGATTTTTTTAATGATGAATTCCCTTTATGGGTTTGTGCGTCATTTATGTTACACCTTGTATACATATTTTTATATCTATATACAAGGTTAGTTTTAGTATATACTAAACCTGAAACTAATTTGTTCAGAATCACTAGGAGAATCGATTGACATATTTTTTACACCACATTTTTTAACGTTTTTTTTTTCATAATTTTCAGTTTTGTTTCAGTAGGTTTCTACCCATAACAGTTGACGGGAATAGACACCTTGAGGCTTGAAATGGTCCGCACGGTCAGTTTCCGTGTATTAGACAACCCCTGCATAGCACATCTCAGGCATTTCACACTTTTTTAGCGAACTTAACGCGACATAAACTAAGGTGTAACTTGGAGATTTACTAAAAAAAAACACATATTCAGGCAGTTCTGATGAAAATCTTGTTGGGGTGTCTCGGTTTTCGTATAAAGTAAAAATAACGTTGGATATTTAGTTAGTTTAGAGGTCTTTGCTCAGCAGTAGGACATTTAAAAGGCTATAAAAATCATAGTTTAGTATTGTAGTAATAATATTATGTATCTATATTTTTGTACGCCGTTGACTACCCTATATACTCGTATTTTCCAGTTTATTCCATCCTAAGGCCTTTTTTTTTTTTTTTTTTTTATCTTGTGAAAATCCTCATGGATACCCTTCGCCTGGGGAAGGCGAAGGGTCCCGTCGCCCGCAGGCCACACACTAGGGTGGCCGGAGATCGTCGCGCGCCCTCCGGCGGCGCCCGGTGCGTCTGGCGCGGGAAGGGAGAGTGGCCGTCGCCTCTCTCTCCCTCTCCGCTCCCTCCTTGGTCGCCATCACCACCTCGCAAAAGGAGGTGACGGCTTCCCACGCACTCTCGCTCCCGACCATGGACAGAACCACGGCCGGAAGCGAGAGGTCACCACCGATCGCCGCGACTAGTTCACGGCGCTGCGTCGCCCACGCACGGCACTCCTGCAACGTATGCAGCGCCGTGTCTTCCGGGCAGTCGACGCAGTGGTGACATCCGGGCGTCTGCTCCCGGCCTATGCGACACAGGTACTTCCCGAAACATCCATGTCCCGAAAGCACCTGCGTCAGCCGGAAGAAGAGGGCGCCATGCCGCCTCTCCAGCCACTCCTCCATAACGGGTCTTACCGCCGCTATTGCGGCGTGCCCTTTCCATCCTAAGGCCTGAAATACACAGAAACGGCATAAGGCGCAGGCGCGTCACTTTCATACACTTTTCGTGCCGATTCAATTTTTTTTCGCACAAAATGTGTGAAAGCGACGCGTCTGCCTTATGCCGTTTCTATGTAATTCACGCTTAAGGTTCCCTCGATGAAATTGCCGGGTGCGATAAGGTCACCCATTGTACCTACCTATTTTTATTTTAAAACCGTTTCTGTAACACTTGCATTTTTCTTTTGGTGTACAACAAAGGTATAATAAATAAATAAGCCTGTTGGTGTGAAGGGTAAATGTGAATGATTTTTGTAGGTATTCAGATCAAACACCGCTGCCGGTAAACACGTGTGTCTCGCAGTAATGGGCCAAATAATGAATCAATGCGTATCTAGGTAGGTAGCGTAGGTTGATGTCATTACCATTACCCTCTTGTTCTTACCCCTTTTTAGGGTTCCGTACCCAATGGGTAAAATCCTATTACTAAGACTCCGCTGTCCGTCCGTCCGTCCGTTTGTCCCCAGGCTGTAATCTCATAAACCGTGATAGTTGAAATTTTCACAGATAATGTATTTCTGTTGCCGCTATACAAATACTAAAAAAACAGAATAAAATAAATATTACGGGGGCTCCCATACAACAAACGTGATGTTTTTGCCGTTTTATAATGGTACGGAACCCTTCGTGCGCGAGTCCAACTCGTACTTGGCTGGTTTTTTTGGATTCGACGCAATACGTCTTTTCTTCACACAACTCTGAATAAAGTATTGTCAATCTAACAAAAACTGACCCAAATCCTTGACCCTCTTGAAGAGCCTTGGGGAACATCTTTAAAAATTTAAAGTGGAAATAGAATTAATTATTACACATCGCGATGGGTCACCACAGAAGGCCATAAGACACCAGCAGTCACCAGCATCATACTAAATAGGCGTCCTTCAAAAACTTCAGGTGTGTTCAGTAAATGCAACCGCATGAAAAGATGAATAAAGAGTTCATCGAAACTTAACAAAAAAACAAGGAGGGAATAATGAAAATGATCGTCGTAGTATGTGTGTAGGTACCTACTGTGTACATTCAACATCAATAGTAAGTACTACGTACTTGCCCTATATTATATTTTGGACTCTTTGATAGTAAGCGACGATTGTATGAAGTTTCATAAATGTTTAATGAATGAATTCTTGCAAAATATTACATACTAGCTTCTGCCCGCAGCTTCGCTTGCGTGAAACTTTGAACCCGATTGAACGAGTGACGATTTTCCATACAAACTGTCATCCTCTATTTACCTCCCTTAAGGGTTGAATTTCGAAAAATCCTTTCTTGATCCTTGTCTACATTATAAAGGGAAGCTCTGTGCAAAATTTCAGCTTTCTAGGTCCAAGGGTTTGGGCTTGGCGTTGATGAGTCAGTCAGTCAGTCAGGACAGGACTTTTCTTTTTATTCATACGTATAGATAGATTATTTTGTAAAAAAGTATAGATAAGATTATATTTTGAGACTACAGGTGAACTGAAAATGTTATTGGGTTTTTCCGTGTGGAATTTCTCTGTAGCAGCCCGGAGTCTGGATTTCTGCCCGGTTGATGGCAATAGGCTCGCCCCTATCTCATTCAAACATAACGGCGAAATTAGGGTGTACTATATATTCTGTCCAACCCTTTGAGGTATACTGGCGTGATGTTATGTGCGATGTTATATTAGGTACTGTAGAATAATCTTCTTGTCTCGTGTCAGCACGAGCTATACGAAAATAGCTCATACTGTGGTGAAAAGATTAGCCAGTCAGCAAGGTTGGTAGCGAGGCTGACTACCCAGGGTGCGCCGGACATACTTAAGTATCGTCACACGTGGAGGTTCTTTTCATGCACCCCTGTAGAATAATGATGTTGCTCCAATGATAATTGGTATTAAAATTCCGATATATTAATTGACTTTTGCTGTTGACTGTATTCATTTCCCTCCACATGACCTCTTTATGAACTGAATTAACTTTTTGTTCGGACCTGTCTATGGCTGTGGTACATACACAATACAATATTATTTATTGTACACACATTATGCAAAAGTATAGGTAAAAGAAGTACATACAGATTTAGTACCCACGGGTACTTAATCTGTATGTACTTAAATAGTAGTACCTAGTAATGTCCAAAATAAATATTCATATTCCTACTTTCACTGTGGACAATGCCCACAGGCCACAGGTCTCTCACAACACAACACTGAATCTCCGCATCCAATCTGCCAAAACTGACTTCAAAAAGTCGTCTCTCCATATGACTGAGGTGCTTCTCAAGTACCATGTTTGCCGGTTTAGAGTATCAGCATAGTTTGCAGTTGCGACTGGACGAGCAGCCCACTTGCAGTTATGATTACGAATATGAAACGAAATATCATTCACTAAATGTGGACGTTATTAGCCCCCCGGGTAAAAGCACAGATTGGAGTACTTATGGGGGTTACACGGGTCGATTTTAGCGGTGCGGCAAGTCACCAGTCGCATCGCTTGTAAAAACCTCATTTACATCGGTCGACAAAAATCGCATGCGACTTGTTCATTTCTACCGGAACAACACAGCGCAAAACACACCTCATGCAGCGGGCGATCGCCTGCAACTGACCATTTACACGGTCGATTTTAGCCATCCGCCGCATGTGGCTTTTCGCCGCACGGCAAATGTCGGATGGCACCCAACTTTGGGGCTTGCGATTTTAGTCACTTGCGGCCTAGTCGAATTGTCATTTAGACGGTCGATTTTCGCCGTGCGTTCTAGCCGTGCGGCGAAGATCACACATCACATAATAAACGCAGAATAATTCAATCCCTCCCCCCCCCCCCCCCGTTAGAAGGGCCTGCGTCACAAGTTAGCCTAGACGTTTAAAGATTCTAAATGCGGCTCTGAGCATCCTGTCCTGCCTGTTGAGAACAGCAAACTGAAAGTATATCAAAAATGTTGTTACCACACCCTCAAAAGTATCTTTAAGTATACCATACCTGTCGCCGCGCCGGTCAGGTATGCCTTAGCGTGAATGACACTTTATAGTGCGTCCTGTAGTGAAACCAAGAGCAATTTAAGTCTCTAATTGACTTGTAATTAAGTTGTTTTTTGCATCGACGTATTATGGGTACTATTGAGCTACTCTGATGATGCTGCCAGAAGATACTATAAACTCGATACTGTATTGTGACACCTACGATTTTGCGTTAACGACTTCGTAACAGATAATTATAGCGATATAAGGATTATATTAAGCCATTAGCTCATGTCAGTTGTCATCATGTTAATCATGTAGCTATTTATGCTCGGAAAATTCCACTGCAGAACATGAGCTTCCAAATAACGGCTGTAATTGTCGTTGTTTTTTTTTTTTGTCCTGGTTACCAGGTTATTACTTGTTTTTGTTAGATTATTGTAATAAGTTTTTAGTTCGTAATTTCGTACTTCTAATTTTAAGCGTGTGCGTCCATTTGGGGCGAAAAAATAAATACTTTTTCTTTCTTTTTTCTTTCTAATTAATGGTCATGGTTATATTGCCATGTTGTTTTTAGTCGACTGACGCTATTGCCCATACTTGACATAATGCCTTAATAGCCTTAATAGCCTTTTACCCTCGGGTGCAGAAGGTGGCCTGTTCTCTGTACACGCGGCTACATATCGATGCCTAACAGCCAAAAAGGGATAACCGCCAATTTACAAACTTTACAGGAGAGAGTTGTTTGAAGAAATTAGGCTAAAGACCTTAATTTACATACCGCCTCAGCGACAAATAGTATGTCGTAGAGTCTTGATACTTAGACCATTCGACGCAGAAAAAAAGGACGATTCCAACGATATGTATAATTTTATTTCGCAAAAATGGCGCATATCCCTTTTTGGCTTTTAGGCATGTATATCAAGCTTCATTTCCAGTATAAGCTGACCTCTCATTGTACAAAAAGCATACACAATGCGAGATCAGCTTATACTAGCAATGTATAAGGTTGATATGTAGCTGTGTGTACACTCGGCCAAAAAAAATGGTTTACCACCCTAAGATTGAAATACGTTTGCACGTCATAAAACAATAAGGTCGATTTACACTTGCAACAACTATCTGACAATTACATGCTGTCTTTATCGTATATTTATTATAGTGACGTCTTGCGTTCCTAGTTTCAATTGACATGACGGAACTGCTTGGAACTGATAGAAAGGAGACTGGGCGAAAGTGGTCTATGGACCAAAAGCGATACGGTTTGATATTTGTATAGGGATACCTCAACTATACCTTTGTGCATCCCAGCATACTTATAGAGTATTCGTTTTGATACGAGCAATAAGTATGTGAAAGAAAATAATCGCAAAAAAAATACTGTTTAAAGTTACGATAATAATGTTTCAATGTCTGAATGCTGTTCGAAATATTTTTAAATTATGGACAGTCTCCTAAGAACGTTTTCCTGTAGCCACAACGATTAAAGTACCCTGCCCTTATTACTACACCATCTCAAATAAGTTTTTTTGCGATAACTGACGCTTTGAGTAAGAGTATTTTGATTATTATACCTAAGAAAATTGATCGATTGACATCATAAAAATGTTTTGTAAAAACAAGCAAGCTGTAAGCTCGCGCTGACACGATAGAAGAATCACAGAATAAATGTCTAGAATTTTCACTAATATTTAGTCCATCGTTGGATAGTGTAATTATTTGTGCCCCTCGAAAGACAAACGGGACATCACAAGTAAAATTTTTTTTTTGCTTTTACGTGTCATTTGCAAAATTAATTTGACAACTGTCAGTTTTATTTTGTGCTGTCACTTTCAAATTTAAAACTAAAACTCTCTGAGCGCCTCTTTTAAAATTTAAATAGATTTTTAAAGTAAGGTTGCATCGTTGAAAAAACTATCTAATGCATTGATAACAAAGGTCAAAATATGTAACATCTTCAACTGTGACTTTAGGTCTTCAATTACTTCATCATATAGACGTCACCAGACGTCATAGTGTGCACTGTGCATCTCTTTCTAATCCAATTCGAAGTTTCAACCTTAGCGATATTTTCATTTGATATTAACTGTTGTCAAAACTGGTAAGTAAACCACCTATTTGGCCGACCGTACATAGCACGGTACCCAATCTAGTTGTTAAACTAAAATAAAATACAAAAACACAATAATAATCGAAGTATATAATAATGGACACGTGGCACATTCGAAAACTACCCAAATCAATTATCTCCCAAAGTTAATTATTTAATTATCAATTCAATTAGCGCAGCACATTTTGATATTAGTTTTGTAGCAACGCGAATCAGGATCAAATTTTCATGTAGATAATCGAGTAATCGGATTACAAACGATAGGGTATTCGACTACTATTAAAAATGTACAACGATAGTGTATTAATTTATAGAAAGTATAGAAAGAAAACGGTATAGGCCGAAACATAAAACCGCGTTGCGGCGCCGCACCGCCAAAATCGGCAGTGCCGCCCGCCGCTACGCAGAATTTTGCGGTATGCACCGCGCCGCAGATTCCAGCGCGTCTACATGGATGTATCCATCCAGTATCTTCTCTGTCATCTATTTAAATTGATATAATGTCTTCTTAATAACAAAAGAGCAATACGTTTATTGCGATCCATGGCAGACACGTCCACCAACATTAAAAAATCACAAGAAATTGGTTGCCTTACAGTGCGGCAGTAGATCGCTGTTTCGCGACGCCGCAACGCAAGGCTTGGTGGCGCATTGCGATGCGGTGCGACGCCGCGACGCGGTTTTGTATTTCGGCCCTATGTGACTATTAATAAATAAAATCAGTGAAAAAATAGAGAAGATACGCGCATTCGAAGTTTGTTGAGGATTCTTTTCGTCCTTTGTTATGGGAAACGGATATTGTGCAGAGTGATGTCAAGTCACTATTTTAAGTTTTTAAGGTATGACGTCAAAGGGCGTAGTGTTGTCTCTGTTTTGTAAACAATTTTAAATCATTTATAGCAGGCATGGGCAACCTTTGGCAAGTTGCGTGCAATACTTTACTATATTAATGCAGTCGCTGGCCATAGCAGGAAATAAAAGCTTAATTTATAATCTGTTTATTAGGTTACTAATGAAGTTAATTTATGTGTTACAGTTAATATGATATTTGTCTGTTAATGTGAACTTTAGCTTAGTTACAGCGCGTACACTTTTTTCGCGCGTTCAAAATGTCTCGAGCCGGTTCAAAAACCGAGGCGGGCTGGCCCGCGGCCCGTACGTTGCCCATACGTCATTTATAGCTTGGGCATTTTATTAAATATTTAAGTAATTGTTTTTTTCACTGTAGCTTATTATTTTTATAATATACTTGGGAGCAAAGAAATCGAGCCACTGCTTTTTTCACGTGTCCTGGTTATTAGTTTTGGTTTCATGAATTATATAATTCAAAATATAAAAACCACCCTCATTGTAAAGGTTATCAAATAACCTTTTAGGCGAAATATGTTTAGAATTGATCTGTTCCATAATACCAAAAATAATAACAATTATACCTACGTGAAAAATAGAAGTGGCTCGATTTATTTGCTCCCAAGTATAGTTTCAATTTCCAATAAAAAAATAATAGTCAAACACCCTATTCCACTAGCAAGTTTTACTGCGCATGTTCCATTGCTCGCTTAGTTTGTTAACTTGCAGAACTTGACTTGCTGCTGGTGTATCCACAGTTTGAAAGTCGGTTGCACAAGTTACGCAATAAAACTTGCTTTATATTTGGCGCTTCAGGTTCTCAGAGGGGCTCGTAGCAAATTAAAAACCGCACGGATCATAAGATTTGCACCGTGGATGGGTGACCATTCGCTACACATCGAGACCCCTGACCTGACCCCCGAGATGCGGGGAGTCGCGCGTCGCGTTGAGCGGCGCGGCCCGCACTGAACTCAAACATATGGCGCTGTATGAGAGCGTTAACGGACAAGCGATTTTACACGCGTTAGCTTAAAATGCAGGTAGAGCCCGCGGATGGCACCGCCGCGTCGCATGCGACGCTTATCGCGGCGGCGCACGCAGCGTTGCGATCAGCTATTTCTGCAATTCTCCGTCCACTTTATAATGTAGAGTCAACCGCGGCGGGGCCCGCAGCGTCGCACGCGCCGCATCTTCATAAAAAACATCGTACATTGCCATATGTTTGTGTTTGCGCGTGTGATGATGCAGGATGCTGCACGCGCCGCCGCTCCGTAAACAGAAAAATCGTACGACGCGCCGCGAGACGCCACGCCGCACGCGACGCGCGACGCCCTCGCGACGTCTCCGTAAATGAGGCCTAAGCCGTTGGTCCCGGGTGACAAACGAATACCAACAGTCAGTCGTTACGGGAAGTCAGAAGCCCGAAAGTCTGACAACCGGTCTTACCTTAGGGTATTGCCCAGTAACTGGGTTGCGGAGATCTAATGGCAGTCACTCTGTGTAATTGGTATTCAGCCGCATCTGGGGGCCTACTCCCTACGTCGGTCAAAGAAGTTAGTGGCCCGTCCGAAAGTAGCCCGAAACGTAGGAGTGAACAAAACAAGTGTCAAGTTCAACTTTTCGGACGGGTAAAAACACGTCGGTAGTAGGGACAACTGTCAAATCGTGTTGTCATTCATTCTTAGTTCGGGCCCCAAAATAACCGTATGTCCGTAGGTGATAGGGAGTAGGAAACGCTCGTAACTAAGGCCGAAATCACGGACTTCGTGCTTAGGGAGTAGACCCCCCTGGTTAGACTGGAAGCTTATCCCAACATAATTGGGAAAAGCTAGGAGGTACATCCTCAGAGGCTCAAAACAGATATAGGAAATTGCAGGGTGCATACGGTTTCATAGGGTTGTAACGGAGGCCTTCTTAGCGGAGGCGGAGGAGGATGCGGAGGCGACGAGTTTCACCTCCGCGCATGCTGAGGTTAATGGAGGCGGAGGTGAAAGTGGATGTGGAAAAAATACAAGTTTATGGTTTATTGAAAGTCAAAAAAAAAACAAATACGTACATTCATAGTACACTCAAAAAAACATTACCTTCTGGTATTCAAAATTAAGGAGGCAAATTACATTTTACAGTTTGACATTAATTTGACAAATTAAACTATAATTGTCAATTTGACATGCCCCCACCCCAACCGAGTTGCCACTGTGCACACGTTGATTCTTGTCGAGCGTCGCTGCTTGCGCGTTATTGTTCTATGATTATGACGTAATTATACCTCCGTTACAACTCCGCAAAAATTATGCGGAGGCGGATGCGAACATACGATTTCTTGCGGAACTTCCGCAGTAACGGAGGCGGAGGCGAAGCTCCGTTACAACCCTAGTTTCAATAGTCACGCACGGATTCAATGAATCTTGCCGTCTGAGTCTGCTTTGCATGGATAATTTGCACTCTACATACGAACTGCGAGAAGTACGAGTACCTACATCAAAAGTGCAATGTATCCAATAGAGCATACAGAATGCGACAAACACGCATTCTGTATGCTCCGTACATTCCATCGTTGTGCCAATACGTGTGCGGTTCGTAACATGTTTTGCCAGCCTCATTTTCAGATGAACACGCAAACACTAGTTGATCTAACTTTTACACCGGAATTAAACTGATATTTTCGGAGAATCTAAACGATAACTAGATAAATACATTATTATCCTCATCACAAAATTAGCATTGCAGAGCTATTTATTATTTTCAAAGCTTATACATGATGTAAACGAATTCGTGTCATTCCTTCAAGCCGCGTGTTCTACTGGTGACACTGATTGACCCTGCATAAGTTTTCAGAATCAACAAAAAACAGTTTTCAAAAAATGAACCATGGTAACCTACCTAACCCTGACCAAACATAACCTAACGACCTGACCTAATCTAATCCTGACATTTAGAGGACAGTTGGTGCCCGACAGACTGCTGTTTAATCTCTACGGCCGTGGCCCCCATGTCTACGGTACGGCGCCGTCCGCCGTGAAAATTCGCGGCGCCGCGCCGCAACACGGCGCGGTGCACGGTGCCGTGTACGGCGTCGTATACGGCGCCGCGTACGGTGCACCGCAAGTTAGTTCCGTGGCTGGCGTAAATGTGACATGTCTAAAATTGCAATTTTTCAGGGCGACCATTTTAAAGTTTTAACCTCTTCTGGTAAATCGGTAAATTAGTTTAACGTATGTATTTTAGTTGTTTTAAAATATACAGGATGTTAACGAATTCGTGTAATTCCTTAAAACCATATGATCTGCTATATTGGTGTTGATTTTCCCGGCATGGAAATAAGGCAGATTTAAAAAAAAACTTTTTTATTCATGCTGTACCTATGGCTAAGTGATCGAATCTAAACCACAGGATTCAGTAAAATACAAATGTAAATGACGTCAACATCAAAATCCAAGATGGCGGCTGTAAATTTTACAAGATATGCATCATGGGTGTCGTGTCCATGGTGCGACACCCATGATGCATATCTTGTAAAATTTCATAGCCGCCATCTTGGATTTTGATTTCGACCTCATTTTCGTCATCATCGCCCCCGAAAACCATGGACACGACACCCATGACGCATATCTTGTAAAATTTCACAGCGGCCATCTTGGATTTTGATTTCGACCTCATTTTCGTCATCATCGCCCCCGAAAACCATGGACACGACACCCATGATGCATATCTTGTAAAATTTCACAGCCGCCATCTTGGATTTTGATTTCGACCTCATTTTCGTCATCATCGCCCCCGAAAACCATGGACACGACACCCATGATGCATATCTTGTAAAATTTCACAGCCGCCATCTTGGATTTTGACGTTGACGTCATTTACATTTGTATTTTACTGAATCCTGTGGTTTAGATTCGATCACTTAGCCATAGGTACCACTTAAAAAAAGTTTTTTTTTAATCTGCGTTATTTCCATGCCGGGACAATCTACACCAGTAGCAGATCATATGGTTTTAAGGAATTACACGAATTCGTTAACATCCTGTATATTTTAAAACAACTAAAATATACGTTAAAATAATTTACCGAATTACCAGAAGAGGTCAAAGCTTTAAAATTGCCGCCCTGAAATATTGCAATTTTAGACATGTCATATTCACGCCAGCCAGCAGTGTACCGTGCAACCTCCACGGCGCCGTCCACGGCGCCGTGTCGCCGTACGCGGCATCGTACGCGGCGCCGTGCCGCCGTCCACGGCGCCGTAGGCGGCGCCGAATACGGCGCCGTCTCACGGCGGCCGGCGCCGCACCGTAGACATGGGGCCACGGCCTACGCGAGGATTATGCAATGAATTGCACTGCGTGCTTGTAGAGATTTTTCAGAAATCGCCTTTGTCAGTATTATAAGACATTTTTACATTAGTTTCTAAATATTTTTTGAACGTCTATACCTCGTTGGATAGCTGATTAAATAAGGATGTTTTACTTGCATTTTATACACTTAGTGTCATAGTAAATTTTTGAGATTAAACATCATTCTTTATCGTGTACTTCGATGATTTTCTAATACACTTATTTAACTTTTAATGATTACTTTCAATTGCATCGTCATTAAGAACAGTTAAATACGCAGAAAGCTTCGTAAAAGTATCAGCTACAAGCTAATATCATAATCAAAGCCGATCAATTTGATATTTTACAGATAAATAGTGTTTAAGAAGGAATTCTGGGTATTATTAAAAATAATATAAAAATTGCAATATCTCGAAATCCATTGAATTTCGTAGAACATTGTGGAGTTAAATTTGTTGCATATTAGCCCCCCTATAACGTGGTGCAAGGAATACGTCGAATTACCAGTAGCCCTGTATATCTAAGTAATTTTAGCGTCCCAAGTTAACTGACTGCGTGGAGCGATATCGCGCTAGTTGTGCCCGTCAGCTGTGTCGCCGTGCTTTCATTCATTTATAGGCACCGAAATTTTCTATCACATATTTTTTTTATTTGGGAAACGAAAGTTCATTTTTAAATAATCTAAATCCCGTGTGGGGTTAGTCTATACCATTAATATTATAGATCATGTGGTTTGTAGGAATTACACGAATTCGTTTACACTCTATAAAGACTATGAGATAAAAAAAATACATGGGAAACTAAAAGGGATATTAAAATCCATTACAGCCACAGCAAACGAAATCAGACCACTATGTCACACTGCTAGTCAGTGGGCACGGGCCTATTCTCAGAATGCGATGGGTTACAAGACATTAGTTCATCACTCTGTCCCGGTGATGAACGGGGCCGAGTGATGAACTAACGTGTTTAGGTTTTTTTTTTTCAATGTAGGTGTTTAATATAGTTGAGAATTTCTTTACATTTCGTTTTACTCTATGTAACAAAAACCCTATCAGACCTGAAAGGGGCGTATTAATAATTAATACCTTGATAGAGATACTAAAGTTTTATCAATTCACTTGAAACAACTATTGTATGATTGTATTACTTCAACGGGCTGTATGGTCGTTGTACTACTTAAGTATATTATTTTGTTGGTGTGGCTACAGTGCATGGATTGCTAAGTTCTTTTGATTATATACTTGGGGGCAAATAAATCGAGCCACTTCTATTTTTCACGTGTAATGGTTATTATTTTTGTTAACATGGAACAGATCAATGCTAAACATATATCTCCTAAAGGGTTATTTGATAATCATTACAATGAGGGTAGTTTTTTGTAAACTTTTCATTTTAAATTAAAAATTAAAGAGTAGAATAAAATTATCGCATTTAATTTGCCTATGACATTTTGATTGCAATCCAATAAGAAAAGGTTAAATTGGAGGTTTTTTGTTAATTATGCCCATATTGTAGTGTGATTGTTACAATATTTTTGGATTTAACTGTTTTATCTGGACTATTTTAACCTTTCATATTTATGACTAGCTTTTGCCCGCAGTTTCGCTTGCGTGTTTGGAACCCGTTAAGTGACGACTTTCCATACAAACTTTCATCCCCTATTTAACTCCCTTAGGGGTTGAATTTCGAAAAATCCTTCCTTATTCCTTGTCTACATTATAAAGAGAACCTCTCTGCAAAATTTCAGCGTTCTAGGTCCAAGGGTTTGGGCTGGGCGTTGATGAGTCAGTCAATCAGTCAGTTAGGACCTTTCTTTTTATTTATATAGATAATTTCAAGAAAACTGATCAGTTTAATACATGGAAGCACACCGAAGCTCATTCTGCATTCTCTTTGGTATTGATATTTTTCAGCGACGTATTGTAGCAACGGCATTGAAACAAAAAAATCTCCTTTAGACGGAAATTGAACCAGTTTGAAAAGGTGATTAAGCCCATTTTTAACCGACATCAAAAAGGAGGAGGTTCTCCATTCGGTTGTTTTTTTATTTTTGTTACCTCTATATAACATACCTCTATATATATACCTATCTCCGTCATTTATGAACCGATTTGAAAAAATTTTTTTTTATTCGAAAGCTACTTCCCGATTGGTCCCATATAAATATTGTTATGATTAGACCATGAACTTCAGAGATATGGAACGGAACTCCTCATCCGATCAAAGCAAAATTTTCAAATTACTAATATTGCTTTGTTTATATTTGTTGTTGGGAACTAACTACTGGAAAAGAGGAGAGGGTGCGTGTCCCCCCCCCTTTTGGAAAGTTTTCATTAAGTATATCGTGTAAGGTAACATTTGAAAGGGCTTTTTCTACCCGACTACGTCGAAGCCAAAAAGAAGGGTTATGAAGAGGAAGGGGTTGAATTTATGGCACTAAAACGTATTTAATAAAAAATACACTTAAAAAAAGTAAAAACCAACTTCAAGAAAAAACTAAAAGCAGTAAAATAATTACGATAATATAAAATTTACCGTTTCAGAAGTCGGTGCAACTCTACACTGAAACAAATAGAAGCCACCGACTTCTGAAACTGTAAATTTTATAGTATCGTAATTATTTTTCTTTCAACTACGTAGTAATAATGTTATCATTAATCACTACAAAACCGATCACAAAGGACGTATTTTTTGCTTAGAACCAAAACAGTGCAGAAATGAGCTCATTATTGCATTGTTTTACATTAATGCACTGTTTTTTATTTAGATAAATTTACCATAGATGTTTAATGTATCCCATTAAGTTTAATATAAAATGTATGCATTATATACTGGCTGGAAATAAGAATCAGCTATATCAAACAGACTTGGTGAAAAAAAAAACAAATGGCGCGCATTTTGTACCATTGTAAAACTTTCATACTACAAGAAAAGTTTAAAAAAATGTTTTATGGATGTTTTATCACGGTAGGTAGATTGGTAGTTGAAAGAAAAGTAGATTACGCACCTCGCTTAAGTGAGTAATTAATGCACTCGTGTTAATTTAGTGCCCTCGCATGCGCTCGGGCACCAACATAACCCTCGTGCATTAATAACTCACTTTGCGCTCGGTGCAACAATCTACTATTACTCCTTTAAGTTTTTCCTTGAAGTCGGTTTTTACTTTTTTTTAAGTTTATTTTTATAAGTACTAATATGGATTTAGTATGCACTTTATTTATCGATGTACTTACGAGTAACGTAAACCTACCCAAATTGGTCCGCCCACCATAATCCGACCACTAATTGTTACTGCATTTTTTTATTAACACAGTATACTATTAAGCTAGGTCTTATTGGAATTTGAAACTACACTTTTAACTTTGTTTACCACTATATGAGATTTTATAGATATTTGTTTTGTTTCGCGATAATATTACAATTCATAACGAAACGGTGCATTAAGCGCGTTTTTAATAGTCAAAACGTCAAAACCAGACATTTGACAATTAGAGAGTTCTGTAAAGATTTAAACTGAATTTAGTAAGTTTAAAGTTTATGTGGTATAGTATAATCGATAGACTTGAGTTACGAGTAGTTAATAGATGATTTAGTTTATAATTAGTATGCAAAACTTATCAAAATAAAGTGGACGGTGTTATAGCTAGTAACACCACAGTACTGATCGAATACCGACCGGAGGTCGGTATAGGGGCAATTATCGTGTTCACTTTAACTGATAAAATTATATTTGAGTTAAAATAAATCAAACCTAGAAATATTTTTTATTATTTACCTATTTGATAAAGAATCTTGTGACCGAAATACGACCTACTATAAATTGTTTACATATTTCGATAACTGTATTTTAATTTCATGAAAATTCATTATTAGCACCGTCGTTTATGGAGAAAAGCAGTATTATACTTACATGATTTTCAATTAACTGTACTTGTTATTAGTTTTATTCTAACATAATTTATTTCTAAAAAATGTTTACTATCTATCGACATTGTTTATTTCTCTAAAAATATTAAACTTTTCCATAATTGAAGTAGTTGAAAAGCGGTCGGTTGTTAGGTAACCGTTTTACACCATTTCATAATACCGTCCACCCTCAAAGCTTATCGTGATTTGTACTCATTTCGAAGAGCTTAAAGTTTTTAGCTAAAACTTAAAGTTTATATGACTACATTATAGACTTTATGTTAGCACCTTTCGGCTCCTTTATCTGACCTTGGATATCAATCAACTAGGAAAAGAGTGCCCATTGAGACAAATCGAACGAGCTGAAACCATTGATAAAACAAAACAACTCGAAGGGCTTACATTAATAATTAATACATTGTGGAGTAGACGGATTTTTTCTGTGACAGTCATGTTGTATTTGGATTCCGATCTCATTTCCAGAATCATCATACCCAAAAACCATAGACAAGAAACCATAAAAAAAAACCATACTCATGAAAATAACTTTTTGAATTTTGACTCATCCTCGGCATCAGCGCCGCCGAAAATTATGGAATTGACATGACGAATCATTTCCAAATTTTTATGGCGACCATCTTGGATTTTGAAGTTGCCCTCGTTTTCTTCATCAGCACACCCGAATGCCATGGAATTAACACCATGACGACTAACTCTTAAATTTTCATGGCTGCCATCTTGGACTCTGGGTTTTTCCACAATTTTGGTATCATCAGCCCCTAAAACCATGGAATTGACACCCATGATGAATAATTTACAATTTTAATAGCCGCCATTTTGGATTTTGGTTTTGCCTACATTTTTGACATCAGCAGCCCCGAAAACCATGGAATTGACACCCATGATGAATAATTTACAATTTTTATAGCCACCCTTTTGGATTTTGGTTTTGCCCAAATTTTGGCATCAGCAGCCCCGAGAACCATGGAATTGACACCCGTAATTAATAATTTTCAATTTTTGCATCCGCCATCTTGGATTTTGGTTTTACCCACATTTTCAGCATCAGCAGGCCCGAAAACCATGGAATTGACACCCATGACGAATCATTTCCAAATTTTTATAGCGACCATCTTGGATTTTGAAGTTTCCTCGTTTTCTTCATCAGCACACCCGAATGCCATGGAATTAACACCATGACGACTAACTCTTAAATTTTTATAGCCGCCATTTTGGATTTTGGTTTTGCCTACATTTTTGGCATCAGCAGCCCCGAAAACCATGGAATTGACACGAATAATTTACAATTTTTATAGCCGCCATTTTGGATATTGGTTTTGCCCACATTTTTGGCATCAGCAGCCCCGAAAACCATGGAATTGACACCCGTAATTAATAGTCTTAAATTTTTATAGCGACCATCTTGGATTTTGGTTTTGCCCACATTTTCGGCATCAGCAGGCCCGAAAACCATGGAATTGACACCCATGACGAATAATCAGTAATTTTGTATAACCGTCATCTTGTATTCCGAATTCGACCAATTTTTTGGCATGGGCACCCGAATAACCCATGCAAATAAGAGTTTTGTTACAATAAACGCATTTGTTAAAACTAGATTAAAGTGATAAAAAAAAGGTAAATTATTTAATATAATTTTAGTAGTTTAACATCTTTTGGCGAAGTTGAGATTGCGAGTAAAATTGGGACCAGCGGTATAAGCTCTAAGGGAGCAGCGCACGCACACCGTCTCGAAAAATGTTTAAACATTGATTCTTATTTATTTATTTATATTCCGTTCCTACAGACAAACCGTGGAAATGGTTTTGTGGGGCATTGATCTTAATTAATGCAACGTTTTTGTACTATATAAAAAAAACCTCTTTTCTATATGACACCATGAAGTTAGTTGTTTACATGAAAAATGGGGGTGCCATTAACAATAAGCGCTCTGGTAGAAAGTCGAAGTGAACTTCTACCGCGCATACATAATAAATGGAATGGGGCATCAACCGGGGACTGCCCACTGGTGCTCTACGAGAGTGCAGTCAAGGACTGTCCCCGGGTGATGTAAGACAAAAGGGCACAAGAATGAGTAATGCAAAATATAGAACCTTAAATTATTGGTCCATTGATACGGGTGTTTAATGGACAAGTCCAACTTCTTTTTCTGGTAGAAAATTGGTTTGGCAGACGGTGGCCCACTAACTCGCTAGCTGGGCCCCCTGGAAAACCGCCAGAGCAGGCAAAAGGGGGCAACACCACTGTGAGCTGTTAAGGGTATCGAGATCGAGAGGTGAGACCCTGGTTTCAGCAAGTTTGCAAAGGGCAAATTTGGTGGACGGTATTAGGTATGTCAATGGTCGGATTACGGCTGACAGTTATTTCCCGGACGGAATTAAGGCGGGTAGCAGATTTGAAACTACTTGTCACTTTTTACTTCATACCAAAACGAATTAAATGTGAATTTTATGTTCTTTCCTAGATTTAATAAATATATGAATTTTACTTTAATATGAGACCTACAGCACCAGAGTTTCCCTTACCAGTCGCTATGTCTGAATAAAACAAAAATGATGGTCCTTAGGAAGTCGGTATTTGGTGGGTTTACGTTATATCCTTTTATACAAGTTTAGTCGGAAAGAGGGTACTAATCCGCAGGCCACATAAAGTATCACTGATGACTGTTTTAAAATTTCAAAATTCGATCATTTTTATTTGCATACAATGATAATAGTTTTAGTTTTTTTTAAATGCTTCATCCCTGCTTTAGTTACGAATTCAGGAAATGGAGCTACTAATCCGTGACCCCAAATATGACCTAAAATGTAAAAACAGCTGATCGTAGCTGAGGATAGAAACATTTTGGAGTATTTGTTATAAAATCTATGAATATCTATTTCTCTTAAACTATTGAATTTGGGGAAAGTTGTAGAACAAAAGTTATTCATTATTATGGATACTCTGACACCCTTTCGGATTAGTACCCCCTTTCCGACTAACTTTGCGGAAGCCAGCTGACACTAAGCTACTTGGAAAGAGACTATGCTAATAGATTCCTTCTATCAAATATCGACATATAATTAATATTTTTGTGATATAACTTTCGTGAGACACATTCATATTTATGATTATTTACGGTTTACTCACGTGCATTTTTCGGGATTGCCCGACTAGTTTCGGACCCAAATGGAGCCCTTAGCCCTTAGACGACTTCGTCTCGCGACCTGGCCGCGTGTTCGTCAAACCGAACTGTTGAGACTTGTGTTCTGTAGTTCGTTTAATGATTTCATTATTTTCCGGTCAGTATTCTTATGAAAGTGCCTATTAATTAATAACTACCAAACTATGATTTCAGAGAATATGTTTAATTAGTTGATTTATAATAAAATCATTTTATGTTTACATCCCCAACCGGATTACTGGTATCTTTTTAGTATCAACAGTTCGGTTTGACGTCATAACCGAACTGATGAGACAAAATTGGTCTCAGTAGTCCGGTCCCGAACAAAGCAACCGAGCTACTGAGACTAGAGGTTATATTTTAGCTCTTTTTCCTTTGTTTAATTACTTTGCTGTGATAGCAAGAAAATAATAATGACACGCAGTGTATTTATGTTTTTAAAAACTAACTTTAGTTCCAGGTATAGAAGAGTAAATTAAATTATAAAAGAAAAAAAACCGGCCAAGTACGTGTCGGGCCACGCACAGTAATGGGGTTCCGTAGTTGCACAATAATGCGGACTAAGAAGAGGGCTTAGTAATTTTTCAATGGAATTTGCTCGAAATTTTTACTTTTCCGAGTACATTATATATGTTGATCGACTATTAGGTACTCGTAAACTTGTAAAGCCTACTTCGCTGTGATAGTTTTCCTTTTAAGTTCGTTGTATACAAGGTGAGTCGGAAAGGGGGTACTAATCCGAAAGGGTGTTAAAGTACACATAATAATGAATAATTTTTGTTCTACAACTTTTCCCAAAAGTCAATAGTTTAAGAGAAACAGTTGTTCAAACATCTCAAAAAAAAATCTCTAAAATCTATCCATCCCCACTATTGATCAGCTGTGTTTACATTTTAGGTCATATTTGGGATCATGAATTAGAAGCACCATTTTCTGAATTTGTAACTAAAGCAGGAATGAAGAATTTTTGAAAAAACCAATATAAAAATCATTTTACTTGGAAAAAAAATCTAATTTTGAAATTTTAACACTTGCTTTCAAACAGTCATCAGCGATACTATAAGTGGGCTTCAGATTAGTACCCCCTTTCTGACTAACCTTGTATATTTCAAAAACGGACCCCTTAATCGAAAAATTCTCAGTTAAAGCCCGCAAAATTTTTGAAAGACCTATCGAGCAATACAGCACACCATAGGGTAGACGAGAAAAAAAATCATCCCCCACTTAGGTGTATAGGAGGTAACCTGAAAATTTTTATTCATGGTTTTATTTTACCTCTTTGTCGGCGTGATTAATATGTTTATCCATGCCAAATTATAGCTTTCTAGTACTAAGAGTGAGCTAAGCTGCGGACGGACGGACAGACGGACATGGAGAAACTATAAGGATTCCTTGTTGACTATGGAATGCTAAAAACAATTGGTAAATCTTCATTAGCCTCGTGTTAGTAATGTACGTTCAAATATTTACAGTTTCATTATAAATCGTGAATAAAAGGACCATGTCATTATGAAGAAGATCTCATCTAATGAAGCGCATTGAAAATAGTAAACAAAAATAATGATGCACCTTTCAATTGCAAACGTAAAGGGCTTATTTTCTATTCAATCAATACGGTGTATTGCAAAATCAATTTAATTAACTCAGCATGATGCTGCATCAAATTGAAAGAGATATCTGTATGGGAAATATCAGGATTACAGGATTTATTACACGTGTAACCTCCACCCGTTTTATTGTCATTTACTAGGACGGTGTTTAAATAAATAAAAAAACGAGTGTGTCCAATAATAAAAAAAACGTATAATAAAAATTGAATGGCGACTATGCGGAGGCACACAAATTTGTAAGGTCGTGGGTGTACGGCCGTCTGTTGTCACACCTGCCGTGAAAGGGACTTCCCTGCAGAAATTCGGCAGCAGTCCTCCTAGGCCGGAGATGGTGGTTGGTCGATGATGCACGATGGCGCGGCGAATATGGCGGGAAGGTGCAGCGGGCGACTTGCTCAGCGCGCCACGGATGATGTATCTTCGCCGTATGCCGTAATCTTGTACGATGAAGGTTAATCGGGCAGTATAAACCTGGCCGTAGTTCCCAAATTCGGGAATTTAAAACTTTCACTTTTAAATATGTACTATTAGGTACTAATTTAAACTTATTACGTCCGTCTCGGCTAGGGCGCTTCAACGGGACGCGATTTCGGAATAATGATACGTGCACTCAGGTTCAGCTTAGTAGCGACTGCCCCGAGCTGCGCAAACGTATCACCTTATAAGGCTACTAGCTTTTGCCTGCGGCTTCGCTCGCGTTAATTTATAATAAAAAAATAATTTAATACTAATAAGTATATAGCCTATAGCACTCAGGGATAACGTAGCTTCCTATTGGTGAAAGAATTTTTGAAATCGGATGAGTAGTTTCGGAGATTACCTCCTACATACAAACAAACAAACAAACAAATTCTACCTCTTTATAATATTAGTATAGATAAGCCAATTTTTGATACCTTGGGTTAAATTATTGCAATTTATTTGCGGATACCTAATTTATTGATACTAAAATATAGCCTGTAGCACTCAGGGATAACGTAGCTTCTTATTGGTGAAAGAATTTTCGAAATCGGATGAGTAGTTTCGGAGATTACCTCCTACATACAAACAAACAAACAAATTCTACCTCTTTATAATATTAGTATAGATAAGCCAATTTTTGATACCTTGGGTTAAATTATTGCAATTTATTTGCGGATACCTAATTTTTTGATACTAAAACATAGCCTATAGCACTCAGGGATAACGTAGCTTCTTATTGGTGAAAGAATTTTCGAAATCGGATGAGTATGTTCGGAGATTACCTCCTACATACAAACAAACAAACAAACAAATTCTACCTCTTTATAATATTAGTATAGATGAAAAAACTCCCCACACGACTAGATGCGCCGCGCGTTCGGAAATGCATACCTACACTCAAAGAACGAACATTAATTTATTGTAAATGTGTTCCTTTATTTTTAAATATTGGTTTAGTTAAAATTGTTATTATTTAGAATTAGTTTTAAGGATAGATTTTAATTAATTAATTTAGTTTTAAGGTTTTTGAACTGCATCAATTAATAAAACATGATTAGTCATGTAACGTTTCGTTACACACGTTCCTTCAGATTTAATTCACTGTTCCGTAGTCAACAAGGAACCCTTATAGTTTCGCCAAGTCCGTCCTTCCGTCCGTCTCCGCAGCTTAGCTCAGAGACAAGCTACTATAGTATAGGGCGTCCCACGACTTTGCCACATGGAGGGGAAGTACCTGAAATACTGTAGATAGAAAAAAATACTGAATGAAGACTTCATTTTTATTTTAAAAACAATACGAACTGCATTCAAAGAATTTTAAATAATTACCTGTCTGAACCGGGAATCGAACCTGCTAAATGTAAAACAAAAAAAAAACTGTAATTTTATTGTACTAATCGAAAGGCTTGATCAGATATATTTATTTCTTCTAAGTAACATAGCTTCTAAAATAAAAGGAACACCATGAAATTTAACATTTATTTGAAATACTAAGACACGTTTAAATGTGCAACTTACAAACAATTTAATTTATTAAATACTCAAAATGTGTCTCTTCCTATTGTATACAAATTGTAACTATCTTGCTTACCGTTGATTTATTTCTTTTTTCATAGGTAGTGAAATTATTTGAAATAATACTTCGAAATAGTAATAAAGCAGTAGTACCTAAAGTCAGTTGTTATTTGCACGACATAGTCAGAGAGCATGCTATTCATTATTCTGAACAAAATTTTAAGTTAAATGTTAAATTTCATGGTGTTCCTTTTATTTTAGATACTATGTTACTTTTAAGAAATAAATGTATCTAATCGAGCCTTTCGATTAGTACAAGAAAATTACAGTTTTTTTTATTTTCACATTTAGCGGGTTCGATTCCCGGTTCAGACAGGTGATTATTTAAAATTCTTTGAATGCAGTTCGTATTGTTTTTAAAATAAAAATGAAGTCTTCATTCAGTAATTTTTTCTATCTACAGTATTTAAGGTACTTCCCCTCCATGTGGCAAAGTCGTGGGACGCCCTGTATACTCTTATAACTAGAAAGCTATAATTTGGCATGGATATACACATTAATTACACCGATAAATTGGTACAATAAAATCATGCAAAATGTTTTTTTTATGATACCTCCTGTACACGTAAAGTGGGGATTGTTTTTTTTTCTCGTCTGTCCCATTATGTGGGGTGTTGTTGGATAGGTCTTTCAAAGATATTATGGCTTTGAAAAAAAAAACGATTAAGGGATCCGTTTCTGAAATATTAAGCTTTAAAGTGCTGATTTTTGTTAGAGTCAAGTGTGCCCCCCCCCCTCTGCCAGCAAAACGGTTAGTTTTGGATATGTGAAAAAAATCACGGTAGTAGTATATACAACGAAGTTAAAAGGAAAACTATCACAGCTGAGTAGGCTTTACAAGTTTACGACTTTACGAGTAATAGTCGACCAACCGGAAAAGTAAAAATTTCGTACAAATTCCATTGAAAAATTACTAAGCCCTCTTCTTAGTCTGCATTATTGTGCAACTACGGAACCCTGTTACTGCGCGTGGCCCGACACGCACTTGGCAGGTTTTTTGTTTGTAGAATAATTATATTAAGTCTAAGCAACCTTCGCACTACAACAATTCCTTTTCAGAGCTGTTTATGAAAGCATTAATGCAGAAAATGTGTTCTATTGTTGTGTTTTTGAATTACACTTTAACGCGTAAGTAAACGTCTGCATTTCTGTTTGTATACTTCAATTAAATTAAATTTTTAATTTCAGTTAAGAATTGCACAATAACAGTCCGTAATTGTTCACTGCAAGACATTACGAACTACTCTCCCGTATACCGATTAACTTTTATGATACAGATTATAATTACCAGTATACCTAGCTGTAACAACTTCACTTAAAGTCACGTGCGCTATCGGGGCAAACCACAGAATATGTAGGTTGTTAGCAATCTAACTGCTCTGATGCGTGAGGCTAAAGATCGAGTGTTGTGGTGCTTGGGAGAGGCATTTCCAATAATTGTTAGACTTCAATAGGCTGATAATTTGATTGCACGAGTAAAGCAATCTGTTACGGAACTAGTCTGTTAGAAATTATAATAACATCAACGTGTGTAGCGCGGTTGAGCGTTCCATGAATAGAAGTACACGGAAGTAAGCAAATATGGAATAGTCTATCTAGGAATAACAATTAATTTTAATTGTCATTCCATGTTTGCTTACTTACCCTCTACAATTTACATTTATGTAATAATAAAGATATTTTCTTTCAACTACGTAGTAATTTTATCATTGATCACTGCAAAACCGATCACAAAGGACGTATTTTTTGCTTAGAACCAAAACAGTGCAGAAATGTGCTCATATCCTATAAATTAATTGAGTCTATACACAGCAAAAGGTAATATTAATTACAATAGTGAAATTATGCAAAATGCGGATTATAAACAAAGTGTATGTATAATACAATTCTAGTTGAACTGAAAACAAAATTACCTACAGTTATCTAAATAATATAGATAATTCAACATAATATAGGTACTTACACATACGTATAGACTCAGTATGTTTAATACAATACAATAATGTGAGAATAATGTAGGTCATTGTCAGAAGTACAGGAATAATAATGAGAAAGTGCTTTACAGTTGCCATAGTAAGTATGAGCTGACCAGTCCCGACAGACAGCACCCGTTCACGAGCATGACGAGTGCACCAGCTCAACCATATTGTAGTGAACTTGGCGACCCGATACACAACGCCACCGTCAGCAGTACATTTTAGTGAGCATGACAGACTCGAGCTACCAGGCAACGGGCAGGTTTATGTAGGAGTAAGTACCTACATTAAAACGTAGTAAACAATAATAGCTACATGATACTCACATTTTACATTTGATAATGCTTAAATACCAAATAGATTGTTGCCAGGGGCAATACTAAAAGTAAAACTGATAAATATCAGAAAATATGTTGTAAACAATAAATGTTACTTGTCCTAAAATAAAAGTTATGTAATAAATATGATACAATATATAATAAGTAGGTAACAAAATGTTAAATACTTATACGTGAAAATTTACAGAGGAGCTCGTGGCTAAATAATTACAGCCGCATAGACCGATCTTCCGGGTTAAGCCACGCTTGCCGAGGTTGGTCTGTGGATGGGTGACCATTTACCATAGCGAGGTTCCTCCGTGCCTCGGAAAGCACGTAAAGCCGTTGGTCCCGGCTGTCATTTGTAGATCTTTGACAGTCGTTACTGTTGGTCAGAAGCCAGAAAGTCTGACAACCAGTCTTACCAAGAGTATCGTATTACCCAGTTACTGGGTTGTGGAGGTCTGATAGGCAGTCGCTCCATGGTAAATACTGATATTCAGCTGCATCCGGTTCGACTGGAAGCCGACCCCAACATAGTTGGGAAAAGGCTAGGCAGATGATGACGTGAAAATTTACAGTTAGACAGCCAGTTAAGGAGTGCCAGTGGGTCGCTGTGTGCAGTTGAGAATCGTATTCCAGACATTTTTATCTTCAATGTACCTACTGGTTTATGCTATAATATGCTCTTGGCATTAAGATATGCTTTACTAAGGACTTGAATTTCATGTAAGGCAATGCAGTAATACAAGATGGTATTTTATTTTATTGCTCGAACTGCTCGTTTCTGCAGTATGAAAAGTGCCTCGACATCAGCAGCTGACCCCCACAATAAAATGCCGTAGGACATAATACTGTGAAAGTATGCGAAATACACCATCCTGGCGGTAGTCACATCAGTGAGCTGCCTTATTCTTCCAACAGCAAAAGCAGCAGAACCAAGTTTTCCCGCAGTTGCCTCTATATGAGGCCCCCATTGTAGTTTAGCACGGAACTTATTATTATAAGTTCTGTGTAGTTTAGAGTCTACTGTGATACCTAAAAAGACAGTTGAGGGAACCAGATCTAACCTTTTTCCGTCCAGAGCTATATTTGCAATAATAGAAGCTACATTCGGTAATGAGAATTTAATACACTTGGTTGTCCCTGCATTTAAAATAAGATTGTTAGCAGAAAACCAGTTAGAGATTAAATTTAAAGTGTTATTAGGCTCAATAAGATCCCTGTCTTTTCTATTTATTTTAAATATTAATGATGTGTCATCAGCAAAAAGGACTATATTTGACATGTTACTATCCTTCCATGAACGGAAGGTCATTAATATACACTAGAAACAAGAATGAACCAAGAATTGATCCTTGGGGTACGCATTTCTGATTCGTGAGCCTGTAGAGATGACATTATCAATAGCCACCTTTTGTTCCCGATTTGACAAGTAAAATGTCACAAGATCGATAGATCTACCTCGGATTCCATTGTATTTCAATTTTAGGGTGAATGTGCGGTGATCCACGCAGTCAAATGCCTTAGAGAGGTCACAAAACACTCCTAAAGCATCCTATGCCCAGTGTCCCAGGCCCCCAGTATGGTTTTTATTAAAGTGGATCCAGCATCCTCTGTAGATCTTCCCCTTGTAAAGCCAAACTGTTTGTCGTGTAATATTTCATTTTTAAGTGTGTAAGCAAATGATCTAGGATTAGTTTTTCAAGAAGTTTGCTTGGGGCTTGGAATATTGATATTGGCCTATAGTTAGACGCGTTATTTGAGCAACCTGCTTTAAAAATGGGTATGATTTTACTGGTTTTCATAAGATCGGGAAATATGCCTTCTGTAATACAAGAGTTAAAGATTTCTGCCCGCATTGGAGTGGTCTCAGTAATTATTGCCTCCACAGTTTTAGTTACAGTCCCCAAAGGTCTATGTTTTTAAAAGTTTTATTATGCCAGTCGGATTTACAAAATTAAAATTGAAATCAGCTGCCTGTATGTCTACGTTTTCTTTTAAAAATGTCTCTGCCGCTATTGGTGACGATGGGAGATATTTCGTCGTCTCTAATGGTATATTATTAAAAAAGTGATCTAAGAAATTAGCGACAACATTCCTATCTGAAACTATTTCGTCATTTATTTTTAAGCTAATAGTGTTGTCCTTTAACCCACGATTGCCAAGTTTCTGTATTAATTAGCTTCCACGTCGTTTTTATTTTATTATCTGATTTACTTATTTGATTGCTTGTGTAGGCGGCTTTATATATGTTGCAGTCAAAACTCTTAACCAGTAAAAAGTACTATTGACTACCAAAATCAGTCAAAAGTACTTTTGACTGAACAGGTTGGTCAAAAGTGGTTTTGACTGAAAATTATTGGTTATTAGTACTTTTGACTGCAAATTTTCGGTTAAAAGTACTTTTGACTGACGCTCTTCGTCAAAAGTAGTTTTAACTGCAATAAAGCATCAGTCAAAAGCACTACTGTTAGATGTGAATAAAAAAATATTTATTAAATGTGAAATCGTTTATTACGAAAAATATAATAATAATTCTTTGTTCTTTCTTTTCGTAGTCACTAATTTTTTTCTAATATCAGCACGTTCTCCACTAATAATGATTAAAAAGTTTATATGTGCGTTTGTCGTTATTTTTAGGAGAATTATTAATCGGGCGAATAAATAATATATGGATGACTGTTAATGAGATAATTTAATAATAAACCGAGCGGCATTAAAATATATTTGCGAAAAATTTACTTAACTGTCGAAAAATTATGAATGATTAAAATTCGTAAAATGAGCTACTAGCAGTGGGAAACAGTTAATCTAAGCTAGCAACTAAAATTCTAAGTGTCCGAATTAAATACTAATTTGGGCGAAAAAAATACTGAGTGGGCGACAAAAATACTAAGTGGGCGAAAATATACATTTCGTTACCCCGACACTGATAGGTTAGGTTCTAAGTTCGTGTTAGGTTACTTTAAACCCTGCAGACAGAAATAGGAGCTCCGCGCAGCGGGGTTCCGTCGACGCTCCTTTGGAAACCCAATCAACCTTACAAACATACAACAATAATGTGAGTGAAATTTGTTCGCTTAAGAATTACTGAAATAACTAAATAGTTTCTGATCGTTCTGAATAACTAGTACCTCAAATTCGTAATTTCAAGTCGCCGTTTTCAGTATTTGTGTTCGCCCTCAGTCTTTCGCCCACTTAGTATTTCAGTACGCCATAATCAGTATTTTTGACACGTATACTTTGAATTTATATTCGATCGTTTAAATACTACCCTTATTTTTATCGACCACCTTAACTTTTTAAGAGTTTTGACTGAAACCACCAGTCTAAACCACTTTTGACGGAATCACTTAGTCAAAAGTACTTTTAACCAGCTCCATTGGGCAAAAGTACTTTTAACTGTTATTTTAGTCAAAAGTATTATTGACTAAAGCATACGGTCAAAAGTACTTTTGACTGATTTTGCTAGTCAATAGTACTTTTGACTGGTTAAGAGTTTTGACTGCAACATATACAAACTTTTTTGAAAAGCTTTGAATAATTTCTAACGTAATTAGGAAAGTCTATATTGGGTGTGTACGATTTTTTATCAAATAATTCATATAAGACATCCCTACTTCGCCTTATACCCTTGGTTGCCCAAACATTGAACCGTAATTTATAAGTTATAATAACTTTTTTTATTCTACAAAACTTATGAAATCCGGTACATATCGCATTAAATAATGTATGGTTACATTTTATTGGGGTTATCAGAATGTGGTTTTATTGTATTTAATTCGCATTCAAGATTTTTTCTAAATACTTCTACACATTTATTTGTCAACGTTATTTTCCTACATCTAATGGAGTGACTATTACATTTTATTAATTGACATTTATGGTCAGAACGGACTCCACTAATAAGGCTCTTTTCTGTTACTTTAAAGTTTGTTATAATACTATCAATAGGTACATGTAGCTGTGGTGGGTGTCACTCTAGTTGGCCCAGAAAAGATGCACTTTAAATTAAACGATTTAAATGCCACCTTCTGCTGACACCCTATTGAACGAACTGGCTACCTTAAAATTAGCTATACTAAACAACATTGAATTTGCCTTCAACCATGTCTCTGTAAGACATAAGATATCTACATTATAATTTTCACTAAACAACTAGAATATTCAAACCCTTTTTTTCCGTGGGATAATCCTCATGTATGCCCTTCGCCCAGGGAAGGCGAAGGGGTATGCCGGACTCTTACCGGCTAAAAACCCACGGTGTTCCTTCTCCTGACCCTTGGCCGGGGTCGCGGGACACAGCTGCATGCACCGCGACCCCGGCAGGTCTTGGTCCGCCAGCCCCTGGTAGACCTCATCTGTGGGGCCTTGCCCCACGCCCTCCTGAGAGGCGCGCACGGAACACAGCGCGCCGCCTTCTCGGGCCTGTTACTGGTCGGGCGACGGGTGGAATATTCAACCCCTAAAATGTGAAGAAGAGGCTTATCGTACTCGTATGTCTTACTAGACGTCGCTGGCGGCTGTATCCGTATTTTTTGGGATAAAAGTAGCCTATGTCTTCCAGGTTCTAGCCTATCTCTCTTTAGGCGTGAAAGCGTAACAGACAGACATAGTTACTTTCGCATTTATAATACTAGTAGGGATTGAGCCTAAAGCAATAACAATAGTCTTCTTTCGTTCTTTGCCTTGCTAAAGTGTCTTAATCGACAAACGAAGAAAAAAAGTTCCTCGCGATAAAAATGAGGTAACGGCTAAAACCCGTTATGATATTATAATGTATATGGCTTTTAAACGTAACAAATACATCGCCGAGCTCACGGCTAACTTACGCCGTGATGCCGCAATGACGTGTGGTCATACTGCTAGAACGATACGTGTCAAAAACAGTAGAGCAAGCGTCAAAAATTAATGGCAGAACGAAACTCGTCACGTTTGACCGGCGTTTGTATTGAGTAGTCAGCGCGGCTGCGAATTGAGGTAAATGTAAATTATCGACCGCAAATTAAAATTTAACTCGCTTTAAGTTTCGACCTGCAGCAATTATCAGATATTTCAGGTGGTCACATGAAAGCAGACTGAAATTAATTATCGGTCTCAAATTAGCTTTTATTCCCTTCATTAAAATTATCGCATTATTTCATGTTATCTGCTAGAGCTTCCATCCAGGGTTGTTGCTAATATCAGCCTCACCATCACCATCAGTGCAACTTCAGCATTGTTTTCAAGACCAGCATCCGCATTGATCGATGTTAAAGTTAATATAATCAGTCAGTTATAAATCAATTTATTTTCTTCACTTTACAGTGGTATAATGCGATTAATGTAAATGGATCAAAATATTTTTTGAGAGACTGGTGCCTAAAACAGGCTCTGCATCACAATGCCTGTAGTACGGGTCACCAGGGCCTCCCACTCCTCTAATTTAAACAAGCTCTGTACTGTTATCAGGGGCCTAATTCTCCTAAAATAAATCTTGAAAAATCACAACCGAACCAAGGCCGAACCGTTCATTCAGACAGTTCTCAATTTCAAAAGCTGTCTTATTGTTTGATACAAAAAACAAAATCAATCATTTTGAAACTTTTCGAAAACAAAAACTGACTGACGGTTGTGGTTCGATTGCGTTTGGCAACAATTTATTTTAGGAGAATTAGGCCCCAGTACTAGAAGTATTATTTTTTGACATTTTTGAGAAACAAAGAGAATTTACAAAGAGAAGTTAATGCTGACTTTCACATCACGACATGACCGCTGGGAGAGATAGACGTTTCCGCGAGCAACTTCACGTTTTTGACCAATCAAGATTCATAGATTCAAAACCAATTATCCCTCGTTTGCTCTATTGACTTGTAAACATACAGTAAGTTGTCCCATTAAAGCATACATTGCGCGTGTAAGTATAATTCACTGTTTCATAACATAACATCAGGCCTGTATTCCCCGAAGGGTTGGGCAGAGGTGTATAGTAGTCAGAGATGTGAATTATTTGAAATACATGTATTTAAAATACAAATACAAAATGCAAAATACCTATTTTTATTTTGCATTTGAAATAATTTTTTTCAAAATGTATTTTCTATTTTATTTCAAATACTTTTTAAAAATATTTAATATTTGTAAAATGCAAAATGGTTTTGTTAATTTTTTTAATTCATGTTTCATAGTTTCATTCTTAAATTCTTGTTATTTACTTTAAAGAGTATTTGTGCCAAGTTTCAAGTTTATAAATATTGGAAATAAGATTTTTCAAATAAACTTTATCACCCCTTTTCACTCCCTTAGAGTGCGCTTTCGCTATAAAAAACAACTACTCTCCAAATTTCAAGTTTCTACCTTTAGCGGTTTAGGCTGTGCGAGAATCTTACATTAGGACTTGTTCTTTATATGCATGTATGTGTATAAAGATGATTTTTCCAATCTTTAAATCGCTATATCTCATGAATTCGCAGATTCAACATGAAAGAGGAATTCTTTGATCAAATACCAGTGTTAAAATCAGTGAAAAAAGGTAATTTATTTGAAAAACCTATTTTGAAAATACGTATTTTGCATTTTGTATTTAAATACTTTCATTGAAAACCATTTTGTATTTTTATTTGAAATAAAAATATAACCAAGCATTTGCATTTTTAATTTAAATACTTTTAATATACTATTTTGCACATCTCTGATAGTAGTAGTTACATCGTCATTTCACAGTTATATTTAAATCTATTGCCATCAACCGCGCACAAATCCAGACTCCGGGTTGCTAGAGTGCGCGCAAGATAAGTCTGCGCGCGGCCGAAATCGGAACTAATCATGGTCCACCAAAGTGTGTGCTGTTTTATCAATTTTGATAGTAGAACTACCTGATTGTAGGAATATTTAACGAGAAAATTATGTTAAGCGAAAAAAAAGTTAAGCTTAAAAAGCGGTAATTCGAACTTTTGCGATCATGGAAACGTTTAGCACGCCCTCAGTCGCGCGCAGAGTTATCTTGCGCGCACTCTACTGAAAAACCACACGAAAAAACCTAATAACAGTTTGCTCGACCGAGGATCGAACCCTAGACCATCGAGGCAGTCACTGTTTCATACGTTTAATTAAAGGTATTAATTGTATTTTACAATGTCGCCTCAATTGAAAAGTCCAATATGGCAGTATTATTAGGTTAGAACCTAAATCAAGATACCGCACAGTGATATTAATTGTAAAAAGGATTATTTAAGCACTGTACAAATGCCTCATTAAAAATCACTTGGAGTGTTAATACCCATATGAGCACACGTAGTTTATAAGCTGTGAAAGCGAAAATCTAGAAACTACAAATTCGACTGAAGAAGGCTTAATTAAGTAGGTACTTACACTACTTACCTATGTCTTTTCTTTCGGAACTTAAATACTGAATTAAAGGCGCGATTCCATTAGGCAAGTTACTTGTATATAAGTTGCAAATTGCATACAACTTGAACAAACCTGCATACAAGCTACAACTTGTATCAGGTAGTTTGAGCTTGTACATTTTTTTATACCTGCATGCAATTGGCACACTCTCGAAAACATGTTTCCAATGTAAGCAACTTGTACGAAAATGTGACGTCATACTTGCATGCAAGACCTGCCTAATGGAATCGCGCCTTAATAGTTAGTTGCCGAGGTTAGGTGTCAATAAAATGATAATAAACGAACAGAAACTTTTTGTCACTTTCCGTTAACTTACAAATATGTTTTTGGGGGTAAAAGTAGCGAAAATTATGGTTTTCCGATTGGTCGTTTAGCTTTTTGCGAGCATTTTTACTAAGACGAATCATGACTTTTGCTTGAGAGTGTAAGCCAAATCGGAAGATTCGTTATACAAGGTGTCCCAAAAAGTAGTGTCAAGCAGAAGTCCAGAGGTAGAGCATCCTTAAGGTGAACGCGCACCTACACGTGCCGCTGGAGCCGCACACACCGCAGTCATCGCATTTTATAAATCTTTATCTGAAATCTTATGCAACGTCGCGCACCTGTCCGCACCGCATGACCCGCATTTCAGTAAAATGCTGTAGGTATACGGATTCCACCAGCAGCGCTTGCGGATGACGTCATCAAATTCAGCGCGTTCGATGCTTGCGATGAGTGCGGTGCGTTCGGCGCGTATGACGTCATCCGTATCGTATTATGTAATTTTTATTTTCTTTCATTTTCTTCTCCTAACAATAGACAACAGACAATAACAGGATCAAGTTCCATAGTACACTACGTACGTTCGTTCTGTACAGAAAATATTGATATATTACGATGTACAGAAGTGGATACGATTACGACAGCACTGCGCGTTCGGTACGTGCGGCTCTTTCGGCGCGTACCTACGATGCGGATTGCGCGAGACCATGAGAAAATGCGATGACGCGGCGTTTGCGGCTCCTGCGGTGCGTCTAGGTGCGCGTTCACCTTTCGAGGTACCGAATCACCCCCCATGTATGTTCCGCGATTTTTCATTGTTTTGAGGTTTTGTATGACTTTACCTTTTTCTTCATAGTGTCATGAACAGTTGAGATAAATGGGTGTTTTTTTATTCAATTCCCTATTCGTCTAATTAAGAAAATAAAAACTATTCATGTCACTATGATCAAAATAAGTCAGAGTTTGCTAAAACAAGAAAAGAAATAATAACTCTAAAATTAGGTACCTACTATAAATCATGGAACATACATGGGGGTGATTCGGGTACTTGGAAGGGTCCAGGCTCTACCTCTCGACTTGATTGATACTACTTTTTGGGACATTCTATTAAAGATCAAGCAAAAAATCACGATTAAAAAAACATCCTTTGCCGTCCCGGTGTCGGGTAGGTAATAAAACGCGTTCGTCCCTACCTGTTGAATCTATCTGGATATTGGTAACATTAGCCTCAAAGATATTCAGTCATACAGAAACCGACTCGTCCGACGTAGACTGAACAAAGTTGATACATAATTAAACTTTGCGAAACGTATGCGCATACATTTTTCCGCCGTAATCCAAATGTTATTACCGTTGTTAATCCCAGATGATGAGCACCAACTATACGAGCAAGTCATTTCACGGCCAGTGGAACAATAGCAACTAACATACCTACATTAGAATTTTTAACGACTTTGTTATTGTTTTAAGCTAGATGTTTTGTTAGTGATAAGAAGGCTTTGACGATTTCAACCACGAAAAAATCGTATCGTAAAAAACCGGTTTTAGAAAAAATAGAGAAAAGTTTTATTTTTATTTTAGACTTGCACAGGCAGATACAGAAAAAGAACAAAAAAAGAAAGACATTTAAACAACAATCTGCACGAGGCTAAAAAAGCCTCCGAAATCAGCTTAATGTTGCGACATTTAAAACCTACTTAAATCACAAAACAATTGCACACGTAGGACCAAAAACGATTTTTATGAAACTGCGCTGGTTATGCTTGTTTCCCATGGTGCGTGATATCGCGCACCGCGACGCACGAGCCCGCACCGACGCACCATGGGAAGAGACTCGTCCGTGGTAACACGGACGCGTGCGGAGCGGTGCGACGTATCCACATCATGCACCCTCATAATGTGGCTGCCCACGGTGCGTGATTTTACGGATGATACCACACACAGCCGGTGCGCGCTACCCCGCACCTTGGGAAGCCAACTTTAGAAAACAGCGAAGGGCTTGAATAGTGCTTCAAGAAAATAAATTAGAAAACTTGGAGCCGATCGCAGTTCACAAGTTGCGGTTATCCGATTTCCACATGCATCCTATATCCTATCTTAAAGTGAATAATATCCTCTCGTAGAGGGTTATAAAATACATATGTAATTTACGGATGTCAGATGGCGTGCGCTACGTGTAAAATATTGATATTCAGTCGCGTTGCAGGGCAATAATTGTGTAACGTAACCAACATCAATCATACCAGTTGATGTGTTAAACAATATTCATTGCCTGGTCCAGTCGCGGAATTGAAATGTTTACCACCCTAAGGTCTATAATTGCTTGCACCTTATTTTTTCATAAGGTCGCTCGGTCGGTCGCAAAGAATTGACAGGGCAAAGCTATTTTTTCGTAATTGACTTAAAAGGTTAATTTAAAAAGGCTATAACTAGGTAGCATAGAAAAAGAAAACAACCTATTTAGTAAATTCAATCAAGTTCGCTCTATACAACTTTTGACTAGACGTGTGTCTAAAGGAGTTCGTAGCACCAAAAAGTGGTTACTAGCCTTTTTGCTAGAATCGACGCTTCAAAATTTTAAAAACTAATACCTTCTTATGTATGTTGATATGACATCTTGAACCTTATTGCGCATATTGTGACAAGGAATCGAATTTGAAATCTGATAACCATTTCGAGTCCGCGGCTGTACACAGTTGTAGAGAAGTCGGATTGTTAATAACATACGTTCCTATGGAAATTGTTGACCTGTCAAAATCAAAGCCATAGCGTTTACGTGTGTGTTGCGCAATTAGAATGCTGGTTTGACTGGAAGTCGATCCCAACATTGTTGAGACAAGACTAGGCAGATGATTGTCACATTGATGACATGATTGTGACATTTTTAAAAGTCGTAGAATTTTTTATAACTAAGTACCAGCGATTGGGGTTACTTTGATATCAAGGGGCGACATTGATAGTTACTAAAAATATTGCATTTGGTCATAATTATATCTCTGTAAAAATGGAATTTATGCATTTTAAGTTAACTGTATAGGCAACATTGACAGTTTTCCTATTTTACCATCCGGTATAGAGGTGTCTGCGAAGTTAGATGGCGAAGTTAAAAAATACTAAATCACACCGCTGATTAAGTACAAAATTTGAATCCTAATAATTATTAGTACTTTGACACTGAATGATAAAACAAGGATTATCAAAGTAAAAGCCTACGGTCCGACTTTGATACGGAACATTTCTGCTTTTTTATAGAAAACTATGCTCTGTAGTTTTTTTATCTAGTCTATATGATTTTATATATCTCAGTTAATTCAGTCTATACGAAATATTTTTGATGTAGCAGCTAAAAGCGAAAATAAATAAGAGGCAAAAACATGAAGATCAAAAAATTTATCAAAGTAACCCTGTTCTACAGTACCTAGTTTTTTTGTGTATCTAATTTGTCAAGCGTTTGAGGAGTTAGGAAAAGTCATACACGTGTTTGAGTTAAGCAATTGTAAACAAGATTTAAAAGAACATTTCTCGCCGTATATTCCCTTGAGTTAAAGACATGTCGATGCATTTTATAAATAGCATATATGATGTCCGAAGGTAAGGAATTTTGCAAAGGACTGTAAGTATTGGAAATTCATGAAGAATGTTATGTACATTATTGATAAACGTATATGGAGGTGTTCGTGTCGTCACGTGTACATAAAATTGGTTACATCATGATTATTCTGTCCGGACATTTTATGAAACTTGATTAATTTGGCAGATGCCAGTTGATGGTATTAATAAAAATAATGGCGCTTGTGTATGACAATTTAATTCAATAAGTATGAAATTAATTTAAAATATTAGTACCTTATTTTGTGGCAATCACAACCATCTATCTACTTCATTCTGAATCTGAAAGTAAAAAGGAGAATAACGCTTTAAACTTAACGATTGAAATATAAATCTTAACTTAATGGACACGTAACGTAACACATACCCAACATACCAATACTTCTTATCTATTCAAGCTAAAGTTACTTGAGCTTCACTAACGTACCTACATGATTAGTGTGCAACCTTCTTCGCTATTTATATATGTATACATATACATATATCGTACTTAATTTCACGAAAACATTATAGTAAGCGCGTGGTTCCGAGAAATTAATAGATCAGCATCCTAATTGCGCAAAACACTCGTAATCGCTATGGCTTTGATTTTGACAGGTCAACGATTTCCACAGCAACGTATGTATTAACAGTCCGACTTCCTCACAACTATGGACCATGCAATGAATTTGTTGTATTGTCAAAATATAAAATTACTTTAAAAATAAAACCGACTTCATGTAACTAAAAAGAGTAAAAATTATTACCTTATTATAAAATTATCACTTTGAGAGGTCGGTGGCGTCGGTGCTAATCCACGCTGAACCAAATTGAAGGTTTGAAAAAATGGCTTCATGTGTACGGTGTGTACCTATAAAAGAAGAGTTCCCTCGATTTCTCCATGATCCCATCATCAAATCCTGACCTGATGACCATGGGACTACCTGTGAAGTGATATATTGTATACCCTTTCAAACAAAAGAAGAATTTTCCAAATCAGTCCAGGCGTCTTTGAGTAATCGGGGAACATACACAAAAAAAAGATTCAGAGGAATTGAGAACATCCTTTTTTTAAGTCGGTTAAAAAGCTATTGAAATTACGAATGTGATACGCAATTCGGAAGCTCATCTTCAAGATCGCGTAATAAGACCAGATACGTCTACGTTATTTTTGAAGATTTTTTATTGCTTCGATGATATCGAGGATGCTAACTTATACTATACTAGCTTTTGCCCGCAGCGCCGCTTGCGTGAAATTTTGAGCCCTCGTTAAGCCCGTTATGCCCGTGTATGTTAGGTGCAGTTAAAAAATCAAAAAAATCTTTCATCCCCTATTTCAACACTTACGGGTAGAATTTCCAAAAACCCTCAAACACGTGTATATTTTTTTCTCACCAAGAGCCTACATTTTTAATTCCATGCTTCTTACTTCAAAAGTAACAGATTTGTCATACAAACTTTCAGAACTTATTTAACCCCCTTAGGGGTTGAATTTTCAAAAACGCTTAAACACGTGTAGCTTTATTTCTAACCATAAACCTTAATATTTAATTTCATGCGTCTTACTTCAAAAATGACGAACTTACATACAAACTTAAATCCCCTATTTCACCCCCTTAGGGGTTGAATTGCGAAAAATCCCTTCTTAGTGGATGCCTACGTTACGAAAGGAACCTACTGTCAAATTTTCACGTTTCTAACCCCAGCGGTTTAGGCTGTGCGTTGATAGATCAGTCAGTCAGTCAGCTTCTCCTTTTATGTATATAGATAGGTGTAACATAAATAAGTGTACAACCTCTTAAGGCGAGCTGAACCCTGGCGCGGTAGGTTTTGCTTGTTTTAGAACTCATTTTTGATAGGCAAATTAAAACATTTAGAACCCAAAATAAATTTATATTTTAGGATAAGTACATTCCTTTGCAATATAGTTTTCTCGATAGAAAAAAATACTGAAGTTACTTCGATTTCCAGTTTTTTTACAAGCAAAATTTCATTTTAAACAAGTACTTAGGTACTATAATACATTTTTATAATTAATATTAATTTATAGGTAATTAATTTTTTAATCGATTCTACCCGATCGTTTTTTTTTTATTACATTTATATATTTTTTATCGATTGTTTAAAGTGATTTTCGGCCCGCGCGTCGTCACTTACCCGATTGCCGTCGCTTACCCGATTACCGCGCCAGGGTTCAGCTCGCCTTAAGGCGTCACTGTACTCATCATTATGAACAACTTACTATGGGAACAAACCTGAAATCTGGAAACAAAAACAGCTGTTCCCTGCATTAATGTTCGCATAACTCGTCAAAATGTAGGGGACAGCTGGTTTTTTTTTCGCGTAATCCGGTTTGGTCCCATAGTAAAAGTTGTCCATAATGATGAGTACTGTGACCCCTTAAGAGGTTGTACACTTATTTATGTTACACCTTGTATGCGGGCGTATTATTCAGAATTTTCGCGAAACCATGCTTATTTTTAAATAAATAAGAATTACGCTATTTTGATTAGGAAAACTTTCCTAGAATCAGTGGGAGAAAGTTAGTAAACAAATTAACCTCTATTGCTAGAAATCTCAAGTGCATTTCATAAATTGCGTCTTAACATAAATCAAGGGCGGGACGATATTATTAAAATTATTAAACATGTTTTTTTTTCTTGAACTAGGTTTCAAAACTACCTACACAAAAATATGGAAAGTGCCTTTTAAACTTGTTATCTTTGGTCATACGGGTGGCATATTTCGGGAAAAAGCTTTCAAACTTTAAATTCTGGAACCCATAAATTGATTGAAAGGACTTTGTCCCAATTTTGTGAAAAGTTGATCAATGAAAGCGACACGTGTGTCGTGGTTTTAAAATAAAGAGATGATACACTCTGCTTTTATAAGGCTCTTTTTACTGATAACCTAAAATACCATCAACCTAGCCTTTTCTCAGCTGAGGCTGGCTTTTTTTTTATGGGTGGGAGCTCATCATATGACTCTTGTCAGACTCTTACCTCTTCTATCGTGTCGGCACGAGCTATACAAGAATAGCTCATGCCGTGGTGAAAAGATTAGCCAGTCAGCAAGGTTGGTAGCGAGGCTGACTGCCCAGGGTGCGCCGGATGTACTTAAGCATCGTCACTCGTGGAGGCTCATTTCATGCACCCCTTCTCTTACTGACTAAAACCCATCCGTGTTCCTCCTCCCTTTGCGTTCCAGGGCCGCGGTAACTCTTTCGAACAAATTCCGCAACCCTGGCAGCTGCTGTGACTGGCTGGGCTATGTTCTTTAATAGCCATTTCCGCCTGTCGAAATGTATTTTGCACAGCGCAACTGCCGGCTGTCCTTTGCAACGCAATTACAGGTTTGAAAAAGTCAAGCGTGAGTTGGGCTCGTTGAGCTCACTCGCCAAAGGTTCTGTACCTCATAAAGATCACGAGCGTGTTTTTAAGGCTCAATCTAAACAGTTCCGTGACATTTTCCCAAACGGAATACGTTTGTTGGTAGAAGGAATTCGATAATATAACATAACAATGCCTTGAATAATTAGAAAAAAGTTTATTTTTACAGTTTTTTTTCTTTAGAAGTACGGAACCTTTAAACTAAGAACTTGAAAGACTAGGGAAAATTATTTTAAGTACTACCTTTCAGTGGAAGCTTCAAGGAGATAATAAAATTACCTACTTCGCTATAAGTCACAAGTACATTTCTAGGGTGCGTCACTGAATACAACGAAAATAAGTGTTTATTTATGGACGAAGGACAGTTATATTTTAAAATTAAAAAACAAACTCTTATTTACCCGTTATTAGGTTTGTAGTCTGTAGCAGTAAGGTTTTCAGGGTTGAGAGCAATTATACCTAGATGCGGGCCAATGTTAGGGCATTTTCATTCACTGTCATGCGGGTTCGTGCCCGCGTGCGTGAATCACCCGCATGCGTGGCGCTCGCAGTTCACCTTTTCGTGCGTGTTTCACGCATCACAATAAATACATCTTTGAAAAGGTGAAATTCAGGCGCCACGGATGCGGGTGACACACGCATGCGGGCACGAACCCGCATGACAGTGAAAAGGCCCGTATTCGTTCCGAGTTTGGAATAGCTTGCGATCTTCACGAGGCAAGCGGAACATTGAGCGCAATACGATTATCTACAGCCTGTGCACGCGGGCTATGAGGCCAAATATCGGTAATTTTTGGTCTACTCTCTGCCCAGTTCCGCCAGCTCTGTTTCAATAATCTATAAACCATGGGCCCGAGGTACCCGAAAGATATAGCCTTCGATTCCGATGCCTTATTGGAGAAGAAAAGCTAGGATATAGTTTGTTGAACAAAGCTTATTTTTCGAAATAATTCGGGGTACAAGGGCGTTAAAGTTTGACTTTAACGCCCTAAACATTATTTTTATTTAATTTTTTTCATTTAAAATTTATTAGTAAATCGTTACGGAATGGACGTGGATCGTAATATGGAAAAAAAAATTTTTTGTTTTATAAATAATGTTTCTTTGGGAAAGTTGTTTATTATCATGAGTACAATCATGTGTTATAGGATCGGTCACTAATTACCAGTCACCCTATATATTTGGTACAGTAAGTAGGTACTTAATTTTTCCGTGTGGTTCCGTTCAAAGAATAGGACTTCTAGAGGCTATAACTATACAAAGTGGGGTTGACATTATGACAATAAAGGTACAAGTCCGAGACGGGCTGCAGACCGCAAACTGCAAAAGTAGTATCGCTTGCGGTGCGATCTGCGGTTGCAGTTTTGCAGTCGCTGTCCGAATAGCACCTTTAAAGTGTACACTTTAAAGGCGCTATTCTGATGGCGACTTGCGTGCAGTCTGCAGTTTGCAGCCCGTCTCGGACTTGTACCTTTATTGTCATAATGTCAACCCTACTTTGTATAGTTATAGCCCCTAGAAGTCCTATTCTTATTCTTTTTCAATGAAGTGTTTTACTAAAATCTGCCGGGGTTGCGGTGCATGCAGCTGCGAATCCCGTGACCCCGGCCAAGGGTCAGGAGTAGGAACACCGTGGGTTTTTAGCCGGTAAGAGTCCGGCATAACCCTTCGCCTTCCCCAGGCGAAGGGTATCCATGAGGATTTTCCCACGATAAAAAAAAAAAAAAAAAAAAAGGTACCGTACACAAAAGATCTGTTACTTCCAAGCACATTTTTTGTCGCATGATTTTACAATTTCACTCATTCATGTAGATGAAGGGACGTTGAAGTGGAATATATATCTGTTCTACACGTGTAAATAAAGATAATTTTGAATGCACATGACTGATTATTTGTATTCTGTCGTAAAACGCATCATAGAATATCATTTAATGTCGTAACGTCGACCCTATTTTATATAAAAAAGTTACGTGACTGAAGTTTTGTTAAATTTAACCTTTAGAGAGATTACGCACTGCATCCGATCCGAATCCGTGAAAATACGGATATAAAAAACTCGGACCGAATTCGGATATTGCTTTACGCACTGCATCCGATCCGAATCCGTGAAAATACCGATCTAGAGTAAAAATCTCGGACCGAATTCTGTGATCCAAATTCAAACAATTCAGGGGCCATCTTTGGCATATCCATTTGGCGTCCGATTTGAATCAGCGGTAGTGCGAAAGCGTTCATACAAACATTACTACGGCTACTTCGGTCCGTCATTATTTCTTCCGAATTGGAGACTCACGGATGACGGATAGAAATCGGATGACGGATGCCGGATGTAGTGCGTAAACTACCATACAAATAGGGATCCCTTCTTTTCGCATAATGTTCTTTGTCCTAATATACTTCGGCATAACGATTTTGGCACAATTTGTTTTGGCATAATAATACTTCGGCATAATTTTTTTAGGCATACATTTTATGTTTGCATAATCATCTTAAAGACTAATTTGTTTTGGCATAAATTTGATTCGCATAACGTTAGTAGGCCTAATGACTATTAGCATAACGTTAGTTATGATAATCAGAAATGTTTTTACCATTGTCTAATAATCTAGTCGCAGACGCACCCCGACACGGATAGGTTAGGTTCGAAGGGGATGATGGGGGCTAGAGTGAGCGAGCGAAGCGAGCGAACGAAGCCCCCGTCATCCCCTTCGTGTTAGGTTACTTTAAACCCTGCAGACAGAAATAGGAGCCCCGCGTAGCGGGGCTCCATCGACTCTGCTTTGGAGCCTCAACCTTACAAACATCCCCTTAAGTTTTTATTGTGAAAATGAAAGTAGGTGACGAATAATCGTCTCATGAAGAGGCCTTGAAGGTGTATAAAAACAATTTATCCAGTAATCCATTTTAACCTTTAAACGATTTGGTCAATAGTGTAATAAATAATTTAAACATTGATATTCCCGACTTTGGTCAGCTGAACTTTTGATCAAATGACCATCGTTATTTTAAACTTTGTTGATTTGTACGTTGTTCTTTTGAAATTTGCTCAGGAAAGTTTTGATTTTCTAATATGCAACCGTTAATAATTATTTCATTGTTATACCTATAAAAATATGTTTTAATATCATGCGTAAATAAATTTATGCTTTAGGATATTATGCTTAAAAAAGTTATGCTTTAGAATATTATGCTTAATCATTATTATGGTTAGAGAAATTAAGCTTCAAAAAATTATGCGTAAGCTGTTATGCGTAATTATATTATGCGAAAATATAATTATGCCAAACAAAATTATGCTAAGTTATATTAGGTCTTAAAATTTTATGCAAATGGATAGGGAACCTACAAATAGTTCTATGGCTACTTCGGAACGTATTTTCACGGATTCGGATCGGATGCAGTGCGTAACCGCTGTAAAGAGTGTAAAATAGGGTGAATACTGTATAGAGGATTATATGAAAAATTGTATTCCCTGCCTCGATCAATTACATTCTTCCATACAAACAACAAAACACGTATTATAGCATTTTTAAAACAACCCCTAATAAGGCACAAAACGCGGGATAGGTATGTGTAAAGCTTGTATGACAAAATCTAATTCGTATTGGTATGAATACTGTTTAAAACAAATGATAAAGTAAGATCGATCAACTTCACCGTATCCGTTCAAAGTCAACCAAAGTTTACATCCTAAATCCACGTGGAAGAAAGTCGCGGTCACACTAGTATATGTTCTATACATAATAATCTACACATAAATAAAATCGTAACGAAGCAAAAACTGTACATTCAGTATTTTTGGACAAAAATGATTGTTACGTGTATTAAAAACGATGCAGATGCAAAAATACAATTTTTAGAATTTCTGTCTGTTGTCTGTTTGTATGTCAGAGCTGCACGCCAATACTACTGAACAGATTTAGTTCAAAGGCAAAGATGTCCGTTAAAGAGAGGGGCGGGTTAGAGAGTACAAATTATCACGCTATTGAGAGTGTGTGATATGAGCTTATTGGAAATAAATGTGATTAGATTACAAATACATTGTTTAGTTGCTGCGACACAATGTTGTTTTTCGACTTCCACGCGGACGAAGTCGCGGGCACAGCTAGTAATATCTAAATATATAAAACAAAGTCGGGTTAGTTACACCATTTATAACTCATTTTTAAGATCTCTGATTTGTTGGATTTGTCTCCACCCCGAATAGCAGAATAACTAATCCCTACTAATATTATAAATGTGAAAGCAACTCTGTCTGTGACGCTTTCACGCCTAAACTGCTAAACCGATTTTGATGAAACTTGGTACATAGGTAGTCTGGAACCTGAAGAAGGACATAAGATACTTTTATCCCGAAAAATATGGAATACGCGATAAACGACATCCGGCGACCTCTAGTATGAAGTAATGATAACTCAGCTCAACAAAAAAGTCATTAAAACGCCCGGTATTTTGACCGGGTATGACATAAAACACAACTCCGCTAATAAAGCAAATGAAATGATTGACTAATAGTGTGACGTCATTTTATTGTTTTCATGTGACATTTAGGAGCACCGCACACCGCAAATCTTTTATCGGGTGATAGTTTAGATTGCCAAATGATAGATCTGCATGTCAGGGGAACGTTCGCAGAATTATTGTGCGTAGGAGTACCGTCGGCCGAAGGATAAACATGTCAAAGTATATCGACTCGTTGTTGGCGTGTACCTAATGTTATCGTGACAATTAGATGAGGCTTAATCACCATTAAGTTTAGGTTTAGAGCCCAAATACACGTCCGACACTTGCCTCGGATAGTCGGTTACGATAGTCTGATCAGACTATCTGAAGGCCTCCACGTCATACATTTGTTTGAACATGAATTACACGTACGATCAGACTATCGGATCGGATATCAGAATCGTAAGCATCTTTCGGGCGTCGTCGTCGTCCAGAAAAAATCAGACACGAGAATCGTACGTGTATTTCATGAATCCGATCAGATAGTCGGATTCGGCTCCAGGAAGCAAGTATCGGACGTGTATTTTGACCCTTATTGGACGGAAATATGTACTAAGTTTATAGTAATACACATCGTAGTATCGATAACGCTGTAGTCCGTTGATGTTGATGTTTTATTATAATATATTTTCTGAAGACTATTTAAACGCAATAATAATAAATACGGTTTGGTTTTGCTTAGCCTTGAACCCTATTAGAACATTACTGGAATGTTAGAGGATGGCCTTTCTTTTGCGGAGAGGAGGTCATCCCAGTTCGTGTACATGGATAATACGAAACTCCTTATTTTAAATAAATTACAACTTGTGAAGGCAACTGAAAATCTCAGTTTTTCGTGTGTACAAATGTGCAGTCATGCATGTAATACGAAGCTGGATTATGCAATCCGAGACTACAACTACTACAACTTTGAGATTTTATTAACCTTGGGCGGCTATTTGCAAACGATATCTACAAATACCTGGGTACGTTGGATGGGCTGGGCATCAGTGAGACTGAAATAAAATAATCCTAAGCAGGATAGCTTCTTTGACCGCTTGAGTACTGAAAAGTCTTTTGTCATCACGTGATTGTGACTCAGGCACAGCTAGATGCCCTGAATAGGACGGTCCGGACTTTGCTGACCAGAAATCGGATGCATCACCTACGCTCATCGGTAATGAGGCTGTAGGCACCTACATCGCGTGTAGGTCGATGTAACGGTTATTCTTCCTTCATGTTGGCATGATTACGAGAATGGCTCTGAAATAGTAGTGAAAAGATTAGCCAGTCATCTAGATTGGTAGCGCGGATGAATGCTCAGGATACGCCCGATCACTCGCAGAGACATTTTAATGCACCCTTTTAAAGGAAGAAAATACTAACTTGATATGAATACCGTTCCTATCATAGACTTTGGCTACGCTCCTTTCAACACCTTACACTTTCCACTTCCATTCTACAGATTCTACTCCAGCTGTTTGCTTGGACTCATTGCTCTTTTGTCCCCAGATTTAGCAGGCATGGCGGAAACGCAGAGCCACACGCCTGGTGTGATCCGTAGCACTCGGGACTACCTCCAGGTGCCCGAGTCACCGGTGCCTGCGTCACCTGATGGCTCGGAGGACGCCCGCGTACCATCGCCTATCTCCACTCTTTCTGGGGATGATGACTCGTCCACTGTATCTACGACGAGGTAAGTTACATTTCAATTGTTTGTCAGCTAAGCAAGAGAAGAGGGCACTGCCAAAAAAACGATTCTAAACTAGAACTCGAAGCCACCATGCTGGTTAAAAGCGTTCGGCGAGGAGCTAATTGGTGAATCATCTATATAAATAAAAAGAAAGGTCCTGACTGACTGATTGACTGACTCATCAACGCCCAGCCCAAACCCTTGGAATTAGAAAGCTGAAATTTTGCACAGAGGTTCCCTTTATAATATAGACAAGGAATAAGGAAGAATTTTTCGAAATTCAACCCCCAAGAGAGTTAAATAGGGGATGAAAGTTTGTATGGAAAATCGTCACACCGGTTCATAAATTCGCGCAAGCGATGCTGCGGGCAAAAGCTAGTATTTCATATTCGTAATCATAACTGAAAGTATACTGGATATCCAGTCGCAACTGTTAATTATGCAACTGGCAAATGCAACTAGAAGGCAATTAGAATGTAGTCAGTGCAATTACGTGACAACTGCCGACTGAATGTGCACCCAATTGCAATTAGGATTTCGACGAAACGAAATATTATTTACCAAACGCGACGTTACTAGTCCCCTTGGTGTAACGAGTTTCCCAGTCGGGTTTTCCGAGGACCCGGAAGGGCTTATTGTGTTACTATCCGATTTTTAGGGTCCCTAACTCTTATTTAGCGTAGTTAGGGCGTACTTTAGGGTCTTCGGTCGGGATTCTTTACGCTTTTTTTCTTTTCTTTAAATATTTGTTCTATTCTATATTTTAGTATTTGTTGTTAGAGCGGCAACAAAAATACATCATAATTATGTGAAAATTTCAACTGTCTAACTATCACGGTTCATGAGATAAAACTTGGTGACAAACGGACAGACGAAGGGACAACGGAGTCTTAGTAATAGGGTCCCGTTTTACCCTTTGGGTACGGAACCTTAAAAAAGAGACCCCTGTTCATATCCTATTTTAAAGAAGGAAAACCCCGTAGTTTTCATACTGGGGTTACTGAAAAGCGACTGTGGTGCCAGTTTTATTATCATTGCTAATTGTCAGATGTCTACCAGACCGAGTCTGGGGTAATTGGATGAGAACTGGGTTGTTTAATTCACAGATCTCACCGTTTCGGTAAAATTCCAAACTATCCCCTCAAGATCTGTACACGTGTCTAAAGTAAAAAATTGCATCGCAATGATGGTCTCATTTTTATCGAATGGCAATTCTGTGTGGGTGAACTTACTTCAGACTTTTACAGAAATTACTACAGGAGCCTTATTCACTGTGACACTTTGAAACGTAACACGCAATTGACACGGCCGCTTATCCATCCAATTGTACATTACAATAGGAAAAGTAGGGTTAGAGATATTATTGTAAATTCGCCTTCGCAAGAAGCGCGACCTTGAACTACAAAAATATAAAAGTAAGGCAATCGTGTGGATCCTAAACAGCTGAAAACGACAACAGTAGGCCCAGAAATAGCAGATCGCGGGATGAGCTGGTTTCCTATTGAAAGAATTGGCTACAAATCACGAAAGACATGAGGTCTTTCGTGATTTGTGGCCGATAATTCAGCCCTCATCAAACTGTCTCCCTCTCAATCTCCCGCCAGGAAAGCCGTAAGTCGAGGTCGAAGCCCCATTAGGAGTAGCCCTTAGTCCTGTTGTTGCTAGGTAACGCTTTTAGAGTAGTAGTATTTAGCTTAAGAGCGTGTACGCCGTTCGGCATTTCATACGAATTTTCAAGTCCTTATTTTTCGTTATGACTGAACCGATTTTAATGAAACTTCATACCCATCAGCAATCCTGCTGATGGGTATCCACATAGGACTAAAAAGTTAGTAGAAAACAAGTGCTCTCCGAGACACGGAGGGGTCTCGATATGTAATGGTTACCCATCCACGGAGACTGCGGGAAACGCTGCTTAACTTAGCAAAAAATCATAAGATCCACAAGTTGTTTAATTAGCCGCGAGCCCCTCCATCCAGGTCCATTAGAATAATAATGTCCATGCATCGCAAAAGACCGGAAAAATGAAAACACAGGAATATATAATTATATAAAATATTATCAACACTAAACTATCGAAAAAGCATGAAAGGTAAGGTCGCACGAAACAAAAAAAAACCTTTTTATGTCATATTCTCCGAATTGACAATTTCGAGGCTCTATCCCGTCCAAATTAAACTAAAAAACGTTGACGTATATGTTCATATACAACGCTATTTTTAGTATATAGGAAAACCGAGATACCCCAACAAAATTTTCATCAGAACTGCCTGAATATGTGTTTTTTTTAAATAAATCTCCAAGTTACACCTTAGTTTATGTCGCGTTAAGTTCCCTAGTAAAGTGTGAAATGACTGAAATGTGCTATGCAGGGTTTGTCTAATACACGGAAACTGGCAGAGCAGACCGTCTTAAGCCTCAAGGTGTCTATTCCCGTCAACTGTTATGGGTAGAAACCTACTGAAAGAAAATTGAAATATATGAAAAAACAAATTGTCTTTTAACAAATATGTCACTCGATTCTCCTCATGATTCTGAATAAACTATTAGTTTCAGGTTTAGTGTATACTAAAACTAAGCTTGTATAACTTAACATATCAGATTAGGTACTAAGATTCAAGTTAGTTATAACGATCTAGAAATCAGTGTGACCTGATGCGCGGTCCTTATACCCAAAACCGATTTGCTTACCAATGGACATAATTTAATCATCTCAATTGTTTGTTTAAAAAGACTCGTAGGAGCCGGTCGTAGAGGCAGCTCGTAGGTGATTTTTTCCTACGAAAGCTTCTGCTGTAGAGTCTGCTACGTAGTAGAGCTACGCCAATAATGGATTGGTAAATATAGACACCCGGTCATTAGTTCATCAGAATTTAAAAGTAATAAGACTATTTTCATAATATCTCGAGATATTTAGTGAAATTATAAATTAAAGAATTTTAATTCGTCTAACTTTGCAAGTTTTATAACTACTTATTTTAATTTTAATTACCAATTCATTTATAAAAACAATATTTACATAATAACAAATAAAAGTATATAAAAATAAAGAAAAATATATCATAATAAAACTATGATTATACAACTACACTAACTATGATTATATGATAGAGCATCAAAATATTCCTCGGCGTCGCTGTCGACTGGTAACATGCACAGAAGACTGGCAGCATTGCCACGTTGTATGGCAATGCTAATCCTTTGACCAAATTAGAGGCCAGCCTTCGGTTCACGGGATTCTCGAGATACTATTATTATTATTTGTATCTCTTTGGACATCACGGCTCATCTTCCATGCGGAAGACGTCCGGTCCTTTGGAAGGCATACACGGGGACACAGGTCCAACGCGCAGAGGCCCCTTTGAGAACTTTAATCTAAAATGAGGTGGGGCATCAACCGGGGGCTATCCACGGCTGCACTATTGGAGTACAGTCATGGACCGTCCCAGGTGGGTGCAAAACTATTGTGAAATATGGTAAAAATAAAACTGGTCTATGGGATGGGGTGTTAAATGGACTATTTAACTTCTATTGCCGGAAGAAAACGGCGTCTGCCTTTCAACATTTAAAATTGAAACCTGTTGGCAGACGGTGACTCGCCAGCTCACTAGCTGGGCCCCCTGAAAAGCCGCCAGTACATAGGCGAAAGGGGCAACAGACGTGTGAGCGGCTATTATTATTATTATTAGCATATCCTGTCCCACTCCTAGGCAAATGTCTTCCTCCATTCCCTCCAATTTTCCCGATCCCGGGCTACTTCCTTCCTGCTTACAATGCATCCATTAGTCCATCCTCCCGTCCATCTTCGTGGCCTGCCGCGACCCCGTAGTACTGTCTCAGGGCACAAGTTCCGTGCTATTTAGGCCCACAGTACATTCGGCATGCGGCAGACATGTCCTGCCCAGTCCCATTTTAGATGGGCACCCTTTTGAGCTACGTCAACTGTGTGTTTGGAGCACAGTATGGTGTTTCGAATACGATCTGCTTTTTAATACCTAGTATACTGTACTCCATAGCTCGTTGGCAGAACTTGGGTTTGGACTTCTGGATGTTAGTCAAAGACCAAGTCTGTACTCCAAAGTTGTTGTATATTGTTACTTTACATAAAGGACGATGGGCAAAATTGTATGAGACCTGTCCCCACCCCTTCCAACAGATTTTTTTGATGTGTCAGTAGTTCCATAAGGATTTATGAAAAGACTAGCAACCAGTTTTAACTTCAAAATCGATGGGATTTGGTATATACAGGGTGGTAAAGGAAGACCGGAAAAATTGGTCAACATAACCAATAACAACAACACATATGTCATTTGATAGGAATTGCAATATACTGCAATAATTACTATGGCGGCTCATTTCAAATCGCTGTGTGAAAAAAGTTATGGCGATGTTTTGTAGGTTAGGTTATGTTAGGTCAGGTTAGGTAGTTTTTTTCTTGTATAGTGTTATGTAATAAAAAACAATCAGATTGAGTAAACAGTGTTATAATTATGTACCGTCATCCACAATCACATTGTAAATTGTCTGCAGAACCCCTGAAAGGACGATGCCTACCAAATCCTAAATACCACAATAGGAACCAATAACAACCACACATATGTCATTAGATAGGTATTTTAATATACTGCCGTAACTACTATGGCGGCTCATTTCAAATCGCTGTATGAAAAAAGTTAGGGCGTTTTTTCGTAGGTTAGGTGTTTTTTTTTCTTATAAATTGTTCGGTAATAGCAAAAAATGCTAGTAGAGTGAGTAAACAGTGTTATAATTATATGTCGTCATTCAAAATCACATCTAATAAATAGGTGATATGTGAAATTACCTAACCTGACGTAACCTAACCTAACCTACGAAACATCGCCATAACTTTTTACACACAGTGATTTAAAATGAGCCACGATAGCAATTATTGCAGTATACTGCAATACCTATCTAATGACATATGTGTGGTTGTTATTGGTTCCTAGTGTAGTATTTAGGATTTGGTAGGCATCGTCTTTCAGGGGTTATGCAGACAATTTATTAATGTAATTGTGGAGGACGTTAAGACCTTTCACATGAGTGGCAACAACAACTGTAAAAAGTTTCAACTCAATCGGATGAACCGTGTGAATTTTTAGTAATAATTATCCGATACGACTCGAGCGCCACCTATTGTACGTTGATGGTACTATGTCAGAAACTGTCACGTAAGTGGCAACAACAACTGTACTTAGTTTCAACTCAATCGAATGAACCATGCGAATTTTTATTAACAATTATCCGATATGACTCGCGCGCCACCTATTGTTCGTTGATGGTACTATGTCAGAAACTTTTGCGTGAGTCCCAACAACAACAGTACAAAGTTTCAACTCAATCGGATGTACGATGCGAATATTCATATAAATAAAATAATAATAACAAAAATGCGTTTTTCCCGGAATATCCCGCACGTTTGAGGAATGTCGCCATAGGAAAAATTTATCACCCTACTAAGATGTTTCAACTGAGATACATTTCAGATCTGTTGGGGGGTGGGGACGTTTTGTCCCATGGTCCTTTGATGGTGGTTACCGTGTTGGTTCTGTTCGTACTTTCGTAGACGTATAGTTTGTAGCTTGTAGCAGCTTGTTTAGTCGTATTAACAACTGTCAGTCAAGGTCCACTGCAGGATCAGAATACAGCGGCAGCTAGCGTCCGTTCGCCACGATGGACAGTAAATAGTATTGCTAAGTACAGTTAGTACCAGATCACTGCAGGATCAGAATGCAGCGGCAGCTAGCGTCCGTTCACCACGATGGACAGTAAATAGTATTGCTAAATACAGTAAGTATACCAGATCACTGCAAGATCAGAATACAGCGGCAGCTAGCGTCCGTTCGTCACGATGCTTTGCCGCCAAATTAGGGATGCAACTTGCGAGCCAATTCTTGTACAAAAATAGGGTCACTTATCCGCAGTGAAGGCCACTCGGCAACCTGCCCTAACCTGTAATTACCGGTGCAGTATTGTGCACTCCCCATCTTCTCAAGATATTTTATTCACTCATGTATTTGACCAGTTTCTCAGCCTTGAAACACGACAGCTGTGCAAAACGTGGTTGCAGGATATTATTTTTATTACTGTTGTCGTAAATTCTATAATTTTGCGTAAATTTTTAGTTCAGGAACGACGTTTGAGACTTGTTTATGAAAATTGACAATAAACGAAACGCTCGCTTGGTTCGCTTCAAACTAAACCTATTGTGCAGAAACATAAGTATTCGCATTGCACTATCAACATGCATATTTGAGCGTTAAGTAGGTGTCAGCATAGCCAAAACCTGCAGTGTTTTAGTTTGCCAACAGTGCAGAATTTTTCATAATAAAGTCACTAAACAACGTGAGTTTATGAACAAAACGTAGATATTAAGCAATATGTGCTATAGAGCATATGGCTCACATACGCTCGTAAATAGGCTTTCTGAAACTATTGGTTTTTACTTACATAAACATCACGCTTTTCCTACGGAGATGTGCAGAAGCTATAGAATGCCACGTGCTATGAGGCTACGATATAAAACTTTAAATGTAATCACGAGCCATCAACATTATCTTTCTACCAGAAAAATCACAAAGGAAACACGTTCCTACTAAGAAAATGAGGAAAAAATTGACATTAACACGAATTATTAAACTTTAATCTTTGATTTTTCGCCCCCTTACGTAGTTCTTAGTTGAAACTTGAAACAGTTGATATTTACATGCCTTCTGCAGCCAAACTGAAAGAAGTTCAAACAGTCTACCATGGAGCCGAATACGTATCTTCAAAATGCATTATTTGCTCCTACTCAGTTTGCATTAAATACATTTACCATAACGTGAAACAATGACTTCGTTTACTTAAATGAATCGGGTAATATCGACTCTACAATTATTGCAGCTGCGATAATAATAATTCATAATAATTGTAATCTAATCATTACGTAGAGAATGGACCGCCCTCCATGTTCACGTAGGCGCTGTAAGTCATGAGAATAGAGTCATCTTTCGATGGGGCTAGTAGCAACATAACTAGTAGGTACATTACTTATTACACTTACAATCACCAACTCTTTTTGTGATGGTGATTATAGCGATAATCCCTCACGAATTCTCGACCGTTAATTCTATAGTAGCGTTGACACGATAGTAGCCGGCAACAGTAGGTATATCCTCCCTAATTGTTTACAGCCTATACAAGTACTAAGTGGGTACATGTCAATTACCTATCTAGAGATACAGTAACAGCAGATTTATATGTAAACAAGGCGTGTTTTAAAACTAATAAAGGTAGGTGGCCATGTATGTAAGTGTATTCCATAACCTTCAATGACATGCACTGACGAGGCTATCATTATTCTCAATTCGTCTGCATGATTCATCCAATGAGGACGATAATCCCATCCTTGCATTTATTATAAGTTACTTCGTCTCCTAAGATTATAAGAAAAAACATGCTCAATGTAACAATATAACCCATGAATAATGCGATTATTCCAATAACAGTAGGTATAACTGTGACGAAAACTATTAACGTACTCTTGAAAACTGCGTAATAATGTAAACAAACCGTAACAAAAAAGACACGTAAAATCTTTTAAATTATTCGTCGAGTTTGTAATCGGATCGCTAGGATAGTTGCAGTTGCATTAATTAGTTCAGTGTGAACGCTACTCAAGACCGCCCTTTATCAGTAGTCAGCTAACAACGTATATCGCCGAGTGCCGTGAAGCGGCCAGATAAAGGATTTGCAGTTTGTTTATGCGTTGCATCGGCGCGGCGGGAGACGCGAGGCGGGGCTTCAGTGCGCGCGCGTTGCCTCAGCCGATGCACGCGTGTCCCCGCCGTTGCGCAGTTGTTAGTCGTTTACGTCGAAGAGTAGACCATGGCTGAATGGTCCCTACCCGAACTAGACTCTCCGATAAACCGATTCACTTCGTACCATTACGCGAACTACCCCCTGTGCTATCAACGCGAACCCGTGCCGCGAGTGTCCCATTGCTTGCCGCCGCAAGCGCAAGCCTATCTCCCTACGACCTCAGCAGACAACATGGCCCTACATTTCGCACCTCAGCTACACTACGGCAGCGCGGCTGCTGCTGCTGCTGTTGTCCCTAAAGGGTAAGCAAGTGAAAATGAAGTTTATTTTGTAGTGCTTTGTGTGGTGAAGAGTGCCCTCTGAAAAACTTCACAACTTGTCACAAACTTTATTTTTGCGATTATATTCACCGTAATCTTATGCGGTACTAATTTTAATTAATGACCAAAGAAGGTTAGGTTATTTATAGTTAATTGAACAATCGTCATCAATGTTTATTTATCTTTATGTTCTTATTCAGTGACGGGGTAAGTGCAGCAATAAACGCTAATTAAGACATTATAACTACAACATTAAGACTTAAGATCGTAAGACTCCTGTAATTCGGTACGGAATTTGCAAGTTTTGTAAAAAGATTGATCCCATACAAGAGGTCAACAGGATTGTTTGAAAAGTTTATTCAGCAATTGTTTGTTTAGTATACTAAAGTCAAATAAAAACACTGTCTTTTCTTGCCAAACATTATTGTGACTTTTATACTATTATTCGTGCTCATAATTATGTACCAATAGTGTTAAACTGCTTAGTTTTATCTCTGGCAAAACTTTTATTGAAGCTGTAAGTAGGTATGTAATTTGTTTTGATTTCTATGCGATCGTTTTGAACATGTTCACGTTCTTGACCTACTGTAATGATGATAACATACAATTAATTACCATACAATTATAATTTGATTCTAGAATCGTTTTAGTACTTGGATAGCGATTGCAGGAAATTGTATTGGTAAACATATTTTAATGAAATTCAAAATGCAAACAGTATTTTTAGACTTGTGTTCTATCTAATGTACAACGGAAGTTATTTTCTAGCAGTATCGTTGTATAATATTGTGCTGCGGTTTTGCTTGCTGATTATGTACATTTTTGTTGCTGTGCTCTTAAAACAGTCAATGTCAATATTGTGTAAATACTTAACTATGAGAAAATTAAATAAAATACTAAGATCGTTATCATTAGTTTTAAGAAATATACCTAACTAAAGTATTAAATTTATTTAAATGAAATTAAGTTCTGCGGTAGATTACCAATTTGATGTGTAAAATGTTTTCAATATAAAAGATTTCATATAAATAAATAAAATAAATATTTTTGCGACATTTTTTACACAGCACCATCTAGTCCCAAACTAAGCAGAGCTTGTACTATGTGTACTAGACAATGGATATAATACTTATATACTTTTTTTTTGTAAATACATACTTATAATACATAAGAAACACCCAGGCCAACACAAACACTTATGTTCATCACATAAATATTTGTGTTGTGTGGGAATCGAACCCCTCGTGACCAGCAGTCCGACACTCGAACCACTAGACCACAGACGTTGTCTCATATATCAGGTTTGTTTTTACAGAGTATAGTAAGAGTAATAATTACTCAAAACACAATAAGAATTAGTATTTTTATGGCTCTCTTTCAGCTAATAATTACCTATAGCTAAGTGTATAAATTATGCGGAAAAACTTCAACGATTTTCTTAAGATATGTTGAGTATTTTATATTGTTTACTCTCATGAAGGTGTGCATAGAACTAGTATTATATTGAATTAGCAGGTACAAAAGAATGTCCTATGCTACGTAATACGATATTTACAATAACAACGGTACTCTACCTACATAGGTACAGTTCTTGCGTTGCAGTCGATTCACTGACCTGGCCTTCTCGACAGTTGAGTATACCAGTGTAGTAATGCCATACTTATAGTTGTACCACATTGGTATACGTAACGACTTCTTTCCCATAAAACATAGCTTGGAGTATCTATCTGAATCATTCTATACAATGGTTACATAACATTAAAATCTGGTTTCCATAAAGTTGATAAATTAAGTGGCTGTGCGCTCGTAAATTTTATTTTAAAAATAAAAGATTATTGTTCCGCCGCGCTGCATGTTAATCGCTAAGGGTGATAGTCAACGACGGCCACGAAACTAAAGCGAAACTATCGTATCGGTTCTCATAAATTTTATAATCATAGTATGCTGTATAACTCTTCATCATAATCATCGATAGTCCGAATAATCATCTGCTATAAGTAATATTAATATTATGCCTACATACATACATACATAAACTCACGCCTTTTTCCCATGAGGGTAGGCAGAACCTGTAGAACGCCACACGCTACGATCCTTACATACGCCTTTCGCTTCTTCCTCGGTCATACATCTTGTCATACACGCACGCCAGTTGAAAGTACTACTCACCTGTTCTTTTTGAAGAACATCACCAATAACATCCAATGTATGTTCTTCTAGGGCGTCCACTACTGGCGTTTCCACTGACATTCGCGTTATAAATTCCTTTTGTTAATCGCCGTTCACTCAATAATACGCCTAATACTCTATAAATTGCACTGAATTCCTTAAATATAAAAGGCCCTAATATGAGTGGTCTTAATTATCAAAACCCCTTATGTGTGTATAAAACGCCTATTATACTATTAATCCCTAATGAATTATGATCATAATGGTCTTACGTCACAAGTTTGATTTATCCTAATTATCTTAGCATGGCAAAACTACTTAAATAAGAACTATAATCACATATAAGTTTTAATGCAGCAAGCATGCAGCACACATGCATCCACCAAGCATAAAACAGGCATGCAAGAAATCATTCGTAGGTGTGCTCCGCACGCCAGAAGACTTGCATTGTCGGCCCTTCGCTTCATTCGCTCTCTCGTCCACCGCTCCGCTCGGGAGGTCAGCGCTCTGCCCACTCGCTACGCTTTAGCGTCGACCACCTCCTACTAGGACCTGTTAAGCAAGCTTCTGGCTTCGCGCTTTAAAAAACACTCTAGGGGTTGGACCAAGTAGTTCACGTGTAGTCAAGGTGCTCTGATTCAGACTGATTCGGATCTGGACAGGAGGACGAGTTTGTGCTACATAATCATTCGGAATGCAACGTACTATGTTATGCTACAATTCAAACACATATTATTATACACATAACTTCACGCCTTATTCCCCGAAGGGTTGGCAGAGGTGTATAGTATACACCCACGTTTCGCCGTTATGTTTAAGTCCCATGTAATAGGGGGCGAGCCTATTACCATCAACCGGGCACAAATCCAGACTCCGAGCTGCTACTGAGAAATTCCACACGGAAAAACCCAATAACACTTTGCCCGACCTGGGGATCGAACCCAAGACCTCACGCTCAGCAGTAGTGCTTGCGACCACTAGACCAACGAGGCAGTCTTAACATATTATTATATTTATAACAATCAAAATTAGAAGTTTTGTCTATTACATTAACTAAAATTATGGCAGAAAAGCAATAACATGAAAGCTTAATATAACGTTGAGCTCCATAAAATAAGGTTGAGCCACACGATGACTGATGCATGCGTGCCGTCAGTTGAGACTGACGACACGCCTGACTCAAACCTGCTATGGCTCTTTCGTCAAAAGGCCATCCAGATGTTGCCTTACATTATTACTCACATAGTTTTATACCACAACGTCTGGACTTTAAAAGACACCTTGACCCCTGAGTTTCTTTCGGCTTTTCTTCTCAGAGCTAGTCAGATAGGCAATGCAGTCGCCATCTAGTCTTAAAAAAAACATTACATAGACTTATGAAAAAGTGTCTGTAACAGATTTGTTTATAAATGATAAATGATATTTATAAATCTTTTACAGTCACTTTTTCAGACTTTTTCACTTTTATAGAAATAAATATCATTTATCATTTGACAAACAAAAATTGTTATATTAAAATATTATGATTAGTGATGTTTATGAGAAGCATGTTATGGTTTGTGACTGTAGGACAATCGTTATAATGAGAAGAAAGTGGATCCCTTCTGTATCGCTACAATAGCGTAGCCGACGCGCGGTCCGCAGCGAGTTTCCGCGGTTACAAAGGCTTTTCCCGATGTCGCCCGTTACAGTCGCGCGTTTGAATCGATGCCGGATCGATACAATGCGACTGTATCGCTACGGCATGACTTCTGTCGCGACAAATGTGACAAACGATCACATGTAGCGATGCAGTGACGTCCGTAATAGTAACATTATATTTATATAAAACGACGTAAAAACTTAACAGGATTGTTATTAGTGAAAACCGCTCGCTGTTAACTGTTTAGGCCTTCACGCCTTATGGAGCGTCCACACCATGCCAACGTATGCTGACGAACGTCTCTCATGTGTTGAATTTGACCGAACTTAGTCTAGAAGGATTCCGTTTTCATTCAAATTTAAGCGATATCGAACCCCTTTTTTGGCCTTTCTTGCCGTCCATTGGCTTGGTGGTGTGTACGTAGCATTACAAGGGTGTTGTTTTCGCCAGCAAAAGCTCAACCAAACTAAAAACAATAACGCTTGTGCGAACGTGAATTTCAGTTCAACTAGATATTGTTGTTTAAACAGCTTACATAACCAAAATCTATACGTATAATAAAGTAGTAACGATGCTAAAACTGTACATTACATTTTTTGAAAAAAGTAAATTCCAACGCATCCTATGAATGATAATGATGCCAAAAAGGTTCGTAGAATTTCTGTCTGTTTGAGCATCACACCATTACTACTGAACAGATTGAGTAGTGCTATAAAGTCAGGGTACATTCGACTTCCGTAATAAACATCAAAAACCGTTCAGTCATAACGATCAGATTGTGTAGTAAATAAACATTCAAACTTGGCATTATTATATTACTAATCCCGCGGCTCGACCCGTGTGAAAATCTGCACACAGTTTTCCGAGCTGAAAAGTTGAATCAGGTTCAATCAATTTATAATAAGTTAAATCAAGATGAATCTATTCCCGGACGTCACCACCTATTCTCAGATATGGTGTTATCTTTTGGGGTAACTCGACTAATAGAGAAGTAGCATTTAGGTAAAGCACAAAAGAGATGCCTTAGAGCAATGTTTCATTTAAAAACCACGGACATCTGCAAGCCCTATTTTATAATGCATACAATTTTAACATTGCCATCCTTATTTTCTATCCGTTATGTTTGTCAGGAACAATCCTTTATTATTTCCGCGCAGAGCAGATCAATTTCCCAGGAACAGGCGTGAACAAACCCAACTATGTAGAATTCCTTGTAGGACTGCACTTATGCGCAATACTGTTTTTCATATGTCTCCAATTGTCTACAATAAGTTGCCTAAAAGTTGGAAGGAGCTTAACAATGTACACTTGAAAAAATAAACTTTAAAAAAAGTAAAAACCGACTTCAAAGACATACTAAAAGGAGTAAAATAATTACCATAATATAAAATTAACAGTTTTAGAAGTCGGTGGCTTCTATTTGCTTCAGTGTAGAGTTGCACCGACTTCTGAAACTGTTAATTTTATATTATGGTAATTATTTTACTCCTTTTAGTATGTCTTTGAAGTCGGTTTTTACTTTTTTTTAAATTTATTTTTTATTAAATACGTTTTAGTGTCATAATTTTAACCCCCTCCTTCATAACCCTTCTTTTTGGCTTTGACGTAGTCGGGCATAAAAAGTCCTTTGAAATGATACCTTACACGATATAATGAAAACATTCCAAAGGGGGGGAGGGGTGGACACGCACCCCCTCCTCTATTCCAGTAGTCAGTTCCCAACAACAAATATAAACAAAGCAATATTAGTAATTTGAGAATTTTGCTTTGATCCGATGAGGAGTTCCGTTCCATATCTCTGAAGTTCATGGTCTAATCATAACAAAATTTATATGGGACCAATCGGGAAGTATACCCTTTCGAACAAAACAAGAATTTTTCAAATCGGTTCATAAATGACGGAGATATGAGGTAACAAACATAAAAAATAAAAAAAAATACAACCGAATTGAGAACCTCCTCCTTTTTGAAGTCGGTTAAAAAGAAAACTTAAGACATATTTAGTAAATAAAGCATTCTATAACATTAATGTGTTGATTTGTATTTTGATTAGTCTTAAGAGTAATCAAAATACAAATTATTGTTATTTTAAGAGAATGTTTTAATTAGTAACTTGCTATTTGCACGTCACATCATGTGGCAAACATGTCTGTAATTAATGTTGTTACCATGTTGCATGCTTGTCTTTTCTTGTAGGTATGTATGACACATGTTTAAGCAAATAAATATTATCTTATCTTACCACTGCGTCGACTGCCCCGAGGACACGGCTCTGCACACGCTGCAGGCGTGCCCTTCGTGGACGACGCAGCGGCGTGAACTAGTCACGGCATTCGGTGGTGACCTCTCGCTTCTGGCCGTGGTTCTGTCCATGGTCGGGAGCGAGAGTGCATGGGGGAAGCCGTTGCCTCCTTTTGCGAGGTGATGACGACCAAGGAGGGAGCGGAAAAGGAGAGAGAGGCGACTGCCACTCTCCTTTCCCGCGCGAGATGCACCGGAGGGCGAGCGGCTACCTCCGGCCTGTGGGCGGCGGTTTAGGGGACCCGTCGCCCGACCAGTAACAGGCCCGAGAAAGCGGCGCGCCGTATTCAGCACGCGCTTCTCAGGAGGACGTGGGGCAAGGCTGGTACCTCTCCTACTGTGGGCAGTAGGAGAGGTCCGCCAGAGGCCTGTCGGGGTTGCGGTGCATGCAGCTGCCATTCCTGCGACCCCGAGCATAGGTCAGGAGAAGAAACACCGTGAGTTTTAGCCGGTAAGAGTCCGGCATAACCGTCCGTCTTCCCCAGGCGGAGAGTATCGATGAGGAAGTTCCCACGATATAAAAAAAGGATGTATATATTTCAATAATTATTTGACCCCGTTTAGCCGTTACGACGAGATTGAGTACCGTAATGAATGTCCAAACATGCTTTCTAATTAATAATTTTAAAAAGATATTACAACATAAAATAAAACCAATTTATGAATGAAAACTTCGAAAATGGTTGAAAAGTGTAATGCATCTCTTGAATATAAATTATTGATTCAAAAAGACAGTTAGCAAGTTAGACAGGTAACAAGAGCCTTATTGAATTCTTAGTACTTTAAGACCTGTTTTAAAAGTAGTTCCTAAAAGGATAAGTCAAAGGACAAACTTTATATTTTTAATTATGAAATGGCACCGACAGCCTTTTTTGCTAACAATTTAATTAATTTTCATTCACAGGTTAAAACTTTTAAAACATAAACAGGGAAAATTGCAACCAGTTTTATTTATTTAAATTACCTTCAAATAAAGCATCGGTTATTCTCTATGATTATAAAAGGTTTTTTTACAATTCAAAGTTTATCTTACATGATTGCCATCCAATAAATGATTTTGGTAGATAGATAATCATTTATTTTCATCAATATTTATATATCGGGTGTAAAAAGACCCTTAACGATAACGAAAACCACGTATTCTACCCATCATTGGAATCATTTTTGACGAACAAACCATACCTGGGAAATCATTGGTTTTGGAGATATTGAAGGTCAAAGTGCACATTTTTTTTTTAGTTTTTTCCAAAAACTATTTCCAAGTCATAATACAAAACTTTCTTCCATACAAACATTATCAAAAATTTCAATTTTTCCTAACAAATTACGCATTTAAAGTTACAAAAACGCAATGAATATCAAACGCACACGACCGCCTTGGCTCGGCTGTGTGGCCGCTGCACGCATGCAAACGCGCGGCATCGCCACAACCATAATTTGCGCGCTACAAAAAAAAGCGTATTTTTTTCATGCCAAAAAATAAAAGTCGTTTCCCAGCAATTCTTTTTGGTCAATGTAATTTAGTTTGATGTACAGAGTGCGTAGATTTCGGCTATGTGATGGGTCTTTTTACACCCTGTATAGGTGGTATAATTATTTTATAGTTACTAAATTTGTTACAGAGAAAAAACCCAGTTCGAATATTACTACTATATACAAATATTTGTCATTTTCTGTCATAATATTTGTATTATCCGAAGTATAAATCCAATCTTACCACTAATTAAAATATTCGCATTGCCATAGGCTGTATTTAAATTTCAACTTTATAATTGTATTGTCGTAGTAAAACGCACAAAGGAGGTTTTCGGTTATGTGTATTACAACTTGAAAAGCTTAATATTGTCGTAGTAAAACGCACAAAGGAGGTTATTGGATATGTGTATTACAACATGAAAAGCTTGTAATGAGTTTAACATTCAGTTTTATAATATTCAAATTATTAGCACAGTGTTAGTAGTGTCTCCGCGAGTGCCGCCAACCCAAGAGGACTGGCGCGGGGGAGATGTGGTGTTGCCAATATTATTATTTTAAATTGGGTTCCATAATACTACAATAATTATTTACTTGTATACTATAAACGATCACAAAAACATCTCCAAGGCGCAAAATGTGTAAGTAAATTTGACCACATTTACTAGAAGTCATATGACATCCAATTATAACATCCAAATTGTTATCTGTCTCACTGCTCAGCAGATATGAGCGCTATCTAGCTGCAGGCAGCGACTATTAGACATATCATGCACAATGCTCATGTATTTGCTCTAAAAATTGCACGCAGCAGTGGTGCAGGAAACGTAGTAGATTATTGCTGACCAAGCTACCTTAACCTACTACATTTTTTATTACAATGCTACATTAACCGTAAACTGATGTTAACAGGCATACGATTGCGTGCCAGTTAAAATCGTAATTGATGTCTAATGCATAATTAAATGCGTATTTGATGTAATGCTGTCTACTGCATCATCACCATTTTTTATTGCTGGCGACCAAAACAATACATGTCCATGCGCTGGAGCAAATCACGCGCGAGTTTTATTTAAGTGTCTAAACACACTATGCCGAAGATACGCGACCGAAGTTCGGCATGATTACGCCTGCAATGCTATTTGAATTACTGACGACACATTATGCCGAAATTACGTTGAGTTACAGCGTACAGCCGAACTTCGGTCGGGCGTAAGTTCAGCGACAATTCGGCGGCAACGTAAATCTGTAGAGCACACATTATACGCGACCGAAATTCGGTTCGATTGCCGACGAAGATCCGGGGCGGGAAGCGGCGGGAGGCAGACATGCTCCCGCCTCGCGTGTCCGCCCATAAGTTTGGACAACTGAATTTCTGCCGCGTAAGTTCGGCACTGTGTCATATCAGCCGAATTCGTCGGAACGTAAAATCGCCGCGGAACGTCGGTCGCGTACCTTCGGCATAGTGTGTTTGGACACTAAGGGATGTAGTAGAACAAGCAACTGTTAACTTAAAATTCGTATGCTAGTTACAGGTAAAAGAGGTCGTTATATTCACACATAGAGGATTTGTATTCATTTCCGTTTCATATTATTTGTCATAAAAATGTTCGCGTATTCGTCCTCGCCTATAATTTTGGTCGTTCGAGCCGGATCCATGCAAACATTTTCAATATATTTTTCGGGCTATAGATTTAGACGTGTCTAAGAGTAGTATGTACAAGAGTTTTTATTTTCATTCTCAAGTTATTTACATAACGTTTTAAGTCCACTCTCTACAGCATAGACAATTAACTATTATTAAGAAGGACAGTGCAAACTGATTAGACTGAGATCCGACTCCAACAAAGTAATTATTAGGTTAGGCGGATGATGAAGAAAGACAGCATAATTTCGACGGTGAAGTATCCATATCAATATCTAATAACTAAAATTTTAGCGATTTTCACTTTAATCCATATTCGTAGGTAAAATATGAAAGAGCTTGTATTTACAATGTTGAATTGTTATTATTTATGATTATAACGGTCTTGAATTGTTCTTATTCATGAAATATTTGCTTAAAAATACCAAATAACTATAGAATTTTTTTTTCGCCTCCTGTAAAATGACGGTTTTGTAGTTATTAGATATTGATACTTCACCGTCGATTTGCTTTTTACATATACCCCTCTTTGAAAACGACATTGACTGTATAAGTGTGTAATAACCGCAAATGTAACTTCCCAGCGCCTGTCGCTCCTTAGTCCGAGTCTTTATGTCGGTTAATACAACAAGCCGGTGAACATTCTATTGCATTCATCATTATTTCATTACAACCAATGAAATTCAGTATTCGTGTTTCACATACCTACATAATATCTAAACGTTTCAGTTCAGGTCCACTTTCAGCTCTTGAATATTTTCAGTTTAACTTTAAATAAATAAAAAAGTAACTATTTAATACCAAATAACTATAGAATTTTTTTTTCGCCTCCTGTAAAATGACGGTTTTGTAGTTATTAGATATTGATACTTCACCGTCGATTTGCTTTGTACATATACCCCTCTTTGAAAACGACATTGACTGTATAAGTGTGTAATAACCGCAAATGTAACTTCCCAGCGCCTGTCGCTCCTTAGTCCGAGTCTTTATGTCGGTTAATACAACAAGCCGGTGAACATTCTATTGCATTCATCATTATTTCATTACAACCAATGAAATTCAGTATTCGTGTTTCACATACCTACATAATATCTAAACGTTTCAGTTCAGGTCCACTTTCAGCTCTTGAATATTTTCAGTTTAACTTTAAATAAATAAAAAAGTAACTATTTATTAAAAGGGTTCGTGTCCATTGTACCAAATACTACATACATAGCTTTCAGTATTGTCACAAATAAAATTGTTCAGACTGCATTTGGCAACGAATTTATCACAGGAATGCCTTTGGACAGCGGACCTTACTCGTGTCTCGATGCTTGAAATTGAAGTGAGTTTTGTTTTTATCATGTCAATCTCATGCCATGCCGCTGCTATTAAGGTACTACTCGTATTCCGAACCGAGCTGCTAACTGCAACTGCCGACAGCACGTGTCGTGATATATTTAGTGGTAAAAAAAAGGCGTACCAGACCCATTTTATTTTTTATTTAAAAAACAAGGTATTTTTGAGTATGTTTTCAGAGCTGTTACAACATTATTTGATTTTTCAAGTTAAGAAAGAAAAAAGGGCGGTGCAAAAAAAAAGTGTTTCCATACGCGCCATATTATTGCCAGAGAAACGTAAATATTTATGGGAATTGGGCATGTTTTTCAGATTCTGATCGCAACAAAGAGGCGTAACCATAATATATCAAAAAGTACGTATGTGTTGTAGCTTTAAAAATTCTACCAGTATACGAGTTACGTCTAGAAACTGATACGTGCCAAATATCAGCATAACCTCCGGTTTAGTTAAGAATTTTAGGATAAGCAGTACTTAACTTAAGTAACATTTGAGTACCTACGGAGTTGTCAAAAAAATGATGGTAAAGGGTTAAAATACACGTTCGATACTTGCTTCCGGGAGCCGGATCCGACTATCTGATCGGATTCATGAAATACACGTACGATTCTCGTGTCCAATTTTTTCTAGACGACGCCGCGACTACGACGCCCGGACGATGCTTACGATTCTGACATCCGATCCGATAGTCTGATCGTACGTGTAATTCATGTTCAAACAAATGTATGGCGCTGAGGCCTTCAGATAGTCTGATCAGACTATCGGAGCCGACTATCGGAGGCAAGTATTGGACGTGTATTTGGGCTCTAAAAGTCCTACGAATATATGAGTTATGTCTAGAAACTGACACGTGCCAAATATCAGCCTAATAATCAATTAATCAGCAACTATTTTAGGTTATTGACGTTCAAATAGAACTAAGTAATTCTAGTCTATTTTGAATACATGAGTTTTGAGTTTGAACTGCTTTTGGTTTTATTCACTTTTTTGTCTCTTGTGTAAAGTTGCACTTTTGTTTATAATGCCCCTTTGTTATGAAGCCCTCGATATGCATATAACTTCATTTGAACTTTCTTAGAAGAAATAAATGTATCTTTTACTAAAAAAATAGATGAAACGAGCGAGCGAGCGGTACAAGGGCAAAGACTCTATCTACTTATATTCTATTAGTACTTTTGACGGCTGCACAGTTTTGAAATAAGTAACTGAAAATTGGTTGAAGAACAAGGAAAAGACCATTTTACATAATATGTTTTTCTTTTTAACTGACTTCGAAAAAGAAGGAAATTATATTTTTTTATGTATGTACACCGATTTATCTGGAATTTGATGGAGCGATTTACGTGATCCTTTTTTGTTTGCACGACGGTCCTTTCAAAATTTATTCATAATCTGATGAAGCACTTCGGAGAGAAAGAAGGGAATTCCTCAACAACGAACGGCACACCAATCGTGATTGGGTCATTCAAAATTTAATTAGAACTGAAATTAGGCGTTTGTATTCAATTATATTGTACCCACAATTACATCCTAACTAATATTATAAATGCGCGAGTAAGTTTGTTTGTTACCTTTTCACGCCCTAAACCACTGAACCGACCATCCTGAAATTTTGCATATACGTTGTCACCTGACACCTGTACACCTGTACAGAAACGGGAATAGGGTACCTATCATCCCGAAAAAAAGTAGGTACTGTTCCCGAGGAAAACAACAATAACGTTCTTATGATAACAGATGGCGCCACGTATCTTTCAAATCATGATTATTATTGGAATATTTTTTAAATATCTTCTCTTGTTTTCTATAGTGAATTCTAAATTCATAGATTTTTTTAAGTCTCTTGCTTTGATCCGGCTGCATAATCAACTCAAACACAAAAACATATTCATTGTGTAATTTTGTGTTTTTATGCCTATACGTGTAAAGCTTGTATAAGAGGCGGAAGCCACAACACATACTTCATAAAAAATTAAGATAATAACAACTCAAAGACTTCCGTTTGACCCATTATGTAAGGAAAGCCAAAGAAACGATTACGAGCATATGCGAACCGGGAACGATGCCTGCATGCAACGTAGCAGATGCGTAAGGGTGGGTAACTATCAACAATCGGCTGTGGTTAAGGCTATTTCGGTAGTGTAGTAATGACAATATGGCACGAAAATTATGTTTATCTAGCTTTTGCCCGCAGCTGCGCTTCGTTCTTTTTTTTTTGAAATTAGGTTCTCTATTCATCTAATTTAGAATAAAAAATAAACTTTAAAAAAAAGTAAAAACCGACTTCAAAGAAATACTAAAAGCAGTAAAATAATTACCCTATTATAAAATTAACAGTTTCAGAAGTCGGTGGCTTCTATTTGCTTCAGTGTAGAGTTGCACCGACTTCTGAAACTGTTAATTTTATATTATGGTAATTATTTTACTCCTTTTAGTATTTCTTTGAAGTCGGTTTTTACTTTTTTTTAAAGTTTATTTTTATTAAATACGTTTTAGTGTCATAATTTTAACCCCCTCCTTCATAACCCTTCTTTTTGGCTTTGACGTAGTCGGGCATAAAGAGTCCTTTCAAATGATACCTTACACGATATAATGAAAACATTCCAAAGGGCGGGAGGGGGGGACACGCACCCCCTCCTCTTTTCCAGTAGTCAGTTCCCAACAACAAATATAAACAAAGCAATATTAGTAATTTGAGAATTTTTCTTTGATCCGATGAGGAGTTCCGTTCCATATCTCTGAAGTTCATGGTCTAATCATAACAAAATTTATATGGGACCAATCGGGAAGTATACCCTTTCGAACAAAAAAGAATTTTTCAAATCAGTTCATAAATGACGGAGATATGAGGTAACAAACATAAAAAATAAAAATAAAAAAAATACAACTGAATTGAGAACCTTCTCGTTTTTGAAGTCGGTTAAAAAATAACGATTCACGACACTATGATCAAAAAAGTCATTGAAGTCAGAGCTTGGTTAAAACATGAAATGCAATCATAACTCGAAAACTACAAAAAATCGCGTAACATACATGCTTTTTACTTCTGGATTTCCGCTGGTCACTACATTTTGGGAAGCCTTGTTTATTACCTACTCGTAAACGTCCAATGTTCAGCATTGTCCTCCCAATGACCGCCAATGAATGTTCTGGGAAAGTGCTATTATTACTACGCTCGGCATACATTATGGTAAGGATACACGGCGACACATTACACTCGACACTCAGTGTCGACACCGAGAGTCGTAGTGAGTAGGTACATCGTTGTTACAATGGCTTGCGCATTAGCTCTGGATTAATTTCAGTGTCGCGATTGCATTGTGTCGAATGTCAGTGTCACAGTGTATATGTAACCTTAGTGAAAGCAGTTTGTTGTTGTTACTTGTTAGCTGACAGGAGGACGCAACCTGTTGACGTAATCCCTTTTATACCCCCTTTTATCCCTTTTATAGACACCCACGGGTTAGACGCAGCTACTGTTAAATACTAATCTTCTTCTTCGCACGGCACGAGTATACAAGAATAGCTCATGCCATGGTGAAAAGATTAGTCAGTCAGCAAGGATGGTAGCGAGGCTGACTGCACAGGGTACGCCGGACGTACTGAAGTATCGTCACTCGTGGAGGCTCTTTTCATGCACCCCGTTAAATACTAATGAAAACTATGTATCATAAAAACTGTATTTATGTAAAGATCATGAGTATACTGCCTCGTTGGTCTAGTGGTCGCAAACGCGACTACTGAGCTTGAGGTCCTGGGTTCGATCCCCAGGTCCGGAAAAGTGTTATTGGGGTTTTCCGTGTGGAATTTCTTAGTAGCAGCCTGGAGTCTGGTTTTTTGTTTTGTATTTGTGCCCGGTTGAGGGTAATGGGCTCGCCCCCAATTACATAGGACTTGAAACGTAACGGTGAAATGTGGGTGTCATCATGAGTATTTAACAAAACTAGTGTTGGCCCACAGGGATCGAAATTCGACCACAATCATTTCTTATGATTTCGTTTCCAATTTTTTTTTATTGATATCTCGATTTCTCGTCAACAAAACAAAAGACAAAAAAAGAAAATTAGTTCACAAACAGAAGAGAAAATAGTTCTTAACTATTTTGTTACATAGATATATCTTATTTACATTGTATAAAAGTTCTATTCACAATAATTAAGTATACCATTGCAACTTCACAGGAATGTCGTAATCTTAGAGCAACGCGACAATCGGAGTCACTCGGAGTGACTCTATGGTCATAATCTAGGCAACTTATTGTTATGTACATAATAATAGTCTGCTCCGACCGCTTACTCATAGGTGTAATACAATATTGTTCGAGGTTTATTAATTGCAAAAAAATACTAAACTCAAATCTCGTCAAGTGACGAATGAAGGCGCCAGGCGGCCGTCATGCGGTTGATAATACCTATACTGTATTTATTGTAGTACAAATTTCATTAATCAGCGATAATCTTTAACTACATATAATAAAATCCTAACGAAGCAAAAACTGTACATTCAATGTATTTGAACGAAAATGATTGCTACGTGTATTAAAAACATACAGAAGCGAAGAAGACACTTTTTAGAATTTCTGACGGTTTACCTGTTTGTATGTCGGAGCTTCACGCCAATACTACTGAACAGATTTAGTTCAAATTTGGCAAAAATGTCCGTTAAAGAGCAGGTCAGGTTATAGGTAACAAATTATAATGCTATTCTGTATTGGGGGTGAGTAGTAGAACATTACGCGTACATTGAGATTATTTCTTCAACAGATATTTGTGAAATGTTACAATTTTACAGGTAAGTGATGGGTTCGTTATCAGTAGATATCATTCTAAATCAGGAATCATCACGCTATACCTTAAGGGAGCTAAACGATACGTTTTAGCAATCAGAATGTATTTTGAAGTCTTTCGTAACTAACCGCGTAGCCTGGCGTCTTTACGGGTGTACTGTGACTGGTGTGTATTGAGATCGAATCTCAACCTTAGATTTACTTTTTGGATTTATTTTTGCATTATTTTCGTGTTTTCTATTCTCTATACATATAATCAAACTGTAGCAGTGTCTATTCTTGATATGTTTTTTTTATTAATAGTAAATAGATTATGTTAAGAAACAAAAAACCGTTTTTTTTTCTCTCTTTGCTAGCGCATCACGCTCTAACTGCTGGACGAATGTTATCTAGTGCCATGTACAAAATCAGAACTTTACTTCGTAATCGTTTCTGTGGCCTAAATGGTACACTGCGAATGGTTAGTTTTATGATCAAATCCCGCCGGGTGGCGCCGGCGCCGGTAAACATTTTGCATTTAATTTTGCTTATCATTTTTAGTATTGTAGATATCGTTAGAACACAATTATTTTAAAGCGTTACGAAGCAATCAACATACAATTTTTAAGTAAGTAAATATAGTTCGTTTCAAAATCCCTGATACAAAATTTATAGGCGCAAATGTGAAACTTGTAAATTTTAGGATATTTTTTTTCAAATTTGACGTTTTCTCAGGCATTTTGAAACGAACTTTATATTTGACTAATAATTTGATTATTTCTTAATTTATTAACTAGATAGCGTTAATGGCTTTGCAATCCAGTTTGTTTCATAAAGATGAAGCAAAGAAATGGTTTTTACCAGCTTTATCATCCAAAACCGTGTGGTGCACATCATTATGACTCAAAATCATTAACATTCTTATGTTACTCAATTTTTCTTGCCTCTTCTATCTTACCATCTAACAATGGCAACCCAGCTACCCAGCAGAAGGAAATAATGTTTTACGGTGACTATCACAGATTTCGAGTTTTATATTTTGATCAGCACCTGTGGCAAATCCGACCATTCACATCATTTGTTTACAAGTAAATTGATGCGGTTCGATGATAAAGATCTGAAGTAAGTTACAGTAACACAGTTTGAGTTTAAAATTGAATTTAGGAGCGTCATTTGTTTTTTTTTTCATTGCAATGAATTTGCTGAGACTGAGCGAAATTGTTCTGACGATAGGGAATTTATCTCACTGATCTTAAGGCTTAGCCTAAGAACGCACTAGCGGCCAGCCGCAATGCGGCGTGCCGCTTGCGGTTGGCCGCACATCGATTTTTACATGAAACCGCATGATCTCAACGCACTGATTTCCCGCCAGCCGTCGTGCGCTAGTGCGTTGAGATCATGCGGTTTCATGTAAAAATCGATGTGCGGCCAACCGCAAGCGGCACGCCGCATTGCGGCTGGCCGCTAGTGCGTTTTAACGCTTAATAGCAATCACGCGGGTCAATCAATCAGAGAGGTTAAAATGTGTTTGCCGCGATCAGTCCGTAGATGAGTGACCGTTAGGTACACATAGATACCCTACTGGTATGTCTACACCCGTGCGCTTTCATGTTCATCTTGCGTTTTCAACTTTCAAGTGCTCTTGCATCAAGCGCATGCAATATTGATTGCCATAAGACTCGAACTAGTATTAAGGCATGCTCTATGGCGCTTCACGCATGCTACAGATGAAGACGCAAGATGAACGTGAAAGCGCACTGGTGTAGACATAGCTTTCAAGGTACTTGCCTTGCCTACTTATGGCAATCGTTCCGGGTAATCAGAAGCCTGAGAGTCTGACATCCGGCTTCAACTTCGGATTTAGGTATTTTTCAGTAATTTGGTTACGGAGGTGTCAGATGGCAAAGAATCCGTGTAAAATGCTGATATTCGACCCACATCTAGTTAGACTGAAAGTCGACTTCAACGACGTTGGTAAATCGCTATGATCAAACAAAAGATTGTTGGGTATGTGATCATGGTCAAGTCATTAAGCTCAAAAATAAATAACGATTCAATAATAAAAGAGAGCACCTACATAAAGGATTCATCGATTTAGAAAATGGAGGGCCAAACATTTTGACAAAGCACATTAATATCGCTTAGGTTATTGTGGTTTTCAGCATCACTCATTTTCCATTACAAGTTTAAGTGAATACAGTTCTTTATAAACGATAGTTTTTTCTATAAAAAACTCTATGTGCAATCGATCTGAGGATCAGTTGCTTCTCATAAGGATTAACAAACTCTTAACGAACACCAAGTGCTTGAATTTTAACTCTCAACGTGGAAATCGAGCATTTTTTTAAATATTTCTTGCTAGGGATTTTAATCCGCCTCTTCAGTTTATTTGTTTCACAACGTTTATAGATTTTCAGAACTTTCAGATCAAATTGTTTCATTATTTTATTATTTCAGAAGAAAACAACAGTTTATCGATTATTACAAGGTACCTTTTTTGAGTAGAAAATCCACCCTACATGGCAAGGCGTGGCATATGTCGAACACTTAATAATCAAAATCCACCGTCGCCGTTCTCAGCACATAAGAATTGCTCCAGGATCTTTCATAAGAATACCTACAGAACGAGTAAAATAAGTTTGCTTCTCTGAAACCAGGCTTTGAGTGCTCTGTTCCTCACTTCAGAGGGGCAAAGTGATTTGGTACGCGTAAAATAACTTTACCGCTCTGAAACAGGGATTCAGCGTTCTGTTATTCACTTCACAGAGGGAAACTTATTTTACGCGTACTGTACATCACTTTCTGTTCTAATTGCGACAAAATGATGCATTAAGGACGTATTTTTCACGTGAGCAAAGCCACGGGCACAGCCAGTATAAATATAAGCTTGGATAAAGCTAGGAAGAAAAACATGATTTGCTTAATAATACTCGTAATCTCCTATTGATTACTTCCCACGCTACTTAGGCTTTTATACACAATTTTCATGTTCAATGAGCTTTATAAATCTAATAGGTACTAGAATATTAAAGTCGTAACGGGCAAAAGTTTGTGCATTGAGAATATTACCTCAACGCGTGAGAACGGGTAAACTGCTCTCAGTGAAACTTGTGTGAAGGAGCGAGGTCTGGTGTTTCTCCAACCAAAGGGAGGATCCTCCAACGAGGCGGAGTCTTATGCCTGGCGGGCTACTACTGCCCAACGATTGATGTTGGGCGTTTGTATACATGTTACATAATTCCCCTTAAAAAATAAAATGTTAATCAAGTAGTCTTTTATGGTTGTGGTCATTTACCGCTCAGAGGAAATTAGGTAAGAATGTAAATAACTTTCTGGGTAGTCTACTCTTTACTTTTGTGTTTTCAGGGTTGCGTTTCAGTGATGATTTTATTTTTTGATTTCTCCAATATATTTTTTTTTGCGTCCTTTCTTTATTTTCAAATATTGCCTATAGACTTTTTACAAGGGACCTTTTAATCCCCTTTCGGCTTTAGGGGTATTTTTGTAACACGTTGTATTACTATAAGCGTATTAAATCTTGATACCGCGATGTAGGAACTGTCATGGCGTCAACTATGAAAGGTGTCGTTATTGTCGCTGTAGTCTCCTACACCACCGGTGTGTTGCGTAGTTCACATGTGGCGTGATAGATGCCGCCGCACTTTTATTATTCCTAACTAGTGTACTGAAGTACTGCTCATCTCGATTGGTTTTCTAGATTCTGAGATCTCAAACATCCTGGAAAACCAGACTCATGGATAGAAAAACAGTACGCAGATTAAAAAATAAAATTCCACAACGTTTAGGCTTAAAACGCACTAGCGGCCGGCCGCAATGCGGCGTGCCGAGCCGCAGCCCCAAAACAACCAGAGCGGTTGACGGCTGGCCGCAAATCAGTGCGCCGATATCATGCGGTTTCATGTAAAAATCGATGTGCGGCCAGCCGCTAGTGTGTTTACGGGCTTAATCGGACAAACAGCATGACGCTTCATAAGTATTTGGATGTGTCGTAGGACGCATACCAAATAAGACATCAAACACAACCCAAAAATGACTAAATGTCCTATTGCATAGACACAGACAGTAAGAAAGAACTGACAAAAAACCTGAGATACAGCTTGATCTCTGTATTGTTAGCAATCCCATACAACGCACAGATCAAGATTGAGGGACCTAGGGAATGTTCAAAACCCACTTTAAACGTGTCCTCATTAAAAAAGCATACTACAAGAATAAGGGACTTCGTTGAGGACAGGGATGTTTGGCAATAGTTCCCGCACATGTGGCTTCCCTGGCACCTCATTAACGAGACGTGTGTGTATGTCTATTAACTATCCTCAGTTATGATAATTCTTTTATAGGTACTTTTATTACGATCGTTATTCTCAAGATATCTTTATCTTATTTTACAATGATTTTATCACTAAACTTTTGATGTCAATTAATTATGTCAATTGATTTATATAGTTTAGCTTCCTTTTACTTACCCTTGTAAATGTGATAACTTCGTAGACTTGCTAGATGTCTAGCCACATTAATTTGTAAATTACTATTATTGTATTGTGTTTTTTCTTAATTCTCGTACTCAAGACTTGGTGCTTCATTACTTACTTTGTTACTGGTCTGTGGTCAAGACTAAATTGTTCTCTCATATCTATCCTAAATCATAGCACTGTATTTACTGAAATTGTTAAAAATATTGATTTTAAAAGCAAGAAACTCAATGGTTACTCATGGAGTTTCTTGCCGGCTCTTCTCCATGAGTAACGACGAAATGGAACCGTGCACCTAAATTCGACTCTTCATAAGCGCCTGGAATAGTTTATGTGAAATAAAAACTTTTGATTGTTGCGAAATGATGTTGTTTTCCATATTGGTGATTAATGATGGGTGCTGATGATTTTTGAAAGGCACTGGGTGGTGGAGATTGAATTTTTTCAATGTCATAGGTTCTTTCTTAGTTAATCTAAGAAGCCACTGAAGGAATAATAAAAATATCGTGAGGAAACCTGCAGACGAAATGGACCATCATGGTCTGAAATCGCCAATCCTCAGTGGGCAAGCGTGGTGATCAATGCTCGTTCCTTCTATGTATGAGAGAGACCTGCAATGGGACAGTTACAGTTTTTTTTTTGTTTTTTTCGAAAGTATGTATAATAAGATGCATGATTGTGGAAGAAGCAATATTACTATGTTAGGATCAAAGCACGCGGTGTTCTGTTGATTCTGCCTACTCTCATGGGGAAAAGAAAAACTAAAACGCGGGCGGAGCCACGAGCACAGATTATCATCGTTTGCGTGCGTGTTGAATATTGTTCTAGCTTAAATACGTTCTATATTGCCATGATTAAATATGTATGTATGGTAAAATTGTTACTGTAGATATTAATATTTTTCGGATATTCAGTAGAAAAGATCTTTCCTCTGGTCGCCCGTCCATACATTTTGGACAACGAAAGGAGCCACATGGGTTTTTCAATGAAATAATATTAATGAAAATACATTTTCATCTCAACAAAACACACATAAATAAAAATTCTAGTTACGTTGAACACTTATTTTATCCTGAGATTTTTTAAATATATAATAATTAATCTGTAAAATTTTATGTAGAATGTAGTTTGTAAAAGTTTCGTTTGCAAATAAATACCCACAAACATCCACTAATAAATAGACTCCTAAACTTCTAATAGACTTAGAGCCAATGTTTCAATCGTTAAATAACATTTATCTGAGGAATAAAATTGAGATTTTGACAAACTGCCCATACAAAAGTTGTTAAAACTTAAAACTTAAGGTACTATTTGGAACCGAGCTGCCAACTGCAACAGCCGACAGCACGTGCAGCGACTGCATGAAGTCGGCCGCAGCTGCACTACTGGTTTGTATGTATTTATATGAAATGGCCTCCAAGCGCCGCTGCAGCAGCCAACGGCGACTGTACGTGCTGCTGCCGCGGCGCTTGGAAGCCATTTCGTATAGGTACCTAGTCTTGCCATAAATATAGTAACGAAGAAAAAAAAAATTTATTGCAATTAATATTTATTACTTTTACAGTGTGTTAGTTTAATACATAAGTATAAAACAATTTAAAATATAAAAAGCTTATTCGAAGTGGTCTCCATTGGCTGCAATACAGTCCTTTAAACGTTGAGGCCAGTTATCAATAGAAGCACGCTCTCTTTCCATGGGAAAATTCTTCACTGCCAATCGTATGGATTGTTTTAGGGACTCCAAATTATCATGGAGTTTAGAGCAAGCCATACTCTCTAAAACTGACCATAAATCATAATCCAGCGGATTAAGATCGGGACTAGACGACGCCGACGGCCAGTCTTCAGCTCTGATGAAGTCCGAAACGTTCACTTCCAACCAAGCCTGCGTGGACCGAGTTTTATGACCCGGCGCCGAGTCTTGTTGGAAGGACCATACTTGGTTATTGAACATGGTGTTGTTAAGGGGCTTAACTACCTTCTCAAGAATGGTATCTTGATACACTTGTGCACGATGTTTTGATACCTTTTTCACAAAAATATGGCTCAGTCACTCCTTCATAGCTAACACCCCACCAAACCATCACTGAAGTCGGATAATGCCCACGTTGCATTCTGTCGACTAATTGGGAAGCTTCCTTAGAGCTTTGAGCATAAATACGGTGATTTTGTTTGTTAAAATGTTGCTCAATTGTAAAGATTTTCTCATCCGTAAACAAAATTTTTCTGTGACCTGCCTTTGCGTACCGCTTCAGTAGTTGTTTCGATTTTACCACCCTATTCTTTTTTAAATTATCAGTTAAAAAATGACCAGTGTGTCTCTTAAAGGCTGCAAGTCCTAAGTCATCTTTTAAAATACGCGACATGGTTCTGGGTGCTATCTTCATCTCCCGACTTAAAATCTTTTGCTTTCGGACAGGATTTCTTCGAATTCTTTCCCTTACTGCTTTGACCACCTTTTTCGTACAACACTACGTGGACGGCCAGATCTTTTTCTGTCACAAACAGAGGAGGTCTCATTGTACCTATTAATAGCCCGGTACACAAACATTTGACTAATACCAAGCGTATGGAGAGTTTTAAAAATTGCATTTGGCTCCATACCAACTTTGTGTAATGCAATCACAGCGATTCGGTTCTCTTTATCACCCCACTCCATTTTAAGGCGCTTCCCCCACCGAAAGTGGCGCCACTTCAGAAAAAAAACATTATTTCTGTCAACACACAACATATTGAAATTTCGTACGTACAACATTTTAGTCAAGTGTTATAGAAATTTTCGAACACCAAAAAACAACACTTGACATTCTAGGTTAGAAGTTTTAGTAATTAGTGCTAAAAACGGCCGTTTTTGGTACTTTTCGCTAAAACTTCGAATCCAGAAGCTCTACTGTTGACATTAGGTGTTCAAAAATTTCTACAACACTTGAATAAAATGTTGTACGTACGAAATTTCAATATGTTGTATGTTGACAGAAATAATGCTTTTTTTCTGAAGTGGCGCCACTTTCGGTGGGGGAAGCGCCTTAATATCGCAAAATATTGTACAATGTATTGGCGCCAAAATTAGAAAACTCAATGAACAATCGTATAAAAATGACAGATTCCAAATTCAAATGTACTTAATATCTTTCTTATTTTTAACTGTAACAGTATTTATGGCCAGACTAAGTAAATACATACAAACCAGTAGTGCAGCTGCGGCCGACTTCATGCAGTCGCTGCACGTGCTGTCGACAGTTGCAGTTGGCAGCTCGGTTCGGAATATAGTACCTTTAGTCCTCAATGAAAAATAAACCCTGACGCATATAGCAACGAGAATAAGATTGTCAACAAAGAGCGACTGATTAACTATCATCTAGTAGCATACATAGATTAATGATGTTATTATTGTAATGTCGATCCTTTTCAATTAGTCTAGACTCTAGATGATCGGTCGTCTAGACGAGTCCAATTTTAATTTTAACTATCATTGGATGTTTTACCTGTACTATAAATGTTTATACCTAGATCAGTAAGCCAAGCAGATTTACTTGCTTTTCTTTTTCTCCTAAAACACAGTTTAATACAGTCTGTTTCCTTTCCATTCTTCCTTTACTCAATTCGTGGATTCTTTTACCAATTTACTTTATGATAACTACTGTATTTACCATTTAATATGTTAAACTGTGTATTGCTGCCCCGTCTCATGCACCGTCCGTGTGGTGCCGGACATAAAGAATAGCACTACCCCATCTCTTTCCGTGGGTGTCGTAAAAGGCGACTAAGGGATTCAATAGAAGATGGGCAGCAGCGTTCTCTGAGTACTTTAACCCTATAAGCGCCCAAGTCGGATATATCCGACAAAAAAAATGTGTCCATTTCGCCCATGTCGGATAAATACGACAAAAAACCTGTGTTTAAAATGTATTAATTTATAGACATAACATGTTTATAATAATCTTTTCATAGTCTTTATTATTTTGCCGATTTATGAGTTGGGCGCTAGGGGCACGGCAACTGTTAAAAAACCAAGCGGTCAAAAGGTTAACAACCATAATGCGATCGCCAACCCGTCTTCCAAGAGTGGCGATTATGGCAAACCCTCCCAACATTGTTTGGGTGAGGCCTATGTCCAGAAGTAGACGTCATTCGGCTGAATGATGATGATGATGTGTATTGCCCCAATAAATAAACTTAAATAAAAAATTAGGGTAAGCTTGTATGATTGCAAGCCTTTCAAGAAATAAGTACTGGAGCATCTTTTTGTATGGTGTGACGTCATGCTAACTTTTTTTTTTTATTAATAATATATATCATGCTGTGCGTTAGAGGAGCTCGTGGCTAAATAATTACAGCCGCATAGACCGATCTTCCGGGTTAAGCCACGCTTGCCGAGGTTGGTCTGTGGATGGGTGACCATTTACCATAGCGAGTTTCCTCCGTGCCTCGGAAAGCACGTAAAGCCGTTGGTCCCGGCTGTCATTTGTAGATCTTTGACAGTCGTTACTGTTGGTCAGAAGCCAGAAAGTCTGACAACCAGTCTTACCAAGAGTATTGTATTACCCAGTTACTGGGTTGTGGAGGTCTGATAGGCAGTCGCTCCATGTAAAATACTGATATTCAGCTGCATCCGGTTCGACTGGAAGCCGACCCCAACATAGTTGGGAAAAGGCTAGGCAGATGATGATCATGCTGTGCGTTGAGGGCCGATTTTAACATTGTCAGATATTTTTTTATCTGAGGAACAAACAAACGTTAAATTTTGAATGTCAATGTCAAATTTCGTTTATTCCTAAAATATCGTTTGACGTAAGAGGGAACAGTTGTCCAATTAGTTAATCTACGAGCTTCTAATCTGTCATTGTAAGAACTTTAATTTTATCAGCTGTTATCTCGGTTGTTGTTATTTTAACTTGACTTATTTTTGCACTTTAAAGTAGAAACAATTCTAAGTTGTCAGCAATCGTACGCGTGTTCATGTTATCTGAGTATGTAACATTAAAGGATGTCAAACGAAGTAGGGGATTATTTAGTAAATATCCTGAATTAAATACGGAATGTTTTCTTCAACTTCAGTTGTTTAGTAAACGTTTCTTCAAAGTATTTTTCGTTCACGTATACGCTTTAGAGATTGTTTTTATTTCTTGATGCATTCGATCCCGCTTTGTTTTAAATTCTGTGAAACAGGATAGTTCCAGTATATTCCAGCCCTAGGTATGATGTTTACAGTTTTTGTCATTCAGTAATCGACTTAGCTTTAATGCTCACGTTGATATTTGTGTCAATGCCAACGCTAATAATATATCATTGAAATTTTCATATTGTCAATATTTTTCCTGTCAGTTCAACTGAAAGAAATTTGAACTCCCAATTTTCCCAGAAAATAAAGGTAATAAATTAGGATTGTGAATATTTTATAGAATTTTGATGAAAGTTAATAATTGTAGTGTGATGTAACCGATAGTTAATTCCTATTTTATATTTGTTATAGTAAAACTGGGAGTTTTTATTTTTTAATCAAACAAGTTAAATTATCAACGTTTTCTCGTGTTATCAGTAGAAAGCTGGGTAAGTATTCCAAGGGGTTTTAAAGTACGATCGGGTGCCTATATCACTTCTGCTTAAGACGAGCGCGTACACGTGTTAAGGCATCTGAAAGTACCGAGAGAGGATTCTTATACACGCTTCTAATATGTACACGTTTTCTTTATTGTAGCATGGACAAGAAATAATTTAAAATTCACATAATACAGGATGTTAACGAATTCGTGTAATTCCTTAAAACCACATGATCTACTACTGGTGTAGACAGGCTCCGCACGGGATTTAGCTTGATTAAAAATAAAAATAAAGTTCTTTTTTTTCATGCGGCTTTGTTACCGATCGTATCTAAACCACCTAATAAGGATTCAGTAAAAATTTTTTTTTTTTAGCTAAAAATAATTTTATTTCTGCGAACATTTCGATGCCACGCATAAATTAATGAAAGTACGGCGACACGGCTAGCAGGAACGACTAACGCGATATCGCTCTTTGCAGTCAAATAACTCAAGGCTCTAAAAAGACTCAGAAATTGAAAACAAATTTTTTTTTGCTTGATTTTCGAAAATACCTATTTAGGGTTAATCTGTGTCACCAGTAGATCACGCGGTTTGAAGGACGGGTGTCGTAAAAGGCGACTAAGGGATTCTCTAGAGGATGGGCAGCAGCGTTCTCTGAGTCTTTTAACAACCATACTGCGATCGCCAACCCACCTGCCAAGCGTGGCGATTATGGCAAACCCCCCCCCCAAACTTGGGGGAGGCCTATGTCCAGCAGTGGACGTCTTTCGACTGAATGATGATAATTTCGAGACTTTATATGCCGTTCGATTTATAAAAGAACGTTAAGCGACATTTTGTGAAATTTGAGTTTCATATACTACGCAAAAGCGCAACTTTGTCTGTATCCAAACGTTCGTCTGATCCGTATTTTTCTATCATTTGTCTGTTACGAGATCCAGAGAATTTAACGGAGACATTAATATATATATAGGTATATTTTTTTTTTAAAACGTTGCCCCGCACTAGTATTTCTCTTGTATCGTGGGTGCGTTTACAGACACAAATCTCACAAACAAACGCCCAGACCCGAAACAACCATTTGTAGTTCCGTGTGGGAATCAAACCCACGACACGTGGCGCAGAAGCCAATCGCTTAGCCACTGCACCAAACGTGTCGTCAAATAAATATTGTAGATGGTCACATTTCATTACAGACGATTGATTAAAAAACGAAAACTTTAATTTTAAAAACAATATTAGTCCCTGTAACTCATTAAGAGTTATACAATGAGCTTAAAAATAGCCCAAAAATTTGGTATAACAAAAACATCTGTGAGTGACATACAGAATTTCTAGGGACATTTTCCACGTTTTTGCTCATAACTCAAAATTAGGTTTACTCACTTAATGGCCTTTTAGAAATGGGACGGTAGTTTAAAAGGTTTGTCGGAAAAGGGGTACTAATCCGAAAGGGTGTTAATTTACCCATAACAACGAATAAATTTTGTTCTACAACTTTCCTCGAAAGTCAATAAATAGTTTAAGAGAAATAGCTGTTCAAAGTTTTCATAAAAAATATGCTAAAACCCATCTATCCTCAGCTACGATGAGCTGTGTTTACATTCTAGGTCATATTTGAGGTCACGGATTAGAAGCTCCGTTTTACGAATTTGTAACTAAGCAGTGATGAAGAACTTTTAAAAAAACAAAAATCACAATCATTTTGCATGGAACTAAAACGATCGAATTTTGAAATTTTAACACATGCTTTAAAACAGTTATCAGTGATACTTTAACCTCCGGTTTCTGAATTGAGATTTCGGGATAAGCAATACTTAAGTAGTATTTGAATACGTAGTTGTCAAAAAAATGCTTTAAAATCCGTCATACTTTGAGGTAGGACCGCACTAGGCGGAACTGCACCGCAGCGGAACTGAGCGACACGACGCGTCAAAATATTCTTTATATGAAATTATATGAGACAACACGCACTAAGCGACAACGAAACTGCACTGCAACTGAACTGCGCGGCAAAGTTGAGCAACTGACCAAAAGTGTCGCAACCTGTCGCGACGTGTAGTTCCGCTGCCGCGGAGTGCGGTTCGACAAACTTCATTCCACTCCTATCGCTTTTCGGAATAGTGTGTCCATTCTTTGTATATGCGGCTGCATAATTTGTAATAACTCATTGAATTTGTATTAATGTCACTCGCCTAAGTGTACCAAAAACGGTACGGCCGCCATTGTTTATCCATTTTAACTACAGTACTACACAGGTTAAGACATTCTAAAATAAGTATGGAATCTTATTGGATCCTTCTTAAGTCGTGGCAAAAGCGTAAAATACTCGCCTTCTTCATATCGCGAGTTTGATATGTCATGGAGCCATATTCTTTACTTTTTTCTTGCCTGTTCTTGTTCGATTCTTTCCTCTTCCTCGCACAACAAGGAAATAATAATCATTTTAATATCCATTTCGTCGTTCATCTTGCTCAGAGGTTGCCTAGCTACTGAATATATTTTTGTAGCGCCGCTGCAGTTCAAGTGCGGCTTACCAAAAAATTACGCGTCGTGACGCTCAGTTCCGCTGCGGTGCAGTTCCGCCTAGTGCGGTCCTACCTTTAGTGTTAAAATTTCAAAATTCAATCGTATTAGTTAACCGGAGGGGAGGTATGTGGCCCGCGGAGTAGTACCCCCTTTCCGACTAACCCTGTATCGCCTGAAATAGTGCAGTATGATTGCAGTATGTAGTGCGAAGCAGTCACTCGCAGTGATTTCTTTACAGTGATAAACAGAAATACATCTATTAGGTATCTAATATCCCTTGATATTGATATTGTTGATATTGATATTGTTATAATAATGTTATCTAGTCTAGACTGGCAACATAATACACTAGGCAAGTTAGTTTTGATATTAGCTAACAGTTCTTCAATGGTGCCGATTCTCTTGTACACCAACTAAACTAAAATCAGAGAATTGCTATCTTTTACTAACAGACAGCGCGAGAAAAGGACGGTGATAGATAAGAACTAAGTTAGAGATGTCAAATTAGTTTACGCCTTGAACTTCGCCGTGTTTTTAGTCGACACGTTCCGACCAGTCGTCTAAAATATGGAAATTTTAATGCAACTAAATTTGACAGCTCTTATTTACGTCCGTCACTTTCTTATTCGATGAGAGTGAAAAAGATGGCCATAGCCAAAATTAAGTTTAGTTTGTGCATAAGAGAATCGGCACCAATATCTGTAAAATTAACAAAGTAATCGCCTGTTGACACTTAACGTTTCCCTCTGTACACACAAAAAGCGAAACACTCAAATGAAGAACATAGAAATAATTGTTTTTAAACTTTCGCGATTTGTACACATTACAAAAATACAAATTCGGGTCTAGTCGCGTAGAAACTTAAAAGGCACTAAATATTTAATGTATTTTTATAATAGAAATAATTGAATATAATTATGTTTTTTTTTGGAATTCTTTGGAGGAGGCCTTCACCTGAGAGGGGTAAATATTAAAATAACAACTTGAATATCCTAAAAATAATAATCATTTACCTATACTAATATAATATAAGTACCCTACATATTTGATAATTTAAAATAATTAAAAAATAATTATATTCAAGCAAGTGATTTGAAATTCAATATTGTAAAACTAATTTGTAAATGCATGGAATAAAAGGCTTTTTTATTTATTTTTATTAATTTATTATGTTTTTTTTTTATAAATCTCTATGTTACACGTATACTAATGTTGAGTTCAGTTTTCCAGTAGAGTCCGAAATGCCTGAGGTGTGACATGTAGGGGGAATACACACGGGAACCGAGCTGACCGTCTCAAGCCTCGAGATATTTATTAAGCCGGCTGTACACTCTCGCCGAGACAGCACGAGGCGCTATCTCTATCCTTAACTTTTACATTAAATAGCAAAGGACAGCATCTACGGCTCGGGCTGTCTCGGCAAGAGTGTACAGCCGGCATTAGTGGTCCACTGATATGCTTATTTAACCTATTTTGACGAAACGTTTGGTGCAGCGGCAGAGCGATTGGCTTTTGCGCTACTGGTCGTGGGTTCGATTTCCACACGGAAAAACCTTTTTATGGCCTGCAAATAATTGTTTTGGGTCTAGGCGTTTGTGTATATACAGAAGAAATACTAGAGTGGGGCAACGTTTTTTTTTAAATGCTTTTGTTTTAAGTTTAAGTTTATTAAACCCAAGATTTAGATAAGAACTTATTTTGAAAAAAACAATACCTGGTATAAATAAATAAAAATAGATTCTCCGGTGATACTGAACAAACTAATTTCAGGTGTACGCTAAAAATAATCTTGTATAATTTTGATTGGAAATAATTGTTTGGCAAATGCAACTGGGACAATTGTCGTAGGTTTGTATCTGATGGGTGTAAGTACTTGACAAGTGTTTGAATACATTACCGCCATTATAATTATTATAAACACCATTCACTTATTATTGTTTATATTAAGGTCCTATAGAGTCTGCCTCTATAGGACCTTAATATAAACAATAATACCGCCATTTATAATGAAGTTGTACACCTGGATATACATAAAAGGTTAGTCGGAAAGGAGGTAGGCATGAATTAGAGGGCCACTTCTAGTACGATTATACCCTTTTCACCGTCATTCACACGGGTTCTGTTATTGAAGATTCACATTGCATACGGAATCGTGTTTTATCACGAGTCGGGAAAATATCCGAATAGATGTTCACATTCGTTTCGTGATTCTTAGTCTTGGATGATATTGAACACGATGGATCCGGCACAAAAAAATCACTATTCGTGATTGTTGACGAACGTGTTTTTTAAAAGACGATACGTGATTTAACCCTTTAACGGGCAGTACATTTTAGGAAAAGTAAATAACTAACAATTTGACAATTTCTTATGAAAATAAAAAAAATAAATGAAGAAAACATTTTTTAAGTAGGTATCATTTGTATTTTTATTAGAGAAAATAATAAAAAATTGTTAAAATATCAGGTTTTTTTTTAAAAAAAATATAACAGGAAGGGTTTCTCAACATGTCCCAAAAAACATGGTGGCAAATATATTGCCGTTGCCCTTGAAAGGGTAACGTGTCCGACATTTTTCACGATTCGTGATGCGTGTGAACACGGGCATATAAAAAGAATATACGTCGTCAAAAAAAAACGAATCGCGAAAAAAGATGATACGTCAAAAAAAACGAATCGTCTTCGTGTGAATGAGCACTAAGGTGAGTCCCAACGTTTCTCTACAAAACTTTACCATACAGAGAACATAAAATATAAAAATAACGAAATATGGACAATAACGCTATTTTACGGTTTTTGATGATGTCGTTTACGTTTTTCGATAGCAGTTTCCTTACGTACAAATATGCAAATAGAATATCTAGCTTTAATTCCGAATCATTTTCTGATTGATTCGCGTCCTAGCGGTCGAGGAGTCAACACATCCTGAGGATGCCCCGTGCAGGGGTGAAACACGTGTCGTGTATTGGTTTGGTTGCATGTTGCATTATTTTTTCACTCTTTCTGCATGTGCAGAAAACTTGTGGGCGTGAGGGTGGTGCTGCATAATACATCCAAACTAGCGATCTTTTTCAGCGGAATTAAAGCTAAATATTCTATTTGCATATTTGTATGTCATGGATTTCCGCAAAGTAACGCCTGATTCCATCATTTAGTTTCCTTAAGGCTCCAATTTACGAAATGACCGCTCTATGAGGACTCATCTTTCGTTGAACAGATACAGTGTTCAACGAAAGATGAGTGACCACGTTGCTTCGTGATAGTGACGGTTTTAAGCAGGTGTTAAAATTACCCAAAAACATTTAAGTAGTTTTCTTCCATACAAAAATATCATTATGTAATATTTATCTAAAATAGACAGGCAAGAAAAAAAAACGATCCCCACTTTACGTGCACAGGAGGTACTTACCATAAAAAAATATTTTGCATGATTTTATTGTACTTATTTATCGGTGTGATTAATATGTATATCCATGCCAAATTATAGCTTTCTAGTATATACAATTCCTATATACATTATTCTTATAATATTTACAAAATTACAAATAAAAGTATATACAAATAAAATAAAAAATATCCTAATAAAACTATAAACTAAAATAGTGCGTCAAAATATTCCTCCGCATCGCTGTCGACTGGCAACGTGCCCAGAAGGCTGGCAGCATTGCCACGTTGTATGGCAATGCTTATCCTTTGGCCAAGGTAGAGGCCAGCCTTCGGGTCACGGGTCGTATCGACCAGCCGCCTTGCAAGATCTTTGTATAAGATTTGGGCACTCGGACCCCACGGCCCGAGTGTTTCGACCCCAAACGGCTCGAAAATATAATTACTAATCAAGTTATTATATTTTCGCCGCTTGAGGGCCTCCGCAGCTGCAGCAGCAGCGCCAGCACAGCCTACCGAGCTAGGAAGATGAGATGGCGCAAGGGTATCGACGCACGTTGCGTCCCATACCAGAGGCCTACCCATCTTCCATGGCATCAATGACATACCATCTGGTCTCTTGCCATCGTCACGTGCCAAGCCATTTGGTTCTAATACGGCTGGAACGCCGGCGGTGACAAGAGCACGACGGATAATATCATTTAAGTTGGCGTGCCGTGCTATACGGCCTGCACTCCTGCTGCAAGACAAGCCGTGGTGTCCGAGGCTGTCGACGGCTTCACCGCAGTGGCAGCGATGCGGAGCACAGCAGGGAGCACCCAAACGCAGGCATGTAGCGAGCCGAAAAGTATTGTCGTCCAACATAGTACCTATGTTGGACGACGGAAGTGCCTGAAGCCATAGACCCGACTCCCATTTACCCACAGCCAGCAGGCGAGCACGCTCAGCGCTTGTGATTGACGTATTGATAAGATTATTCCGTATCACAGCGCAGAGCGGCTCGTCCCATTGTCTCTGGGAGGACGGATTGACGGGCAACACCGTATTTGGACAAGCCATTTTCCAGGCGTTCACAGCGTCGGTCAAGCACGGTACCTCAAAATCAACCAGTGAGGATGACAAGATTTTCCTGGTTAATTTCTCAGTACTGTGGACCGAGGACAAGAACGCCGGTAAACTGATACTGGAAATTTTGCGGACGCCGAGACCACCCAAACGAATGGGAAGTGTAGCTTGTAACCAAGCTCGGTCGTCCAGAGCCACATTTAGGATTGAAGTTAGTGTGTTACATATAATTTTGTCTACTTTGTCCAAGAGTTGTGGATGTTTCCATAAATGGGAAGAACGGAGGCTATACGTAAATTTCGGTCCAAAACAACAGTATCGGATAATAGTAAAAGCCGAATGTATATTAATTTTGAAAAGTCTGTCCGAAATATCACGAAAATTTTGGATTTTTTCCTCGATGAAATTTGGAAAGGATTCATCTAGGATTGGGGACCCTAGGAGGTGAAGTGAGTTTTTTTCGATAATTTTGATATTGGGGGCTATTGAATTAAATTTTTGGAAAATCTGTTGTCGGTCGAAGGTGTGGGGCAAGAAAATTTCACATTTACAGGGGTTGAGGTCTAGGCCAATGGAACTGAATTTTTCTTTTAAAAAAGTTAAATCCTTTAAAACTGTATCTACGTCGCCTCCTAGGGTTCCATCATCTAGATACCATACGTTAAATTTTGAATTTAGCTGTCGAATAATGGGATTAATTGCTAAACTAAAAATGACTGGCCCAAGAGGGTCACCTTGTTGGCATCCAACGGCCGATTCTAAAAGGTTGTCCTTATAAAGTAATTTGGAGGGTTGCCTATAGCATTGCCAAAGAAAACTGTAAATTTTGGGTACTTCTTTTTGAACTTCAGCCAGCAAGGTGTCCCTGTTTACGGAGTTGAAGGCGTTCTTTATGTCAACCTTGAGGATGACCTCACCTTCATTACTGTGTATAAAAGTGGATAGGGCGTGTACGGCAGCCTCACAGCCCCCTTTAGAGCCGAAACCTAGCTGCAGGGGCTGGAATTTGCTGGCCAGGGTTTCACTGTAGAAGGCACAGCAAATCTTGGCTGCCACACGCCGGTAAGTGCACCCTACGGCAATGGGACGAATGCCGCCATCCTTTTTGCGCAGGGCACAAAGATTGGCCCCGTACAAAATCTCGATGGCGGATTCGTGCACATTGCCGGAGAGCATCAAATTGGTCAGAGCCGTAAGCTCCTTCAAAAGCGACTCACCAGCTGCCCCGGCGCCGAAACACGTCAAGTCTTTCAGATGTTGAGGCGTCAAGCCGTCGAGGCCACCGGCGGAACCATTCCTGAAGGAACCTATGGCTGCAACCAATTGGCGAGCTGTAACAGTAAGGGTGTTGGAGTCAGGGTCAGGAGGGTCGGGGAAGGAGAGATCATCCGCAGGAGCAGGGTGCTTACTCTCCAGAGCTGTAAGTGTCTCTGGAGAGTAAGGCGCCAACACATCACTGCTAAAAAGTATCCTGGCTGCACCCCCAATATCACCTTCACTTAACTTGGATTCTACATGTTGACAAATACCTCTTGGTGAGGTGTGTATATGTGCTGGTAATTTTGAGTCGAAATTTTGGATCGAAATGTTGCAGTTATCTTTAATTTGAGCTGTCAAAGTTTTTTTGGTTGCCAAATTCTTTTGTACATGTAGAATCCTATAAGGGAAGGTGAGTAGTTGTTCCCAAGCACGCTGCGAGTTCTCCCGGGCGGCGAGACGGACACATCCCGCTAAATATTGTGCAACAGCAGGTCTGGCGCCGCGGGGAACTCGCTTCAAAACCGGAACAGATTTTTTTAATTTTGATAAGGTTTGCCAAAACGGGTACAGATTCGGTGTTGATGAAGGTGTGATTGGTGTGGTGGTGGGGTTGGGGGGTGCATTTTGGGGTTTGTGGACCTTCCCAAAATGCACGTTCAAACCCCGCTTACCTTTAAAAAAGCGCACTTGGGGACAATGGGGACATCTGACCAAGATATCCAGCGACGTGGAAGGTTGACTGGCACTTATTTCCGCATCGCTATTGCCACTTAACATTAAATATACACTTATACCTAAATACAAAAATATTTACAAAAACTTTAAAAATATAGAAATACAAAAACTGAAATGTCATAGGTAAATAAGTCGGATGATGTTTTGACACTGCTGCAAAAATTCGGCCAGTAGGGTGTGCGGGAAAATATTGGAGAACGAATCGGAGGGCTGCATTTACATCTTAGACGTTGCTGCTTAGCAACGTCTACGTTGCCACGGTAATGTTAGATGTGGCGTCTTTACTGTCACTTGATGACTACACAACGTCGGACAAATATTATATAATTAGGGCCGATGCGCACGCTCCTTCACACGGATAACGTACTGTGGGGCTATTCTGCCACCATTCGCTATAGCTGCTCGACTTTTTCTTGGTAAAAGAGCAATTTGCTATTTTTAAATATTTTAAATCGGCGAGACTGACTTTTTCAATCGTTGCGTTTTGACGTTTTTTTTTTTTTTTTTTTTTTTTTTTTTTTTTTTTTTTTTTTTTTTTTTTTTTTTTGCTTTCTAGTTATAAGAGTATATAGTAGCTTGTCTCTGAGCTAAGCTGCTGACGGACAGACGGACGGACTTGGCGAAACTATAAGGGTTCCTTGTTGACTAAAAAATCTTGTAGTTGAACTAAATCGGAAGGAACGTGTAATAAATCCTGTAATCCTGATATTTTCCATACAGATATCTCTTTCAATTTGATGCAGCATCATGCTGAGTTAATTAAGTTGATTTTGCAATACAACGTATTGATTGAATAGAAAATAAGCCCCTTTACGTTTGCAATTGAAAGGTGCATCATTATTTTTGTTTTCTATTTTCAATGCGTTTCATTAGATGCAATCTTCATAATGACATGGTCCTTTTATTCACGATTTATAATGAAACTGTAAATATTTGAACGTACATTACTAACACGAGGCTAATGAAGATTTACCAATTGTTTTTAGCATTCCATAGTCAACAAGGAATCCTTATAGTTTCTCCATGTCTGTTTGTCCGTCCGTCCGCAGCTTAGCTCAGACACTCTTAGTACTAGAAAGCTATAATTTGGCATGGATTTACATATCAATCACGCCGACAAAGAGGTAAAATAGAACCATGATTAAAAAATTTTAGATTTCCTCCTGTACACCTAAATTGGGGATGTTTTTTTTTCTCGTCTACCCCATGCCCATACCCATGGTGTGGGGTATTGTTCGATAGGTCTTTCAAAAGTATTGCGGGATTTATCAGACAATTTTTCGAGTAGACCCCTTTCTGAAATATTATGCTTAAAAGTGCTAATTTTTGTTAGAGTCATGCCCCCCCCCTGCCAGCTAAACGGTTAGTTTTGGATTTGTGAAAAAAAAAATGAAAGTATACAACGAACTTAAACGGAAAACTATCACAGCTCAGTAGTAACTTGATTGAGTTGTGAATTCAGAAAATGAAGCTGCTAATTCGTGATCCCAAATTACTCGTATGACTGAAAAAGTAAATAAAGCTAATGTTTGCAATGAAATTTTCATTGACTTTGGGGTAAGTTTTAGAACAAAAGTTATTTACAATTACGAGTAGGTAATTTAAGACCTTTTGGATAAGTAGGTAAGTTAGGTTCATAATATTTAATTTATTTGTGTTTTTAGGTTTATTTATAGTATCTAATTTAATGTCTCCTTATTTATACTGAGAACTACCCCTCACTTGTTTTCTTTTCTCTTGCAAATCATGTCCATTCAAATCCTAGTGCGATAAGACCGCCCATTGTACATCTCTATTTAATATTGATGTTTCTTGTTAGTTTTGTGTACCTACAAAGAGAATTGTATTGTATTGTACCCCTTTCCGCTAACATTAATTTAAATTGTAGCTGAAATTTCTCAGACGGTAAATCCAATTACACTACATACACTAGATCTTACAGACCAAGGAGGCGATAACGCATCGTATCAAAAATTGTCTTCAACATCTTAGCCATTTTCTGGAGAACCCAGGCTCCGCATAACTTAAAAAAAAAACTAGACCTTAAAATGCACTTACTCGTATTTCATTCGTTCGTGTATAACTTAAAACTATACTTACAATAAATTTGTATTATTGTAAGAGTAATAATTTATTTTGTTATATTTATTTACAGACGGAAGAATAGAATAGAATATATTTTATTGTACACCAAAAGTACAATTTATAATGAAATAAGGATCTATAATTTCTCAAGTTCACATTTGCAAGTAGGTACTCTAGCGGCAAATGAGCAATAAAGAGAATTGATTAATCTCATATAAATAAAGTTCATATTTGCAATGCTCTACGGGCAAATGCCCACGAAATGCGTACGAATGTTTGCGGATGTGCTCGTACGCGCCCGCATGCGTCAGTAGCCGGTCGGCAGCGCTTAGGCACGCCGCGTCGCCGCCACACCACGCAAATTTGAACTTCAATTTATTATAGATACATGTCAATTCTCTTTATTGCATTGTAAACAACACTTCCATCCGCTTCCATGCGCTTCGCCAAAGTATGAATCATATACAAGGCCCATAAATAGACATACCTACACACACTATTTATACGCAGTAATATCTCATAGGCTAAAGGTACGAGTTCGTAGCCGACTGCACTCAGCAGCAGCAGACGACGTGACTTTGCGACATGTCGTAAGGACACGTCGCAGCGTCATGTCGCTGCAGTCAGGATTCCGAACTCAACTGCAGATGGCTGCAGCAGACGAAAGCGCCGTATTCAATGTACTTCTGAATGTTCCGTGAGACAAGATGTCTGACCTGTAGAGTCATTCTGTAAGAAACCCACCTCAATATCGACGGTTAACTCGATATCCATAATGTCACAGTATGGATTATAGAAGCAAATATCACACAGATAATCTACAGTATAATCAATAACGCGTAGTTTTGTTATCCACGCTGTGTCACGACAAGTGTCTAATTGACAGTTGCGATCGAGGTGAGATTCTCATAGAATTGCACTGCTGTTTGGGATTAGCGATCGCGATTTACTTTTGTATCTTTTGTTAGAAGAGAAAGAAGATGACGATGACATGATTTTATTATACAAGTATAGAGAGAAAAAACGACAAGCCACATGTCGAATGCTTTTGAGAGATGCATCGTACAGTGGAGGATATTGGGCCACCTAGTTTATCAGTTTTTCTTCCTCGGAATTGGAAAAACTCATGTTTTCAGAAAGATTCAACGTGTCGTCGCTCCAGCGTCGGTGGCACTACTGATCTGCGGTAAGACGACACGTCGTCTGCGGTCGTGCCACGTGTACTCGGGTGACGTGTTGCTAGCTGCGGAAGGTATTTCTTAGAAATACATTGAAACCAGTAGTGTCGCAGCGACACGTCGTCTGCTGCTGCTGTCTGCAGTCGGCTACGAACTCATACCTTAATTCATGTTTCATAGGCACGAACTAAAGTTACAATCTTACGCGCTGTTCAACGATGTGTTAAGACGTGTCAGTCACGTAGCCTTCCGCGAAAACGCTGGAACACTACTCCCTTCGGCCAACACTCTTCCTTCATGAAGCTCGGCAACTGTTCATTTGGGACACGCACCACGAACGACGTAAAATTTATGCTGTGGCGCGATTCTAGCTTCACGACCCTCAATAAGATTTTTTGTCTTTTTTCGGATGTACCTTCTCGACCTTTGCGGAGTACTTACTGCAGGCGGGACACGTACCTATAGCTACGTTGTAGGTAATGCAAGACCCAACAACATGTTCGGTCTACCTAGTATTTAATTTTAGTTCATCGTTTCATTTAGAAAAATGAGTGAGCAATTCCATACAATACCCAAAGCCTGAAACAGAGTATATCAGTTTAGAGTACCTAGATTTTATTAATTTTCGTTGAAAGGTTAGCGCGCGAATGTTGAACAAACAAACTTTACTTTTGCAATTATTATACTAGTTAGTATAGAGGATATTAAATTCTGATATTTACCTACCCGTTTGTTCACACTTAATTCTAATAACTATTTTTTGAAACCGTACTTATCAACTAATTATAGAATGAAAACATGTAAGTGGGTACACGAAAATTCGCAGGCCTACTTAAGGCGAGCTGAACCCTGGCGCGGTAGGTTTTGCTTGTTTTAGAACTCATTTTTGATAGGCAAATTAAAACATTTAGAACCCAAAATAAAAAATGTATATTTTAGGATACATTCCTTCTCTATACCATGTACCCGTTCAATACACGATGCAATATAGTTTTCTTGATAGAAAAAAGTACTGAAGTTACTCGATTTGCAGTTTTTTTACAAGCAAAATTTCATTTTAAACAAGTACTTACTTAATTTATAGGTAATTAATTTTGGAATCGATTCTACCCGATCGTTTTTTTTTATTACATTTATATATTTTTTATCGATTTTTAAAGTGATTTTCGGCCCGCGCGTCTTCGCTTACCCGATTACCGCGCCAGGGTTCAGCTCGCCTTAAGCCGCGAATGCGTCGAGCAACAATGCACGAAATATGTAACCTATTACCTATATACCAATCCTTAGCGAATAAATATCTTTATTATTACATAAATGTAAATTGTAGAGGGAAAGTAAGCAAACATGGAATGACAATTAAAATTAATTGTTATTCCTAGATAGACTATTCCATATTTGCTTACTTCCGTGTACTTCTATTCATGGAACGCTCAACCGCGCTACACACGTTGATGTTATTATAATTTCTAACAGACTAGTTCCGTAACAGATTGCTTTACTCGTGCAATCAAATTATCAGCCTATTGAAGTCTAACAATTATTGGAAATGCCTCTCCCAAGCACCACAACACTCGATCTTTAGCCTCACGCATCAGAGCAGTTAGATTGCTAACAACCTACGTATTCTGTGGTTTGCCCCGATAGCGCACGTGACTTTAAGTGAAGTTGTTACAGCTAGGTATACTGGTAATTATAATCTGTGTCATAAAAGTTAATCGGTATACGGGAGAGTAGTTCGTAATGTCTTGCAGTGAACAATTACGGACTGTTATTGTGCAATTCTTAACTGAAATTAAAAATTTTATTTAATTGAAGTATACAAACAGAAATGCAGACGTTTACTTACGCGTTAAAGTATAATTCAAAAACACAACAATAGAACACATTTTCTGCATTAATGCTTTCATAAACAGCTCTGAAAAGGAATTGTTGTAGTGCGAAGGTTGCTTAGACTTAATATAATTATTATTCTACAAACAAAAAACCGGCCAAGTGCGTGTCGGGCCACGCGCAGTAATAGGGTTCCGTTGTTGCACAATAATGCAGACTAAGAAGAGGGCTTAGTAATTTTTCAATGGAATTTGTACGAAATTTTTACTTTTCCGGTTGGTCGACTATTACTCGTAAACTTGTAAAGCCTACTCAGCTGTGATAGTTTTCCTTTTAACTTCGTTGTATATACCTACTACTACCGTGAATTTTTTCACATATCCAAAACTAACCGTTTTGCTGGCAGAGGGGGGGGGACACTTGACTGTAACAAAAATCAGCACTTTAAAGGTTAATATTTCAGAAACGGATCCCTTAATCGTTTTTTTTTCAAAGCCATAATATTTTTGAAAGACCTATCCAACAACACCCCACATAATGGGACAGATGAGAAAAAAAAAACAATCCCCACTTTACGTGTACAGGAGGTATCATAAAAAAAACATTTTGCATGATTTTATTGTACCAATTTATCGGTGTAATTAATGTGTATATCCATGCCAAATTAAGTATAGCTTTCTAGTTATAAGAGTAAACAGGGCGTCCCACGACTTTGTCACATGGAGGGGAAGTACCTACCTTAAATACTGTAGATAGAAAAAATTACTGAATGAAGACTTCATTTTTATTTTAAAAACAATACGAACTGCATTCAAAGAATTTTAAATAATCACCTGTCTGAACCGGGAATCGAACCCGCTAAATGTGAAAATAAAAAAAACTGTAATTTTATTGTACTAATCGAAAGGCTCGATTAGATACATTTCATGGTCTAATCATAACAATATTTATATGGGACCAATCGGGAAGTAGCTTTCGAACAAAAAAATATTTTTTCAAATCGGTTCATAAATGACGGAGATGTGAGGTAACAAAAATAAAAAAACAACCGAATGGAGAACCTCCTCCTTTTTGAAGTCGGTTAAAAATGGGCGTAATCACCTTTTAAAACTGGTTCAATTTCCGTCTAAAGGAGATTTTTTTGTTTCAATGCCGTTGCTGCAATACGTCGTTGAAAAATATCAATTCCAAAGAGAAAGCAGAATGAGCTCACATGGCGAAAATGTATGATAATTTCACAGTAGTGTACCTGCATGTAGCAGTGGTAGTAGACCGGAGAGCTTTGGCCGGTCTAGCTTTTCACACAAATTAATAAAAGGAAAAGAAATACTAGTGGTACCCCGCTTTTTCCTACCTCCTGAAGCGGAATCGAACTGAGATCCATAGATATTTCCGTCAAAATTGCAAAATTCTTTTCTGGCTGTTGCAAAAATATTAAGGCCTCCGTCGTTTTTAATTTTTTCATGTTGGGTTTGCTTCTCACACTAGTAAATGAGTATCTTTTTTTCAAAGCCATCAACGGTAGCCAATTCCAAATTGATAAAAATAATCACGTACTTTGACAGTATCTAGAGGCTTTATTTAGCATTGACAAGAGTCGTAGTCGAGACTATTTTTTCATTCTATTACAGCTTAATGTAAGCAAACTTACGTTTAGAGCCATTAAGAACAGTCGACCAGTCACCGGCGATCATTTAATAAAATTGTTTGATTTCCTTAATATTTGCAAGTGGTTCAAATCAAATCAAATCAAAAGTTTTTATTTCACATAAACCATTACAGGCGCTTATGAAAAGTCGAATTTAGGTGCACGGTTCCAATTAGTCGTTTCCTATGGAGAAGAGCCGGCAAGAAACTCCATGGTTACTCTTTTAAAATCCATATCTTTAACAATTTGAGTGGGTACAGTTATGACTTAGAATAGTTATGAGAGAGCAAAGTAGACTTAAAAGCAGGAACCACACAAAAAAAAAAACAAAAAAAAAATATGGTCACAAATTAACTAGGTATCCAGGCAAGTCTACAAAGCTCTCACATTTACAAAAGGTAAAAGGATGCTAAACTATATAAAACAACTGACATGGTTAAATGTCATCAAAACACATTACAAAGAAAATCACTGTAAGTATATTAAGATAAAGATATCTTGAGAGTAAAATTAGTAATAAAAAAAAAGCTAATCGTAATGAGGTTAGTTAATAGACATAGGTACACATACGACGTTAATGAGGTAGGTACCTGAGGTTACGCAATTAGTCGCCGTGTTGCCTGAGAGACTGAAAAGTCGCTTCGCAGCGGTGACGCACGGGGAACAAGCGGGTCGCGCAACCACTGAGAAACGCAACCAGTCAGGTGCTCGTGTTTTTATACGGACACTTTCACACGACAAGTGACTTCGGAGGTAACCACAAGAGCAAAAGTAGAATACAAGAGTCTATTGTTTTCAAGTTGCTCGGTTTCGTCTCCAGTAAAGTTGCCCAGTTTTCATCACCCACCGATCGAGTCGCCGTAGACCAAGTAGGCAGTGCGTAATTTATTTCCTTTTTAACATAATATTCAGTGGCTATGCAATATGCATCCATGTGCTGTATCGGAAATTAGTTTTCAACCAACAGCTTGGCGGTTGTGAGGTTCCATTAAAACCTGTTTGTGATAATAATTAGGTTTTACGAACGCAAGAATGAGAACATTGTAGTATGTAACTAGCTATTGCCCGCAGCTTCGCTTGGGGTATTCCTTTAAGCGCAACCACTTGGAACCGCACCAAAAGTATTCCTCGAAACGCACCAACGATGAATGGTAGAGAAGAGCATGATTCATAAATGACGATAGACGTTTTAAAATTCAACTGTCCTTATTGTTTATTTATTAAAACTACCAGTAAAGCAGAAATGAACTGCAACTAGCTGCTTAAGCGACTTAGCTTAAAAATAGGTTTTGGAATTGAATCATTTGTTGTTTTGAAAAGTACCAGGGTGACAGAAATGAACAGAAAATAGGCGCCGAAATGATCTCACTAAGTTGTGCACCAACGATTAAACACAAAGAGGAATATAAAGTATTCGTTATTATTCACTACTAGCTGTACCGTGTGTATGCGTTGCAATGCCACGTTAAGAAAAAAAGTGTTTAGTTTTCAAATCTGTTTGATGTGCACAATACACAATGTTTTTGGTTTTTCCGTCGTACACGAATAAACGAGACGGTTTCTGACACGTGAGCAAGCCACATACAGTTGTCCATGTGAGAAGTATGGATTTTCCAAATTTTGGTCGACACACTTGTAGTGATTGTTTTGTGTGTTTGAAGTGATTGTTTGAATACTTTTGGTGCGGTTCAAAATGGTTGCGTTTCGAGGAATACCCCCTTTGCTTGCGTGAAATTTTAAAGCCACGTTATGCCTCCTTTTAGTTGAGTTATAAAATTCAAAAAGTCCATCTTTTATTATTTACTTTGAAGAGTGTTTGTACCAACAAGTTAATAACCCCATGGAATAAGGATTTTCATATTAACATATAAGTTTACAGATAGAATTTCTGCCTCTAATTTAAAATTTTAATGGATGTTACGTTATTAGAGGTACTTACTGTCAAAATTTCAAGTTTCTAACCCCAGTGGTTTAGGCTGTGCTTTGATGGATAAGTCATTCACTCAGCCAATTTCTCCCCTGCGTCTTACTTCAAAAGTACCAGATTTCTCATACAAACGTTCAACCTTTTTTTATTTCACCCCCTTAGGGGTTGAATTTACAAAGACGTTCAAACACGTGTACATATATTTCTAACTAGAAACCCTATTATTTGATCTTATGCTTTTAACTTCAAAAAACCTTTTATCCCCTATCTCATCCCTTTGGGGTAGAATTTCCCAAAACCCTCAAACACCTCATGCTTATTTCTCACCAAAGGCCTAAATTTTTAATTCCATGCTTCTTCTTCTTCAAAAGTACCAGATTTATCATATGTACAAACTTTCAACACTTATTTCACCCTTTCAGGTGTTAAATTTCCAAAAACGCTCAATCGCGTCTACGTTTATTTCTAACCAGAAACCTTATTATTTAATTTCATGCTTCTTACTTCAAAAATGACTGACTTGCATACAAACTTACATTTCCTATTTCATCCCCTTAGGGGTTGAATTCCGAAAAATCCCTTCTTTTGGATGCCTACGTCTTAAAAGGAATCTACTGTCAAAATTTTAAGTTTCTAACCCCAGCGATTTAAGCTGTGCGTTGATGTCTCAGTCAGTCAGGACTTTAAATTTTATATACAACAAGGTTAATCAGAAAGGGGGTACTAATCCGAAAAGGTTAATGTACCCATAATAATGAGTAACTTTTCAAAACACACAAAAGAAAACAGACAAAAGTCAGTAATTTAAGAGAAATCTGTTCAAAAAGTACATAAAAAATACGCTAAAAGCTATCTAGACTCAGCTATGATCAGCTGTGATAACATTTTAGGTCATATTTGGGGTCACCAATTAGAAGCTCCATTTTCTGAATTCGTAACTTAAGTAGGGAAGAAGAAATATGAAAAAAAAATGCTTTACAACCGTCATCAGCAGTGATCGGAAAAAGGTGAGCTAATTTACCTAAACTTCAAAGAACAGAGACAAAAACTGGAGACTTCCTTACGACAACATTTTTTTTCGTGAAAATTATTCCGGGTTTCGGGACATCACTAAAGTACATTTAATATTAATGTTAATAGTACAGAAAACAATTAAATTCGTTTCCTATTTTTGTTTCCCAAAATTATCAAAAAACCAGATGACACGTTTTTCATTGTGTTTAAAAAAGAGATTGTTTATTGTTTTCAAAAAGGAGATTGTCTTTTATTTTTTGAAAACAAATGAAAGACAATATACGAGAAAATTCTCCCGAAAAAAAAATGCTGTCGTAAGGAAGTCTCCAGTTTTTGTCTCTGTTCTTTGAAGTTTAGGTAAATTAGCTCACCCTTTTCCGATCACTGGTCATCAGTGATACCATAAGTGTCCTGCGGATTAGTACCCCCTTTCCGACTAACCTTGTATATAGATTATTCTGAGAATTTCCACGGTTACCGAGTAGTCGTAAATTAATGTTACTTAAGGAAATCGTTGCCTACTAGACTTGAAACTTGCATAAGGTGACGAGAAGATAATTTTGTATATCCTTGTTCTCTTAATTTCAATGGATCATTCGGATTCTTCTTAAAAAAGGTTGAAAACCTGTGATAAGTAGCACATTTTTTTTTTCTATTGTCTTTTCCCATCGTTGTTAGGGTCAGCTTTCATTCTAACCAGATGCGGTTGAATACCAGTATTTTACACGGAGCGTCTGCTATCTAGTTACTGAGCAATACCGATATTCGAAGATTGTGGTTGTCAGACTTTCGGGTTTCTGAATACCCATTACTACTATATCGTAGGTATTCGTATGAGACCCGGGACTGATGGCTTAACACATTCGAGTCCACCACACTTTTCATAGAGCTCATACGACATCCCGCCATACATATTGCTAGTGGACCATCCAGGAGGGTCCTAATAGGCATGACGTTTGCGCTAAAAGTGAACTCTCGAGGAGGGTTCCTGGCAATAAGTTAAAAACCGTGAAACATACGCTACTACGTCGTAAAATAGGGGTTTGGTTGTTTCATCATAAACCTTCATTTAAAATGAGCCCTCCACGAGGGCACCTGGCATGGCGAATGCGACTACAGGGTGCACTCCTGGAGCCCAATTGTAATAACAGAATCTTTTATCAATTGCAATTGAATCGTTCATTCAAATCAAAAAGAAAAGTCAAAATGTTTGGTTTTGTTTTTGTTGTCAAACAATTTGATAGTTTTTGTAAACGAAAACTGTCTGAATGAACGATTCAGTTGCAATTGATAAAAGTTTCTGTTAGTAGAATTGGGCTCCTGGGGCCTAATTCTCCTAAAATAAATTGTTGCCAAACGTAATCGAACCACAACCGTCAGTCAGTTTTTGTTTTCGAAAACTTTCAAAATGATTGATTTTGTTTTTTGTGTCAAACAACAAGACAGCTTTTGAAATTGAGAACTGTCTGAATGAACGGTTCGGCCTTGGTTCGGTTGTGATTTTTCAAGATTTATTTTAGGAGAATTGGGCCCCTGGAGGGCTCCCGGCACTGAATGTGTTAACATGCTGTCCAAGGCACGGAGGGGTCTCAATGTGTAACGTACGGTCACCCATCCTGATAAATGACCGCAGCAAGGGCAGCTTAGCCTTGCAAATCGTTTGATCCGTGCGGTTGTTAAAGACGAGCCCCTCAATTTTTTCCTTTTACTTATCAGTAATAAAAACCTACTTACTATATGAAATATGTTAAATTATAAATAGTAGCGGTTTTTGTAAACAATACCTACCTGCATGAACCGGAAAATGTTCATCGTGATTAGGTTTGTACTTTCTTATCACGAGTACTAATTATAGCTAATAAACAAAACAGTAGGTATTACATCATAGTAGTATTGTTTATGCATATAAAACAGTTGGCGTAATGAAAAGTGCACTTGAAAGTTGTCGAGATATTTTGATAAAATGTTTGGTAGTCTTCGGTGGGTTCGATAATATCATGATAATTAAGTATACCCCAGTGTAAAATAATTCGTGTAATTCTTTAAAACCACATGATCATTAGATCATTAGCTGGATTAAAAATAATATAAACATTTTTTTTTTTCATCCTTTTCTGGTAAGTGATCGTATCTAAACCACCTAATAAGGTGGTTTAGACTGAATCTTTATTAGGTTTTTTGTTTTTTTTTTGTTTTTGTCGGTTTATGAAATCCTCATGGATGGGAGCCCTTATTAGCTCATGCCGGGGCAGGAGTGTGGTTTTAATCGGTAAGAGTCCGACACTACCCAAGCCATCTCATTCGTGAGGTGGCTTGGGTGTCCATGAGGATTTCATAAACCGACAAAAACAAAAAAAAAACAAAAAACCTAATAAAGATTCAGTAAAAAACAATTTTATGTTGCAAAAACACAGTTTTCTTCTATTGAACATTTCGATGCGACGCCTAAATGAATGAAAGCACGGCGACACGGCTGGCGGGCACGACTAAAGCGATATCGCTCTTTGCAGTCAGATAACTCGTAGTTCTAAAATGACTCAGAAATGGAAAAGCAAGATTTTGTTTTGTTTTATTTTCTGTTGGTTTTCAAAAATACCCATTTAGGGTTAATCTGTGACACTAGTAGATCACGCGGTTTGAAGGAATAACACGAATTCGTTTACACCCTGTAGAGTCAATCTATGCCGCCAGTAGACCACTAGGTTTGAAGAAATTACACGATTCGGATACATCCAGTTTATTACGATATACAATACTAGCTTAATTTGCCCGCAGCTTCGGTTGCGTGTTTTTTTTCATATAAATATAATTTTTTTTTGGGAATTATTAATCGGGCGAATAAATAATATATGGAAGACTGTTAATGAGATACTTTAATACTAAACCGAGCGGCATTAAAATATATTTGCGAAAAATTAACTTAACTGGCGAAAAATTATGAATGATTAAAATTCGTAAAATGAGCTACTAGCAGTGGAAACAGTTAATCTAAGCTAGCAACTAAAATTCCAAGTGTCCGAATTAAATACTAATTTGGGCGAAAAAAACACTGAGTGGGCGACAAAAATACTGAGTGGGCGAAAATATACATTTCCTTACCCCGACACTGGGTTACTTTAAACCCTGCAGACAGAAATAGGAGCCCCGCTTAGCGGGGCTCCGTCGACGCTCCTTTGGACACCCAAACAACATTACAAACATACAACAATAATGTGAGCGAAATTTGTTCGCTTAAGAATGATTATACTGATCGTTCTGAATAACTAGTACCTCAAATTCGTAATTTTAAGTCGCATTTATCAGTGTTTGTGTTCGCCCTCAGTCTTTCGCCCACTTAGTATTTCAGTACGCCATAATCAGTATTTTTGACACCCTTACTTTGAATTTCTATTCGATCGTTTAAATACTACCCTTTTTTTTCAATTTTTTCCCCTCTCCGCCCTCTTAAGGGGAATAATTTAGAAAATCCCAAGCTATTTTATTTATTATTTCCCATAAAGAACATATATACAATTTTTATGTCTATCGGACCGCACAGTAAAATTGTTCCCTACAAACTTGACGCCTCTTTTTAGAGGTAGTTTTAAAAATCATACAGGCCGTCTTTCATTATTTACTTTGAAGACTGTTAGTGCCAAAGGAGATGGCCAAATTGTGCCTTAAGGCGAGCTGAACCCTGGCGCGGTAATCGGGTAAGCGACGGCAATCGGGTAAGAGACGACGCGCGGGCCGAAAATCACTTTAAAAAATCGATAAAAAATATATAAATGTAATAAAAAAAAACGATCGGGTAGAATCGATTCCAAAATTAATTACCTATATATTAATTATAAAAATGTATTATAGTAAGTACTTGTTTAAAATGAAATTTTGCTTGTAAAAAAACTGCAAATCGAAGTAACTTCAGTATTTTTTTCTATCGAGAAAACTATATTGCATCGTGTATTGAACGGGTACATGGTATAGAGAAAGAATGTATCCTAAAATATAAATTTATTTTGGGTTCCAAATGTTTTAATTTGCCTATCAAAAATGAGTTCTAAAACTAGCAAAACCTACCGCGCCAGGGTTCAGCTCGCCTCAAGCGGTACAGAAATAGAATTTAAAAGTAATTGATTGTTTTACCAACCGGAATTCGTTGATCGGCCAATACTCTACCGCACCAATCGATCCACGCTTCCTTTACAGTTTGCATTTTCACCCTACATTGGACTAACACTGTGGTTATTAGGTATTTAATATGCTACTGAAAGCACTGAAAGCCTTGAAATTTGTTTAAAAAATCATAGTTATTGTCACATGCAGGAATCAGATGCCATACGAAATTACGTTTACGTTCACTTCCATTTTACTTTTACATTTTATTTTAGCAATACCAATTCAATTACAATAATTTCACATTGTCAATAAAATAAATCGTCTCCCTCCCCGCTAACTGTCGTAACTAGCAATTGATAATTTTTCAGTAGTTGCGTTAGCTGTGGCTTAATTAATGAATTAATAACTTTTTAACCGACTTCAAAAAGAAGGAGGTTCTCAAGTCGTCTGAATGTTGTTTTTATATTTGCTCTTGGCTAACTCTTTTAACTTAGTAGTTGCCCTAAAGCCCTAAGGTATCTATTTATTTGTTTCTATTCATTTGAAGCAGATACGTCACTCTGTGAGAATTTCTCTGAAAAATTACCAATTGCTAGATACGACAGTTAGCGCGGAGGGTGACGAATAAAATAAAATTAAATAATCATGGCAACTTTTATTAAAATATTTGTCTAGATTATAATTAAAACAAGTATCAATGAGTCATCATCTGCCTAGCCTTTTCCCAACTATGTTGGGGTCGGCTTCCAGTCGAACCGGATGCAGCTGAATATCAGTATCAGTATTTTACATGGAGCGACTGCCTATCAGACCTCCACAACCCAGTAACTGGGTAATACGATACTCTTGGTAAGACTGGTTGTCAGACTTTCTGGCTTCTGACCAACAGTAATGACTGTCAAAGATCTACAAATGACAGCCGGGACCAACGGCTTTACGTGCTTTCCGAGGCACGGAGGAAACTCGCTATGGTAAATGGTCACCCATCCACAGACCAACCTCGGCAAGCGTGGCTTAACCCGGAAGATCGGTCTATGCGGCTGTAATTATTTAGCCACGAGCTCCTCACAAACCCACAAACAAGTATCAATGAGTATTATTTTTAAATTAGTTTTAACGTACAATACACTGAGTTTTAAATCACAACCTCTCCTTAAATACACTTTTTAATTTCGCGTAACGTTGAAAGCTTTTTGATGTAGTTATTCCGATATCACACTTAATTCTCTCCATTCAGGTCATCTCTTAGTAATTGATCGATTAGTAAATTGATCAATTATGCAGCAGTCACTTCGATTTTAGCGAAAGCCGCTTAATTTTGGGGCGAAATATGTATGATTAAATACTTTACAGAATGGGTAGTACATACAAGTAACTTCTGAGCCAATTGTGAATTTTTTACTCCAGGCGCTCTAGATCAATGCTATTTACTCGATTTAGCAGTTCCCTGGTCCTTATCTAAAATAGTGATGCCGTCTAGATAATAGGTACAGCACGGGCAAGTGGGCATTGATTACATAGATCGCAAGCATTGTGGACCGTATCGGTGGCACGGATCAGTCACAGTGGGTAAAGGCCTTTACATACTATGTATCTTTTCAAACCGATGCGTTTGAGTTACTAGTAACAGATTTTTATTTATTTATTTATTTCGAAACATTTATAATATCTGTACAGGGCACCTTAAAACTATACAATAGGGTTAGAAACTATGCACCTTTGCGCTATTTCTGTCAATTTCGGCAAGCTACAGTGATATATATCGACTTCAGCAGCATTTAAATGAATTAGCCGTAAGGCGCGTGACAAGGGGGCAAACTTCATCCCAAATTCGTCCTCGCCACCGGTACCTACGCTAAGCGTGGCGGGGCGGCGGCGCGCGCCCATTTACCTCGATAGGCCCAAAATATGTGCAATTGTACATACGAATAAGCACTGTCGTCGGGAATATTTGAATAGGTACCATTGCAACACGTGAACTCGTCCGAATTCCGACATTGCGACTTATGTGCAGAAAATTGGATGCCCACTTGGTAATTTGTGGAAACTCTGTTAATGCATCCTATACAAGTTTTGTGTAGCTATTTGTAGGTGCCTACATAAATTTCTATTATTTTCATTAAACGACAAGTGCCAGGATTGCATTATTCTTATAATGCAACCCTGGCACTTCAAAGTTTACCAGGGGCATACCAAATTAATGCAGCCGTCTGTATCCCATATTCTTTATAAGATTCTGCCGTGACAAAATCTTTATTGCTAGTAGTGGTAGTTGAAGATCTTGAAGGTTGTCATAAAAGTATCCGGAGTCCTTGTCGGAGTGAGCAATAGGTGCATCTCCAGAAGGCAGATATGCAATAACGTGACTGAGGGTTACGGTCTACAACTTTAAGTACATGCTTTTTTATTCATGACTTTCAGAAGCATTTACATTTGGTAGACTAAATAAAACTAGTACAGTTGGTACAGTACTAAAATTTATTAGTCTTGTTTAAAAGCCTTTTTTACCATAGCAGTGTAATGATTTTATACACTACCCTACCTACTGTTAGTAGTCTACCTCCTCCCGGCTTCTGAAAGCCTAATGGTGATATTACACGGTTCACTTCTGCCTTTCAATTTGGATGAAGCAAGCTAATTGAACCATGTAAACATAAAAGTGAATCATTTAATGTCATTATGCAATCGCGTTCAAGCGTTGAAAGAATTGAACATGCTATATTTTCACTTTTGGCGTTCAGTATAAATGAATGTGCAAACACAATACTGAACGATTCACACGTCGATATTCACTCGTGCGTGCTGCAGCGTCGCGGAAGGATGCCAGTGTTGTCAATTGCTGATGAATCAATTGATAATTGATGTATGAATCTGGATCCTCTTCTGCCAATTTTCTCAATAGAATGTTTGAATCTCCCAAGCTTGGTCTTCTTAATATCCACGGACGCATCCACCAACTTCGTCGATTTCTTGTTTTTAATTATTCTTTAATTAAAAACGATCAAATGACGACCCAAATACGACTATATACGACCTGCAATGCGAGCACGGTTCTTTGATCGATAAACTTCTCGACTCGATAAAAGTGTAAACATACCAAATTTTATCGAGAGTCGGTAGCACGACTTGCCTCGGTATCTTTATCGAGCCTTGTCGACGACGGCTGTCTTCTCGATAGCTTATCGACTTTTCAAAATGGCAACACCAGATTTAAAAATATCATTCACTCATGTAGACTTTATTTTATTTACGAAATAATCTTTTCCTGGTTATTTCTCGCCACTGAAAACTATTTCGTTATATTATTTTGTTAGAAATACTGTAAACATATTTTCTTTCAACTACGTAGTAATGTTATCATTAATCGCTACAAAACCGATCACAAAATACGTATTTTCTGCTTATAAGCAAAACAGTGCAGAAATGTTGTATGAAATCTCATTACTGCACTGCAAAGAGTGCAGAAATGTTGTATGAAATTTCATTACTGCAGTTTTTCATTAGTGCAGTTTTTTATTTTTTATTTAGATATAAATTTACCACAAAGGTTTAATGTCTCCCGTTAAGTTTAATATTAAATGTATGCATTCTTATGCATTAGATCGAAAAGATACTGGCTGAAAATAAAAATCGGCTGAATAAAACCGAATTGGTGAAAAAAAAAACAAATGGCACGCATTTTGTACCATTGTAAAACTTTGATACTTCTTATTTAGCAAGTAAAGTTTTAAAAAATGGAAATAGATAGCGATATGAATTCAAGTCCAGAAAGTATAAAAACAGCTGCAAATGAAATTGTTAATAACCTTTTGCCGCAAAAGTCGCAGGATAACCTTGTTTTCATTAACTTGAGTTTTTATTTTGAGTAGGTATATTTGATCACGGTAGGTAAAAGGAAAATTTCAAGTTAATGGCCCCATGGAATAAGGGTTTTCATACAAAAGTATACCTACCTACAATCCATTTCACACGTTTAGAGGTGGAATTTCCGAGCCCTTCCTTAGTGGATATGTACATTATTAGAGATACCTACTGTCCAAATTTCAAGTTTCAAACCCCAGCGGTTTAGGCTGTGCGTTGATAGATCAATCAGCCAGTCACTCAGTTTCTCCGCTTCTTACTTCAAAAGTACTAGATTTCTCATACTAACTTTCTTACGTATTATTTTATCCCCTTTTGGGTTTAATTTACAAAAACGCTCAAACACGTGTACATTTATTTCTAACCAGAAACCCTATTATTTGATTTCATTCTTTAAACTTCACAAAATATTTCATCCCCCACTTTACCCTTTATGGGTAGAATTTCCGAAAACCCTCAAACACGTCTTAAGTTTATTTCTCACCAAAAGCCTAAATATTAATTTCCATGCTTCTTACTCCAAAAGTGCCAGATTTCTCATAAAAACTTTCAACTCTAATTATATCACCCCCTTAGTGTTTAATTTACAAAAACGCTCAATCACGTGTACATTTATTTCTAACCAGAAACCTTATTATTTAATTTCATGCTTTTAACTTCAAAAAAACGTTCATCCCTATTTCACCCCTTAGGTGTAGAATTTCCAAAACCCTCAAACACGTGTTGTATGTTTATTTCCCACCAAAAGCCTAAACATTTAATTCCATGCTAACTTCTCAATTACCAGATTTTTCATACAAAGTTTCAACACTTATTTCACCTCTTTAGGGGTTGAATTTCCAAATCGCAACACTTGTACATTTATTTGTAACCAGAAAACATAAAATTTAATTCTACACATCTTACTAAAAAAAAATACGGGTTTTCATACAAATTTAAATCCTCTATTTCACCCCCTTAGGGGTTGAGTTTCGAAAAATCCCTTCTTAGTGCATGTCTGCCTCACAAAGGGAATCTATTATCAACAAGTTTCTAACCCCAGCGGTTTAGGCTGCGCGTTGATAGATCAGGCAGTCAGTCAGTCAGTCAGCCAGTCAGTCAGCTTCTCCTTTTAACATAGATTATAACTTTTGGCCGCGACTTCGTCCGCGTGAATGTTGGTTATCGCAGATGCAGACGAAGTCACAAATTAAAAAGTAGCCTTTGTCCTTCCCCAGGGTTCGAGATATCTTCATACCAAATGTAACTAATAGGCTGAACGTTGGGCAGTACGCTCATACCGCCGCATTTTTATTACTTCTAAACGAAAGGTCCGATTCGAATAAGTTAAAGAGCATTTTACATGTACATAATCAACCTTGATTATGTAATCAACCTTCATTATGAAGCTATTTACTTGGATAAGTATAAATATCACGATAGGAATGTCGACATCTTTCAATTCTACCCGTGTTTTCACCGACTAATTTCAACAAAAAACGGTTGATGTAACTAATACTATAATAGTTAGACATAATTATACCCTCACGGACTTTTTTGTGGATAATGAAGAGTACTATATAATATGTGCTACATTATTTTTATGTATCATCAATAGTTTTCGCAGCGCACGCCAAATAATAACTTTTATTAGCAAATTTTTGATACCTTGGGTTAATTTATTGTAATTTTCTTACGAATCCCTAATTTTTTGACAGTAAAATATAGCCTATAGTACTCAGAGATAACGTAGCTTTCTATTGGTGAAAGAGTTCTTGAAATCGGATGTGTAGTTTCGGAGATTACCCCCTACATTCAAACAAACAATATTAGTGTAGATAGTAGACGAGTACAATGACTACATCAGCGCGTTACGTGCGGATCGAGATTAACATGTTGTTTTGCAGCGCATCACCGTTAAAAGAGAACTTGATTGAGTATTGTCACAGAATAAATTTGAAAATCTTGAGCGACTTCGCAGTTTTTGTTTCAGAGTCATATTTATACGCAATGACAAACCAAATGGTGAAGAGGTTTGTAAGTCTAGTACTAAACTCAAATAGCTACCTATTCGTCTTCGCCGTATTATTCTTTCTCTATTTAATAATGTGCCCTTTAATCCTTTTATCCCGTTTTACCTTAGAACGCTTCGAGTTCCTCTGTGACACACGTTCTAGAATCTTAAGAACATCATAAAATCTTAAATTAAAAATACAACAGCACTCTACCTCCTTTATGACATATCCTTTACATACAAGCTGCTCGTCTGTGGAATGCATTACCACATAATGTGAGACGTGCACAAACGCTGCACGTTATGTACCAGTCGCTTTAATTGGTCATTTTTAAGTTATTGCTTATTTATCTAAAATAAGGTTGAGCTACACGATGGCTGATGCATGCGTACCGTCAGCGTCAGTTTAGACATGTCGACTCAAAGCTGTTATGGCTCTTTCCTCAAAAGGCCATTCCAGACGTTGCCCTACATTGTTACACTCGCATAGTTTTTGATACTACAATGTCTGGACTTTAAAAGAGACGTTGACCTCTGAGTTTGTTTCAGCTTTTCTTCTCAGAGCGAGTCAGATAGGAAATGCCGGCTCCATCTAGTCTTAAAAAAACATATAAAATTGACTTGTAAAAGTGTCTGTAACAGATTTATTTACAGAAATAAATATCATTTATCTTCTACTTTCTTATTTTTATAGTACGTATTAATAATTTTATTAGTGTTATTTCATATTCATGTTATTATAATGCTATGTATTTAATATTATTAGGTATATCTACGTAAATGTACAGGTACACAAAGAATGCCCGTTATCTCTTTCGATTCTTACAGTGAATCGTGAATCCTTTGGAAAGACAACGCCTTGTGCCATAAGACGTACCATTGTGCATTTTTTTTGTTTATCCTAATTTTCTTACCTGGCGTATGTATACAATAAAGAGTATTTAAATAAATACACTCCAAAAATTCAATTTAGTATCTACATTCGAGGTTAGGCAAACTACCAATATTGCAACCGGGTTTAGATGGCCAAAGGGATCTTACTACTTCCGTGTGACACTTTGCAAATTGCAACAGAAGCACTGCTGCAATACGATAGTTGATCACCCGATATTGTATCGGATATATTCTACCTCCCGCTGTTTCTGAATATACCAATTAAGTAGTTACATAGTTTGTCATGGTACCTAAATCTTCCAGCGAGCCATGTGTCATATCATGACCTAGCTAGTCATAGCTGCGGCAGCTATGACTAGCGGCGAAGTACCGGTAAAGGCACAAACGGAACGCCGTACGAGCCATTTCGTATGATTCACTCTCATACGAGCATAAAGCTTCTTGTTGGTTCTGTTTAAACGATACAATACTAAATAACTTTATGATAATTATGGTGTTGGTGTTCTATATCCTAACTAATATTATAAATGCGAAAGTAAGTTTGTTTGTTTGTTACCTTTTCACGCCTAAACCACTGAACCGATCATCCTGAAATTTTGCATATACGTTGTCAGGTGTACAGAAACGGACATAGGGTAACTTTCATCCCAAAAAAAGTACTGTTCCTGAGGAAAATAACAATAACGTTCATAGGAGGTGCCACGTGTCTTTCGAATCACGATTGAATCATATTATTATAGAAACTTTAGCAGTATGTTAAGAGTTTTTTTGAGTTTAATTAACGCGAGCGAAACCGCTGGCAAAAGCTAGTTGAATTATAAAATCGGAACAGACCATACACAACCAATTTAAGTTATTGTGCAAATTTTTTATTAGGAAATGTAATGGGAGTTGTCACTTAATTAGTTAAGATATTAGGTTGTTCGGAAAGTAGTTTCGTTTTAATTGATTTTTATAATCGATCCTTTCATAAATTAAGCCGTTTCAAATGATCGTGAACGATCGAATTCGAGAAATTTAATCTCTCAGCGATTTTACGAGTTGTTATTCGCCGGTTTGCATCAATTAATGCATTTAATGTGTCTTCAACTGGCCTAAAGAACGTGGTGCATTTTCAACATCAAAATTGCCGGATCTTAATTTTGCAAACCAATTGTGGCACTGGTGTTCTGTCAATAGATCTTTTCCGTACACATTGGATATTTTGTTTCTTGCTTGAACAGCATTTTTACCTTTCCGATGGTAAAAAGTAAAATATGCCAAAAATGCTGCTTTTCACTCTCCATGTTTGAATAGGTACCAACCAAGAACTACTGCGTAGAATTAATCAAACTTTTTCCCAAGCAAGCCTTGCCATATCAGCTATCAAAATATATAATGATTATGCGGCTTACCTCCCGAGCGTAGCGATGATGGTCGAATGTGCGAGAGAAGCGAAGGGGCGACAAAGCGAGTTCTCTGGCGGTGCATGCTCAGAAACACGTGCATGCTTACTTGCTTTTTTGCTTGCATGTTGTATGTTTGCTTGCACGATGCATGTTTGCTTGCTTTCTTACTTGCATGATACATGCTTGCTTGCCTGTGCACTTTCTGTTAAAGCTATACCTAAAGTAGGGCAATGTGTGCGAAGTAAACCATAGCGAAATATTATTCATGATAAAAAAGTATAAAATAAGTTAATTGAAAGAGATGGGTAGGTACTGAGAAACGCCGATTTGTTGTTTTGTTTGTAGTAACAAATGTTAATAAATTAAATACCATTTAAATTCTAAAATAAAATTAAGTTAAATATTGATTAGATCTATATCATATAAATGGTATGAAAAATGAACATTATTATATTTAACAATTAGTAGAAATGTATGTTTTATTAATTGAAAATTATATGAAATTAAATAAGAGCATGCAAAATTATAACATTATTATGTTTTATTATATGATGATTACCTATATTATATAAAATGAAATTATATCATCTGATTGTTAGTTTAAATGTATTTATACCAAATATTACACACCCCTTCCAAGATCCTGTTACACTGTTATGAAAACCATACTTACTGAAGAAAAAACATTTTATTTAATTAATGCCATATTATGATTTCTTCTAAGAACCATCCGACGTTTTAATGTGGTTATCAAGCTTTTGAGTTTAATAAAATTACGCAAAGTGCTCAGAAAAATTGCTATATTATTATTATGTTTAATGATAGTAGTTTGAAACTGTTGCATATAGGGGTTATTAAAACACGAGTGTAGGCGAGGTTTTTAATAGTATCACACGAGTGTTTTAAATACCTATTAATATACAGTTTCATACACTACTTTATTAAACTTATGCAATCCTAACTAATATTATAAATGCAAAAATAAGTTTGTTTGTTTGTTACCTTTTCACGCCTAAACCACTGCACCGATCAACCTGAAATTTTGCCAAAACGTTGTCACGTGTACAGAAACGGACATAGGGCTTTCATCTCGATTAAAAGTACCGTTCCCGAGGAAAACAACAATAACGTTCTTATGATAATAGATGGCGCCACGTGACTTTCGAATCATGATTGATTATATTATTATAGAAACTTTAGTAGTGTAAGTATTAAGAATTGATTGTCAAAATTCTAAATTAACGCGAGCGAAGCCGCGGGCAAAAGCTAGTATAAAATATAAAAGACCGAAGTTAAAACAAAAACAATAACGGCGCCCAAACTCAGCAGCTCACCGCGCATGCGCAAGACCAAGTACGCCTGCCGCCAAAAAAAATTAAGTGAATACTCCTTGGTCGGTCCGAAGTACTTTAATAAAACTTTTTTTTAATAGAGATTCACGTCAATACAGCATGTCTTTATGGTAATATTTTTGGTTGGGCATAATTGAAACTTTGTGACATGTGTGTAGCTTAGATAAATGGTTTAAGAGGTTCAACAGTTTACTTTAAATGATCATATGTCCCCCTTTAATCGCTTGTGCACTGCTTCCGATCCGAATCCGAGAAAATACAATCCGAGGAAACTTGCCTGCAAATCTATGAAATCCGGATCGAATGCAATGCACAACCGTAGGGTTAGCACGAATGTTGTAACGAAAACATAACGTTAATGTGAGTGAATTTTGAATCGAAAATACGACTATCGTGTAGTATTTTGGTTTAAAATGTGACAAGCACAATTTGTATCATAGATGATATGAATAAACTTTTCAATTTAACTATACTTACACCGTGGCGTGGGCCCGAGGTACCTACCCGAAAGATTTTACCTTCGATTCCGACGCCTAATTGGAGACGAAAAGCTACTTACTATAAAGTTTGTTGAATAAAGCTTAATTTTCGAAATATTCGTTATTTACGGAAATTCACAAATCGAAAAATATCTATGGTAACAAGTCCTATGAACGCGGTGTTGCGACTTTTGTCATACCATACACCTCTCGGCGTATGTCTTATTTGTCGGGGAGGGTTGTGAAGTGAGAAGTTTCTTATCCACTCACACGATAATTTATAAATGTTGCCAGTTCAGCCTAAGGTATTGTTTACAAGGAAGTACTAAAGTTAATTGATTTAAAAGTGCCGAAAAAAACAAAAAAAAATGACTGAATTGGACTTTCGTTGATATAACATTTGACACACATAATACCATCAGAAAGGCGTGGTTAAAATATTTCTAGTACATCGGGCCCACGGTATATATTATGTGCGAAACGAATATTTCCAATTCAAAATACACTCACATTATCGTTACGTTTACGTCACGAAATGTGTGCTAGCTAATCTTCATTCAAATAGCAGCATAACATAGCAACTTGTTCGAATCATATTTTCTCGAATTTTGATTGGACGCACTGCACAAACACTCTCACCGTGCTTTTCTTTTTTCGTTATAAGACTATTCTTAATTTTGAAAATGCTTTTCAAGCGCATAAATTATCTGTAACAATACCACACCGATATGAATAAGGGACTAATCACAAAATACAGCATCAATTAGAAAAAAAATATTGGATGGTTTTATATAATATGATGTGCGAAAATACGCGTGATAGGAAAAGGGCCCTTCGACACACTCATCCGCATCACTTATGAAATTGTGAGAGCAGCTACGAAAGCATTTTATAGAATGCGAACCTTGATAAAATATGCTGAAACATCAGAAAGCTGAATCAATACGAAAAGCTGCGTTTGAATATGCACATACAAAAATGCCCATTTTCTATGAGTTAAATGGGAATTGATGTTGATAGTGTATTAACCTCCGGTTTTTGAATTGAGAATTCTAGGATGAGCAGTACTTAAATAACATTTGAGTATGGAGTTGTCAAAAAAATTACGAATTTTAAAGCATTTTTTTGACAAATCCTTACTCAAATATTATTTAAGTACTGCTCATCCTAGAATTCTCAATTCAGAAACCGGAGGTATGTCTCTAGTACTTATATTTTGTATCTCTTTGGGAATCACGGCTCATCTTCCGTGCGGAAGATGTCCGGTCCTTTGGAAGGCATACACGGGGACACAGGTCCAACGCGCAGAGGCCCCTTTGAGAACTTTAATCTAAAATGGGGTGGGGCACCAACCGGGGACTATCCACGGCTGCACTATTGGAGTACAGTCATGAACCGTCCCAGATGGGTGCAAAACTATTGTAAAATATGGTGAAAAATATTTGATCTATGGGAAGGGGTGTTATGTGGACTGGATAACTTCTATTGCCGGAAGAAAACGGCGTCTGCCTTTCAAAATTTAAAAGTGTTGGCAGCCTGTGACTCGCCAGCTCACTAGCTGGGCCCCCTGAAAAGCCGCCAAGTACTTATATTAGTATTATCGCCTCGGTTGGTATAGTATCAAAACTTTAAAGGGCTCGCCTCACCAAACACGGGTAGTGTCGACGGCAGGCCACTCTATTGTCTATGTCCACGGCTGTAAGTTGTAAAGGTCACATAAACTTGGTGAAATAAAATATTTATAACTACACAAGTCTTGCCCACTACTTGCGAAACTAAAAGTTTCCTAGATTTATATAAAAATATAGAAAGTTGAAGAAAATGATTATAGGCTGTAGTTGTAGGTCATCATTTGCTAACGTTAACCAGGGGCTAACCTTTCCGTACTCGCTTTGGGAAGACTACCGACTGTTAACTAGATGCGGCTGTTAAGGTAATACTTTTATTTATGTAATTGTAGCTGTTATTCAAAATTGGCCAAGTGTTAAAAGAAGATTTGATTTGCCATGTACAGGTGTCCACCCTGTACATTGGAAACATTTAGGAACAGTAAGTTCCAGAACACTGAGGTCAATAGTTTAAGAAGAACTAGGAGGTAATCACTAGGTAATTAAGCATTGATGAAAGTCTATGGGCTCTATTAATTAACGCACAAATAAGTTTTACAAGAAAATAGTTCCTTTGGAAATGGAAGCAGTTTTTAATTTTAAAATGTAAATTAATTATTTATCGAAAGTATTAATAGGCAACCTTACCACTAGATACAATAAAAAACGGGTACTCATACCGTACTATGCATGAAGTAGATGTGTCACTTGGATCTATTTCGTGTACATTAAAAACAAAAGTACGAGTACTGAAGATTAAAAAATTCTGTGGAACATCCGGAAACCAAAAACTTTGGTACCTACTAACGCTGTCATACAGTCTCTTTGATCATTTGACCGCCCTCAAAGCTTTTTGTTACCAGATGTACCAATGTATTTTTACTTTTTAATACATTTTACATTTTCTTTTATTTTGTACTTATGTTTTATAAATAAATGTTAAAGTTATTTTAAAACTGAATACATGTTAATTTTGGTATGTATATATTGTATTATATTGTATTGTATTATTATATGTATTATTGTCTTGTCATCAGAACTAGTGTTAGCTAATTCAGCTGGTTTGGATAAGAAGAACTCAGAAGGCTCAATATTTTTTTGCAAGATTTGTAGTAGACAGGCGGACAGACAACAAAGCAGGGTTAATAAAAGGTTTTAAAACATAGTTTTACAGAAACATGACACATATAAAATTTAATTAATTACGTGACATAACATACTCAAACGTAAACTTTAAACAGAAACAAGACTACGAGTAGAACAGTAATAGAACTGAATATTTTAGTAAGTTAAATTCATGACATTTCAGTTGTATAATTTCAAACTGGTTCAATAATGTGTGAAACATGAATGAAACTTCAATGATCATGACAATGTATACACGACCTAGTTCCACGTTTATGGCTAAAGTTCGACCAGGTCAGGCAGACAACTTAGGAACTACGTCACTTGTGAACTAAGGTACTAAGGACATCAATCTTCTAGCCTTTTAGGTTTCTTTTAGATGAAGTCCTAGGGATGCTCTTTGAAAACGAAGTACCAAGCTTCAAAGTACTTACGCATTTTATTTTATTAGTTTTATGAAAAACACATTCATATTTATGATTAATTACGGTTTAGTTTAGAGTTCGACTCGCGACCTCGCCGCGTTATCAGCAGTGCAATTCTGTAAGAATCTCACCTCGATCGCTACTGTCAATTAGATAGACACTTGTCGTGACACAGTGTGGATAACAAAACTACGCGTTATTGATTACACTGTCGATTATCTGTGTGTTATTTGCTTCTATTATCCATACTGTGACATTATGGATATCGAGCTAACCGTCGATATTCAGGTGGGTTTCTTACAGAATGACACTACAGCTCATGATGAAGGGCTCCGTTTGGGTCCGAAACTAGTCGGGCAATCCCGAAAAATGCACGTGAGTAAACCGTAATTAAAATAAGCGCAATTTAATTAAATTGTGCTTGTTATGTTCCGTTTGATCTTGCACTTTAATAACAGCTCAGCTTGCTAGGGATAGTTCAAATAGCAACTAAGTATATATATTTTTTTGTATTTCATGTTATCAGCACAAGAATATTAATTGGTAGGTACTCGAAGTGTAAACACTCTAAATAAAATACAGGTTATAAATTACTTAAGTTTTTTTTTCACGCTTTTTCAAATTAATATTTACATGTAATATTAACACGCGTGTAAGTTCAGTTGGTAAATCTGTGGTAAGGTGCGTCACTACGGAGTTAGAAACCTCTATGTCCAATGTTTTTATCATAAACTAGCTGAGCCGGCGAACTTCATACCGCCATTTTTTTTCCTGTTTATTTTTTTAAATTTTCTTTTACACATACCTTGTACTGACAATAACGAACACACAAAAAAGAAGAATTATGCAATTTGGTGCAGTCGTTCTGAAATTATGCGCGTACATACATTTCAGCGATTCATTTTTATTTATATAGATAGTAGGGTTTTGCAGTCACTTAGAAAAGTCAAGACTTTAGGTTAGGTGCAGGTTACGTTAGGTTCCTAATTGTCGATTCGAGGAAACACTAGAAATACTTAAAAAAACAAACACCTCCGTAAGTACATACCGATCATATTTTTAAAGGTGCAACACATAAGCGATATAGTACAGACGCCAGTAGATCAAGCTACCCGAATGTGTCAAATTTTCCCAATCAACCTTGAACCTAATACTTTCGCAATAAGGATGAAAATATATTAAACTTTGACAGATTGTAGTAGCTTGATGTGCTGGCGTCTGTACAATATTTGTTAGAAATCTGACTTTTAAAATTCACGTGTGGAACAGAATTTGATTATCACTTACGGTAATGGTGAATGAAAAACATCGTGAGGAAACCTGCACACCTGAGAGGGCTCCATAAAGTTTTCGATGGTGTGTGTAGCAATGGCGAAGGCTCTATACAACTCGATTCCTATCGGCTTCCCTTTCGAAACGAGTAGTTACTGGAATTCACGCATCACACTTGAGCGAAACGAATTCAATTGAGCAAGGTAATCATTTTTTGGTCCGGCTTCCCTTTTAAGAAAAATCACCCTTCGCCACTGGTGTGTAGTCCGCTAACCTGGCTAGCGTGGTGGACTAAGGCCTAAACCAGCCATACTCAACCTTTTTTTATAGGGGCACAAACACGTTTCAGTCATGGGTGTTGCGGGTCGCAAGCAACAATTATTTACTCGGCGGCGCTCACAGTTTTCTGATGGGCGCCTCATTAAATGGTTTACAATTTTGTAACTCCGAGTGGGCCAACCACAAAGACACGGCGGGCCGCAGGTTGAGTATAGCTGGCCTAAACCCTTCTCATTCTGTTTGTTATGGAACATCTATATATCAAAAAGAAAAGTCCTGACTGACTGACTGACTCATCAACGCCCAGCCCAAACCCTTGGACCTAGAAAGCTGAAATTTTGCACAGATGTTCCTTTTATAATCTAGACAAGGAATAAGGAAGGATTTTTCGAAATTCAACCCCGAAGGGAGTTAAATAGGGGATGAAAGTTTGTATGTAACGGGTTCAAAAAAAGCTAGTTTTTAATATTTGTATGAACGTAATGTACAGTCAGAACTTTGCTTACTAAGTGCATGCACCTTCTAAAACATGTTTATTCTTATAATTAACATTGAGAGATAGGAAGTTCAATTTATTCTGGTAATTACAATTACTTCATGCATCCTAAAAACAGATGAGCTTCGTTAAGGCAGCATGTGAGGCGAAAATACATCGCGAGATATTTCTTAGAAATTACCTTGTAATTAAAGGTATACCTACAACTTGAAAGAAGGTGTCGGTTATACTCATAACGTCATAAACAAGCAATGAATTTCACTGATCGTAATGAACTGATTACTGTTTAATTGTGACATCAGAATTGTAGCCGGTAGCCGGATTTCAACATTTTAACGTCAAGAGTAGGAATCGGATTCCGGCGCGATGTCACTCCCTGCCACTTTATATTTTAATGAAAGCACAATATCTTGAGTGCTATTTTTTTCTACATTATTGACTATGGGAAATATTTTAAAATCCATTAAAATCAAGTGGACATTGACACGAGATGAATGCTTCAATACTATTTGCGTACCTGATCACCATATAACAGATATCTCATATTTTGCTGTATAATAACGTATAGTCATCAACTTACGTTTGCTTGCATACCTTAATTATAATTGTTTGTGATCAAAAAAAATGTCGCCTAGATAGGTATTTATGTCATTTATTCATTACATTTACAAACAATCTCATTGAAAAACAACTTCCATTTCTATGAAAAAATAACGACGCCATAATTATTGTATTGTATACAATTACGAGCTATTAAACGTCAGTAAATAGTATAACTAGTTCCATTCTATGTTAATAAAAAGCATAGGAGTAAATCATGACATTGTTTGTTTGCAACGGGTTCGATGTTGTGGAAATAAGCTAGACATTGCAATGTGCGACGAGTGGCAAGAGACGGGAAATTAAAATAAAGTAGCAGTTGTGTTTTAGCTGACTTAACTGTAACATAAATAATGTTACCTTTATTCATTTTCATTTTTACATTTTTAAATATACATCAATAAAAAAATACATTTAAAATTTTAAAAATAGATTCCCACCGACAACTTTAATCGGGTCCAAATTACCGGTGGTTTGGGCTCCAGAGACAGGAACCTCCTCACAGTACGCGCCGTGTCGAGGAGGACTGCTTTCTTTATCAGGCCCTTGATCCATACACCTAACGAGAGCGTCATGAGGCGTTGGTCGAGGCTCTTGGCCATTAGGCCATTTGCCACTACGACTATCGGCACAATGGTTGTCGAATCCCACATACCTGGGTGCCCGTGTTTTTGCCGAAGTATTTTACATCGAATTTCATTACACCGACAACAATTCGCCTACGAATCTTTGCCGAAGCAATTTTTACGCTAATTTGATTTCGCCGAATGATTAATAGCCACCATAATTATTTGGCCAAAAAAGTTTTAGTCGAATACTTATTTGGCTATTATTTAATTTGCCAAATAAGTATTCGCGCTTTATTTTTACACAGCGGAATGTAATGTTAATCCGACTCAGCGTACCCCGACTACACGTGGTCAGACTATCCTATCCCTAGAGTGTTATTTCAAAGCGTGGAGCCAGAAGCTTGCGAAGGATGTCCTGAGCGCTGGTCGAGTGTGCGAGCGAAGCGAAGGGGCGACAAAGCGAGTCTTCTGGCGGAGCAAACCCAGAAACACTTGCATGCTTGCTTGCTTTCTTGCTTGCATGATGGGAAAATGAGCCATCTAACAAGTGTAGAGTGGCTAATAATACAGTTGACTAATGAAACAGTGGCCAGCAGACAGTCGGCGTAACAAAAAGTTACAAAGCATAATTAGGGACGTTAATCATTCGGCGTTTTAATTATTCGGCGAATTGAAAAGTGGCGAAAGGTTGTTGGCCAGATAAGAATCAGTTATTAATATTTCGATATTCCAACAGAGAACCCACATACTTACATAATGTTACTAGTGATATGATAATATTCCGGTTTATGATAATTATCATACCACTAGTAATAATAATTATGATCATTTAACAGCTATAACCATGTTAACGCGACACAATACAAAAATGCGTTTTGGTATGTTTTATTGATACTTATGACTTTTAAGTATCGTAACCTCAATATAATCCTATTCTATTATGCCCGGTTCCTATGGCGAAAAACGGATCGTTTTACTTACCAATGGTAGCATTTTTAGTGCCAAACTGGACATATAAATAGACACGTAAGCTAATTTTATTAATTTGTGATAGCTACTAACGTATGGGAGGGTCTACTACTCGTATGCAAAGCTATGGGGACTTCGCTTCATTATTGTTAAAGGTACAAAGAGTCTAAATAATTAACCAATAACGTTTAGGTAAATCATAGGAATCGGCCATTATACACCGTGTCCCAGAAAGTAGTGTCAAGTGAAAGTCCAGACGTAGAGCACCGTTAGAGGTACCCGAATCACCCCCATGTATGTTCCACGATTTTTTGTAGGTACTTTTCGAGTTATGATTTCTTTTCATGTTCTAACCAAACTCTGACTTTAATGACATTTTTGATCATAATATCATGAATAGTTGAGACAAATGCGTGTTCATTTTTGATCATAGTGTCATGAATAGCTGAGACAAATGCGTGTTCTATTCATCTAATTAAGAAATAATACCTACTCACGTCACTATGATCAAAAATGTCATTAGAGTTTTGTTAGAACATGAAAAGAAATCATATCTCGAAAACAACAAAAAATCGCGGAACATACATGGGGGTGATTCGGGTACCTCTAAGGGTGCTCTACCTCTGGACTTCCGTTTGACACTACTTTCTGGGACACGGTGTATATTTAATGTCATTTGATAATTTTAGACATTTTAGGGACTACAGCATCAATTCGCACAGGGCTGATCGGTTAGACAAGGTCTACGGAAGTTTATGTTTGTCAGACAATACTTATTTTTAACTTTTAGAAAATTTACTTTTATTACCGTTACGATACAATGTTGAACATTTTTTATTGCTACTATAATATTTTTGTTTAGAAGTAGATAATAGTTATACATACGCTCACATGTAACAAATCTGGTTAATTTCATTGTCTGTTATATTTTTTTTTAATTAACCTTTTCTCTGTCCTGATAGCAGACACAATAGTTAAACAATGCTGATTATCATATCGTCACCCTCCCCGCTAACTGTCGTAACTAGCAATTGATAATTTTTCAGTAGTTGCGTTAGATGTGGCTTTATTTTTATGAATTAATAACTTTTTTGTATTGCTCTTGGCTTCCTCTTTTAAGTTAGTAGTTGCCCTAAAGCCCTAAGGTATCTATTTATTTATTTCTATTCATTTGAAGCAGATACGTCACTCTCTAAGAATGTCTCTGAAAAATTATCAATTGCTAGTTACGACAGGCGGGGAGGGTGACGATATGTGATTCACGGGACAGGGAAAGGGTTAAGTTTGTTAATATGTTTTTTTTTTGCTAGAAAATACTGTATAAGATCTTTTAGGATATATAACCCTTATAATGGTTGTTCTATATAGGTATAGAAGGATCGACACAATTTTTTGAGGGATTGGGGAGATCATTGGCTAGCTAAAGCTAAATAAAAAAAAGCATTTTGTTTTTTTTATTTTGTAATGAATCTCTTAATTTGGAATTTTTCATACATTTACACATTTGTTTTGACTTTGTTAGCGCATAGGTTATTTTTGTGATAACAATTGTACCAAATAATGATTTATTTAGAATAAATATACACTACCCCTTTGCGTGATGCGCCGCTCGCGAGCCGCTTGCGAACTGCGCGCGTGTTGCTCGCGTGCGGTTACAGCCTACTTTTGGTGCGCCGCCGCCCGCTCTAGTGCAACTCCGGCAAGGCTCGAGAGGGGCGCGCGTGCAGCTCGCGCGCCGCTCGTGCGCACATCACAGCTTCTTTCGCGTTTGAACTACGAACCTCAGTTGTGAATTTGCTTCCGAAGATATCAGATCATACGACTGCCGTTGGCATATTTGCTGCAGCATCAGCTATTTTATTCCTGACAACGAGTTTACTGACACGCGGGCGGGGCAAGGGAGGTGTACCACGGGCGGCACGCGCGCACCCCCTGCGCCGCTCGCGTGCGGCGCGTAACATGCGTGCGAGTAGCGCGCGGACGGCGCTGGGGCTGCGTACGAACATGAAATGCACGCGCGCAGTTCGCAAGCGGCTCGCGAGCGGCGCATTCGAGGCGCATTCGCCATGTCTGGACACACCATATCGGCCTGTCCACATCTCCACGTCACGACGTCGTCAACATGGAACGGTGCGGTGACGTGGCACGGTGCGTTGACGTAACGTGCAAATTTACGTTACCGTATCGTAAAAATGCACGTCAGGATCATTGTTAGATTTATCGTTGACCATGTAGATCCTGAATTTTAATTAGAGAAACAGTAAGGTATGGTTTTAAAGCATCGGAGCACATAGACAGCGATTAACTTGGGGGCGTGGAGAGCGCGGGCGGAGCGCATATACGTGTGCGCTTGCGGCTAGAGGTGGAACGTGTTACGTTACGGTAACGTAAATTTGCACGTTACGTCAACGCACCGTGACACGTTACCGCACCGTTCCACGTTGACGACGTCGTGACGTAGAGATGTGGACAGGCTCTATCAGTGACAACATACCGTGGAACCTTTTTCTAGTTTTCGAACTTGTCTTACATGTGCGATTTCCTTTAGCAGTAAAAACGGAACTTTATAATGTAGGTTTGTTTAATTCCCATCTACAAAGTGTTAAATTTCAAAGTAAGCTGGGTAGGGCGGGGACGGACACTGGAATGTGCATACTAAGTTGTGATAGGTCAGACACAAATATCTTACCGTTTGCTACACAGTTTTGTCTGAAGTTTTTATCGCGATGTTGCAAAATAGTTTTAGAATTGGCGACTTATGTTTTGTAAATTAAAAATCAGAATGTACTGCTTTTTGTACAGTCGCGAAGTTGAAATGTTTATCAGATTTCAAATTCGCTTCCTTCTTACACTGTGCGCAATAAGGTTTTATATGTAGTATCAACTTACATAAGTACTTGTTTTTACATTTGTGAAAAGTCGATTTTAGCAAAAAGGCTATTATCAACTTTTTGATATTATGAACTCATTTTTAGGTATGTGTGTCTAGTCAAAAGTTGCATATAGCGAATTTCCGGAATTTGATTGAATTTACTAAATAGATTGATTTATTTTTCTATGCTACCTAGCATAAATCCTCTTTAAATTAACCTTTTTATGTCAATTAAGAAAAAAATGTCTTTGCCCTGTCAATGCTTTGCAAACGACAGAGCGACCTTATAAAAAGTAATGTGCAAGCAATTATAGACCTTAGGGTGGTAAACATTTCAAGTCCGCGACGGTACCTGTTTGGATTCCGTATTCAAATTAGGAACTCTTACAGTTTCGCCATGTCCGTCTGTCCGTTTAGGTCCGTATGTATGTCAAAGCGATTTTGCTCGCAGACTATTGGTGCTTCAAAGCTTTTGGCATGACTACACATAACGCCGACAAAGTAACGCAATTAAATCGTTTAAAAATCGCAGGTAGAGGAAGACATTTCTTTAACGCGACGTCCTACGTAGGCGGTTCAAAGCGAACGGGATTGCGAAGCGATCCGATGCGTTGACACACGAATTCAATGCGATGCGGTGCGAAGTGGCGGCTTTGTCCTACGAGCTCGCGAACCGCCCGCCGCCGTTCAGTAGCACTGTACGGCACCGCATCCAGTTCGCGCGAAAATATCAAGCCAACTGATCGCGTTCGTTTCGCTTCGCGCCGCGCCGCACCGCACTCCACGTGCGTTTGGTCACGTATGCCACTTCAATAGGTATCGACTGTTCGTTGTTTTCGCGTCGCTTCTCGATCGCTCACGTAGGATGCCGCGTAAGAAATAAGCAGTGTCTTTGTACGCTACAGTCCTGATTAACTTATTATTATTAATGATGTGTGTACACTGTACACACGGCTACAGATCAAGCTATACATTTCCAGTATAAGCTGATCTCGCATTGTACAGGATTTCCCTACAATGAGAGGTCAGTGTAAACTGGAAATGTATAGCTTGATGTGTAGCCGTGTGTACATAGATTATTATTAAATAAAAAATGTTTTTTTTAGGTTAACACATGTAAAGCGGTGGTATTTTTTTTTTCTCTTCGAATTATGATTCGGTCTTAAGAAAATGTTCAGGGATGTCCTAAACAGTTTTTAGCTACAGGGATCTTTTTACGATATCTTAAGCTTTAAAGTGGTATTTTTTGTCAGAGTCATGTTTCCCTACTCCCTACAAGCTTAACCGCTATTTCTGAATATCTAAAAAGTATCCACAATAGTAGTACCTAAACCTGTACAAGGTGTAACATAAATTAATATACAATCTCTTAAGGGGTGGGTCACTGTACTCATCAATATGAACAAATTTTACAATGGGAACAAACCAGAAATCGCGAAAAAAAAAACAGCTGTCCCCAACATTTTGACGAATTATGCGAACATTAATGTAGAGGAACCATCTGATTTTTTTCTCAAGATTTCAGATTTGGTCCCATAGTAAAAGTTGTTCATAATGATGAGTACAGTGATCCCTTAAGAGGTTGTACACTTATTTATTTTACACCTTGTATATCACGAAATTAAACGTTAGAAGTTTCTGATTGGCTTCAGCAACTAGACTACCAAAAGGCTGAAGAATTACACGCATACAACGCGTAGAACTTTATATACACACGCACATAGACGCGCACACGCGCACAAAGAGACACAAAAAACACATACATACATACACACACACATACGCACACACACATACGTGCACACACATACGCGCACACACATACGCACACGCACATACGCGGCCACACAAACATACACACACACGCATAAGTACACACGCACACAAACACACACACAACCCAACAAACATTCAAATACTTTTAAAATACTACATAAACTAAATACCTATTAACTTAGCATCACTATACTTAAACGCAACAAAAGGTAATTTTACTCAGCTGTAACTTCTTGCCCATGTATACAACAACGACATTTACTTCTGTGTCAAATATTGTATTATGTCCCACGACTGAACACTGTCTCCCAAAATACAAGCTCTGGCTTAGTTTGGGAATCGGTATCAGAACCTCTAGTGCAGTCTTTCTCAAAGTGGACGATAACGCCCCCTTGAGGGCGCTAGAGGCCTACAGGGGGGCGGTAAAGGACGGTAAAAGTAATGATTGCGATTGTGATTTTTAAGATGAGGTGTAGTTAAACAGTCCAGGGGACGTTAGAATATAATTGATTCTCAAAGTGGGCGGTAGACGAAATAAGTTTGAGAACCACTGCTCTAGTGTATTACAATAATCATTATACTGTGTCTACCTCTTACATAAGGTTCACCACGTGAGGTTAGAAAGAGGGGGGAGGGGGTTCAGAAAAAGTCACGAAATATCACAAGGGGGAAGGGTTGTTGTGAGATATCACGTGTATTAATTTTTTTCGTGAGCTCGCGATTTCTATACCGAAAAATGGCATGTGACCTTGACTCGCCGTTGCCAGGTAACGATTTCTGCAACCTAAATGTCTGCCTAGACATTTTATCACAGTTCTGATTTTCCAGAATTAAATTATAATATACCTGTATTTAAAGATAATATTCTGAAAAATGTTAAGAAACTTTGTAAGTACCAAAAAAATACACGTGATTTTGGGTAGGGGGGGAGGGGTAGTCTAAAACCTCACCACGTATCACCAGGGGGAGGGAGGGGGGCTAAAAAGTTGCTAAAAACATCACGTGATTAATGGACGACCCCTAACCCACTGTGAATGTATTTTTTTAGTGACAATAACCTTTTTCATTTTCAAATTTCCTGACTTAGGAGTGATAGACAACCAACTTATGAATTGTAGTTGGTGCTGTAAAAAGTTTATTGAGACACATACAAAGTGTCATCAACCGCAAAAATTACTTTGAATTTTAAAATGATTTAAATTATCTTTTAAACCATACATTAATTACGCTTGAGTAACATCTTATAACTGTATTGACTACGGAACCCTACACTGTGCGTGGTCCAACAAGCACTTGGCTGTTTTTTTTTCATAATTGCAACAATCGATACTGCCTCATTTTTAGGGTTCCGTACCCAAACGGTAAAACGGGACCCTATTACTAAGACTCCGCTGTCCGTCCGTCCGTCTGTCACCAGGCTGTATCTCATGAACCGTGATAGTTAGACAGTTAAAATTTTCACAGATGATGTATTTCTATTGCCGCTATAACAACAAATACTGAAAAACAGAATAAAATAAATATTTAAGGGGGCTCCCATACAACAAACGTGATTTATTTGCCGTTTTAAACCTTTAACGTTTTAACCGATAAAACCCTTCGCGCGAGTCCGACTCGCACTTGGCCGGTTTTTAATTTACCTTGTCACATTTCGTTCTACTATAATTGATGGAAGAATTGCGATTACATTATTAAATGGATGCCGAAGTGTAGCAAATCTGGACGATTTTTAATAGAGCTAATTGCCTATTTAGGATCCAATACTAAATTACTAATAAGTTAATTAGAAACCATGATTAGGTATTGCAATAAACAGTTGCCAATAACACTATTTCATAAAGGTCACATACATTATATTGTCATTTAACCATGGAACGGAAATCCCGCGATATTGAAGATGAAGTGTTAGTTGATTTTTTTCAATTGTCGCTCTAGATTCTTCATTTATGTTGGCATCTCAATGCTTATTGCAATTTAACAAACACATTTTTTCTCAACCAGTATTTTAACTTAGAACGTTACCTAGGTATATAAAAATATAGAATTTATTTTACAATATATTTAGGAACTGTCACATAACTGGTTTCAAAACGCGCAACAACCCTGTAGGGAAGTCATATAATTGCCAAACAAAATTCATCATCAAGTAAATCAAAATTAATACGTAAGTCCAACATTTTTTTCCATGTGACTTGGCCGTCGGCTATGATACAGTGTACTGGCTGGCCAGAGTCGCTATATTTAAAACTTGGCATCGCTTACGTACGCGATGCACTCTACATAAGCTTTAACGTAATCATCTACTTACACTCTTACTATCGAATGTTTCTACTATTCCAACTAATTGAAGCCAAGCCGTGGCTTGGTGCTCAAGGAAAATAATAGGCTCCACCCTCACTTCCGGGTGGTAAAGAGGAACGGGATTATGTCAAGAAAATGAAAAGCAGCGTCTTCCTGTGCGGTAACAGCATTCTGCGGTGACTAATCCGCTTGCCAATTGGGATAATTAAGGAAATATTCTTGCGATATATACCTATTAATTATTTATATTAAGACAGGCGTGTGTAGATAATATCGATGAGTACCTCAGTTCCAAAGTGTGACAACTGCTAAGTCATGCTACTCTGTCAAGAAAGTACCGGGAAAAGATCAATAATACACAAAAGTTAGATATTCATCCAAATTTATTTAATCGCCTTCAAAGTATGCTCCTTCAGAAACGATACGCTTACGCCAACGAATAATCCAATCATCAAAACATTTTTAAACGCTTTTTCCGGAACTGTGTTCAGTTTTCGCCGCGAATTCTCCTTTGTCTTCTACCGAATGAAAACGGGTGCCACGAAGTGGTAATTTGAGTTTAGGAAAAAGAAAGAAGTCGGCTGGAGCCATATCTGGTGAATAAGCTGGTTCTTCGATGGTATTTCTTGAGTTTTTGGTCAAAAATTCGTTCACAATTATGGCCTTGTCCGAAGGCGCATTACCTATCGTGATGCAAAATCGAAGAATTTTCTTTCCACAAATCTGGCCTTTTTGTCGAATTTGCTCTCTTAAACGCCGCATAACGCTCAAATAATATTATTTATTTACCGTTTGACCTTCCGGCAAGAATTCCGAGTGCACAACACCGCGATAGTCAAAGAAAATAGTCAACATGACTTTGACTTATGATCGACTTTGGCGTGGTTTTTTCGGTTTCGGTTCAGTTGGAAGGCGCCACTCCGAAGCTTGTTAACTAAGTTGCATGTCAAACTCGTAAACCCACGTCTCGTCACCAGTAACAATGCGTTTCATGAATGTTGGGTCGGAATTGACTCGTTCTAGCATGTCCTCAGCGACTCTTATGCGATTGAGTTTTTGGAGAAAATTTAGGTCTTTTGGGACTAGCTGAGCGGCAGCATGTTTTGTGCCCAAGTCTTTATTTAAAACGGTACCGATCGACTTGTGTTGAATGAGGATTTTCAGTCACTATTTCCTTCACTTTTGCAATGTTAACTTCAGTTGAAGACGTTGATGGCCTACCAGAGAGAGGCAAATCTTCCATCACATCTCGACCGCTTTTGAACACTTTGTACCACTCATATGTACGTGTTTTTGATAAAGTCGATTCACCGTAAGCCTTCTGTAACATTTTCAGTGACTCCAAACACGAAATTCCATTCACAGTGCAAAATTTAAGACACACTCTTTGTTGGATGGTTTTGTCCATTATGAAATTCGCAATACACACTAGATATGATCTAACTAAAACAGCACTGTATTTAATCTAAATAACAGATGCAACTCAAACTCCGCGCCAAAATAGAAAAAAGTTGTGCCAATACAACAAAAAAAAATGGAGTTTGAATTTGGAACCATAAACAAATCATCCATTCCCGATACTTTTTTGACAGAATATAAGTTACGATACCAAAATTCAGACTTGTTACACTTTGGAATTAAGCTTTCAATATTGTGATGGCATTCGTTTTACGAGTGTCTTTACGCAGCTTTACTGTGTCCGTGTTTATTAATTACTGCTGAATCAAATGTAATGTGCTTCAATCAAGTGCTACGAGTTGTGAATCAACGTGTCATTAAATACAAACATTAATTATTGGTGTCTACTCGTCTAGGCGATGTGCACCGTATCTTTATTTTGGCATCGATATACATTATATACTTAGTAGGTATATTGTAATATATATATGAGTAAACATGTGCAAATTAGATGTAAGTACATAGAAATTTTTCTTTATAATTCTATAAAGTGACAAAATTTTATTTTGAAACGGTACAACTGAGATATTGTAATGGAATTATATTTTTGCAGCTGAAATGTAAAAATTTCAAGACTGAACGAGCGCTTTTAGCACTGTTTTTAATTATAATAAATGGAGGAAACAAAAAAAGGTTTTAGTAAAACAAAACATGCATGTCACTAGTATACATATTTGTTCCGTGTGCTCAGCAAATAGTATTTACCCTCTCTACACCCTTACAAAGCGAGTAAGGGATTATTAGTTCAAGACTACCTATCTAATAGTCAGCAGCGTGCTCGTTGTCTGTGCAATATACATCCTTAGATCACCAGTCCGTTTTCCAAACGGGTGACCATATTACATATCGGTATGACTACTTCCTTTGTAGCTGCCATTCGGAAGACCCATGTTCAGTCAATAGACGTCTACAAGTAGATACATGTACACATATACTTACCTGCCAACTAAATTGAAACAAACGTAACACTCGTACAAGCCGTAAATTAATTAATTGACACATTACGCGGCTTGCCAGCAGTAGATTATAGATCATTTGGTCAATTACTGTTCATTTATAACTAATGGCTTCAAGATGTTTCGATAAATTGAAGGGTTTAACTAACTTCTTTTCATTTTTGCAACTATAGGTCATCTTTTGGAGTTTGAGTGCTACCTTTTTCATAGTCTTATGAATATATCACAAGAATCATAGAAGAGTGACATCATTTTGAAATATTTTTCCGAGAGTATACCCACGCTACTGACAATATACTCATACAAACATCGGCAACCTATGTTTGTTTGTTACACAATCGCCTCTAATTATAGTTTCCGAAGTAAATAATTAAACTCGAAAAAAATTATATTCATGATCTTTTCGATTAAAATTTTAGTATCCACGCTATAAACTGTAATGGGACCAAACCAACTTCTCCAGCAGGAATATGACGATGGGGCCGCGTACTCCGCTGCGTACATACAACTAAAATTCAAACAAAACGCGCGGAAAAAAGCGTCATCATTCTCCATAAGCGCTCTAATACATCGTCATAATTGTTTGAATTGTCCGCTTCACGCTCCGCTTCGCGCTCCGCGTCTCCTTAAGCGAGGACCTAAGTTGGAAACGTACCAAATGACAATTTATATATTATACAAAATTACTATAAACCTAGGTATGTTACTATTAATTTAATAATATAAGTTATAGTCATATTAGTATGATGACACTTTATAAATTATTGCACGGATCGAGAATTTTGAACACGAGATTTGGAATGGATTTATCAGGGATATATCGGTTCGGTTATTATTGTTATTGTGTTTTGAGAAGAAAGGGAAAGCTATAATTCATTGGGCTAGTGTCGACAATGTATAAGTTAATGTATAGATTGTAATAGGTATATAAGGTGTGTCTCGTCATCGTAGGTATATTTTATAAAAACATTTTAATTCATAAATTCTGATCACCGGCAGAATCAAGAGTTATTGCAAGACGTCATAGTATAACATAATTAATATTGTAATTACTGTAACTGAAGCGAGATAGTCGAGACTGTCGGAGATGCAAAAGCCAATTATGCAATATTAATAGTATCTAATAACTATCTACTATTAGCAGAATATTATTTGCCTATGCTAATAAGCTTCGAGAAAGCAAACTGATTAAATAAATACATAGCGAAATAATGCGTAAAATCAACTTTATGCCTATACTAGAATAACTATATTATATTTTAACAGGCCGCACGTTCACAGTCTTATCACAGCTTAAACAATTTAATATTGACAAAATCTCAATGCAATATATTTTTAAAATTAAATCTCTACAATTCGCTGTTTATGAAATAAACGTTGCAGTTAATTATAATAATCACCGGTAAAATTAAACCAATTATTGTAAAATAACATTAACAATTATGGCAAAATAATTGTTGTAAAATTAATTGAAACTTTACTAAATCTAACTAAATCAGTTTTTACTTATAATTGCGTTTTGGGCGAACTGCAATAATCAGAAATAGTGAAAGGAATTTATATTTAAAAAAATAGTATGTAACAGCTGAGACAACTACTGAGATTCCTCTTATATTATTTCTTATTCGTATACATTTCTTATTCTTGTACATGCTTCCAGTTCACTAATGGAGAACTGATAAAAATCTTAATAATCGATCGTGAGGTGGCACTTCGTTGGTCGCTGTCCTGTTCACTAGCTGAATGCTATTAAATGCCTGCAAACACTAGATTAATGATACTTCTTTAGAACACAACAACATACAATGCTTCACAGTTTGCTGTGAATATGAATTTGTTCTTTGAAACTGTCAACTGTGGTTTCATTTTAAAGAAGAAAAAGAAGATTTTAAATAATCGACTGAAAATTGAATTTTATAAATAAATAGGTACGATACCTAATAAATATCCATAGGCCAGTATGAGCAATGACTAAATTAAATGTAAAAATCCACCGAAACGACAATTCAGAAACAAAGAGGTAATTAAATAAAGAAAAACTTAAAAACAACAGTGTTACCGAACAGTTTTGATCTAATCTACATCGTCAGTATAAAGAAATATTATCCAGTGAAATTAAAATAATATAATAGAACAAAGACGGCTCTAAATAAAATGACTGAGACTTTAGTAAGTCTCGTCATTTTATTTAGAGCCGTCAATCAATCAATCAATCAATCAATCTATACAAGTACTAACTTGTATAGATTGAAAGACAGAAAAGGTTAAGCATCAGAAAAGATGTAAGAAATTTTAAAAACAGGTTAATATAGAGCGCATGGAAAGGAACCCAATTGTGATCCTTAAAATAGACAAGGAAGTCGACGAAGGAAGGAAGACGATAACGAATTGTGGTCATGTTTGAAAGACGACAATGACAATAACAAATTAACAGTGAAAAGATATACTGGAGACGTGCAAAGAATTTTATAAATCACTTTATTCCGATATACCTTAAATACAAGCACTACCGAGCTATTTCTATCCTGCAGGCATAGCATAACCACCGTAGACAAAGGTTGTGTCGACTGAGGAATAGATAAGATGACATTGCCATTGTGTATCTGTCATTTTGCCTATTCTTCCGTCGACAAAACCTTTGTCTACGTATGCATGCTGATAATATGTCACCCTATGAATTTGAAGTCCATGTCGCACAGCGCAAACAAAAGTATATCCAAAAATCAACCAAAAATGGGTGAACCCACGTTTCTACTCTATCTTGCTTCTACATTCTTTATTCTGGTAGCTTTCCAACAATTGTTTGTCATTATAGGTATTAAGTCCGATTTAATAATTATAGTGTAATCCTAAATAAAATTAATAAAACCTTCATCGAAGTATAGTAAAACGCATAACAGGTCAACTAGACCAATAACAATCTCCTGAACCAAGCTTTTGCCACTGAGTTACCACCATCGACTCTTCCACATAATTATAAAAAAAAAAAAAAAAAATATCAAGAATATAAGAAACTCGCAGTTATCGACTTTTCTAAAGCATTTGACAGCATCTCACACTGCAGTATTTGAAATCTACAATAGGAACTCTGTGATGAGCTAGTTATATTAATAATAATGGTACGCAGTTACTATCTATATGAACAATACCTATCTAAATATTTTCAATAAGAAAATACTTGTCTTCCTACAATGTAGAGTAGGGGTATCTACTAAAAATACCTATGTCTCATGTAACCAAAGATAGGATTCAGAATTTGTCAAAAGGTATTTTCAATTGATACATAATATTATTCTATTGATTCGCAGAAGTGTATATTTCGTAGTAATATACATAAGTGAATTTAATTAAACCAGTTTACATAGCCTGAAGCGGCTAGCATCTCAGTTCTGCCGTTTGTTTGTGCACTTACACGTGCATCGGAATGCCATCGTGATCATGAACCAAGCGGCCAGTTCAGTAACGAAGCAAACAAACTAGAATTGTTTCCCATCAGAATTTGCTGTTTCCATAAGTGCAGCTTATTAATAGTTGGAACGATCAAGCCTAACTGTCCGACTTTAATGATGTACTGAAAATGTATCGATGGGGCAACATTAATATTTTAAACTATTTTCTGTTTACAATGGGAGTCGATTTAAGATAATTTCATAGTGGCGTATATGCATGTATTTTTAGGGTTCCGTACCCAAAGGGTAAAACGGGACCCTATTACTAAGACTCCGCTGTCCGTCCGTCCGTCCGTCTGTCCGTCTGTCCGTCTGTCACCAGGCTGTATCTCATGAACCGTGATAGTTAGACAGTTGAAATTTTCACAGATGATGTATTTCTGTTGCCACTATAACAAAAAATACAAAAAAAAACAGAATAAAATAAATATTTAAGAGGGCTCCCATACAACAAACGCGATTTTTTTGCAGTTTTTATAGATAATGGTACGGAATCCTTCGTGCGCGAGTCCGACTCACACTTGGCCGGTTTTTATTTTAGTTTCTAGAGTCTATAAACTAAAATAAAAACCGGCCAAGTTCTAGAATCTAGACAATCAGTCACGTTGTTAAATTAGGTAAAAAGTTTATTAAAAGAAAATTAGATTTTTTTAAATTCTATTCCTTCTCACTATATTCAAACGTCCGACAAATTAGCGTGGTTATGTGACGTTTTATGTGACATATCAACAAAACCTAAATTCTGTAAATCATTCGATGAGAATTTTTATCATTGACAGAATTCAATCTTTGCTGGCCTGGGTAATATTGGGACCACATTTTCACTACTGGTGTACAGGCGCCTGCACATCAAGCTAACCCAAACTGTCAAAATTTCCCAATCCAAATGATATCTTATGCTTTTGTAATAAAGTTGAAAATCTATTAAAGAAATTTGACAGATTGGGGTTGATTGATGTGCTGGCATCTGTACGTTCTAGAGGTTTGATATTATTGATGTTGCCAGTTTGTATTATGTACCTATTATCGCTAACTTCCCTCCCTTTTGTCCTAATGTAAGACCATCCCACAGCCTTACGTTTAACGTAACTGCACACTAAGAATGAATTTTTGAAAATCTTCACATGGTGTGAGAATGTTTATAATATTATGAAAAATCTTATAAACTAAAAACTTGGCACAAATACTCTTCACAGTAAAAATTGTGGTCATCGATTCTCCAAAATAACTTCTAAAATGGAGTGCAACAGTGGGTGTTAGAGTGGATGCTAAACTTTTATAGGATAATCATATTGCTTGGTTTGGTATAAATTTTCTGTAAAGTAAATAATAAACAACTCGTTTAAACAATGTAAAAAATCAAGGGTGAAAAGGTTTCGTAGATATTATCTGGAAAAAACTTTTAACGCGGGTAGAGCCACGTGGAACGAAATTGTTTTCTATCTGGTAACAGGACCTAATACTATTGACTGTTATCTAGCTTGTGATGTTATCTATATATATTATACTAAAATGCTTACAATTTCAATTCAATTAAAACTCAATTAGGTACCTACAATTTTGTTATCAAATCCAAAACGAGTCTCATAGTTCCAAAGCACTTCTAAATTCACCAAACTTAAAATCGACACACGACCCCAAGAACAACGTAATTCATAATACAGTTTTGTGATTTTGTAACCACTTTATCAGTAAACAAAGACGCTTGACGTATTTCATATTTTTATAGTGTAAAAAATAAACCGTTAAACAATGTTATAATACATAACGAGGGTAGTTCACTCATTGGGGGTACCTCGTCATCAGAGTCCAAGTTCGACTTGGTGTAGGTAGGAAATAATAGTCACAACACTGATTATAGTCCTCTATTTATTCACTCTCGATAACAAAATAATAAAATCTCTAATGATCAAACCGATGGAAACTGATTAAAGTACGGAAACGCGGTAAGTTCGGTGCAGGCTGGCAAAACGACCTCTCGCCTTCGTGTCTCACTACAAAGTGACTTCACTCAAATCAAATGCATCCAATGTCAAAAAGGATGACAGCTGACAGCCGACAGCTGACAGCTGACAGCTTGCTGACAACCGTCAAACAAGACATGCCAAGCTCCGCACCGACCTCACCCAAGCACACTGCTTGACGTTTCCGACAAACGATAATAGATGGCGTCCTACTACATTAACAATAATCAATAGTCATTCTAATAGTTATGCTCCTGTGTTGATTCTGCGACATACATATTTTTTCTTTCTTTTTTTTTGCTTTTTTTTACTTTCACTTTTAATTTAATTAATACTTGTTACTGAAACAACTTTAGACTTCCTGATTAAAAAGGCGTATTACTCGGTAAAAGAATTCCTTGAAGAAAAATAATTATTTAATATTAAAATTATTGTGATACTTAATATAATGTGATATAAATTACAAGAATAGTATGTTAATTGTAATATTGAGTATGCGCATATACTATTAAGCATAATAATATATTATTTAAATTGCAATGCCTTAACAAGCAACTAAGTTCTAAGAACCTAACTATTTGTTAACATCATAAAAAATTCTGTACACTTAATTCGCAATAAAGAATTTGAATTTTTTAACATTTAATGTAGCATCTATTTCACGAAATATCAAAAAAAAAAAGTGAAATTATAGTTACTTTAGTTAGACAATATCAAAATAGGACGTTTCCTGTAACTGTACCGGGATTTACATTATTCTTCCATTGACAAATTGGATACATACAATAATGCCAGAATCCAAGCGAATAGCTGCGTCTGAAATGACTAGTTAACGCATCTGATAGTAGGTATGGTATGTAGATTTAAAATGTTACTCGCTTGGATATTTGCCAAAATTGATAGGTACTCGTTACTCGATGACAAATCAAAACTAAAGCAAACACAATAACAAATAATTAAACATAATTAAATATCTAACTTCAATAATTTGAAAAAAAGAATCCAAAATATGAGGTGTGAAGCGCGCAAAATAGTTTTTTGCTCTTCTGAAAACTTTGCTTCATGATTCATGTGTAGAAAGGCGAGTGACTAAAAATTAAAAATGTTAACTTTCACGTCTTGATTTTCTATGTCATCATACTCACGTTTTTACTGTAATTTTACAGAAAAGGCAGAGGCTTGACTTTATTCACTAATCGTCCGAGGAAGCGTAATAGAAACAATATAAGTTCACTAGGTTTTTGTCTTTGTAAGTTAACGACTTCTAGTAACTTCTTTTTTACATAACTATATACTGACTTCTCAGAATTCTATTTAAATAATAATATATTAAATATTTAAATTCAATAATTGTTATAATTGAATTTAAATATTTATATATTATTATTTAATGTGTTCATTTTTACGACGTAAATCGCAACTTGCATTCAGCTCGACAAACTGGCAGTAGCGCCAGTGTCGGACTGGCCATAGAGTCAGGGTGGCGTTTGCTTCCTGGGCCCTAGCGTGCGCGGGCCAATATATTATCTTTTAGAAAAAAAAAATTGGCTAGTTTTAGTTATATTATAAGTAACAAATTGAAACTTTTTTTATAATAAATGTATGTCATTAAAAATAAACACTTCCAAAATCTCTTGCATATTTGATTTATTATTGTCATTTAGTTTGTTGGTTGACATGAAGGTGGTATGATCTGCGCTGATTCTAGGCGGGCGGCGGGCCCAGTCAGGCCCAGTCCGATCGTGAGTAGCGCGATCGTACGTGATTTGAAGGTTGGAACAGCCCCCCGATTCAAAAGTTTTTCGATAAGCAGTTCTTGACCGACTCGGTTTGTTACCTCGTTCCGTAAGGAGTCGAATCTTTCTGAATCAGGGGACAGATCGGCAATGGACTACACAGCTGTCTGGCAACATGCGTTCATAATAATATAACAAAACAGGTTGCGGTCTACATATTTTGCAAAGAAGCACCCCTGGCGCCAGCCCTCTACGGGTCGTATTACTGTTGTCATGTCATATAACGGCACAACTGTATTCGACCCCCGTTGGGTTTAAACAATAAATAAGGTATTTCCGAAAGATTTGTATGACATAAACTGTAAAAAAAAATTCCAATAGATTGCGAATCTCGTAGATTCGCAAATGCATGTGTATATTATCGATTCAAGTCATTGGGAATTGACTCACTTATTGTAGGTAAATGATAGAACGCAAATTATTTTATAAAATTGTGATTTTCTATGTAGTTACTGACCTTGGCTTCCATTTTATTAGTATACATTAACATTTGATTATCATTAAATTATAACAAAGATTTATATTGATGCATCATGGTTTCATGAATAAAACCTATATTTGGTAGGCACTTGGATTTGCAACTTTGAATAATTTTACGCAGACTTTATTAACATAACCTTATATTATGTTTATTATGATAATTACAATAATAAGAAAGGAAATGAATTATTACATGTACAACATGATTCTCCATAGACAATTACCCCCTTATTACAAAAGATAGTCTAAGAAAAACCTAGGTTTTAAAATAGCCCCGTCTCTTTTTGTTATATGACATAAGAAAGTGATGGATATATTTAGAACCTGGGTTTACCTTAGTCTTGGTTTAAACCATCTTTTGTCCAATAAGTCAAACAACGTTGTAACACTTAAGAAACACGATAAGGACCGCTACCACTCCACTCCACAGTAGATTAAAATGAATTAAACATTTCAATACCTATAGGGTTTGAAAATTTTAATGACTTACCAGTATATCTGTACGGTGGCGATGTATCTAAAAAATAAACCCATCTATCCAAATTAGAAACATTATAATTTTATAACAGAGTTGAAATTCTATTTTGTAGTCATTTCTAATACTGTATACTTCTGATTTTTTTTATAGATACTGGCCCAAAGCGACATACCCATTTTGTCTAACTAACTAAAGGTCACAGGCAAGATGTAGGCTGTGGCGAGATAGTGCTTCCATACTACTCTATTCGTCAAAATCTCACATCTGGACATCAGTGCCTTGGCTGACCCGGAAGTTTTTAAACATACTTCGGACTCAGGGTTGGCCGATGCAAGGAAAACCTACTCAGTTGGAGATTCATAAACAATTCCGAACTGGAGTGCAAACGTGGTGCTGTTCTGTAAACGATGATACATTTAACATCTTGTCCTGCATGCCGTGGTACCTACACATTAGGAGAGGAACTTATAGACGCCACTGCTAATACAATACTCGAAGTCGAGTTCTAGGCTGAACAATTTAGATTGCCATCGACACGCTATAAAAATTTTCTTTAGATATTAGGTATAACATAGTGAAAAGCTAATAACAGTACAGTCCCTCTTCCCTAAGGTCTATAATAGCTTGCACATTACTTTTTCATAAGGACGCTCTGTCGCTCGTAAAGAATTGACAGAGCAAAGATATTTTTTTCTTAATAGACATATAAAGGTTAATTTAAAGAGGATATACAGGGTGGTTCAAAAGTCGTGGATCAAACGAAACAGGGCGATAGTTGTAGTTATTTGCAGTAAAAAATATCTGTGTGGCAGAGCCCTAACTTGATCTCCTTAAAAGTTATGACCAGTGATCGGAAAAGGGTGAGCTAATTTACCTAAACTTCAAAGAACACAGACAAAAACTGGAGACTTCCTTACGACAACATTTTTTTTCGGGAGAATTTTCTCGGAGATTGTCTTTAATTTGTTTTCAAAAAATAAAAGACAAAACAATAAAGAATCTCTTTTTTAAAAACAATGAAAAACGTGTCATCTGATTTTGTAACAATTTTGGGAAACAAAAATAAGAAACGAATTTAATTGTTTTCTGTACATTTATACACAACATTAATATTAAATGTACTTTAGTGATGTCCCGAAACCCGGAATAATTTTCACGAAAAAAATGTGGTCGTAGGGAAGTCTTCAGTTTTTGTCTCTGTTCTTTGAAGTTTAGGTAAATTAGCTCACCTTTTTCCGAAATCTGGTTATGACACTAAGAGTGTTTTTTAAAAATATCAAAATCTGTAATAAATAGGCAATTAGAGTAAAATGGGCACCTATTTTGAAACAATAAATGGTGTTTAGTTGCTTGAAAGTGCTTTTATGACAGTGTACCATGATTTATGAGTTTTGGCACTTTTTTCAATATCTTGTAAGTCTCATGAAAAAATATTTGTAACTTTAGAACCTTACTGTAAAAAAAAAAAATCTACCATAAAATGCTGCAAATCACCCCAACTATCGCCCTGTTTCGTTTGATCCACGACTTTTGAACCATCCTGTATACAAGGTAACATAGAAAAAGAAATGTATTCAAACAAATTCGCTCTAAACAACTTTTAACTAGACACACATCCAAGAAGGAGTTCATAACATCAAAAAGTGGTTATAGCCTTTTTGCTATAACCGAAGATTCACAATTTTAAAAAGTAATAGTTACTCATGAAAGTTGATATGACATCTTAAACCTTACTGCGCATAGTGTGAGAAGGAATCGAATTTGAAATCTGATAAACATTTTAAATCTGCGGCTGTACTTCTTCTTAGCGTTTCGATGACAAACTAACTACTTAATTATATTATTATGGCCCTGAACTTGGTTACTACGTTGTCATTGGCAGTCATTAAGTCTTCCTTCATTAATAACAGTACTAACGCATTGAATGTTGCCTAGTAAAAGGGCAACAAAAGAAGTAATTAATTCCTTGTGCTGAGATAAAAACAATCCAATTTTTCTTCAACATACAATGCCAGAACAGCAAAGCAACAAAATATTGCAGCCCGGCACGGCTCTGCTAAGATAGTTATATAATAATTGAAATACAAAAAAAATCTACGGAGAATTAATATAAAAAAATAATTTGAAAAAATATTACTACAAGTCGAAACATCCCTCCAAGAAATCCGAATTCGATGTAAAGATCAAATAAATACGAATGAATGCTGGAATAATAGAAGCATTGTAGTGAAAGAAATACAAACTTCTTTCGTTTAAAATTAAATCCGCACAGACAGCAGTATCTCGTGACGAATGCATCTCGTTATTTTCTTTAGACTAACGCCCGGTTTCTGAAATACTGAACAGGGCAAAAGTTTACTAATCAGTGCCTGTGGACAAATGGCAAACGATGATCGCTAGAGAATAGAAACGCCAATTAAATGTATGGAAATGACAGATTGCTTGACCGATCGAAAGCTTATGTCAATCCAGTACATCTTTATATTCTCTAGCGATCATCGATTGACATTTGTCTACAGGCACAGCTGTCAAATCTCATGTCAAGTGACGTGATTGATTGTTAGTATTTTGGTCGACCAATCACATGCGTGGATTTCATAAAGCAGTAGATTAAATTGATCAGCCTTTCAGAATCCAGGGGTGAGTATTAATAAAATAATTTCCACATAAAGTAAAATGGGGCATATCTGCCCCAATCCCAACATTGATAAGATATATGCCAACGGAAAGTTCTTTAAGAAAATCATTTGTTAAATTAATACGAGTCTACATAATTATTCTTCTGTTTGTAGTTTTATCACCTAAAACGTGACTAACGTGTTCTTCTTAAAGAGATAGTTCCATTGGCATACATAACATTATTATGGTTGGGGACAGTCCCCATAAATTACTACCCATCCTCCTTTCAATTTGTGCTTTGAAAGGAGGATATAGCTTGATATTTCTAAGAAAGCGAATATCAGTAGTTTTGTTAGTTTTTATTCAAATATATTAATCTGCGGCTTTGCACATTGGTTTCGATGACTTATTTATTACAGGGTGTTAACGAATTCGTGTAATTCCTTCAAACCACATGACCTATTAATGGTATAGATTAACCCCGCAAGGGATATTGATTGATTGAAAATAAAATTATATTTTCCCAAAAAAAAATTGTATGTGATTGAAAATTTCGATGCCATGCATAAATGAATGATGGCACGGCGACACAACTGACAGGCACGACTAGCGCGATATCCCTCCACGCAGTCAGTTAACCTGGGACGCTAAAATTACTCAGATACAGAATAACATGGTTCATTTTTTTTTTTACTTTTTGCTGTCCTTTCTGAAAAAAACCTATGCAGAGTCAATCAGTGTCACCAGTAGATCACGCGGTTTGAAGGAATTACACGAATTCGTTTACACCCTGTTATAATACGGAAAAACATATATCACTCTTTTTGTCACATACGATACCTATTGATTATTCACAGTAATTAGGCATAAAACTGTTTTTTTTTTAGAATTACCGTGATTTCTTCGATTCCCTCAACTACCTTCATCCTATAGCTCGGTCTTACTCAATGTATTGTTGTGCAATCTGAAATTGAGTGAACGGGTGATATCGTACGGTCTCTAACGCGACGTCTTACGTAGGCGGTTCAAAGCGACGCGAATCGCGAAACGATCCGATGCGGTGACACGCGAATTCAATGCGATGTGGTGCGTAGCGACGGCTTTGTCCTATGAGTTCGCGAACCGCCCGCCACGCGCCGCCGTCATTCAGTAGCACTGTACGGCACCGCATCCAGTTCGCGCGAAACTATCAAGCCAACTGATCGCGATCGCTTCGCTTCGCACCGCGCCGCATCGCACTCCACATGCGTTTGGTCACGTAGGCAACTTCAATAGGTATCGACTGTTGTTTTCGCGTCGCGCCGCACCGCTTCGCTTCGCTTCTAGATCGCTCACGTAGGATGCAGCGTTATGTGACTACTACATTTCCTTCACTCGTGACACGGTAATTTAACATACTGTCAATGCAGTATCATCGCAAAAAAGTACTTTGCTATTATTATACCCTTTTCATCGAAAGGTGAGTCCTAACGTTTCTCTACAAAACGTTACCATACAAAGAAAATAAAACATTTTAAAAAAATAATGTTTTTGTATCTATTTTACGGTTTTTCAGCCAATCAATATTTATTTGTGAACATAGGTCATACAAAAAGGTCTTAAAAATATACATGTAGTATCTCTATGTTCTACCAATGGAAATTGGTGTACAAATAGTTTTAGTAAGACAAATATGAATGTATTAAATGTAGTAGAAATATTATTATACAAATCACAGTTCATCAATTTTATCATTTAAAATATCTCAACTGAGTAATATGTTTTATTTATTAAAAATGAAATCAATTGGCGTTTAAAAAAACGGATATCCTGTTAATTTCTCACAGTTTTAGGTAGTTTATTATAATTTTTTGGAGCCATTGCGAAAATACTGCTCTTGTTTAAATGTGGTTTTAGATCTTATCACATGTAACTGGTCACAACGACGCTGACTAGTTACTTGGTCGAATTTATTTAAATTATTTTTGACGAACATAGCTGTTTCGTAAATGTATAGTGTGCATCGTTAATATTTTCATATGTTTGAAGTACGTGTAGCAACTTTTTAATGATGTCTTCTACCGTTCTCCTACTACAATTTACGAATGACGGCTATGTCAGAACTCGTATTTCGTTGTACAGAGTATCGTGTTCAGAGATCAAGTCAATTAATATTTCTTTCTTTCAATCAAGTACTTTCACTGCTGGTTATAAGCATCCACCAAGTTGCGACACAATACTTGTCTTGGTCCACTGTTTTCCGCTTCCAATCTACCTCAGCCACCTTTTTCATGTTTTTAAAAGTAACATCGATAAAGTAGAGCATTTTTCAGATTATTCCTATTATATCTTCTAGGACTCATAAAGATACAGAGAAATTTTCCACGTTTTGTAAATTTATTAAAAAAAAAAAACTTTTCATAATTCAACAAGCAACATGAAAATATCAAATCATCAATTTTATCTACACGCCGAGTTCGGATAAACACATGACTTCATTGCCATAACAATTTATTATACGCAGTGACCTTGCACTTCCTGACACTTAGCAACAATCTTCATACAAGATGCAGATAAATGTAGAATTGTCTTCACAATAGGCTAGACTCCACTTAACACAAATGTACTTGTATATGTTACAATAACCTGCTAGCACCTGCCAGACAGTGCTTTGTGATAAGACATTAAAACAGGTGAGAATGCAAATACTTGACTACTATTTATACTAAAGATTAGAAATTTCCTTCAAGGTACTCTTAGTATGTGATGTAATTATTATGTTTTAGTGACTAACGGTGTGCCACAGACTGAATGTCGTGCATATTCTTCGTTGCTCTAGATCAACGTCTCTTAATTTTTAAGGTTCCGTACCCAAAGGGTAAACGGGACCCTATTACTAAGACTCCGCTGTCCGTCCGTCTGTCACCAGGCTGTATCTCATGAACCGTGATAGTTAGACAGTTGAAATTTTCACAGATGATGTATTTCTGTTGCCGCTATAACAACAAATACTAAAAAACAATAAAATAAATATTTGTGGGGGCTCCCATACAACAAACGTGATTTTTTTTACCGTTTTTATAGATAATGGTACGGAACGCTTCGTGCATGAGTCCCACTCGTACTTGGCCGGTTTTTTTTGTGAAAGATAGGCTTTCTTTACTTTTATTGATCCCTAATAATACCAAAAGTAAACTGACAAAAAATATCACGACGCCCTTAAGCTGGACATCCACCAGAGCTGTGCGAGGAAAATGTGCGGTGCGAAAATGTGTAGCGAGGATGTGAAACGGTGTGACCCTTTCCACCAGAGCTGTGCGAGGAATGTGTAATGCGTAATGTGTTAATGTGTACAGATGAGCGGTGCGAGGATATAGCGGATTCTTTTCGAATATGAGGGTGGTGTGGCGGGAGTGGAGGGGGCCTGCCTGCCCCGTTTGCGTCAGTTTCAGTGGCTTGTTTGTGGGCAGCCTGCAGAACACCATCTGTTGACTGACTGGTAGGCGCATATTTGCAAATCCACGCACACATTCCTAGCAACACATTCCTCGTAACTCATTCCTCGCAACACATCCCTCGCTCGCATTTCTCGCTTGTTTTGTATGAACAAAAACCTCGCTCCGCTAAGCACATATCCACCAGAGCTGCGCAGAGCGAAGCTAGGTAAATGAAGTGATTCTATTGGTGCTTACAAAACACATTCCTCGCTTCGCAGCTTAGCACATCTCTGTTGGATGCTCAGCCTTATAGTCAAATATCGTCGCCTTCTTCATACAGAATTAGACCCTAGTAAGTGTAGGTACAAGTTTATTTTTAATTTTACACTCTATAACACACTCCCACATACACGTTGTATAATTTCCTCGGTGCTTCGGTCCTGTTCTAATCGCATTCACATTAATGACTTGCGATTTCTTTTGATTGTCAATCCATGGCGCAACTGCTAATCGTTATATGGCATTATTATGAATGCATTCTAATCTTTTACCGTATACCATATCTGTATTATAACCAGTGATCGGAAAAAGGTGAGCTAATTTACCTAAACTTCGAAGAACAGAGATAAAAACTGGACACTTCCTTACGACAACATTTTTTTTCGTAAAATTATTCCGGGTTTCGGGACATCACTAAAGTACATTTAATATTAATGTTAATAGTACAGAAAACAATTAAATTCGTTTCCTATTTTTGTTTCTCTAAATTGTCACAAAACCAGATGACACGTTTTTCATTGTTTTTAAAAAATAATATTGTTTACAAAAAAGGAGATGTTGTTTTTTATTTTTTGAAAACAAATGAAAGACAATCTCAGAGAAAATACTCCCGAAAAAAAAAATGTTTTCGTAAGGAAGTCTCCAGTTTTTGTTTCTGTTCTTTGAAGTTTAAGTAAATTAGCTCACCCTTTTCCGATCACTGATTATAACTTTCGTGAGACACATTCATATTTCTGATTAATTACGGTTTACTCACGTGCATTTTTCGGCATTGCCCGACTAGTTTCGAACCCAAACGGAGCCACGTGAGTAAACCTTAATTAATCATAAGTATACCATTTCATTGTGACGTGAAAGCGTAGTTTGCTAACTGTGCTCTAAAGCGCAGTTAGCAAACTACGCTAATTATAGCATATCGTTAGTGAAGTTCTAACAGTGCGTAAGTCATTTTGTGTCTGTGAAAACAGACAACACTGCGAAAGTCACAATATTACTTGAAATGAAAAAGATTATTGGGATTTTCAAAGGTTTAAATCATCAAAGTGTTCATGTGTATGATAATTAAAAACAATATTGCATTCAGCGTAGGTTACGCTCGTGTTAAATAGTTTTTTCACTCTCTTGTAAAGTAGCCATTTTTGACTTCTGCACTGTTAGAACTTCACTGACGATATAGCAAATTTTGTATAGCACAACAATATCGCTTAGCATACATTTTAAATGGACACGGTCACACAAAGCTGTGCTATAAAGTATTAGCTTGTTGTACGCAAAAAAACTTGAGCGATTCTCAGAGCTATATCATACGATTCTCCGGTCCCCGCCCCGCCTCACTTTTACCCCGTCAGTCGCCCGACGGATCGCCGTCAAATAACTTACTATACATAGTAGACTGACTTGCGATATAGCGTAGATATAGTGTGAACGTCATGCTAAATATATTAATAACGCAATATGCTTTACTGTATAGTAAAATAGTATAGCATAGTCTGACCTGCGCTTGAAGAGTTTGCCACACCAAACGCAGGACGTGACCGGGCTGCGTCTTGGCGGGCCCGCGCTTTTTGTATCCAGAGGATTACTAGGGGCTCGCATTGAGGAGCTCGTGGCTAAATAATTACAGCCGCATAGACCGATCTTCCGGGTTAAGCCACGCTTGCCGAGGTTGGTCTGTGGATGGGTGACCATTTACCATAGCGAGTTTCCTCCGTGCTTCGGAAAGCACGTAAAGCCATTGGTCCCGGCTGTCATTTGTAGATCTTTGACAGTCGTTACTGTTGGTCAGAAGCCAGAAAGTCTGACAACCAGTCTTACCAAGAGTATCGTATTACCCAGTTACTGGGTTGTGGAGGTCTGATAGGCAGTCGCTCCATATAAAATACTGATATTCAGCTGCATCCGGTTCGACTGGAAGCCGACCCCAACATAGTTGGGAAAAGGCTAGGCAGATGACTAGGGGCTCGCATTTGGAGCACATGCTTCATGTTAATCCCTTGAACACGGACACGAGCCTGCTGGCGACATGCCCCGCTCGAGCCTCCTGGTTTGTGTGGCAACCGGTTTAATTTTGCTATAATCTTTATTAATCCCAAAGATACCATACGTACCTAAATTAAGCCCGCTGGCTACCTTAAAATTAAAAATATCTTCAGATTTCCAATTAATTTACATATTTTCTGAAAACATTATAATATTTTCTGAAATTTATATTAGGTATCGATTTCAAGCTATGTTATTATTCCGTTTATTCATTTAAATACACATATCAAATAACATTTTGAAATGTTTCTATAAAACAAAAAACATACAAAAAATAGTATCCCACGGCATCGGGAACAGGATCCAAACTGCCGACAGTCAGGGCTCCAGAGAAAGGATGCTATGTTATTTATTATTAAACTATTACTTTACAAGTTTTCATTTCCAAAAAATGAACATGGATGTGTTTGTTTCACCTAGATCGCGAAATAATTCTCTAGTGAGAGTGAACGGTAAACAGTTAATGTTTGTGTCTGTCTATGTATTGCGAGTGTATTTCTAGGATTGTTCGAGTACCGATCATATTCGTTCTACTTTAGCCGAGAAATAACACGCGGTGTCAACGAGGACAGCGACACCTTTGAAGACGTTTTCGTTAGGTTTACTGACTTAGTTTGTAATACCAAATTTTTCTTGTTTGTTTACTAACACTTCTGAACGTTTCCATGTGAGAGAAACACGCGTACATTTTATTGCAGTCAATATTTGCGTCGATACATGGTGTCCAACGAATTTGAAAGAAACTACTTAAATACCCCTGAAAAGCTAGAATCCTTAGATTAAGGACACATTTCAACTTTCACATGAATATTCATTTAAAGCAAAAAGCAAACCTACAATACAGGCTGTTGATTCTATTTATACCTTTAACGACTATCAATACAGGTCGATCTGTTAAAATCTAAATGTTTATAACAAAACAAAATTCGACCCTAAGTATTTGTTTAATATCGTTATAGTTAGTAAGTTAATTAGGTGACAACTGCATTGCTAAATTCTAACCCCTTCACAAATAAAATTATATTTAAAGGAAATTCAGGAAAACAGTGAAACAAGAAACAAAAAAGGAACAGATGGAATTCTTTACCGGTGCTACTTTTGCCCGCATTCGTTCTTATTTACATAAGTTTCTCCAGCGCTGTTGCCCGCTGAAGCAGAAAAACCTATCAGCGGATAAAGTCGTTTAACAAAAAATCCGAGCAGACAGCACATGCAAATACTAGTCAGTCTCAGTATTATTTATCGAACGAACTAGAAACTTGCACAGGATACTAAACAATTATACATACATAACTTCACGCCTTATTCCCCGAAAGGTTGGCAGAAGTGTATAGTACACCCACGTTTCGCCGTTATGTTTAAGTCCCATGTAATAGGGGGCGAGCCTATTCCCATCAACCAGGCACAAATCCAGACTCCGAGCTGTTACTGAGAAATTCCACACGGGAAAACCCAATAACACTTTGCCCGACCTGGGTATCGAACCCAAGACCTCACGCTCAGCAGTCGCGCTTGCGACCACTAGACCAACGAGGCAGTCAAACTAACTAAACAATTATCTTTTATTTTTATATCAAAGACCGAGAACAACTTGTTGCTAAAATCTCTGCTCACGAATTGTTTTCTTTAGAAAATATCAGGATAAAGAAAGTAGACGAGCAAGTAAGAGTTTTTCTTGAATGTTAGATTGGTTTTGTTTATACAAGTTTAGTTTTAGTATACACTAAACCTGAAACTAGTTTGTTAAGAATCACCAGGAGAATCGATTGACATAGTTTTTACACCACATTATATTTTTCCTTTTTTTTTTCATTTTCAATTCTCTTTCAATAGGTTTCTACGCATAACAGTGAACGGGAATAGACACCTTGAGGCTTGAGACGGTCCGCTCGGTCAGTTTCCGTGTATTTGACAATACCTGCATAGCACATTTCAGGCATTTCACGCTTTACTAGAGAACTTAACGCGACATAAACTAAGGTGTAACTTGGAGATTTATAAAAAAACACACATGCAGGCAGTTCTGATGAAAATCTTGTTGGGGTGTCTCGGTTACTTACTTTATATTTAATATACATATACTAAAAATTAAGTTGTATACACAATAAACTTAATTCTACACTGGCTGATTTCAGTAGTCATCAGAAACCTTCCCACGCACATATTCGCGGTACAGCGTCTCGAGCAAGCCAAAAAGCCTTCCGTAGTCCACGTCCACATGATTTACCACGTTATGCTCAACAAATAGGAGTTAAGGTCCAACCCCCCGATTCAGAACCTTTTCGATAAGCAGTTGTCGACCGATTCCAGTTTGCTATCTCTTTCCATCTACCATTCCCGCATTGAGAGAAAAAGAGATAGCTTACCGAATCTTTCGACAACTGACTTATCGAATTGTTCTGAATCAGGGGACAGATGTATGAAAGACGTGCTGCGCTGACCCCAAATAAATAGCGATAAGCGCAGGATCAGTAAGTACAGTACTGAGATGACGTTGATGACATTTAATTATGTCAATTGTTTTATACACCGTGGCCCGAGGTACCCGAAAGATTTTAACCACGCTTTTCTGACGGTATTATGAGTCAAATGTTATATCAACAAAAGTCCAATTCAGGCTTTTTTTTCGGTACTTTATTAATCTATTATCTTTATTACTTCCTTGTAAACAATGCCTTAGGTTGAACTGGCAACATTTTATAAATTATCGTGTGAGTGGATAAGAAACTTCTCACTTCACAACCCTCCCCGACAAATAAGACATACGATACGACATACATTCTCCAATTAGGCATCGGAATCGAAGATTAAAATCTTTCGGGTATCTCGGGCCCACGGTGTATAGTTTAGCTTCATTTTATCTTTTGTAAATGTGTGAACTTTGTGGACTTGCCTATACATAATTGTGTAAATTACTATTATTCATGTTGTATTTTATTTTACCTTTTTGGTTAATTTTTCTACTCAAGACTTGGTACTCCATTTCTCCAAGGTCTGTGGTCAAGACTACATTGTTCTCTCTTAACTATCCTAAATCATAGTACTGTATTCACTGAAATTGTTAAAGATATTTGTTTTTTAAAAAGAGTAACCACGGAGTTTCTTGCCGGCTCTTCTTCATAGGAAACGACTAATTGGAACCGTACACCTAAATTCGACTTTTCTTGAGCCTGTATTAGATAACGTGAAAAAAAATTGATTTTTGACGGTTGATAGAGGAGAATGGAAAAAGAATACATGAGAAGGCTAAATGAAGAATACGTACTTATCCCACCTAGTGTGGAATTAGGGCAGGATGATGATTTACGACACTAACGACCTTACTTTTGACCTGATAGCAGTAACTCAAAGTTACTTGACGGGATATGGCAAGAACAATGCTTGAACTTTCATAATAACAACAAACGGGACAAGGAAATGATGTGGCTTTGAGAATTAGCGAGTTATTGGCAATTGCTACCGTTGGAATGATAAAGGAAAACAAAGGGTTAAACCTGAATAAACCAATCATAGAACAAATCAGTAAGGGAAAGCATTTGGTGTGCAGAAGACACTACTGCTGATGAGTGATGATGATGATAAGGAAAGTTGGGCGCGCGACTATCACACAGACGTGGTCAGCTTTTATGAAGAGATGTGTAAATTATTTTTATTTTCGTTAAATTTTCTTTCCTATTACTTATTAGGTCGGATTTTTTAAGAAGACTTGTTAATTGTTAATCCATCAAATAATTCTTTTTCCATAGCAAAGTTTACAGACACAGATTCCGTGAAAATAAACCGTAACTCAAACGATGTTTCGTTATTTTCGTACTTAACAAAAACTTATTGAATTACTTAGGTGTTTTACATTTTTTGTAAATTAAATACTCTTGTTTTGACATGGAAGTATAGTTGAAAATATTCACAAAAAATTATACTATTGGTTTCTTTCCATCTGAATCAAATAATTTACTTCGTTTAGATGTGTCTGGTGCATACATACATTGCCCATTCCTCGAAAAACTAATAAAATGGGAGTTGTTAAAAAATATAGCTACCGCAGCGTAAAGATATTGAGAGTTTACCGTAATCGACGATATTTTGCGAAATTAGTACGTACTTAATTAATTAATTGTCAGTCTTCGTGGAGAATGCTTCAAAACGCCACGTGTGTTTAGCTTCCGATAACAATGCAGTATCGAGATAAAATTTTTGCTCTTTTCATTTTAATTCGGTCTGGGAACGTGTGATTTATCTAGTGAAAGAAAACAACACTGTGGTGTGTGGTAAAACTTGTGAGAGACTATTATCAATGTTCAAAGAGGCTTAGCCGACAAAAGGGACTTACAATACCTCCATTGTTGTCCTCAAAAGCTATCTAATGCACCTTCTTTTAACTAGATCTGAGCATGTAGCAGTGGAAAGCCGAACAAAAGAACTAATTATAGCCTATGAACAATATGATAACACTAGTGTTAAAGCCTTTTGTCTTGATGACGTTGTTTCAATCAGATCTTGGAGGACATATTTTCCGTTATGCGGCTAATCCTGGAACAAATGCGATAATAGAAATAGAGTAGTTTATTGAGCACTCTTCATTTTACAAATTTCTCTTAATCTAAGTGTATAGCAACGAATTTACTTATTAATAAGAGAGTACGTCGGCGACTGTACTAGTATAAACTGTGTCACAGTCATGTGGAGAAACTAGGTGTGGTGTTCCTCCAACCAAAGGGAGGATCCTCCAACCAGGCGGAGTCTTGTGCCTGGCGGGCTACTGCCCACCAGTTGATGTTGGGAGGTTGTATATATACTAGCTGCGTGTTAAATCTTGATTGCGCGATGTAGGATAGTTCGCTAGTTCGCATGTGGCGAGATAGATGCCGCCACAGTCACAATGCGATAATTTATATGAAAACCGATACATTCAAATAATAAAATTTGTATCTACAGATGTTTATTTCACATACCTGTGTTTATTTTGTATTTCATAGAATCGGTTGCCATCGGTCGGTTTTTTCAGATACTTAACGATCGCGTATCGTATCCTTTCACATAGGATGCGGGCTGCGTTCGATTTGACCGGACCGGAGGACGCAGAACGCATCCAGTGTGACAAGTCCTTCAACGTTCAGATATTATAATATTTATCTGCGAGTATCTGCGCACAAATCTGAAGGTATCACACACGGAAAAGATACGATAATATATAAAAACCGATACATTCAGTTAATTCGTTATACACATTGTATCTGCTGTAAATTTTATTTTTCACCGAATCTGTTGATATCGGTCGGTATCTTCATAAACTTGACGATAAAATATATAGTTATTTGCGCTCTAGGCACCAAATGTGGCAGCCTTAAGGTGCCTTTCCACCAGAGATGTGCTATGCAGGTATGCTGCGAGAATGTAAAAGCTAAGCTACGAAACTATGTTACCGTTTCCACTCATGCTAAGCTATGTAGCGGAGCGAGTAAGATGTGCTATGAAAATGCGCCGCCGCAAGGTAACTGTGCGAGGAAAATGCGCAGCTCGAGCTATGCGACGTATCGACAATAGAGAAGGCATCTGCACATAGCAACACCACTCGCGACCACACATAGCAGGCATTCATAGCTCGCATCCATAGCACGCATCCACTGAACACATCCTTCCATATAAAAAACGTAGCTTAGGTGAATCAGTTTCCACCAGTGCTATGCTATGTGGACCAATGAATATGATTGGTGAATATCAAACGCATCCATAGCAACGTTGCATAGCACATCTCTGGTGGAAAGGCACTCTTAACCTTTGGCTAACATTGATTAGATATAGAAGTACCTACCTAATAGAATAAAAGTAGCTATTAGCAAAGTAGGTAGGATATAATAAAATTGTTATAAGCATAAAATGTCGATACTTGAAAATAATATAGAGAGTAGGTACAATATATCCTGCTACGTAGATTTAATTTAGTTAAGCACCAACAATGTTCCAAGTGTTTTATATTTGAAGTAAACAGTTTGAACAAATACCAATCAAGTGGGATACGTGCATGCCATTTGATACACGCACGAGCCACCAGTAGTTTATATTCAGCTTGATAGGTGGCGGTACTTAGCACATGTCACTCACCAAAAAAGTATAAAATGTCAAGTTTTCACGAATAATTATGTAAAACTTGTAATGAACCAAGGGCCCCAAGAGGGACACATACTTGCAGGATAAATTGTCAATTTTGTACGTAACCAAAAAAACTAAATTTCTCTTAAATCCCTCCCCAAAATTAAATCCCGGCTTTGACATACCTACAGTAACAACCGTCAGTCAGTTTTTAATTACAAAAACAGTCAAAATATTTTAATTGGTGTCACAATTTTAACAGTTTTTTTAAACGAAAACTATCTAAATAACCGGATCGGCTTCGATTCGTTTGCGATTAATCAACGTTTCTGATAGTAGAATCTCCCCTTATTTCAATAATGTCGCGAATTTTTACAAAAGCTTTTTACAGCTGAAAAGTTAATTGCAATGCCGTAATTATTTTTATATTATAACTTTCGCGAGACACATTCATATTTGTGATTAGTTACGGTCTACTTACGTGCATTTTTCGGGATTGGCCGACTAGTTTCGGACCCAAACGGAGTTAATCACGCGGCGAGGTCGCGAGTCAAACTATTATTTTTTATTTGTAATTTAAATTCTCCGTAAATGCATATAAAATGAATCAACGGTTTCATAGCATGAAACAATTAAATAATCAAATACTTAATTACAAAAAACATACAATTATTACAATAAGTAGTCTGTTCTAAAAGCAATAACATTTTATCGTAGGGATGTGCGTTCCGAAACACTATCTGCAGTTAAACACCGGAACTATAGCGTTCTCAGAGCACACTCAGACAAAAATAGTATACATTTAGATAGTTTAATCTGTACTTCAGAGCTGTAGGTAATAATAGAATACTGAACGTGAAATTACTTTGTATGTATCGGTACTTTGACAATGAGCGATCACAGCAAGTTTTCATCTTCATCATTTATCTTAGATCTTAACTAAGCTGACAGGCTGCAGGAAACTAAGTTATATTCTATAGCAAGCTTACGAACATTTTCTTCTTGAAGTAACTAATAAAAATTTTCAGTAATACACGAAGCGTATCACATATTTACACATGCTTCTATAACTTACAAGAAGTAAAGTTTTCGAGATGTCGTAAAAACATACATGTGTATTAAAAGTCACCTATTTATGTAGCTACGAAAATGTGGCATGACAAATATGGCAATGTAGTGTTAGGAAGCACACTTACACATAAGGACAAGTATGAGGGACGCCGGATACTAAATGTTACAAAGACAAAAAGTCAATGGGCAACATAGTCCTAGTGTCAAAATGTACAAATTGCCTAGTGCCAAAATGTAATTTTGCCCAAATGCCGCTATGATAGAATACATTAAAGCTGTAATGTTCAATTGTACAAATTGCCCAGTGCCAAAATGTCATTTTGCCCAAATGCCGCTATGATAGAACAAATGAAATGACATTTCAATCATCTTTTTCAAGGATACCGGACTTTCAAGAAGTATTTATACTCAAAGAGATTAGATAGAGAAGAGATTTTAATTAGATATCCAGTGCAGAGAATTATGTTGATATCAAGTAGCAGATAGGTGTATGTAGGCTCAGTCGTTAGTGATCGTACCTTCGAAGTCCAGGTTTGCGGGTTCGAATCTTGACTGTGTGACAATTGGACCACGATGCATTTTGGCACAATTGTGTTTTATCTTTTGTACATTTTGACAATCTAACAATTAGACCCTTACGCATTATATCACAATTATTTTTTGTCATTTGCACACTCATATACATTAAGACATTTGTACATTTTGACATTAGGACTATGTTGCCCATTGACTTTTTGTCTTTGTAACATTTAGTATCCGGCGTCGTATGAGGTAACTCAACATGTTGGAAGATACAAGTATTGACCTAATTGTAATGAGTCCTTTCAGCAATGCTTTACAGAAACAAACGCAAACCGTACATTTCTTTTCTTGATTATACCAAGATAAACCAATTGAATTGAAAACTAATTGATTAATTTGTATATCTAAAGCGCAGTTCAGATTACGCTATATTATGAAGCATATAGCTAATATTGTACAGCACAACGTTTTTTTTTCTATTTGTCTACTGTAGATGGTCCTTGGGGACCCCTTTTACGTAACCGGGCAGTTATTGGCGAGACCTGGTCTCCAGCCAATGGGGGGGGAAGTAAAATACTTAACCTATAACTACTTGTACTACACTAACATGACCATCGTTTTTTTTTTGTCTTTGGTAAATCCTCATGGATACCCTTCGCCCGAGGAAAGCGAAGGGGTACCGGCTATAAACCCACGGTGATCCTTCTCCTGACCGTTGGCCGGGGTCGCGGGATTCGCAGCTGCATGCACCGCAACCCGCCGCAGGCCTCGGTTCGCCAGCCCCTGGTGGACCTCTACTTCTGTGGGGCCTTGCCCCACGTCCTCCTGAGAGGCGCGCACGGAACACATGCGCGCCGCCTTCTCGGGCCTGTTACTATTCGGGCGACGGATCCCCTAACCCGTCGCCCGCAGGCCACACACTAGGGTAGCCGGACATGGTCGCGCGTCTGGCGCGGGAAGGAAGATAGGCCGTCGCCTCTCTCTCCTTCTCCGCTCCCTCCTTGATCGCCATCACCACCTCGCAAAAGGAGGCGACAGCTTCCCATGCACTCCAACTCCCGACCATGGACAGAACCACGGCTGGAAGCGAGAGGTCACCACCGACCGCCGCGACTAGTTCACGGCGCTGCGTCGCCCACGCACGGCACTCCTGCAACGTGTGCAGCGCCATGTCTTCCGGGCAGACGACGCAGTGGTGACATCCGGGCGTCTGCTCCCGGCCTATGCGACACAGGTACTTCCCGATACATCCATGTCCTGAGAGCACTTGCGTCAGCCGGAAGCTGAGAACGCCATGCCGCCTCTCCAGCCACTCCTCCATAACGGGTCTTACCGCCGCTATTGCGGCGTGCCCTAACATCATGACTACCTGCAACAACAGCACTAAGGGCGACCTCTAGTGGGACTCGGACCTCGGCTTAGGGCGTTGCTGGCGGGGGCTTAGGGGAGGGAGACAGCTTGATGAGGGCTGAATTATCGGTATGATTGCGGTCATATACTTGGGCATGTCGGAGGCGTTAGGTATCAATGAGGCTGACATAAAGCAATCGATAAGGGAGCGCTTCTATGGCCGCCTGAAAAAAGTACTTAAAAGTCTTTTGTCAGGTGGAAATAAGGTGCGTGCCTTTAACGGTTGGGTCATGCCGGTCTTGATGTACTCCTTCGGCATCCTCAAGTGGACTCCGATCGAACTTGACGCCCTGGATGGGAGGGTCCGTACGCTGCTGACTGTATTTCGAATGCATCACCCGCGCTCATCGGTAATAAAATTGATCATCCCGGCGGAAGTATGGAGGTCGAGGCTTTTTAAATACTAAGACCCTCCACAACCGCGAGGTGTGCAGTCTCAGGGAGTACTTCTCCCAAGCCGACGTGGGGATGCATCAAGATGTAGTAGCAGTGGACAAAGGACTCACCGCGCTCTCCTTGGCAAAAGAGAACTCGTGCAAGCCTGTAGTACTGGATACCAATGGCCGCAAGGATGTATGGCGGAGCAAGGGGCTTCACGGACGCTTCTACCGGGCCCTTCATGGGCCCGATGTTAATATCCTAGCGTCCATAGCCTCGCTGCGATTCGGTGACCACTTCGGGAAACCGAAGGTTTTGTTTGTGCAATTATAGAGACGAAGTAATGATGACGAACAGAAAGTATATTGTGAAGAGCGGCACGGTTGATATCTGTCGGGCCATCGTCCCGGTGAATCTATCCGACGTATTAAATCTGTTTGTTCTCGTCTTGCTAACGGTGAGTATTTGCACAGGCACAACCTCGTGGCTAGGATTATCCACCAGCAACTTGCTCTAAAATACAACCTTGTGGACGCAGAAGTACCATACTACAAGTATGTGCCGGACCTAATTCTCGAAAATGGTCATGTCATATTGTACTGGGATCGATCTAGGTATCACCACTGACTGGACTATTGTAGCCAATAAGCCTGATATAGTGGTGATAAATCGATCAGAGCGCCGCGCAATGATTCTCGTGAAAGCTGAGAAGGACAAAGAAACTAAATACTTTGACTTGACCAACATCTAAAGAGGCTCTCGTTGGGCGGCTGGATCAAGGGCCTGATACAGAAAGCGGTACTTCTTGACACGGCGCGTATTTTGAGGAAGTAGTCTCTCTGAGGCCCTCACCACCGGTAGCTTGGACCCTGTTCCCGATGCCGGTGGGCTACTATTTTGATATTTAAACATGTACTAAATATGTATGTAAATGAACAAAGATGGTATAGTGCCCAACATACAGATTTAGCTTAGTTTGGGACCAACGGCAACCCATTGCATTGTTTTTTTTTTACTTTTACTTTACAGTGTCGAAATAAACTTTCAAATTAGTAATATGTAGCATCACTATGATTGAAGTTATTAACAATAACGTATAATTTATAAGCTCCGGTGTTTGAATTAGCTATTGGCGATTATTACTAAAACTAATCGACATAGTCGATTGTTCAGTCCAGTCGATAAAAGTCGATAACAATTGATGTTAGTCGGTTATTTTCGACTAATGGCGCGAAGCAGGCGTCAATCACTGATACGGTTCCCGTATCAACTTTAACTACTAATTTATATTGAATTGTGGCACAGCGCACGTACTACTGTACTGGTACTACTAAATAAGTATATTACTAAAAGCTGGTCCATCCGTGCGCTGCCGCTGCGCCACAATTCAATAGTTAAAACTCCGTGCGCCACTACTTACAAGTACAACTGTAGTTATTATGCGATTGGCACTAATAGATTATTTAATTATCCTCTACTGTCTCAGTGTACATTTAGTAGTTCGTCGATTGTTATTCGAATAATTATGGTGAGGAACTACTAAATCGACAATCGAATGCGCAACAGTACAATTTACGATTCAGTCGATTGTTTTTTTTTTGCAACAATCGCCCATCGTTAGTTTGAATAATGTTTAAAAATAATAATTTGAAACCTATCCAACACAAACTAAGTATATTAAGTAAGTAATAAGTATATTGATAAATATGTAGATAATAGAAACTTAGCAACTAGTATATGTGATCAGAATAATGTTACCAAATAGTATTTACCTGGTCAACCAATTATTTCCACTACACCAAGTAGTCCGTAATCTAAAAATAGGTTCTGCAGATAACGGAGCAACAACGGAATCAGGCATTATTTTGCGGAAATCCATGACATACAAATACGCAATTACAATATTTAGTCCTTTTTCTCTCGTGTCAGCACGAGCTTAAACAATAATATTTCATTTTAGTCAAACCATCCACATGAGCATTAACTATATTTGCGGGCTGAGGGCGGTGCTGCATACTGCATCCAAGCTAGCGATCTAGTTTGGCGAAATTAAAGCTAAATATTGTAACCGCACCTGTCTCGTGTAGTGCCGTACTTAAAGAATAGCACTACTCCATCTCTTCCCGTGGGTGTCGTAAAAGGCGACTAAGGGATTCTGTAGAGGATGGGCAGCAGCGTTCTCTGAGTACTTTTACAACCATATTGCGATCGCCAACACGCCTGCCAAACGTGGCGATTACGGCACCCCCCCCCCCATTGTGGAGAGGCCTATGTCCAGCAGTGGACGTCTTTCGGCTGAATGATGATGATGGTGATGATTGTAACCGCATTTTTAATAACAGAGAAGTTTTTAGTCGATTCCATCTCTATCTAGGACATTATTGATTTGTATACTTTTTGCTCAGCTTTCTTAAGGTGTGTACGGACTAAGCGTTCCAATGTAGGCGTAGTCGGTTACGCGTACACAGGAACGCTTAGTAATAGTATGGAGGTGCCTGTCTTAAGCCTTGTACGAACTAAGCGTTCCTGCGTACGCGTAACCGACTACGCGTACCAATGTACGCGCTGTCCGTATACACCTGTAAACGAACTCTCGGTAACGAACTTCATTTCCCAGCCATTTGGGTAGTTGCATTGAAAATTGACCATGTTTATCTTTATTACCAAGCTTCTTCAAAACTTTTAGAAACCTAAACAAGATCTTAAACTGTAAAATTCCATAATGTTAAAATTATCCTATAATAATTTAATATTCACCTTTAATAATCTTTTAAGCTCAAAAAGTTTGTAAAGAACATGATATTGACTTCCTGCATTAAACAAACGAACTTATAAAAAGTTCCGCTGTGCAATCAAACGGGATAAGATAGTTTCATCAAAAATTTTTTTGCAAATTATCGCTTCCCAAACAATTTTCCGCATAATTTCTTTTGTCAAATTACTACTTAGCAAATAAACTCTTCGCAAATAATTGTAACGCAAACCTAATGTTTGGCAAGTGAACGTTTAAACAATAACTTGCTTACCAACTAGTACTTTTACCAATTTCAATATAGTCAAATATTTCAGTTGGTCTAACATATTTCACGCAAAATAAAATAAGCCAAATATTTAGTATCGTACTAACTATTCTGGTAGTAGTTTCTGGTTTTACATTCAAAAATATGTTTCTGCAACTCGCCGGCCGCTACCGCGGCACGCTCGCTTCGCTCGCTCGGCTCGCGCGTTGTGTTGTCACAGTTCTAACCTAACCTGGCTGTATCAATTTAAGAAAGATCGTGACAATCATTTGACTAAATGTTTACTGTCTAAAGATTGTTTGCTGTAATAAATCATTTGAATAAAGACCAAATGCCTTAATGATTTACTATCCTTGGTAATATTCTGCCGAGTAAAAATTTGACCAAATGAAAATGTGCGTACTAAAATCATTCCAAATATTGCATTGGTATAAAAAAGGTTGCTAAAATTTGTTTGGGTAGTGAAATTTTGTCAAAATTATATTAGCAAAACGGCAGGCTCCCACACGAAACAAATACATTTAAATTAAAAGCCAACGCTATTTAGCTTATATCTAATTAATATTATAACAAACTCAGGCTAGCTTCGATAGCAAAGTTTATTACAAAGAGGCTGCATAGTGAATAGTGATTTTACCAATCTGTCGGGTCAAACACTACAGCGTAATTTTATTAAGTCCTGGCGATATACCTGGCTGGCGTTAGTTTCTGCATCAATAATCAAGTTAAATCGAACGACTGCGACTGGATAGATCCGACAATAAATGAGAATAATATGTGTTATATAATAATATTAAATAAAGTGTCTTGATTTAGCACACGAGGTTCTCGGCGTGTGGGATGTGGACTCAGCAGTCATTGTTCCGATAGTCGTTACGACGAATGGCCTAATAGCTAAGAGCCTCGATCAATACCTCACGAGGCTCTCGTTAGGCGGTTGGATCAAGGGCTTGATACAAAAAGCTGTACTGCTTGACACGGCACGCATAGTGAGGAGGTTCCTTTCTCTGGAGCCCTGACCGCCGGCAGCCTGGACCCTGTTCCAGAAGCCGGTGGGCCACTTTTTTTGTTATTTAGTTGTTTTGCATTGTATCTAATACGTATGTTAAATGAATAAACCGAATATAATGTATTGTAAAGATCTTCCGTGTTACATGATATTTTTTTAGTTCAATTAATTCTAAAGTCAACTTGTATAGGATAAAAGGAACATAAGATTTAATTTCAGCAACAAGAAAATGCTTGAGGCGAGTGTGCGTGCATACACGCGCCTCAAGCGATTCCTTTCCCACGTTTCTGTGTGAAGGATGCTCTTTATATTTATGTCGATTTGTCGCTTTTATTACTTTACTGTAGGCAGGTAACTTATAGGCACCATAACCTAGGTGTCTGATCTGTACAATAACAATATCAAATTGGAAAATGGCTAGATAGACGGATGTTGTTTTTTTGACAACATGTTACTAGTATTATAGGGAATCAATGATTTTTGGAACGCTTACAGTTAGGCGTGTAACCGTCCATTATTTTAAATTAGTCAATGTTAGAAATCGCGTCCACGGTACTCCAAACGATTGTTATAATAATCACCATCAAATTGAATAGTATTAAGCGCAAAATTTTGCACAACTTAACTTAATCTGCCCATTGCTGTCTCACAGCTGGGCACGGGCCTCTTCTCAGAATGGAAAGGGTTAATGCCTTGGCTCACCACGCTGGTCTGGTGCGGGTTGGTGAACGACACAGCATCAAGAACTTTTTATTTTAAGTCCAGTGTATGTTGCAGTTTTCTCTCGATGTTTTGCTTAACCGTTAACGCAAGTGACAATCAAATTCTGATCCGCACATGAATTTAAAAGTCAGGTGCGGGCCGAGATCGATCTCAGACACTCCTACATGTAAGGAAACCATTTAAACGCAAGGCTATCACTTGCGCAACATTGACATTTTATTTAGTTAGCCAGGGAAAATGTTGTCGTCTTTTGTCGTATCAGACTAACCCCAGCTCTCAGAAACTCAGGTAATTTACGGGAAGTTACCTGAGTTTTTCAAGTGTAAAAACTTGCCACTCACCGTCAAACTTCGGGCATACGAACAATACGTCCTGCCTGTCCTTGTATATCGTTCAGAAACTTGGACTCTCACTCGCCAGATAATCAATCAGCTGAAAATAGCAAATACAAAGAAGGAGAGAGCTATGCTGGGAAGTGCACTGAACAATAAGGTCAGGAACACCAAGATACGGGAAATCACGAAGGTTGTGGGTGTGGCCCTTGCCATAGCACAACTTAAATAGGAGGTGGACGGGCCATATAAGTCGCAGAACCGACGGCAGGCAGGGTAGGAAGGTACTAGAGTGGAGAACCAGTAACGGACGAAGAAATGTGGGGCGTCCACTGGCTAGATGGGTGACGACATTGTAAAAATAGTTGGGAAGAACTGGATGAGGGATGCTAAAAACCCAGAAGAATGGCGAGCAAAAGAAGAGGTTGAAAAAGAAGAGAAAGAAGAAAATTTTGTATGGCCGCCTACAGGGATTTGGTCAGCCCTGGGTGTTAGCCCTGGGCTAAAGAATACTGTGCAAGACTGCCTTAGTGTAATAAAACCAAATTGAGTATCAGACCGTGTACTGCATCGGTCCCACACCAAAATCAGAATGTGTTTGTGTGTGAGAGCATAATTATGTTGACCAACCCACAACACTACAATGTAATTTGTTCGAGTAACAGGATGTTTGATTATACAAAAGTCATGAATTGTAAACTTTCAATTAGGCTATTCCTAGATGCACTAGTGCATGTTCTCAACATATAAATATATATACAGCTTCGAAACTAGCGAGCCAAATAGTTTCTTACGAAAGTAGTAGGATCCTAATATCCTTGTTTATTATAGTAGGTAATATATTCGCCAGTAACGAGAGATAACATTACTTTGTTTATGAATAACTCTCAAAAGCTGATGTGACAGGTATCAGCGATACTTTGAATAAATACAAGAAAAACGTGAAAGAAGCTCTCTCATGTTAGTTAATTAGTAAGTCTGTATAATTTTAACTACAGGGATTGACAAATTTTTGTCTACTTTAATACTTTAACGCTCAACATATTTTAACTCTTCTTTGTAACTTTATATCTTCAGTAGTGATCCATTTAGATTGTTATTGTTAAAAATGTTGTACTTGTGTTTAGTTATTTCTTTAAAGCATGTTGTGGTATCCTGTAAGTGAAGGAGTACACTGACTTGACTGTTTCCTTATATAATATTTTGACAAATTGTGTATGTCCTTTGTTGGTAATCCTTAAATAAATAAATAAACAGGAAAATTTATGTTACCGTAAAATCAGAAATCCGTAAGAATCCTGAGTTCCTAGTTAGAGTGAGAAGTATTCACGAATTTGGACACTTTGGGTTATGGCTAAGTAGTTATGACAACTAAAGAAATTCTGGCCATTGATAATAGGCGAATTAAAAGATGACACCGGCTTTTTAATGAGAAAGTCAATCGAAATGCGTTCTAACTACGCTTGGACCTGTAAGTATTCAATAACATCATCCCTTGGATTGCGAGATTGCGTTGATTGGCTTCTAACGAACACGTCTTTTTAAAGAGTCCACAATTAAAACGATATTTTACAAACCACACTTTCATACCCTCACTTTGTTCCCAATTATCTAAAGCCGGAATTAAATGACTGCCATCAACAGGTTTGTAACACCACGTCACTGCACTGAGAGCAAAAAAAAACCAGATGGTTACTGTAAAAGGTTCACTAATTTGCTCAGTAAAAAGCCGATGTCATCTTTCAATCCGGCTATTTACAAAAGCCATCAGTTACTTCTAGATGTGAATAGTCAGAACCCGAAGTGTCCAATGTTCATGGATAGTTTACACTTTACCTAGTTACTTCGTGATCTTACAGATATCGGGTTTTAACACATATCTATGACTCTGGATAATCAATACGAAAATAGACAAACATATTTGTGATTTCGCCATTTAAATGGTCACGTTGACAGACAACTATAAAGAGGGAGTACGAAAGGTTCTATGGTGAAAAGACATGCTAAATAAAATAAAATGGCAGGGTTTCTTTCAAAATATTGTGAAAAATTGTGTTTTACTGATATGTAAAAACAAAGATAAAAGAAATATAAAGATAAAGAGTCATTTATTTGGACACAGCACAAAGAGACACAACAGGTAAAAAGTGTGATATAAATAAAAAGTCTTGGGTATGTGTCTCACGGCTGGACCAAAAAGGTGTCCAGATCAGCTTAATGTCAAGCACTATATCTATAAGTACTTGACGCTGATTTTCGTCTGGAATCTTTGTACTCCACGGATGTCAGTCAGCGGTCATGCCCGTTCACTTAAACCAACATGTGTCTGTATATGTGTAGTGTATGTAAAGAAAGAAAATAAATAAATACGCAATAGATTTATAAGGAATAATCCAAAACTGTATGCAATATAAATATTTAATATTTAAATATGTTTTCTTCTTTCGCAGAGAAAACCCCAGGGAGATTCGTAACAAAGCAGAGAAGATGAGGAGGGACAGACTGAACCAGTCTGTGGCTGAGTTAGCTGCCATGGTGCCACCTGTGGTGGCTGCTCGGCGCAAGATTGACAAGACCACAGTGCTCCGACTCACTGCACATTACTTACGAGCTCATCAATATGGTAAGAGATTTGTAAATTATAAATTTTCACTAGCCTCCTTCGATTTTTCAAGTATAGTCAAGGTTCTCCATGTTCCTCTCAAGGTGTTAGATGTGCAAAAGAACAATGTGACGTAAAATAACTGGTACCTACTTAACAGAACAAACTAGAATATTTTCATAAACTCTTTATTTAGTAATAGGAGTAGGACGATACGTAGTGCTTTTCTCACCGAGTTTGAAAGATTTGGAAAGGCTTCGATAGTCCATAAAGTTTTTTTTTCCTAGAGACAGGTACCTCCTAAAGAAAAGAAAGTACTTAGTATCTAAGTAAAATGAGAAGTGTTGGGGTCTTTAGCAGTCTTATAACCTGGTTACGGACTTCTTTTGTTCTCATTTTCATTAGAGTTTATAGACTTGTATATCTTGCTCACATTATAGATCTATTGACGCAGTTGAGTGATCTAGTTCTGCGCTTTAATTTGCAAATATTTTCTAGTTTCACCACATTCCATACAGTAATTGTTATGTGTTGGAATGCTAGCTCCACCCATACCAATTACGCTGGGCATACACTACAAAATTTAAGAGTGGTGGTGTTAACCATGATAGTGCTGTAACAAAAGCCAATTACATTTAGTAGGGTAGTCGCCGGACGATGCAGGTGCGCACATTTTGTATCATGTTATTAATGGCATGTCATTTTCCACATACGAGCGTATAACTTTGATAAACTATGGAGACAGCACTAAATTATTAGAAAGTTGACATTCAATAATTGTTGTTATGTTTTCAGAAGTGTGACTGTAGATTTACAACGAATTTTAGAGTGATTTACTGTAAATAAAAAGTGGAATAATAAATTTAAGGGAAGTGTGTTCAATTTCGAAATGTTTCCCTCTTATAAAAATAAGCTGTCTTCATAATTCTGACCGTCTAGACTTTTATAGTCAGGTACAAAAGCGTATATACATAATTATCGAACTACACACCATTATTGCGCAGAACAGGTATCTCAGTGCATACTACTAGCAATGTATAATCACTATGAGTCATCAAATTAGAATAATAATTTCATGAAAGGCAGAAGTCGGGCAGGCTAGTCAGTGTTTGAAGATAAAAAATATTTTTCAACGAAGGAGCTTCATTTATTTGGGTTCAAGGTAAAACTTAACACGAATGAAGCTAATAATATATACTTACAAACGTACATGAGCCATGCCTTCTTCTAGATGTAGTATATTGATTTTCTGATGTGAAAGTGCAATTTGTATTTAACAACGTTGTTGCAGCGTCGTTTTCTACAATGTGACTCTCCACCACCCAGATATTTACAGTACGAATAAATTTGATTGTGATCGTTGTCAATTAGGACACGATGATTTGAAAACTGCCGTGTTACATTGTATAACCGGTGCCTATGTGCTGAGGATCCGTCGGTTACTGGACGCAGCCAATAAACTGGTGCAAAGTGCAAATCTATTCATAGTAGCGGCTCACACATTCGTGTCACTTTTAGTTTGCCCGAGAAATGTAACATGGATTTAATTGACCACGCTTCACGTAAAAATACGTCTGGGATGTTACCTGTATTACATTTTAATTTTGTATGTTGTACACATAATTAACGCTTAAAGAGCGTTGTGTCCAACATGTATGTATGGCCGCTATATTTTTCTATTAATTAATAAGTCAATTACAGTTTTTTTTCAATTCCATCCAACATTTGTTTCTATGCCTAAATTATTAAATAGGAATTCACAATGTTGTAAAAAAAAAATACGGCGACATAATGTAAATGCAAAACATTTTTCATAATAAATAGGATTTAGTGCAATTAGTTATTACAATGTAACATATTTGTCTATCAATATAAAATCCGATCGTGTGTAGTAACGTGAGTGCGCGAGCGCACGTGCTGTGCCATGCTTCTCTGCTTAGGGCGTCAACACACTGCATTGCGAATTCAGTTATTTTAGTTTCAATGTCACCGTAGACAGCGTCAACATGTCATACGCGGTGGCGTAATACAAGCCATAACCTTATCCAACATGAACAAATCACAATTTTAAATCGTTTTACGATCCTAATAAACTACGGTTGAGAATGAAAACATGTCATCGAACATTAGTTGATTTTCGTGATGCAAGTTCTATATTTTATCTTGTATTATGGTTAATTAGTTACTTAGTGCAGCTGTAGGTAATTCGAGCAATTCATAACAGTTTTTATTGGAGGAATTAATGTAATAATTAATTATTTAATAGCGATTTGTCTACAACTGGTTTTTATTATAGTTATTGTTCGCATGGTTTCAATTTCATCATGTCAATGGAAATTAATGCTTATTAAAATGAGAAAGATCTGGTTTCTCTGTGAAGATGTATGTATTAAGTTGTTCCTGAAATCTACAGAGTGTAAACGAATTCATGTACTTAATTCTTTGAAACCACATGATCTATTAATGGTATAGATTAACCCCGCACGGGATTTAGATTGATTAAAAATATAAAACCCTTTTTTTCACAGTTTTTTTTTTTGATAGAATATTTCGAAAAATGCATAAATAAATGAAGGCACGGCAACACAGCTGACGGGCACGAGTAGCACGAAATCGCTCCACACAGTCAGTTAACTGGGACGCTAAAATTACTCAGATACAGAATACCATGGTTAATTTTTAGAAAACTTTTTTTTGTTGTTTCTGAAAAAGATGCTGAGTCAATCAGTGTCACCAGTAGATCACGCGGATTGAAGGAATTACACGAATTCGTTAACACCCTGTATACTTATAACAAAGGTGCAAATATGTTCAGATTTTCTGACAAAATTTTTTACCTTCCTCAGTTCTCCTTGATTCCATAAAAAGAGTAAAAGAAATTAAGAATATTGTAAAAAAAAAATGCATTTACAAAAAAAATGGTGCATCCTATACCTACCTATATTAGAGACAGGTATTTTTGTAAAAACAACACAATTTCATTTAAGAATTAAATTAACGGTGTAGGTTTGGTTAATTTTTAGAATTTTTACATTTGTTGCGTTTGACAGACAACCTGTAGGTAGGTAAGGTTACTGCGTATCTCATACCTTACAGGAACCTTTTTTATTTCTTAAGTTTTTGACATGTTACAAACACTGTTACGGGTAGTGTTAGCATTCAATGTGTAAAATCCTTCATCCATTCATAAAATTGTGCCTATCGGTTGCACGCGCCTAACAACCATGGTGAAATAAAAAATCATTTTAGCTTTTTATAAACGAGCTACAATATTTTCTTGCAGTTGCGAAACTATTCAGCTGATTTCGATGAATAAGTTCCTTTATTTGAATAGTTTTTGTCTCTCGAGTGTTATACTTAGATTATATTACAATATAGATTAAATAAGTTTTCCTGTGTTCGTCGTAGGAGGGCGCTATACACAACAAATCCGTGGGACGGCTGCGGCCACTAGTTAGGCTTAAATCTACAATTATGTGTCCGTTTCTGCGGTTTTATTGGGCTAGATAGCCTGCCTTGCATGCGCTTTAAACGGATTAGCATCAATCTGCGCACTGATACCTAACATGGCCGCCCGGCGTGATGATGAAACTATCCCCACCCCAGGGACCATTAAATCAATCTATTTGAAGCCCCTGTAGTACCTACCAGGTAACTAACGGTTGTTATTTATAAATCTATTAGATTAAATAACTAGAAGAAGCCTATTTATTCTGTATTTTAGTGATAGTGTTGGGCGCAACGCAGACTACCCACTTTTTGTCCGGCGGACTGCCGCGCACAAGAACGAATATGGTTGGTAGTTGTTGTCCGTAGCGAAATTCGACACCGACTTAACGCACACGACGGTCATTTTGTAGCTGTAGCTGTCGTTAGAACTCTAGTGTCTTCACTGGCAACCACTACCAGCCACGTTCATTCTTGTGCGCGGCAGTCCGCCGGACAAAAAGGGCGTCGTCTGCGCTGCGCCTTGAAGTTCATTCTGTCGCAGTGTTCGGTGACTCCATCGGCAAATCGGCGCAAGAGTTCAACCCGGCGTCAATACTCAAGGTGCTGAGCCTTTTCAACGGATTCTTGATCACCACTACATACAGGGGCATCATTGTAGTCGTGTCACAGAATGTACACCAATATCTTGGATACACCGAGGTAAAGAGTTGTTTCATTTTAATACCTATTTCATTCAATGTCATGAGGCGTATGTATTTTTTTGTAGTGTTATACTTATCAGATGTCGTCTGAAGTGTGTCATATTCAATCAAACGCCAATTTATCAGCTTAGCCCCGCCTCTTGTCTGACGCGTAAATGCCATTTTGTAGAAGAGCGTTTAATACGATGTAGGTGTGTATCTTAGATTTCAGAACATCAAACATGACAAAAAGGGATGGGATTAAAAAAAATACTTGTTTTAGCGCTGTTTTCCTATAGGGGCACGAGACGTAACCTATAAAAAATCAGCTTATTTTATTACATAACATAATTATGTACTTAAATGAATAAAAAATGGATAGTCGAGTTTCAAACAAGGTGAAATAAAGTACCTAAATAACCTACATCTCTAGGGGTTAGTGCACACCGACGGAGTGGCGGCGATGCGACTAATTCAGTAACAATTGGAATTCAACTTCATTTGCTTCAACGAATATACGATTGGAATTGGAATAGCGAAATAAAAGCACAATGGGAGGCTCAAAGCGCTGTGAAGAGCGGCCGAGCGGCTACAAGCGTCCAAAAAAGCCGGTGAGGATACTCGTTGCCTTGTGACCAGTGAACTGGTCTAAGCCGCACCTCCGTCGGTATGAGCTAACTCTTATTGATCTATTCGTAAGTAAAAAACTGCTGTGTAGACAAAATGTAAGTCTGTTTTTTGCTTGGAAGTCAATGAAATCGAAATGGATTCAAAAAACGATGTGTGCACGTATTTAAGATTTCCCTGACTATAATAATTATTAGGATCACACTGTGCCTTTCATGTCATTTTCGCCAATTTACCGAATAGCCGAAAACAATATTAGTACAGCGATCAGGCGACAGGCTATAATTTACACATAATAGTCGCGGACTCGAAATGTTTATCAGATTTCAAAGTAGATTCCTTCTCACACTGTGCGCAATATGGTTTAAGATGTCATATCAACTTATGTCATATCGACCTTATGAAAAAGTAATGTGCAAGCAATTATAGACTTTAGGGTGGTAAACATTTCAAGTCCGCGACTGTACACATAACATCACGCCTGAGTCCCCGAAGGGTTGAGTAGAGGTGTGAGTACACCCACATTTCGCGGTTATGTTTAAATCCCATGTAATAGGGGGCGAGCCTATTGCCATCAACAAGGCACAAATCTAAACTCCGGGCTGCTACTGAGAAATTACACACGAAAAAACCCATTAGAACTTTGTCCGACCTGGGGATCGAACCCACGACATTACGCTCAGCAGTCGCGCTTGCGACCACTAACTAGATCAATGAGGCAATAACTATAATTTATGCTTTTATAAAAAGTCCCTGAGTCTGTAATGCAGTTACAAGCTAATAAAGCCACTGTCGTTCCTAAGTGACGTCTCTCGTACGGCCTTTTTCAAACTAATCATACTACCGGAATCTAATTTTAGTGTGCTATGAAAATAATGGAAAATAAAATAGCCTTACATTTTCATAGCCCTGCGTTGAAGCTTCCCTTTTAAATCCCTAGAGACAATCTAACGATTGTCGAATTATGTAACCTTGGGGAATCACTGATTGCTATCAGTATCAAAACTGGCATGAGTGTACAACTAAAAATGATTTTTAGTGATGAACTGAAGTCTACATTGTCTGTTTGCAATAATTAACGATTACGATACTGACACTTTTTATTACTTGTAATAAGTCCACTTTACATAATACAAAATAATGGCTATATTTATAACTTTGTTTTTCCAACAGCTCGACCTACTCGGTCAGAACCTGCTCAATATAACTCATGAAAGCGATCGTGCGATGCTCCGAGACCAGCTAATGCCCAAGACCCAAACTCTGGGCCCTAACGGAGAGCTCATGATTCCCGATGAGCCCGATGCTACGCACAGGGTTGAAGAAGCCCTGGCTGAGGAGAAAAGACGATTTGTAATTAGGTGGGTACCAGTCAAGTAAGACATGAAACCTTTACTACAGGTAGTCAGCGAACGTTAAGTGACATGGTGTCGTCTATGGTAGTCGTATTGTCCTTGTGCTACGCGTCAGAGTAGTTCCTAAACCAGCTTTTATTATTATTGCATAATTTATTTGGCAGACGTGACCTACTTATTCGGGGTCTATCTACAAAATTGGGTACACCTTCTGATTCTTCGATAGAGGATAATACATCTATGACTCATCATCCGGAGTTCAGACAGAGCGCGTGGACTCGCCACTAACATTCCGTCCGCGCTCGTTATCACGCCGTCACCACGCCGCGCTGCCAACACACCATCACCGCGCGTTACAATGTTGTCACCCTAAAACACCTCTCCACTTCCCAGTCTCTTAGACTCTGTCGTATTGTTCACACGTTCATTATGTGGAATTTGATCAAGATCAAAAGTCCAATCAGCTCTTTACGGACTGCTACCCCCGCGCCGCGTGTACGGAAACGATGCGGTGATATGCGGTGGCGACGCGTTCGCAACGCGGAGTGGATGCGGAGCGATAGCTACACGGAGGCAAGGCGGACGCGGGGCGGAAGTAGCGCGGTCGCAGAATGATGATACTTTTTCTTAAAATTTGAACATAATAGCGCGGTTTAAAGGCGGATCGATGATGGTGCACGCACGAAAACTTTCGTGTTTTTCGGCCACGTACTTACTGTGTTCTTTATATCAACCAATCTGCGAATGTATCTTAGCATTTGTCATATATGTATACCTACGATGCGAATTGTAGAACTCAATTAAGGAAAACTGATGTCGCAAATGATATAAGCAGATTTATGTATTATAATTATCCTTAATTACTTATTATCATTAATGCAATGCATGTAGGTAAATTCTTCATTGCGATATCATCGCCTGTTTACAAAAAAGATATTATTTACTCTATGTATTTTATATTGTATAAATAAATTAAGTACCTATGTAAATATTTCCAGTCTCCATGATGCGATCTAGTATGAAAATTACCTCACACAACTATGATTTATCGTTCTCGTAATTATGGTAAACAACGTCGCACAGTTTTTTTTAAATACATAATAATTAATCATTTAATATAGTTTTGTCTCCTAATTATTACCAAGAAAGGTAATTTGATAAGGACCTAATACAAGGCTCATTTTATATCTTCAATTACTACCGTTACCCGGAGGGCTCTGTCACACAATCACTTCTACAGACTTCAAAATACGAGCTCTAATTTTATCTAATAATATACCTAAGTAACTTTACACGACATCAATCGCCGGTTTCTCCCCATTTGTCGTTGCTGTATTTTTAGATTTAGCAAGGAGATTGGTCGCAACGAGAATTTTTAGCGTTTCCTTTTCTATGGCTTTCCTTACTGGCGTGAAATGCGTGGGATCTGGGTGGGTGGCTTTGTCCGGCCCCGACAATCATCACCACGTGAGTTCCCTAATAGAGAGAAACCTGTAACTGTATTTTAAAAATGATAACAATAGAAACATTGACTAGTAGGCGGACAAAAGGCGGCACAGATTCGGTAAAGGATTTAATAGAAGTTCAGTTACCGTGACACCTAACTTTCATGTTCTTATTGAAAACCACCAGACTTTCAATTCTTGATAATACATATAGGATCAATAAAAATTGGAGTTGATTAACACTGGTTAGAAACATATTACAGAATTCTAATTAGCCGGATATTTCGAATGAATACGCTTGTAGCCGTATGTTACATTCGAACTTGAAACCTGCCAGTTTGAAACTTTCAGAGTTGTAAGTAAAGTTTCTTAGCCTCACCTGGCTTCAAAACTAAGAAGTTATACTTTGTTACTACATTTATCGGCGTCATTACCATCAAGCTTTCTCGTCTAGCGAAAGATCTGCTTAAATTTTAACACCATCTTCAGGAGACACTGCAAAAAGGAGATCGTTTTCTTCGGAACGACCCGATATTTTTCGTTATTCGTGATTTAGCTGGCTGCGCTATTTTTTCATGTAAATATTTACACATCGACAGGCTCAAGAAATTAGGCCAGCGCTCTGAGCCCAGCCAATATCTGACATGCCACGTGGAAGGTTCGCTGAGGAAGTCTGACCGCGCCTGCCGCGGCTACAGCCGCTGCTGCCAGATCGTGCGCCGTGCTCGCGCTCGCTCCGAGAACCCATGCTCCAGTGGAAATGACATCGTAAGTACAGTTTATCACGCAAAATACGCGCTTAGACGTGGAGTTGCGGATACCAGCCCATTATACCTTAAGTACAGTTTATTGAAATAACATCAACAGCCGATTGTGTTCAATTCCTGGACGCATAGCCTTCCCAGAAATGTGATGTCTGCAGTCGTGTTGCTCTAATGAATCGGTTGGTGATCGCAAAGCTTCTCTCGAGCCTTTATTGGGTTATTTAGGTTGAATAGTTAGATTACCCGCCTGTCCCATTGGACAGACCCTTCAGCGCTCACCAATAACTGCTCCGGTTAGGTAGTAACGTTCCACAAGGAACATCTAACAAGCAGTAGCGAGAGAAAAAAAAATACCCGTTATCCTTATCGGTCAAAATCAGGTGACATCACTGAAGGGCAATCACTCCTTGACAGTTAGACTGATCCATTTGCTATGACAGTCAGCCGAATTTAATAAAAAAACAACCATCACATCTTTCGTGAGTCGCGAAATACGGTTACGACACAGAATTATTGAAAAATATTTGAAAGCTCTTAGGTGTGAATTTTCATATCAGCTTTGGGGTGCTATGAAACTAAAAAATAAATATCTTACTATAGGTAAGAAGTACAAACATGACAAACTGATCGAAAAATTACATGACAGTAAATTATTCATGGTCAAAAATCGTAAGTAATAGAATTACGTTCGTTCGTTCTATAAACAAGTTTAGTTTTAGTATACACTAAACCTGAAACTAGTTTGTTCAGAATCACCAGGAGAATCGATTGACATAGTTTTTATGCCACGTTAAATCTTGCATTTTTTTTCATAAATTTCAGTTTTATTTCAATAGGTTTCTATGCATAACAGTGGACGGAAATAGACACCTTGAGGCTTGAGACGGTCCGCTCGGTCAGTTTCCGTGTATTATTAGACAACTCCTGCATAGCACATCTCACACATTTCACACTCTACTGGGAAACTTAACGCAACATAAACTAAGGTGTAACTTGGAGATTAATTTAAAAAAATACATACTCCGGTAATTCTGATTAAAATATTGTTGGGGTGTCTCGGTTATTATGTACACTAAAAATTCATACATACCTACATAAACTCACGCCTTTTTCCCATGGGGGTAGGCAGAAACTGTAGAACGCCACAAGCTACGATCCTTACATACTCCTTTCGCTTCGTCCACAGTCATACATCTTGTCATACACGCACGCCGGTTGAAAGTACTACGCACCTGTCCTTTTTGAAGAATATCACCAATAACATCAATGTATGTCCTTCTAGGGCGTCCTCTACTGGCGTTTCCACTGACATTCGCCTTATAAATTCCTTTTGTTAATCGTCGTTCACTCAATCTTTCAACATGCCCAAACCCCCGAAGCATACTCCTTTAAATTTTTGTCACTACATCATCTTTCACCTATCTCGGACCTGACCGCGGCACAAACCATATCTTAGCCGCAGGTTACACCGATATACGATGAACCTATTGGCTTTCTAAGGTACTTGTGTATTATAGCATACTACGAAGTGACGCAACAGGTAGTGGGGTGTCGGGCTACGAAGTAAATGAAGCCTGACACTCACTAGCAATAATTTGCAATGGAGAGGGGGTTATACAGGGTCTAAACAAATTCGTGTAATTCCTTCAAACTACATGATCTATCAATGGTATAGATTAACCTCGGGATTTAGATTGATTAAAACAAAAATCAACTTTTGTTTTCCCAAATATTTTTTCATGTGATAGAAAATTTCGATGCCATGCATAAATGAATGATGGCACGGCGACACAGCTGTCGGGCACGACTAGCGCGATATCGCTCGACGCAGTCAGTTAACTTGCGACGCTATAACTACTCAAATACAGAATCAGTACCATGGTTCATTTTCTGAAAACTTTTTTTTTGTTGTTTCTTAAAAAATCCTATGCAGGGTCAATCAGTGTCACCAATAGATCACGAGGTTTGAAGGAGTTACACGAATTCGCTTACACCCTCTAAATATTGATACGGTTCAGATATTGCTCACTGCACAAGAAGAACACGGGAAGTAACAAACATACTTAACGTATTAACTTACGGGGGCCCAATTCTCCTAAAATAAATTGTTGCCAAACGCAATCGAACCACAACCGTCAGTCAGTTTTTGTTTTCGAAAACTTTCAAAATGATTGATTTTGTTTTTTGTGTCAAACAATTCGACAGCTTTTGAAATTGAGAACTGTCTGAATGAACGGTTCGGCCTTGGTTCGGTTGTGATTTATCAAGATTTATTTTAGGAGAATTAGGCCCCAGTTTGTTAAAAATGTCAACACTGTTTTTAATGAAAACGCACTCTTGAGGGCTCATACACACGGGTTCCTTCATTGACGATTCGTCATAAAACACGATACGTCATGACGGATGGACGTTCACATTGCATACGGAATCGTATTTTATCACGTTTCGGCAAAATATCCGAATTGATGTTCACATTCGTTTCGTGATTCTTAGTCTTGGATGAACTATCGAACCGTCACATCCGATCCGTCACAAAAAAATCACGATTCGTGTTTTTTAACAACGTGTTTTTTAAAAGACGATACGTGATTTAAAACGTGTCCGACATTTTTCACAATTCGAGATGCGTGTGAACACGGGCATTTAAAAAGCAAAGCCGCCGTAAAAAAAAACGATTCGTGAAAAAAGACTATACGTCAAATGAAAAACAAAACCTCTTCGTGTGAATGAGCTCTAACGTGCCCATCGCATGAATGTCGTGTAGCTTCGTATAGATTCGTAGTTTTGTTAATTAGTCAGGTTGCTACATGTTCTGATATCTGATTAATAGAATTTAGGGCCGATTTTTAATCGTCAGATAACTTTTGTTTGAGGAATAAATATTGCGGTTTGACATAGTTTCTATACAAAAGCTGTCAAAACGTCAAAATTATTCCTCAGATAACTTTTATCGGAGGAATAAATATGGCGGTATACTATTATACAAGGTTAGTCAGAAAGAGGGTACTAATCCGAAAGGGTGTTAAAGTTGCCTTAATAATGAGTAACTTTTGTTCTACCACTTTCCCCAAAAATCAATAGTTTAAGAGAAATCGCTATTCAAAAATTACATAAAAAATATACTAAAATCTATCTATCTTCAGCTATGATCAGCTGTGTTTACATTTTAGGTCATATTTGGGGTCACGAATTAGAAGCTCCATTTTTAGAATTCGTAACTAAAGTAGGGACAAAGATTTTTTGAAAAAAACTAAAATAGTTATTATTTTACATGGAAATAAACATTATCGAATTATGAAATTTTAACACTTGCTTCAAAACGGTCATCAGTGATACTTTAAGTAGCCCATGGATTAGTACCCCCTTTCCGACTAACCTTGTATGGTGAATATTTATTAAAGCAACTCTTAATATAATAAAAAACACGTTCACTTGTAGTACGTCTTTTATTTCAATTTCAGAGAATAAAGGAAGTAGAAAAAACTACAAGACTAACCATAGTTTATCAATTGACTCTAACAATTAGACATCTTCTTAGGCATCATGTATTAGCACGTAGGCGTTAAACCGCTGATATGACGGAGGAAACAACAAGATAATATTTATAATCTGAAGAGGATGGCAGTAACATGCTCTTTGAACTATTAACAGCTTACTAAAACTACCAATCTGAGACCAAACTCAGTGATTATGGCAATACATATTGGGTCACAATCACAAGATTTACAAGCATAAATTATCAAAATATTTTCTAGGTAATAAATTATTTGATACTAGCGACCCGCCCCGGCTTCGCACGGGTACGTTTTATAGCTTAAAACCTTCCTCTTGAATCACTCTATCTATTAAAAAAAAACGCATTAAAATCCATTGCGTAGTTTTAAAGATCTAAGCATACATAGGGACAGACAGCGGGAAGCGACTTTGTTTTATACTATGTAGTGACTAGCATATCGATTCATAATCTGCATTGATAGATCAATATTTTAATCTTGACCCAAATGTTTTGAAGTTTCTTGTTACAAAGTTACCCCATGGGAACGATACCTAACTTACGAGATTAGATAGAAATTTCCTTGTGACATATCGTAACTTTAGCTTAGCTACGTACTTACCTATTCAAGTTAAACTAGACTGTTACGTAAAATAACGGTTGATTTACTTAGTTTTATGATTATGCAAAACTTTAATAAAAAAAAATGAATTCCCTTCACAAATGAGGACCTATTAAAAAGTATGAATGAAGGTGTTGGGGCCACTATGGTAAGCTTGTGAGTCACAATGTTTCTTAAGCCGAATTTACATTACGAAACTGGTGGCGTGACATTAATTTCATCAACAATTTCACGTGTAAACGTCAAGTTTTACAATGCGTGCATCGATTTCACGACACTGAAACAGTTTAGTGTCGCGCGCGGTTTTTGGATAAAACTAGTGTCATGCAACTAATGTCATCGTATAAACGCGACGCGAAACTAGTGTCGCGAAAGCGCCTGCGCTGATAGGACTTGTGTTTTTTTAGTCGGTATGGGCGGAGTAAGTCGAAAAAATTGATTAATATGTCAAAACAACGTTGGAAAGCTGATAAAAATATAAAATTTATCAATGAATACCAGCGAATAAAGATAATAAAGCTTTGATGTTAGCGGAGCCATGAACACAGACATACTGTGGATTTCACGACACTATATTTTTAACGAAACTAGTTTCACAGGTACTGAAAGTAGTGTCATGAAATTAATTTCATCATGCATGAAACTTGTTTCGTAGTAAAAAGGCAGGAGTTGTCTTTAAATAAAATTAAATACTGTCTCTTATTGTGTAAAATTTGCTATCTTCGATATTTAAGTTACTACCAGGTGGCGTTCGTTTTTTCTACTCCGTATAATGTGTATAAAAGAACATTATCTAATGTACAACACTCGCACAGTCTAACTGCTGAAGGTAGAACAAGCACTCTAGGAACAATTTCTCAAAATTCAACTCGAAGGAGATGAAAACGGGTGGTAAAATGTATGCTTATGCAAAATTTTATTCTCTGGGGTTATGAACTTGAAACTCGGCAGAAATATTCTTCAAAGTGAAAGATGAAAATGTTAATCGCTTTTTTCCAAAACGACACCTGAAAGAGGGTGCAACAGGGCGTTCAAGTTTGTATAAGAGATTCTCAATGGGTTGCCCAAACAACTCAACTCTCCTTTGGGAAAATATATAATCTTAGATAATTTATTATTTACTTATAGGTAAACATAACATTCTGCATCATATTAAAATAATAAAAAACCTTGTCAACTCATTGTTTATTCTCAAGGCTAAACTGACGACGCTTCATCACATCATCACATAAAAAGAATTCTCTCGCCTATTGTTGTACAAATGAACAACAAATTTTTTCCTCAGCAAATTAATCGATAATTACTATAATTGAAATATTTTCTAGGTGTTTATAGGTATTGTGCGTCCGACGAGCGAAACTTTCATCAACGAGAGTGCTCTCGAGTCCTACCGCATGGAGTATCGTACTCGTCACTCGATCGACGGCGAGATTATACAGTGCGAGGCCCGCATTGCTCTCGTGACCGGCTACATGATGCACGAAGTGAGCGGAGTGAACGCAATGAACTTTATGCATCGCGACGACGTCCGCTGGGTCATCATCGCGCTGCGAGAGAGTAAGTGCCGCCGCGAACATTCAATTGTGTCCTAAGCCTTTTGAGGCTGCGTTCAGCATGCGCCCCAACTATACATACCTAATAAGATTTCAGGAACATGTCTCAGCTCGAGAACTTTCTCCTACATAGTTCTATCCAAACACAAACACGCTTTGAAAATCTTTTATGATACCACCTACTTACCAGGAAGCAATTTATTTGTAGTTTACGCTGATATTGCGAGGCAATGACCTACTACTGCAGATAACTTTGAAAATGTAGAGTGGACTTTGAAAGGTTATCTAGAATCAAGTGTTCTTATATGAAACAGTAAATAAATACGAAAATAGTTACTGTACATAAAATCTTCTATTATTAAATAATTATAAAGCGATCGCCAACTCGCCTACCAAGCGTGGCGATTATGGCAACCCCCCCCCCCCTCCTATCATGGATAGCACAAAGAAGAAACGGCCCCTAGTCCACGGCGGCACTGCTAGCCCTGGTCACGGTAGTGGCCTAGGTAATGGCGATGGCGGGGCCTGGGGTGCTAAGAAGCACAAGACCGGTTGATGTTGCCATGCTTGGGGGAGGCCATGCCCAGCAGTGGAAGTCTTTCGGCTGATTGATGATGATATAAAATCTTGTTATGTGTTTTAAAGAAAAGATAACGTAAGAAGTAATATTAAGATTATTTAGGACCTGAAACATAATTATTTTCTTTGAAAGTTAGAATAGTTTGCATCGCCCATAAAGTACCTATTAGGTTATAAGATTGCAACAGTTCTCATAAACTAGCAACAGGTGACTAGTGTGAGCCGACGTTATCAACTCGGCATAATGATACTGCAATAACTATAATATACATTTATGTACCTTGTATAATATACTTTTCGCTACTTGATACGATCGAAAATCACGAAAATGCATAAAAACACGCGTCCTGCGGGCTTACAGAGTAATAATTACCACCCAATTCTTGATGTGGCCATGTTGAAAAGTCGATCAAATTGCATTATATAATACCTGATAACCAGATAAGCATAAGTATGATCCTGCAACTAGCTCACGGCAAATGGTGCATTCTATATCGCATAAGCAACGTGATTGTGTAAATTATGATGTCACACTTACTTCCTGGTTACGGCCTAGGACACAATGGCAGAATAAACAATACAATCACAAAAAGAATAGAACGTAGGTACTGCTGTCGAGCATGCCCATGCCGAAAGAGTCACCAACTCAGCATATATGCTGGGCGTCAAACACCCAGCGCTGATTTACGGTTGCTTTGCAGTGATAGAGTTCTTTAATTACTTAATTGTAGTGTAAAATTGTGTCAGAATTTGTCAAACTCAAAAGCAAAATAAGAAATGATTTCCCTTACAAGTAACGCACTTAAACAAATCTTGGTAGATGCACTAACATAAAATGACTTGTTAACGTAGGTACATGTTTGCGTTCTCATTGATTTATCATCAATTCACATACCTACCTACGTATTGTGTACGTGCAGAACATCTTCCTGAAATACTATTGTTTACATTGTTTTATGCTCCTCGCAAATTTGTTTTTAGAATGTGACACATAGCTTTTATTTATTTCGGGATTCTTCAATTGTATTTTTATAATATCTACATTTTCTTTCTAGCATTCGTACATTTTCTCGTAAACAGCATATGAAAGTATCACTTATGGCCTTCAAGTACATAATGTACCTAATCAGACAAGCTGTATTAACTATCTACTGCCACTTGTTTACCGCCTGCACATCTGCGACGTCTATCGCCATTTTATATAATTGTTATTACTCGAGATAACTACTTTCTATTTTTCCATTGCACTGCTTAGCGACAGTATTCTACTATACCACAAATATACTATAGACAATTATCCACAAGACTGATATATTATCAGTTGACATTAAGTAGAAATACCTATCTACTTAGCCCCACTTATTTAGACCTTCTATGTGGCATACTGAGGAGATATTTAGAATTTCTTATGTTATGTATTTATGTATTTCAATAACTTTTTTATGTTACATTGTGTGCTAGCAAAATATTTGTTACATTACTTAAACAATGCTAATGCGATTATGATTTTTTAATATTTTGTGTGTGTTATGTTTACTGAGCTGCTTAGCATTAACATGTTGATTTCAAGCTATGGCTATTAAGTTAAATAAATATTAATAGTCGTGTTCAATGTTACCATCAATTTGTTCTCAGTGTACGACAAACACCGGCTGTTCGGTGAGTCCAGCTACCGGTTGGTCACCAAAAATGGTGAATTCGTTTACATGAGGACACGCGGCCGCCTCGATGTGGACCAAAACTCGCGCGCCGTCACCAGCTTCGTCTGCACCAACACTGTGGTGAACGAGGATGAAGGCAGGCAACTCATCAAACTCATGAAGAGGAAGTTTGCTATGATGGTCAACAGTAATGAGACCCCTGCGATTGAGGAAGTAGACGATGAAACAAAAGACGAAGATGTAATTATTCTTGTACAAAATATATTTTCAGGTCATATTGAGTAGGAGACCTCTTTTTTGTTTAGTATGTTTATTCATTTATCATACATAACACTAGGGTCTGTGGTTACCACGTATTTATCAATCTATGACGCTGATTGCCGAGCGCCGCCATAACTTCGATGGGTGACCGCTATATACAGGTCAAGACTCCTCCGGACCCCGGAGAGGTATCCAGTCAGACACTCGAAATGTGACAACCAGTCAAAATGGTATCAGCCGTGCCCTTCAAAATATCTAAATTGCCAACTTTACCAACTAACAATGTTATAAGTAGTAATTAATATAATATTTTTGATACATTTCAGTTAAACGAGAACCAGCCGGCACCAGTTGAGGATCCGAGGCGCCTAGAACAAGTAATTCTACATTTAGTAACAAACCTGCCTTCGCCGACTCCGCAAGAACGGGAAGAGGAACCTTTTGCAGCTGCATCGCCAGATAAAAGCGTTTCGCCACATCGGCTTACCATAATTCCACCTAACAAAGAAAGAATCGTTAGTGCTATCGAAAAATTCTACAGTGTCATAACAACTTTCCAAAAAGATACTTATAATCAAGAGAACCAAGTTGAAGAAATCAGTGATAACGGATCTGACCACCCACTTGAGTATCCAGCCGTTTTCGAGGCAGAAAATGTTCTCCCTCCGCCACAGACTGGACCGTCTGTTCCATACGAGAACTCGGGTGTTATAACAAATTTCGTGCAAGTTCCCGAGAGTCCTTTCGCTCAGTCGATAGCTTTAGGTTCTGAGAATGACTACAATTCAGAATCTATTATTAATGTAGCAGCATCACCTGACATGGGATATTTTGATGCTTCACCAAGCGCATTCTCTAATATATCTTCAATATTTGCGAATTTAAATCAAAACGGCGAAGGTATTATAAATAAGCAACGCGCAGCTCGTTCAAATGAAATTAAATATCGCGGAGCTGATCTGACGACGGGCACGCCAATTCCAAATTACGCAGAGGAATCAAACATTTTCCAAGCACTGCCTCAACCGAGCACAAGCAATAATATGTGCGGAACTAAACGACCAAACGATTTTGAAGACCTGGATGTGGTATACAAGAAAAAGAATACTGATTTTGACAGACAAAACGAACAAACTACCGAAGTAGACTCAACGACCCTTGGCCACTTTTTTGATGAATCTCGTGAGTATTTTAGTCTTATTATAAATAGTGTACTACAAGGTGTTACATAATTCCCCATAAAAAAGAAAATGTTAAACAAGTAGGTAGTCTTTTAAGCTTTTTCTCATTTACCTCTCAGAGGAAATTAGGTAAGAATGTAAATAACTTTCTGGGTAGTACTCTTTACTTTTATGTTTTCAGGGTTGAGTTTCAGTGATGATTTTATTTTAAGGCTTGTCAAAAAATATTTTTTTTGGTTTTGTTTTTATTTTCAAAATATTGCCAATAGACTCTTTACATGGGACCTTTTAATCCCCTTTCGACTTTAGGCGTATTTTTGTAACAGGTTGTATATGGTTCTTTAATTGTGTTTTTTGACTAATTATGATTTCTTCTTACATTTTCAGTTTTCAATAGTGATCAAATTGAATCGGCAATCAATTCCTTGGACTCTATTGATGCATCGTTTCCCGATTTATTGGTAAGTGCTTTACATTTCATAAATGTTAAAGAATGGAAAACGAAATGGTCGCTCTGAAATATCTACTTCACATAATCATACCAAATGATATGGAGATAAGCAATGACTGGCGGCCACTGCTACTAGTGCTTACCATGATAGACTGATTTTCTTAAGGGCTGCGGAAATCAGATTGCTGGATTTTAAAAGCTAGGCCAACTGTTGTTTAATAAGCAAAGACCTGCCTTAAGGTCGTATAGATACCTATTAACTAGCACGCCACTAGTTTCATTACAAGTTAGGAAAAAGTCTACGCATTTCGCGTAACTTTTGTTGAAGTTTGAGAGCTCATAGAAAATTTTGGGCAGATTTGTTGCTACTTATAAATAAAACTTGGGCCCATTCCTAAACTCGATTTGGCTGTAGACCCTCCAGATTTCGCCAATAACTGCCCGGTCACGTAGAAACGGTCCGCAAAGACAATTTACAAACAGTCCATTAGAAATAAAAACCTACAAGTACTTGAAGACCAAATAATTATGAAAAGTAGGTACGTTGTAGACCCGAATTATCTGACTTTTATTGTTAAACGGTAATTTCATAAAATTAACCTGTCCAGCTTTTTTTTTCAATGCTTATTATGAAAGCCTTTGGAAAATATTTTTTAATAGGATAATTGAGCGTAGTTAAGCAGAAGGCGACCATCGATGAAAACGCGTTTTGAAATCTGACCGTTTTAAGATATTCTGGCTATTATTTTGTATACGATAAAAAGGATTGAAAAGTCATATTTATAATGAACTAGCTTTTGCCCGCGGCTTCGCTCGCGTTAATTTAGAATTTGACAATCAACTCTTAACACACTACTAAAGTTTCTATAAGAATACAATTCAATCATGATTCGACAGACACGTGGCACCATCTATTATCATTATTGTTGTTTTCTTCGGGAACAGTACTTTCTTTCGAGATGAATGGTACCCTGTGTCCGATTCTATACACCTGAGAACGTATATGAAAAATTTCACGATGATCGGTTCAGTGGTTTATGGTTAATGGTATGGTTAGTGGTATCACAGAACAGACTCTTTATATGTTCTGTGAGTGGTATGGTAGGTTATGGAAAATGTAATAAACAAACAATCTTACTTTCGCGTTTATAATATTATTTAGGATTAGGATTAGGAAGTATAGTACACATTTGTACAAAAAATAACAGCCAAAATACCGTAAAACAACCATTTCTCAAAACTCGTTATTCGCTGATGGTAGCTTTCTGCTTAACTAAGCTCAATTATAATACCTTCAAAAACCTTATAAATGGGTTGCATGCAGATTATTTGTAACCATGTACCTACTGACCAAAAAAAATGTTTTGTGAACATTAGCATACTTCTTCAACATCAGGCCGTGAACTTTACAATCTATGTATATTTTCAGATATCGACGGATGTGCAGGACATTTTAGGACAAATCGAAAAAGAAACGGAACAACAACGACTCCAGACGTTCGACTTATCAGAGTATGAGTAAATTAGACTACCATTGACAATACATGCTGGTAGTTATTTGGAACAAAGCTACCAACATGGTAGCTGGAACAAAATGTATTTTCAATTTCGAAGTTGAAAACATGCAATTGCTGTTAATTGCGGTCGAAGGAAATGTTGCAAATACAAAAACTCGATAACTTTGTTAATTCCGACAATGTTTCAAGACCATACTGTAGATATGTCTAATAAATAGTCATCAACTACTTGTTGTTAAATTCAAGTTGCAAAGATCTCTAAAAATGTTATTATTTTGGTTTAATTTATATTAATGGTAGATGATAAGATTTAATATTTAACATTATTATAGTAACAGATGTCAACTCTTGATGTCACTCGCCCTTAATTTCAAGATGTCAAAATTACGGGTTCTTTAGTGTTACTGTTAAGTGTTATAGGTAGAGATTAAGAAAATTAAAATATTGGCATTTGGAATGTGGATTTTGATAATACAACGCGGCAGACAATCCTGTTAAAATTCATTGTAAATAGCACAATGTTATATAAATATTTACATTATAATCCAAAAGATTGTAGGTACCAGACACTGTTCAAAACCGTTGGTAGTTATTTCATAAATTGTGTAGTGGTAGCTATAATGAACACTTGTAATGAATAATTTCGATTTAATTACTAGGTAAACCAAGCGGGAGTTATGAGAAGCCGCTTGCGCAAGTAAGAACATTAAACTTTGTAGGTAACTGCAGCATGCAGCGTATTTTCTTAAGAAAACATTCTAATTATATTGCCAAAGTAAAAAAAAATTAAACTTAAAAACCTAGTCACGTCAACCAGTAACTTTTTTTGTAAAGTTAAAAAATAACCAAACCTAATCCAGGTCTTTCGTGTGGTTAATTATTTGTCACGTATCGTAAGACTGAGTATTTTTAATTGTTGGATTTCAAAATATGTTTTAAGTGATTATTTAGATTTACATTTCAGCATTTTGTACAGTTTATTTTTTATTTTTAGTAGGTTTTTGTAACCCATAATTAGGGAGTCTATATTTTGTACCTATGTCGACGTCTATTTATGCATCACTAGGCTACTAAGGAACGAAACAGTATATTGAAAATAGTGTGTTAAACTTTCTATGTCACAGCACGGCAATTTATCTCGTAGGACCGATTTTAAGTCGGATAGCTTTTATCTGAGGAACTCAGAACTGAGGAATGACTTAGACATTTTGACAGAATTTCTATACACAGCTTATGAGCTGTCAAAACGTCAAATTTGCTTCTCAGATGAATTTACCCGATGCTGCATTGCATGTGTAATTCCTTCAAACCGCGTGATCTACTGGTGACACTGATTGACCCTGCATAGGTTTTTCTCAGAATCAACAAAAAAAAGTTTTCAAAAAATGAACCATGGTATTCTGTATCTGAGTAATTTTAGCGTCCCGAGTTAACTGACTGCGTGGAGCGATATCGTGCTAGTCGTGCCCGTCAGCTTTGTCGCCGTGCCTTCATTATTTTATGCATGGCATCGAAATTTTGTATCACATAAAAAAATAATGGAAAAAATATTTTATTTTTTATTTTTAATCAATCTAAATCCCATGCGGGGTTAATATATACCATTAATAGATCATGTAGTTTGAAGGAATTACACGAATTCGTTAACACTGTATTATGTTTCTTATCAGGCCCGGTGACGCCTAAGTAGACCTCATCAACGTTTTCTAATAATTTGTTGAATGTTGTTTTTGTTTCTACATGTCACAATACATAGGACAAAAAAATGTTTTAACTTCATCAAATACTTAGTTAAGATCATGATAATTTAAGTAAGTATGCCAAATATTTGGTCGTATGTAATCACCGTCTTTTCGTCATAAACAATAAGCCGTGTACGAACGAACTAACACGAACGTCGAATACGAATCACTATGAAGGTGTTCGCCGAACACACCGTTTGGTAATGATACGCACATGCAAACAACATGTTCGACATTCGTTTTCGTGATGTTCGTGTTCGTTCGTGCGTACTCGGCTTAACATTATTCGTAGTTTGTACAATCGTTAATCGATATGTTTAAGGATCGGGGCCCACTCTAAATGCCAACATTATTATGTCAGATGGAATTTTAATACGTTTTATAGTATCAAAAACATTTATTGTAGAATTTTCTTGAAGAGTTGCATCACTGATAGTGTGTATGCAATCATAAGTATAATTTGTTGGTTTTCACACAAATAGATCTCATATAACAATACGCATACTGTAAATTTTGAATTAATGACGTTTTTTTATGATTAGATGAAATGTTTAGACTTCGAAATTAATGGTAGTATAAACAAACTCAACTTCTATTAAGATCTTGTCTAGTTTAAGCATCTTGTATTGCGATTAGGCCATTCGTTACGTGGCCATAAATTTTCTAGTTTGATATTGTGTAATACATAATTATGTAAAGTTGTTAGGTACGAATTACGGTGGAAGATGAAATAAGTTTTCAATTAATGTGCCAATTACTGTTTTTGTTTTCAATTCTATTCATGCCAACTCATATTTTAATCGTAATAAATATAGGTACATCCATAATGGTAGCTTACGAAGATGTTCTTTCGATTATTGTTTTCATATTAGTGATTGTCTTTTAATATAATGTTTTGAAAATTAATTTACATTATCTGGACGACATTATTCAGAACTGCTTTCAGCGAAATTTCGAGCTTGCACAATATGTGTACCAAGCTTAAAGCCTGAGCTATTGAGAAAAACGACTTTTTGTCGAATATCGATAAGTGTGGAGCTAAATAATTGTAGCTCTAAAATAAAGTAAAAAAATGGGGGCGCCACTAGTCATACATTATAAAATTTTAACTTAAAAAAAACGTCTCAGTGGAACATTGGTTAACTCTGTTCAATTTTAAATCGATTTGAGCGTCTTAGTACACATGTAGGTATCACTTGATAACACACTGAATGGTACAGCACTGACGAAGATAATGAATTAGTTCCGTCTTTAGGGGGCTATTACACTGTCGTATATCTAGGATCATAGATCTATGAGTCATATAGATATATATGATAATGTAATATAGATACATGAATCATATCTTCATACAAAGATACGACTCTAGGGGTCATATACGACATTATGATCCTATAAATGATCCTAGTTATAATTATGATAGTGTACCCTTAGATATTTTGGACAATTTGAAAGCGTAATGAAAAGGTAACATTTTGTTCAGAATGATAGGACTAAACCGACATCACAAATATGTCTAATCATGTCCTATTCATGTCCATGTCATAGTTTCATATTTGTGGAATTACTATAACGTAATCGTTTTATCTGCAGTTTAGCAACTTAAAGGTCGGATGAGTCAATCTCCATTAAAATTAATGCCACATACCAGTAACAACTATGTTGTTATTTATAAACTTAGTGTCTAGATAAACTTTTCAATTAACTATATTTGTCGCTGACATAAATGTTCTGTATGTTTCTAGATGTAAAGTTAATTATTTGTGTTTTAAATGTAGTGACAGTATTTGCATTCAATTACAAAATTAAAAATATTCAGCCTATAAAATGGCCTCAATTTTATGTGTCAGTGTTACTGTTAAAATATAATTAGTGGAAAATGTTAGGTCTATATATATAAAATCTATATAAAATGATATCGTAAGGCGCATGGTACATGCTCAATAAATATCACGATATTTGGATCGCGATCCAGGATTTGCGTGTAATGCATCACTGACTTAAACGCTCAATAAATGTCACGGTCCAGGATCGCGATCCAAATGTGACAAATATTGAGCGTGTCGCATTCGCCTAATGCGGGCTCTACACTCGCGCCGCGAAAGTCCGCGAAGGCCGCGAACCGCGAGTGTGGATGGTTTCGCGGCATCGCGATCGCGTTTCGCGGCGTTCCCCGTCCGGTGGCGGTTTTTTGGGCCGCGTCAAAGAGTTTGCGAAGCGTGAACGCGAACGCATCCACACTCGCGGTGTGTTCGCAGTTGTGATCGAGACACAGTGACAAGCGGACATAACAAAAAATGAGCATCGAGTGGAGTAACGATCGCGACCTAGTGTTCCTTGAGTGTTATCAAGCAGAACCCGTGCTTTGGCAAGCCCAACATGCTAAAGCACAGTGTCAGAACAGCAGCAACAGTAACTTCCACGTCCATTTCAGTCAAATGCGCAAACGTAAATGCGAAAAGTTGAGAGTGTAGAGGGCTATATTTTTCGCGCCGTGTTCAAGCGCGAACCGCGGCCGTGATTCACGACCGCGGTTCGCGGGCGAGTTTTACAGTTTTGGTACAGTCAGCAAAAAACTTAGGTATACAAGCAAACAATGAATAACCTACCTATGAATGCACTATGCAGGAAACTGTTGGTCACTCCATACAGTCGTTCATCGCAGGGGCGTGTTGCCCAAGCTGCCTTCATAACTGTCAATACACTGTTGAACCACTGTATGGAGCGGATAGTCACACTGCGGATGTTGTGTAACAACTTTTTACATCCAAAACACGTTCACACAAGCGATAACAAAGACATGGCAACTCAAAACACGAGTTACTCTTTTAAAATAGGAATGTAAACTTGCCTGTATACCTACTTATCTCTTTTGTAGAAAACTGTATTAATGAAAAGAACCATTTAGCAACTGCGCTCGCTGGACACTACTACGCTGGTACTAACTCCGCTCGCTCGGCTCGCGCATTGTCACAATTCAACATTTTACGGGTCTATGATGTAAAAGCTGAGTGTCGTACTGCTAAAGTTAAGGTAATTGTTATGTAGTGTCAACGTCAAACTCCAGTAAAGGTGCACAAGTAGCGTTGAAAATTGCGAAAGATACATTTTGTTTCTTTCGAAACTTTGTATCTTTCCCAATATTTCCTGTATAATACCTACATGTAATTTTCGAAAAAAACAAATTTCTCATTCGTCTGAAAAATACAATCATACATGTATAATACTTGTTTTATACTGCGTATTTTTCATATTTAACAATCAAAGGGAAAAAATCTTGTTTATTAATATTAATTGAACAGTAATGTAGGTACACACAATGTTGTTGTGTTTATGTTATGCTTTGCTCGCTCACTCTAGCCTCACTAACACTTATCTAGTCCTTCGAACCTAACCTATCCGTGTCGAGGTGCCCCAAAAAACCGAGCACGCTTCACTCGCTCTTGAAATCAGTTTATCTCTGTTTTATTTTTCATCGATTCGCTAATTCTACGGTATAATGTTAATTTGTATACCTACATTTCCTAGTCCCATTTAGGAATTGCATTCAATGCCTAGGAAATATATACATTTCCTAGAAATGTATGTATCAAAGAACCTTTGACAAATTATTTTACACATTTAAAAAAATGCGAAAAATACACCGTAAAATACATGTAAAAAACTTAAACTTGCGAAAGATTCAACCGAAGATCCGCAAGGAAAGTTTCTGTATTTTATTGAAAAATACAGGGGCGTTTGAAAGATATATGTATTTTACATGTAATTTTCAACGCTATGCACAAGCCCTACTTAGTCTAAACAACTGTTGAACACAATTTTTGTGGCAAAACAGTCAAAAGTGTTTATCTAGGTAGGTAGAATCATATTTTATAATATTTTTTTGAGCTTATTTAAACCTTTAGGTATATTTTGCCAAAATATTTGTCATTGCCCGATCTTTACAATAACATCACTACTAAATAAATAAATACCTAGATGTTAATAATAATGTAATGTATAAGAACAATTATTCACTCTAGATGTTTCCCATGTTAAAATATGATGTTGTGTCACTGATAGAATTACCCAACATACAAATTAATTATTATAATATTATGTATTTAAAGAAGGACATAGAAGGTTTTGATAATGGATAATTTGAAAAAAGAAGAAGGCATTTTTATTGGGAAATTATGAGAATGTAAAGCTTTAATGACGTTTGCTCCATAGTAAATAATTGATATAAACTGTCTAATAAAGTAGTAGAATGGGGCAGGTCGAAATTTTAACGTTTCGAAATGGATTTTAAACAAAATTTAGAGGGGAATAGCAGGATACAGGCACTTACCGGTTGTCTCAATTGCCTGCCTAGTAATTTATAAATAAAGTAAAAATAAATTTTATACGAAACTATATTTGCAGATTTTGCTTAACAGAAACATTCGGGAACGGGGAATGTTTATTCCGATTTGTATACTCTAGTTTAGATAACAGAATGATAATTTTGGTAAAATATTTGCGATCACGAAATAGGTAGGTAAGTACAAGTAGGTAAGAACTGGATGAAAACGATTTAAAATTAAGAACTGACGCCTATTTGAAGAGGGAATATATACTGTAGAAAAAAGTAAATTTTTGTATGGACTTTACTGAATAGAATTATTGGTGTAGAAGAAAGGTTTTGAAATTGTATTGTCGAAATGAGAAGTCTGAAATGATAGTGACAGGTTATTAAATATATATATATACAGGGTTATTGGAAAAACATTAACAATCTCTTATGGGGTCATTGTACTCATGATTATGAACAACTTTTACTATGGGGCCAAATCAGAAAACGCGAAAAAAAAATTCTGTTCCCTACATTTATGTTCGCACAATTCGTCAAAATGTAGGGAACAGCTGATTTTTTTCACGATTTCCGCTTTGGTCCTATAGTAAAAGTTTTTCTTAATGATGAGTACAATGATCCCTTAAGAGGTTCTTATTGTTTTTCCAATAACCCTGTATATACTGTAATTTTATTATTAAAAACTACCTACAATTTGATGTATTTAAAACTTATGAATGTATCTACATGTTATAGACAGTTAATCACAACTTATTAATTGGTAAATGTTGAACACAATTGTAATCTATTGTAAACCATTGAATGAATCAATAGCTGTAATCTTTTGTGGGTAGTAAATAAAAATTAAAAAAATGCATTATTGTTTTATTTCATGTATTATGGTTAATTATTGAAAATAATTGAAGAAAAATGATCCTAAATAGAGTGCCACTATGTGGCACAAAACTTACAAGTAATCTTAATTTAGTGTTTCTTAGGTGCTATTACAAATGTAGCTAATACCTGGAGTTGGAAAACCAGCTAATATAAAATACCGAGTACCAGGAATAACTTAGCTCCAAAGGACTGGCTTGTTCTAAACTAATAATTGCAGATCATTTGAAAACATTTCCTCTACTTATATTTAATCGAGTGTATCATTGAGTATATTATGCACTTAGTATAAAAGTTAGTAAGAAACCACAACAACGCACACCTCTATAAAATAAAATAAATCAACTGGAGAATTTCCTACAAATTAAAGCTATCGCATTTCAATTGGTACGTTACCGCAGATTTAAAAAAATGTACACTTAAAACTAATTAAACTAAATAATCTAAAAGTATTTTTTAATAAAAATTAATAAATGCTAGTACTGAACTAGTTCTAACTAATTAAACACAATTTGTATGCACTGTCATACAGATTATTTATAAGAACACAAGGAATCTCGAATAATGAAATGTTAATCATATAAAATTTACATATTATTTATTCAAATTACCGACATTTAAGCATTTAGAAAATGCACTTGATAATACTAAGCTAAGTATAACTTTCAAGAAACGATGAGGCAAAAATAAAATATGCATAGGTACAAAAAAAAACAGCCAGGGATAGTAAGTTCGTTTAATAAATATTTGAAAATTAAGGCATCTAATAGGCATGTTGACAGTATCAATAAATTACAAATCTAATTAGTCCGCCAGTTAGTTTTGAAAAATAATGGACACGTATTTTTTCTTTTGTTAAATCTATAAATATTTGGAAAGATAAAACGCATCAAAACTCGAGAGTGGGGGCTTGTGACGCTGACGTCAGAAGCAAGTAAAAATTGTACTAGCTTATGACGTTTTGCCAATTTTAAAAGTGTCGTATCTTCGTCAATTTTGGTTTACGTAACAAAAGAAAAAATACGGGTCAAATATTTTTTGATAATCTAACTGACGGATTAATTAGATTTTTTCAGTCAAATACCCTATTCTGAACCCAAAACAGTAAATAGTTAGGTACATTGATCAAACAAACCCTTGGTCAATATTTTTAGTTTCGAGTCCATTATGTTTCATAATCATCAATCATTATTGCATCGATTGATAGGTATAGATGGTAGACTTAAAAACTATGAGATCATTATCATCTTTCGCCCCTCGGGGCCTCGTATCCGGCAGAGCACACACGTGTGCCGCCCATTCCCGCTCTAGTGCAACTCCTGGGGCCTAATTCTCCTAAAATAAACCTTGATAAATCACAACCGAACCAACGCCGAACCGTTCATTCAGACAGTTCTCAATTTCAAAAGCTGTCGAATTTTTTGACACAAAAAACAAAATCAATCATTTTGAAAGTTTTCGAAAACAAAAACTGACTGACGGTTGTGGTTCGATTGCGTTTGGCAAGGAGAATTAGGCCCCAGACCTCCGCAACCCAGTTAGGTATGTAGATAGTCCGGCAGTCCCATTTCAAAACCTAGTACGGGACACTTTTTACAAAAATCGTTTTATTGCATAATCTTGCTAACCTAGAAAGTCTCTACCAAATACAATAACATCAGCGTTGAAAACTCACATAATAAGCAGATATATTTAAGCATCGATACCTGGTAAGACCCATTCACAGCGACTGATCTTTTTAAAACCTAGTAAGTCACTTTAACCATATGGTTTTACCTAACATAAATACTTTTCAAAGGCTGACCGATTTAACGTTTGTGCGCTCTCCTGTAAAATTTAGTTTTAAGCCCTTACTAGGTTTTGAAATGGGACAGCCGAGTCAGTCTTTTGGGCTTTTCTGACATCTGGAAATGTATAATTATGTACTGTGTTGAGCAATAAAGATTTGAATTTGAATTTGAATTCTGGCTAACCGGCGTAACGTGCTCTCCGAGTCATGGAAGGGTCTCGATGTGTAACGAACGGCCACCCATCCACGGAGTGACCGCGGCATTTGCAGCTTAACCTTGCAAATCGTAAGATCCGCGCGGTTGTTAATTAGCCACGAGCCCCTCAATTCCAACTACAGGAGTGCAACTCCTGAATAAACTACTTAATCTTGACCAGAAACCTTGATAAGGCAAGAGGAATATTTTAAATACTAATTTTTAAAAAAAATTACCTCCTACTTTTTTGGAAGATGTCGCGAAAGCCACCTTGTCATACTTTCATTTTTAAACCTGCCATTTTTTTTTCATATATTTCATTATTATTTATTAGAAAAAAAATGATAAAAAAGGTTTTACTTTCTATTTAAAAAATTAAAATTTATTTTTTCATTACTTTTCTTAAAACCATAATTATGCTAAGGGCTAAGAAATCTGTTAAATGTGCAAATTAGTCCCGCAAGAGTAGACCCACAAAATGTTTGCTGTGTGAACTACATTATCAGTGTAAGGTTTGAGAAGGGGCTATAAAGCTGTGGACTTTAAAAGTCCATCTATAAAAACTGGATTTATGTATCTCGAATCCAAGTAACTCTTTTATTTTCTTATGTTCAGTATGAGCTCAGACCAAGCCCAGATAATAAATTCTGCTTACTTAAATTAATCCTTAAATAATTATCCTACCTAATTAACTTATCAATCAATAAAAATAATTATAAATTTAGCCTAGACAAGACCTAAAATTTACAGGTAAAATTACAAGATGCCTACAAGAACCTATCAACATAAAGAAATATAAGATTTATACTAAGTACAAAAAAAAACATTGAATCTATTACGTATCGAGGTATGCTTTGTTGCGTTGGGATCTACTTATGTAAATTGATTACGCGGTTAAATAGTGATTAAATATCCTTAACAGTATCCAATTTTGTGGCATGCATTGTCCAAATCTTTTCTACTATAATAAGAATACATTTGATCGAGTATTATAAGGTGAATTACTTGCTAAGTAAATCTATGCAAATATTTGTGGTGTTAGAGCCTGTGCACACGACGTCTTTTTAGAAACATGATCACGTTTTTTATGTATGGAGTTTGACGAAAACGCGCGTCCGCGGCGCGTAGAAAAGATGTCGCGTGAATAGGCCCTTAACAAGTTTTTTTTTCAATATTCAAGCCATATCGTGTTTGGTATTTGGGTATCCATCCAGTCCATTTTATTGCCAATTAAAGTTATATTGAATCAATGGGTTTTGTAATCAATGGAATGCATAATATTAAACAAAATTAACCACTTTATTTCGTGGTTATAATTATATAACATACCAATAAAAAAATCTGCCTATATACCGGAGACTTATTTTGCTGTCTGGAAAAAAATTGGCTATAATAGGGGCTCTGGCATACATAGTTTTTTCAATTTTATTTTTCATTCCTTTTTTTGAAAGTATTTATCTATAGTTATCTACTATAGAAACTCAAATCATACGCAGATGTGTATGATTTTAATTTAGATATTATTTAATTGATTTATTTATTCCAATTTTCTGTTTTTATTGGTCGATACATTTTATTAAAGGTTATTTTCCGTTCACCTATAAACCCTTTTTTTTTCAGACGGTAATGAAAGTCATCCGGTATACCTAACTCTTAAAAATCAGTATACGTTAAACGCTTTTTTTATAGGTTAATAACAACTTAGATTACTAACAAGACTTCCAATTACCTATAGGTAGAAAAAGGATAACATAATTGTCAAAATAGATAAGATTCACACGAATACAAAATATTTTATAGGTATCATTCGTTTAAGTCTTGCCTCTTTTTAACAAGTTCCGAAGTTAATTTAGTACCTACTTAACTAAAATATAGTGTACTTTGGAATGTTACTAAAAATACATGTAAAAATATAATATATAACGACTTAAAATCGACGTTTCTTCGGCTCCGTGGATGTAGCCCCCGAAAAGTGTGCCTGTAATTATAACAATAAAATATGTTTAGTAATTAACATAAAACATTGAGATCACATAATTACTCTTTATAGTAACTCTGCTACTAGTAGGTATCTACTTTTAGCTGAGTGATTTAATTCTCTCTTCTCGCGTCATCGTCAGCACGAACTACCTATACGAGAATAACTAATGTCGGGTGAAGAGATTAGCCAGTCGGCAAGATTGTGGCGAGAAGGCTCTTGAATTGATTTACATGTGCATACTTATAATGTAGTGCAGCTGTACCAATCTTGCCGAGACAGCTCAGACTTAGATGCTGTCCTTCCTATTTGATTTTAAAAGTTAAGAGCGTTTACGCCGTTCGGCATTTCATACAAATTTTCAAGTCCTTATTTTTCCATATGACTGAACCGATTTTAATGAAACTTCATACCCATCAGTAGGATACATAGGACTAAAAAGTTAGTCGAAAACATTTTCGAAAAATAGAGTAACCGTTAAATCAGACCAATTTTAAATTTTCCATACAAACAGAAATTTCCTATTATCTTTTTTTAAGTAAGACATTTCGAAAATGATTTCTACTATCTTTTTAGACCTAAGTATCCTGCTTATGTGTGTGTAGTTTCATCAAAATTTTCAAGTCTTTTTTTTCGTTATGACTGAACCGAGTCATTACGAAAAAAAGACTTGAAAATTTGTATGAAATGCCGTACGGCGGCGTACACGCTCTTAAGGATAGAAAATAGCACTTCGGGGTGTTTCGGCGAGCGTGTAAAGTCAAATACTCAACAGTCTATTTCAAGGAGAATGGGTAAAAAATAATGACAAATTATATCAATACGAGTCGTTTCGTATTGGTACTTGTCATACTGAAGGTATGTTTAAACCAACGGATCCAGCTTGCGGCCACGGAGGCGTGAACGGTGGTGATCAGGGGGCCTACTCCCTAAGTCCGCCAACGAAGTTAGTCGCCCGTCCGAAAGTAGCCCGAAACGTAGAAGTGAACAAAACAAGTATCAAGTTCAACTTATCGGACGGGCAAAAATATATTGGTAGTAGGGACAACTGTCAAATCGTGTTGTCATTCATTCTTAGTTCGGGCTCCGAAATAATCGTATGTCCGTAGGTGATAAGTAGGAAACGCTCGTAACTAAGGCTGAAACCACGGACTTCGTGCTTAGGGAGTAGACCCTCGGTTACAAAACGCGTCCTGTTTGATTTGAACACGTCGCTACGAGTACAAATTATTATTGCAGTAAACAATCGTCACCATGTCCGCCACCGTGTACGCAAGCTGGAAGCTTGGTTTTTTTTTCAGATTTTTTGTTGACTCGATTGGAAAGTTAGAGGGGAACACTTTGTTAACGACACTTGGAACTCATATTTTGTAATATGATACATCAAATGTGACGGTATTAGCTCTGCCGTGCTAAAGGCAAAAGCGGTATCTCAGGAAGAGCTAATTTTGAGAAAATTTAAGGTTGGTAGGGTAGACTGGGTACGGTTGTAACAATTTTCCTTTGATCGTCTATAGCGCTGCCGTTGTGGCTATACACAAGGATTAAATCACTTGGGATAAAAGTTTTATCATTTGTGTATAAACAGATATCGAAATCAGAGGCCTAGGCAAAACAGGTTTCCGGAATTCATTTGTTTTAATAAGTGTATGCCACTGTTACAACCGCCCCCATGCCAGGGGCGGTTGTAACAATCATTGGGGACAGTTGTAACACTTTACAATGATACCCAATTTAACTAATTAAAACAGTTTTATTGCTCAAAGATTACCAAAACACTTCTAAATAGTATGACAATATTGTAAGAGAATCATATAAACAGTCTTTTTAGTTTTAACCTTTAAAATATATATCTGCACAACGAATCAGGTATTTTGATAGTTGACGCTCTTGATCTTCAGTGAAAACTCTGTTATGAGCTACATATCCCATACTAACATTTTCTACCTGGCCATGGTCATTTTCACTTGGTTTATCCCTCTTTTGTTTGTATCTTAATAGAGAGACGTAATTAACGCCGTATTTCTCTGCTACTCGTCTCAAAGAAGCCCCTTGTTTGACTTCATCGTAAGCGTTCTGGTACAATAATATATCGGTTTCGCCTCTAGAAGTCTTTCGAATGCGTTTCCGAGGCACCTGCAATGAAAAAAAAAACAAAAAAGGTGTTACAACCATACCCACGAATATCGTTACAACCGTACCCATACCCACATTTATAAATAAAATGGCCACATTGACGAAACAGAATAACTGACACAAAAACGAATCAATATTTTATAATCTCTCAAATACAGTAATTACGTATACAAACACACAACACGATAAACTATAATAACAAGTAGCTTTAACGTAAAGAAATTCTACAAAAATACTTACTTTTGGTCGAAAAAACACAATAGCCCTTTCTGGAAGCGTATAAAGCGCGCGGAGAGCGGCACAACACTGAGAATCATGTCCGGACCTGCAACCCGCGCATCTTTCCCCTTGTACCCCCTCACCTACCGCATACAGTTTTGAGAATATTCGAGTTGTTACAACCGTACCCTGCACAGTGTTTTATGAAGCCCGATTTTCGGACATCCCATTTTTATTGAAAAACCTGACAGAAATGATCATTTAAATGCAAGATTTCGTATCCCCATTTAGCTACCAGGTCTAGTTTCTGAGTTATAATTTTTTGAAAATCGTAATTTTTCCATCCGGATATTAAGAAAAAAATTAATTACGCTTAAACTAAGCGTGATACGAAATAATGATGTGAGATACATTGATGGTGCATCTTATGCTGAGTATTTAAGTCCATAAATGAACCTCGCACCATTGTTAGATCGAGTTTTATACGAGTTTTTCGGTTTATAGTTTTTCTTAATTTTCTCGAAAATTCCGCCGTTTCGGGAAAAGTTATCTATACAGAAATAATTCTATTTACTTCCCCAATACACTACATAATTATGACAACCCAAATCCATGGAACTCAGAAGTTATTCCAATTTAACTATTTTTGTTAGGGTTGTCAATTTTTTTAATCCTTATTTTGTGGATAAAATTTTTCGTAAAAGTAAAAGTTCCGTAGTCAGAATGACAAACAAAACGTGAACCAGTTTACTGGCAGCCTACCGAGACCTTTCAAAAATATATATTTATTTATCATTATTTCTTAAAAACTGTATATACAAGTAAAAAACATTGTACAAAGGCGGACTTAATGCCTTACGCATTTTCTAGCAGTTGACCTTATGGTAGTCCAGAAACAAAACGGCGGGTGCAACTTAAAAGAGAGAAACAGAGAGGAATATAATATAATTGATAAATACATACATGTAAACAATATTGTTAAGAAAAAAAGAGTCCAACGAATTACCGCTGTGACGATTCTACCAGCTTCTTGCGAGAAATATCAAGTTAAAAGTCCCCTTCAGGTTTGACTCTGACCATCATGTGCATTGGGATTCTCATTCCCTGGCATTAAAGAGTCATCTGGTCGAGGCCCAGAAAGACCATCTCCAGCAGAGCGGGTCAGGTTCTGCTAAGGTAGAGTAGTCCCATGGGTCGTGACCGGCTCCATGATTACTAAGAAATTAAAGAGTAAAATATTTGGTGTATGCTCCACTGCGTTACCAGGTAGGCTACGGTGCCACTAAAGAGATGTACGCAATAGACAAACGAAAACAACATAAGCCCGAAGGCATAGCTGGTAGTCAAGTTAAAAATATTTATGAGAGTTTTAGCTAGTAGAAACTGTTACCGCCTTCACCGCGTGGAGGTACTCCCAGCTTATATTATTGCTATTGCATTATGTGGATTTTGCGTGTCATTAAGCAGTATTTAGTACGTACTACAAAAATACTTACCTAAATAACACAAAATGCCTGAATATGTCTTTTAATGTAAATCGATGAATCATATTTTATTTAAATACCAAGCTGATATCCTGGCTTATTCCCGTCAGATTATCCAAACCACCGATTTTACTACAAGGTAGATATATTTTTTGGCAAAGTTATATAAAATCCGGACATAAATAAAAATCTGAGATTTTGACAGCCCTAACGACGTAAAATCCGGATTAAACTTAAAATCGTTGTGGTTTCCAAGTTCCATGGAATTGGGGTGTAAAATTTATGTGGTGTATTGGAGAAGTAAATAGAATTATTTTTGTATAGATAACTTTTCCCGAAACGGCGGAATTTTCGAGAAAATTAAGAAAAACTATAAACCGAAAAACTCGGATAAAACTCGATCTAACAATGGTGCGAGGTTCATTTATGGACTAAAATACTCGGCATAAGTTGCGCCATCAATGTATCTCACATCATTATTTCGTATCACGCTTAGTTTAAGCGTAATTAATTTTTTTCTTAATATCCGGATGGAAAAATTACGATTTTCAAAAAATTATAACTCAGAAACTAGACCTGGTAGCTAAATGGGGATACGAAATCTTGCATTTAAATGATCATTTCTGTCAGGTTTTTCAATAAAAATGGGATGTCCGAAAATCGGGCTTCATAAAACACTGTGCCCTGTTACAACCGTACCCAGTCTACCCTAAATCTATTTAGTTTCCTTATATTTGAAAACTTTTTTGTATTGTGCGACAATGTTTGAAATAAGATACTGTTATTTTGGCTTAGTTCATTGGATGCGTATTTCTTTGGTTTAGTCCCATCTCTTCCCCTTCCCATCTCTTCCCCTTCCCATCTCTTCCCCTTCCCATCTCTTCCCCTGTGCGTTTATAACAAAAAAAAAATCCATCTCTAAGAAACGTAATATAGGCGAAGAGATGGGAAGGGGAAGAGACAGGACTAAACCATTTCTTTAAGCTATCCGATGCCATAAGACTCTACGATTTTTTTTGAGATACTGCTTTTTAGCTTAGCACGGCAGAGCTCCCGTGATAAATATTTGCCTATTCTCTTTTATTTATTGTTTTTTCATGTAGGTTGCTATCTTCAATTCTAGCTCAATGGATATCTATTTAAGGTTAATTAACAATATCACATCCCTGTTTAGTGTCCGTCTTTATTGACTATCCATCCACTAAATTTCCATTTTAAATGGTATTTTTTTCTGGTATTCGTACCGCTAACGCCATCTTCATAATGAAGCATGAACTTAAATCTAGGCCTCATACTGCTTCACACGAGTTTTGTTTGGAGTTCACTCCGCAAGTCATGACGTTTCTGCCGACTCGTCTTTCACTACCGACAGATGACGGTACTACAAAACTACACAGCCTAAATGCCCTAGGGATGTTATCACCGCGTCGGGGATAGTGCAAATCCGCGGAACTAGCATTGGATAATTCCGCTTAACTGACAAATGTAGCCAATTTAAAATTTCGCGGGCAATGCACGCAAGATCCTAATCGGATAAACTTTTAACCTTCCCCTGTAAACCTACACGTAGTGCAGATACGCGCACTTTACGTATGGTAGATTCGCGGATTTGCACTATCCCCGACGCGATGTGAGTATGGTTTTGCGGTTAGCGAGCCGCTCGCAAACAATAACACGGATAAGACCTCTTTATTAGAAGAAAATATACGTAACAATAGACTGCGATATTCTGATTTGAACACGGACATGCAGTGATGACAAACAATTAGTTGATTATACCTCGCTTCAGGACCACCGCTGCTGGAGGCGGTCTCTCTCCTGCATGAGCAGCTCGGTCTCCTGCTTCAAGCGCTCAGTAGCCTGGCTCAGCCACTCCCGGTCCTGCTTCATGCCTTCGCGCTCGCCTTTCACCTTGGTCAGAGCATACACCATGTCTGGAAAATATCAAGTAAAAAAACATTCTTTAATGTCCAGTGGCTAGGAAAAAATATACATTTTTGTTACTTAGATTCTCACAACATCAGTGTGCATATAGGCAAAATGTAGTTGGTTACACATAGTTTTTTTTTATAGTGATATAACGTTCCAACTGAAGAAGACTAAAATATGTTAAATGTCATAGCTCATTATTACAGATCACTACATAGTATAAAACAAAGTCGCTTCCCGCTGTCTGTCTGTCCCTATGTATGCGTAGATCTTTAAAACTACACAACGGATTTTAATGCGGTTTTTTTAATAGATAGAGTGATTTAAGAGGAAGATTTTAAAGCTATAAAACGTACACGTGCGAAGCCTAGGCGGGTCGCTAGTTAATCATAAAACAATTTCGCTCAAGGTCTAAATATATTCCACAATAATAATTTCTAGATAATTATGTTTTTACATAGGAAATGTGCTGAACAGGTAATTTGGAATGATTTTAAAACATCCAAATACACACAGGTAGGTACACTACAAAAAGTAAAATAAATAAATATATAAAAGATAAATATACCTAAATATAAATAAGCTAGCGATTACAAATATTATAAAAATATGGTGTATAATGGCGCACGGCTGCATCATCGATAGACGAATAAAAAATCTCGGTTCGCCATCAAAGGCGTGTTTCACCAGAAAGTTTACATCAAATATATGTATTGCTTTTCCCAACCGTTGTTTACAGTGTAAATACGCGGTTCGATAGTTCGCTGTGCAAATTGAATCGAATACAGGTACCTACTGATAATTATTATTCCACATCGAAAGCAATGTAGATAAAATAAATATTACCTCCATGAGTCAAAGAAAATAAATGGAAAATGTATAGTGAATTCGCAAGATTAATTTATATTTTTTTTGCGCAAATCGCTGGAGCAGGAAATCATACTAACGGTAAGGATACACGGCGACACATCACACTCGACACTCAGTATCGACACCGAGTGTCGTAGTGTGTACATCGCCGTTACACTGAGTTGCGCATTAGCTCGGGTTTAATTTCAGTGTCTCGATTGCATTGTGTCGAATGTCAGTGTCACCGTGTATCCTTACCGTAAGACTGAGCGCATACGGGCCAATAAGCAACTGGGACACTTTATTCGGAGACACAGTTTTGTGTCCAAAGACACTAAACTGTGTCCGTAGCGACTGATATTTTCAATCCCGAAGAAAAAAGCGGTCGCTCGAGCAAACAAGACGATATGGTTGCATACACCAAACGGCCACTGCAGCTGCAGCAGTATACAAATAGCCATCGACTGTATGGAACAACTTCCAGCCGAAACCAATAACCGATGTTGATCGAAAATCTTTGGACTGATGTAGGATTTTGACTTTACATACATACATAATCAACCAATAACTGTCCTAGTGCTGGGCACAGGCCCCTTCTCAGAATGGGAAGGGTTTTAGGCCTAAGGCTGAGCATCCACCAGAGCTGTGCTAAGCTGCGTAGCGAGGAATGTGTTTTGTGAGCACCAATAGAATCACTTCATTTACCTAGCTTGTCTCTGTGCAGCTGGTGGATATGGGCTTAGCGGAGCGAGGGTTTTGTTCATACAAAACAAGCGAGAAATGCGAGCGAGGGAAGGTGTTGCGAGGAATATGTTGCGAGGAATGTGTTACGAGGAATGTGTGCGAGGATTTGAAAATATGCGCCTACCAGCCAGTCAATAGATGGTGATTGGAAGAGGTAGACGATCATTTGTACACATTAACACATTACGCATTCCTCGCACAGCTCTGGTGGAAAGGGTCACATCGTTTCAGATCCTCGCTACACATTTTCGTACCGCACATGTTCCTCGCACAGCTCTGCTGGATGTCCAGCCTTAGTCCACCACGCTAGCCTGGTGCGGGTCGGCGGACTATACACGCTAAGATTTAATTGGTTATTTTACTAGACGTTGTTCAGACCATGGTCTACAACAATTACGAACATAGGATCAAAAAAAAAAAAAAGAAAAAAAAAATTGGCGTTATTAAAAAGCCGTATGTTGCTCAAACGTGTTCAAACATTAAAGTGCTCATCGTGGCAATCGCGGTAAAGTTCCCGGCAAATAACTCGAACCATCATGGCGCCGACTTCGCAGGTCCCCCCCATTGTGTCTTTGGTGGTGTATTTTTTTAGTTTTTTTTAAAGATCAATAACGTTTTTTTTATTTGATGCATTTGAATTGTAGTAAACCATGGTCTGAACAACGTTTGTCTAGCAAAACAACCAATTAAATTTCAGCGTATACTATGGAGAACTTTATGGCGCCCTCTCAGATGTGCAGGTTTCCTTACGATGTTTACGTTCACCATTATGAGTGCCTTTCCACCAGAAATGTGCTATGCAGGTATGCTGCGAGAATGTAAAAGCTAAGCTACGAAACTATGTGACCGTTTCCACTGATGCTAAGCTATGTAGCGGAGCGAGTAAGATTTTATAATAATGATGATAAGCTACACCACTCGCGAGCATCCATAGCACGCATCCACAGCTCGCATTCATAGCACGCATCTACAGCACGCATCCTTCCATATAAAAAACGTAGCTTCGTTCAATTAGTTTCCACCAGTGCTATGCTATGTGGACCAATGAATGTGATTGGTGGAAATCAAACGTATCCATAGCAACGTTACATAGCACATCTCTGGTAGAAAAGCAGCCTTACGCAAGTGATAGCTGATCAAATTCTGGGGGCTAATTCTACTAACAGAAACTTTTATCAATTGCAACTGAATCGTTCATTCAGACAGTTTTCGTTTACGAAAACTATCAAAATGTTTAGTTTTGTTTTTGCTGTCAAACAATTTGATAGTTTTTGTAAACGAAAACTGTCTGAATAAACGATTCAGGTGCAATTGATAAACGTTTCTGTTAGTACAATTGGGCTCCTGATCCGCACATGAATTCGAAAAGTCAGAGATGTGACGCCGGATACTAAATGTTACAAAGACAAAAAATCAATGGGCAACATAGTCCTAGTGTCAAAATGTACAAAAGTCTTAATGTATATGAATGTGCATATGACAAAAAATAATTGTTGCTTATGGGTCTAATTGTTAGATTGCCAAAATGTACAAAAGATAAAACATAATTGTGCCAAAATGCATCGTGGTCCAATTGTCACACAGTCAGGATTCGAACCCACAAACCTGGGTTTCGAAGGTAGAATCACTAACGACTGAGCCTACATACACCTATCTGCTACTTACTTGATATCAACCAACATACTTCTCTGCACTGGATATCTAATTAAAATCTCTTCTCTACCTAATCTCTTTGAGTATAAATACTCCTTCAAAGTTCGATATCCTTGAAAAAGATGATTGAAATGTCATTTCATTTGTTCTGTTCTGTGGCATTTGGACAAAATGACATTTTGGCACTAGGCAATTTGTACAATTGAACATTACAGCTTTATTGTATTCTATCATAGCGGCATTTGGGCAAAATTACATTTTGGCACTAGGCAATTTGTACATTTTGACACTAGGACTATGTTGCCCATTGATTTTTCGTCTTTGTAACATTTAGTATCCGGCGTCAGAGATGTGAGCTGGTTTCGCATTCGGATCCTCCTGCATGGAATCTGCTATAAGATTTAACTATACTTCTATTGAATTTCTGTCATGAACCTACATCAATCCAAAGATTTTGGATTGAGATCGGTTATTGGTTTCGGCCGTTAGTGTCCCATCTGTGGTCAGCCTTAAAAACATCCTCCATACGTTGGAATTCCGTTTATAAACATTAAAATAATTAACATTCAATTGTATACAATATTCACTGCTAAATATTTACTAATTACCTACAAGTGGTCCTTCACTGCAATATGTGGTATTTGAAGCCAAGCTAGTTTCAACGAGGTCACTGTATGTTAATATTAAACACAAAATAATTGGAATATCTTAATCGATTCCTTTCAAGTATGTCGATTAAGATTACATATCTATTTCAGGAGAACACTCGTGTTAACTGCTGCGCTTGCGCTGCCTCAGATCAAGCATAACCGTAAGAAACCTTTTCTTATTCTTGATGCAAAGGAAATCCTTTTAATATTCGAATCGTTCAAGATTACAAGTACCTTTGCTTGTAACATACAAAACTCATTGTTTTAACATCAGATTCTCAAATAAATTGAACTCATAGCTTGATTTCAAAATAAACTCAATATAAAAAAACATTATAGGTACTTAACATTTAAAATTAATTTTAAAATGTGCAAATATAAAAATACTTCAAATGTGCAGCTGACTCATGCACGCACAATTTCGAAACTATGAAGTGAAGTAATGAATGTTCAAAAAAACTCACTGTCTAGTTCGAAGTAATGAGCCTCGTGGATCAGCAGGTCCAGGTACGGGAAGTCAGCAGGCAGGAGCAGCTTTTTGTTGCGTAGGAAGTTGAGTATGTGGCGGAACATTCCGCCATCACGGTCGATGAAATAGTGTTGTTTCAGAGTGTCCAGCACGATCGGGATCGTCCCGCTGAACATCTTGCCGAGCCGCGACTCCGGGTAGCTGCACACGAATAACGATAGCTGCTCTCAATACATGCACATACATTTCATCAAATCGATGCATCCGTCGTTTAACATCTCGAACGTTCAGTGTGATCAATTCTCGAGTGTTGCAAATTGCTCGTGCGTCAGTGACTCGTTGATATTACACTCGTTGATTCGAGTGAACTAGATTTAAAATGGTTCGAGATTGAGTGCTCTTCAACTATATTAAAGGGTAGGATTGTGAAGGAAAAACATGCGGTCAGCAGCCTAATACTGAACAGGTTTTGATATGTTCATGATTTTTAAGGTTTTGACGAGAATAATATTTTATATTGTGCGGTGTGCCCCCAAGTGAGTTGATTAAAAGAAAAAGTGACGGGGGCGAAGGCGGCGATGCGGGGCGGGGTTGGAGCGCGGTATATCCCGCAGGCCCCGCGGCATCACCGCCGGGCACGCCACCCGACCAGCGCTCCCACCGAGAAATAACACGCCGAGTTCAGATAAAACAAGCTTATGTACCTACAATCCAAGCTAACTGCGAATATAACACGCATTATGTAATCACATAACGCAGACACAATTGCAGTGAGACCGTGACGATTCGCATCCTGTCTTGTCCCTTCTTCGTCGCCACTGTTGCTGTGCCGCGAAAGTTGCATATCTTAACAACTATGTATTAGTATGTAGTTTCATAAACGCTTACGTTGGTTCGTCGATTCATTTGATTGATATGGGGACCAATTTACTTTGTCATTTACTTATTATCTACCTAGTAACGTACCTACGAGGTAGGTTCTTTGGAAATACATTGCATAGCTTTCAATGTCTACATGCTACTTTTGATGCACGCATTTCACTTGAATTTGGAAATTCGCGTTTGGTTTATCCTGATTGTACTGAATAATTAACTGAATAATAGAGCGACTATGTACGCATTTTCGATTTTGATTATAGCGCTTTATGTGACTTGGGAATTAATATTTTTTAGCTTAGGTATTGTTTAAACTGCTTGCATTCATATAAAAGCACCCATAATAATTTCATGCAAACAACATCCTAAATGATCTTGTATGTAACAATTTTTATTTATTTAGGTTTAATCGTGGGTTTAATGTCCATAAAGGAGTTTATACACTATTATAATTATGCATATAATACCTATAAACTCACGTCGTCAGAACCGAGATTTTCACCTTGCACTTTTGTCCAATACAGTGTTTTGCAGTTCGAACGAATCCATACGAATACGTTTTCCATCAACTTCCACATTCATCAGTTTCTAGGTTTCTATACTAATTGGGAATGAAATATAATACAGTGAAGGGCCATGACGGTTTACTGCCCCTAGGCAGTGTTTCAATTCGACATTGCTAATGGCATCAGTCTTGCTTGTCGTCAGGAAGATGACTAAGGACAAAATGTAAATGGTCGTCGTGCGATCAAAAACTATATTTTCTGGAACTTTAGAAAATTCGGTTATAAAGCCAATGTCAACAATTGACATGAGCATTTTTGCGACTTATTTACTTATATTGCCAAACATGGTAGCATGGTAGGCATGGATTTATATTTAAATATGTATTGATTTAACCTTTTACGAATCAACGGTTCATCTCTTTAAACATTTCAGAATCTATTGATTCGGGTTTTTATGAGACCTAACTCTGTCACCGGTTGGCGACCAAGTACCTAAATACTGTGATGGAGGGTAGACCAATTAGATATAAACCAGTCAATGTATTTGACGCATATCCTCATAAGTTTCGAACACTTCGGACATTCGTGGAAAGAGAAATATTATATTCAAATATTTCTTAAAAGTTGCTTCTAAAGTTTCAAAGATATTTACGCAGTCAGAGTTTCCAGAGACGATGTGTAGATGGTTCCCCCCACGTCAATGTGCACAGGAGCGTTGTACTTGGTGGTGGGTGCAACGCGCGGGATGCCTACGATCAGCTTCTTCTCCATGGGGCCGTCCTCGGGCAAAGGACTACCTGGCTTCACTGGCAGCATCTTGGAAGATATCTGAAAAGATGTATGGAATATGTTCAAATACACTCTGTGGATAATGAATCTATTATTAAGGCAGCTTGATTTTCTGACCTATATGAAATTTATGTTATGTTTATGCTCTTGATCGACCTCTGAGTCGCAGTATTGCAGTGTGATGGTGCTACAAAGAAGTAGGTTATCAACTAAGGAGTGGCATTGGAAAATAATACCTTGCCAATGGATATTTGTGGAAAACGTTGAGATGATCGTACCCGAGACGATAAGTTCATTATCCATACTAAACAAGTGTCCTCCATTCCGTCTTGCCTATTTCATAAAGTCCGAAAACCGTAAGAATCAAAATTTATCGGAATAGCATTTATTTGCAGTACTGCCAATGTTGGATTCAATATCGATGATTATTATGTGTATAGTGTAGTTAACATTAAAAATAGATATAATCAAGATAGATAGAAGGGTTCATCTTAAAAGCACTGTACCTCGTTTGCACTACTTAGAGCACATTCACCGTTCCTATAGTTAATATACGCAGTGTAGGCTATATTTACCACTTTATTTACTTCTACATGGCTTCTATTTTAGTTTTGTACGTACAATTTTAATTCATCGCATAATGGTAGTGTGCCCCGGGTTATCGGGAGAGCGGCTGGCCGCGGGCACTAGCTCCGCTCTATAGACCACATCTTACTGCCCCGGGCATATGCCAGCGGCGCGGCGGCGGTACGAAATTGGAGTACGTAATAAAAAATATACGAGTATATATACTACATACCCCGCAACAATGCAGTACTTGATAAATTAAGGCGTTAATTATATAGTTTCGTGAAGTTATATAGACTTCAAGTACATAAGTCTACATTTAGAGTGGTTGACATTAAAATGCACTTGTTATACGACCGTGCACTTGTTAGGAGTTGAGCAATATTTATACGATAGTTAGGTTGTTTTGTCTGCACCATTACAAAACGAGGATCAAACCTGTGTTTTATGAAGCATTAGTCAAAATGATCGCTATGTGGGAAATACCGCGATGAGCCAACGTATTCATAAACACGAATGGAACGTTGTATTGAGCCGTAGGTACCCATTTCGATGATGTTTCAAAATGTAAAAGTGCAAGAGACGTGAGGTTTGCGCCGGCGCCGTCAGCGTGGGAGCATCCCGCGAGAGCCGACCCACTGCCATCGCTCCCACGGCACCCTTCACCGACTATTCATCAATCAATACTTTACATTACTTATATACAATATTTGTATTTTAATCCGTAAATAAAATTTTAAACGCCAGAACATCTAAATTTGCACAATAAAACAGAGCTGACGCCCCATTGATGTCACGAATATTTACCAACAAAATCGAAATTGATGACTATGAGCTATTTACTCAGCACAACAGTTACACAATTAGTTATAATAGCTAGCTACATATTCAGGATGTTTGTAAGTAGATAACAAATTGCCATGAAAATTGTCATTTGCGATGTCGTGTGGCTGACTAAGCGCTCGAGGCCATACACCGGACCAAGTCCGACTTCAATTATTTTTTATCTCGTGAATGCATCTCCGGCGCAGTCGTCTGGTGGCCTATCTCACTAGTTTCACACCTAGCGCCCTATTCACGTGGTAGACTTATGCTTCTGTAAAGCCCTCTTTATTCGTCAGACTTCCGAGCTGGCTCGGGTGGATGAATATTCGAAATACATTAACAAAAATTAAGAACGTTATCAACTGAAAGTTAACAATGCAGATGTTTAAAACTCCAATTATGATAATGAAAACTCAAACCACTGCCGTTAAGTAATAAGACAAAAAAATATTAAAACATACTGAAACTACTATATTGTTAACAACCCAGCAGAACAATGATTTGTTAATTTATTTTTAAAGATTATTCTAGTATTCTCCTGGTTACATTAAATAAATAATTACCGTACTTAAATATGCTGTAAATAACTACCGTAAATATGTTGTGGTAATTCACACCTTTCTTTATCATCCTCAATTTTCATAATTAATTTAATGTATTTTTTTTTATGTATGGACTCCATTTTATTCACTTGACAGATAGAACTGTGTTGCTGGAGAGTTTGTTGCGCCGCCGTTTCTTCTTCACAGCATAAACACTAAGAAGCGGTGAAGGGCGGGCGTTTTGGAGGCTGTCTTTTGTAACATTGGAGTTCAAAAAGAACTATATTCTAGTCTATTTTGAATAAATGAGTTTTGAAGTCGAAGTTGATCTGATAAAGCAGAATATAAATACTTATCTTAGCTTTTTTGTTGTTTTTGGCCCATTAAAACTAGATTAGAAAAGAAGAATTAAAACTGTACGTGTTAAAAGCCAGACACTAACAACACATGTACAAGGTTAGTCAGAAAGGGGGTACTAATCCGAAAGGGTGTCAAAGTACCCATAATAATGAGTAACTTTTGTTCCACCACTTCCCCAAAAGTCAATCATTTAAGAGAAACAGCTGTTCAAAAATTCCAAAAAAAAAATTGCTAAAATCTATCTAATCTATCCTCAGCTATGATCAGCTGTGTCACATTAAAGGTCATAGGTATTTGGGGTCGTGACCCCTTTGTAATTCGTGAATTAGAAGCTTGATTTTCTGAGTTCGTAACTAAGGCAGGGATGAAGCGTTTTTGAAAAAACTAAAATAAAAATATTTTTTACGGTAATAAACAAAATCGAATTTTTAAATTTTAACACTTGCTTTAAAACAGTCATCAGTGATACTTTAAGTGGCATGCGGATTAGTACCCCCTTTCCGACTAACCTTGTATAGGCATTCACAACACAAGCTAAAACTTATAGACAGGTACGTTATAAAACTTAATCACTGACGGCAGGAGTACTTAGTCAAAAACAGAAAATAATTCGTCATCGTACGTAACTGAGTAGCAGTACATAGTATAGAGTTCGAAAAACGGGTTGGAAATCAAGCGAGCAAAGTCGGCTACTGTAGACTTGTAGTTACAGTAGCGAGCCGCTAGGGGGCGTTACGTCGCGAAGCAAGCCACCACTCTTACCTGTCTGGTTTCATTATAAATATGCCTTAGGCTGTTTGCCTGCTTCGCGACAGCCCAAATACCCAATCACTGGATATGAACCAACGCAATAAACATGAACGGTCTTAGGTTTTCGATACTTACGTGTATAAAACATATAATACTTACCCACATATCTATGTAATGTTAATTACTTGCACAAGAGATAATTTGTAACAGTTTCTAAATTGTCAAGAATAAATAATTGAAAAAGAAAAACGTGCTGCACCACATAAGTATTTCTTTCGTAATTCAGTTTTTTTTTTCTCTTTGTTGCTAAAGATAATTAATTTAACCTACAGAATTACCTAATAATTAATACAGAATTAAGTAACTAATTTACATTAAAATACAGCAGACGCTAATGCATTTATAATTTCATGGTTGAGTGCAAAAACTATCACAAAATACCTGTAAACTGCTTGTTATTTTATAATATTGAGTCTTTACGTATAGGTATATGTGCAAGCCGCCAAAATTATATTGTAGTTCGTGACACGTTATCCCCGAAGTATTAATGAATATTAACACATTTTCACGTGCATTTTCTGAGTTTTCGGGAGCACGGCCACATATCAAGCTCTACATTTCCAGTATGGGCTGAACACGCATTTTATAGGATTGTACACAATGAGAGGTCAGATTATACGTGAAATATAATAATATGTAGCAGTGAGTAATGAAAAAGTTTGATTTAAAAAAATATGTCAGTAAGTACATACTTCTCAATTGACTGAAGGTAATATAAATGATAAATCACTGTTTTCTGGTTGTAGGTACTTTGTATTTCAGTAAAATACAAAGTACCTACAACCGTACAAAGTGGTAACGTAAATCAGTGGATTATTTTGCTTTAATATACATTAGGGTTAGTACTGTGCGATAAATGGCGATAGACGCCCTTAATCTAGAGTTGCTAACCGTACTGTTTTCCCAGGACTTATCCTAGTTTTTGTAGGGTCCTGGGATGTCCTGGATAGTTTTTAATCGGCGTTCTTGATTTTTAAAGCTTCCCTGATAAGGTCATGTATTTTAAAATTCTCGTTTTCAACTCGTAAAGTTTTATTCAAATACTTGTATTAAAAAATATGATTATTATTATTACTTGAATTTCATTTAACCTTTTTTCACTACTTATTCATTTAACTATTGCAACTCTATTACTGCGTTGGGGTCTAATTCTCCTAAAATAAATCTTGATAAATCACAACCGAACCAAGGCCGAACCGTTCATTCAGACAGTTCTCAATTTCAAAAGCTATCAAATTGTTTGACACAAAAAACAAAATCAATCATTTTGAAAGTTTTCGAAAACAAAAACTGACTGACGGTTGTGGTTCGATTGCGTTTGGCAACAATTATTTTAGGAGAATTGGGCCCATGATTTTAAACTGAATTGTCCTAGTTTTTTTCAACTTCAAATCCTAATTTTTGAAATTTGTGGCTGGCAACCGTAAATTAATCTCATGGGACTTACTGTCGCTGACAAACATTGGATTTCCTACAACACCTCTCTGCATGGAAAAATCGGTGCGATGATAAGTCGTGTAATAAAGTTGGTTCCATCTCCGCCAAGGAACATCAACTCTCCACCCAGCCTACGGCATGGCTCTGCTAGACGCCAGCATATCGATGAATTACCCACACAAGCCACGCTATCAACAATTCTACAACACCTAAGTATATCAAACAAAAATAATAATAACTTACCGGCCAACCATTTTCATCAAGGCCCAGAAGACCATCACGTAAAACAGGCATGTATTTTAATATTTATTGGTACAGTGACTACGACGACTGTGGTGGAGGCGTATGCGCTTGCGGCGCTCGTGCGTTCTTTTCCACCGCTCGCGGGCTTAACCATAGCCCGAGGCTACGTCGACAACGATCATTCTGCTCTTACCGACTTACGACATCACTATAAATATTCATTTTGTGACGTATCATTCTGCTGTACAAAAAGTCAGCTTTAGAACAAACAGAACCCGTAATATTTTCACGTTTTTTTGCCACAGCATCTATGGCGGGAGACGTATGCGCCCCAAGCAGAGCGTTCGTCCGCCATCGTCCGCGGTCGGAACGCTGCCCGAGGACACGGCCGCGACGAGCGTACCTCGTACTCTTTCAATATCGTCATGTAAAACTTTTAAAATACCGGTATGAATTGTAAAACCTACTTTTTCATTTTCTGAGAAAACAAGAGAGCTCTTTAGCCATACTAATGACTGTCGTCAACCATGTTGCTTTATAGCAGTTTTTTATCATAAAAGTTCATAATAGCTCAGCTCGAATTCTAATTAAATCGTATAGGTATAGTTAAACGCAGTGATCAGGTTTAGTCCCATCTCTTTCCCTTCCCATCTCTTCCCCTATGCGTTAATACCTACAAAAATATCCCATCTCTTCCTCTTCTTTAATTTTTGTAGGTATAAACGCATTGGGGAAGAGATGGGAATGGGAAGAGATGGGATTAAACCATTGATCAATGCTTTGTATACCTAGTCTTGCCATAAATATAGTAACGAAGAAAAAAATTTTTTTTATTGCACGTTTTACTTATTACTTTTACAGTGTGTTAGTTTATACATAAATATAAAACAATTTAAAATATAAAAAGCATATTCGAAGTGGTCTCCATTGGCTGCAATACAGTCCTTTAAACGTTGAGGCCAGTTATCAATAGAAGCACGCTCTCTTTCCATGGGAAAATTCTTCACTGCCAATCGTATGGATTGTTTTAGCAATCCAAATTATCATGGCGTTTAGAGCAAGCCATACTCTCTAAAACTGACCATAAATCATAATACAGCGGATTAAGATCGGGACTAGACGACGGCCAGTCTTCAGCTCTGATGAAGTCCGAAACGTTCACTTCCAACCAAGACTGCGTGGACCGAGTTTTATGACCCGGCGCCGAGTCTTGTTGGAAGGACCATACTTGGTTATTGAACATGGTGTTGTTAAGGGGCTTAACTACCTTCTCAAGAATGGTATCTTGATACACTTGTGCCGATGTTTTGATACCTTTTTCACAAAAATATGGCTCAGTCACTCCTTCATAGCTAACACCCCAAAAAACCTTCACTGAAGTCGGATAATGCCCACGTTGCACTCTGTCGACTAATTGGGAAGCTTCCTTAGAGCTTTGAGCATAAATACGGTGATTTTGTTTGTTAAAATGTTGCTTAATTGTAAAGATTTTCTCATCCGGAAACAAAATTTTTCTGTGACCTCCCTTTGCGTACCGCTTCAGTAGTTGTTTCGATTTTACCACCCTATTCTGTTTTAAATTATCAGTTAAAAAATGACCAGTGCGTCTCTTAAAGGCTGCAAGTCCTAAGTCATCTTTTAAAATACGCGACATGTTTCTGGGTGCTATCTGCATCTCCCGAGATAAAATCTTTTGCTTTCGGACAGGATTTCTTCGAATTCTTTCCCTTACTGCTTTGACCACCTTTTTCGTACGAACACTACGTGGACGGCCAGATCTTTTTCTGTCACAACCAGAGGAGGTCTCATTGTACCTATTATTAGCCCGGTACACAAACATTTGACTAATACCAAGCGTATGGAGAGTTTAAAAAATTGCATTTTCTCCATACCAACTTTGTGTAATGCAATCACAGCGATTCGGTTCTCTTTATCACCCCACTCCATTTTAATATCGCAAAATATTGTACAATGTATTGGCGCCAAAATTAGAAAACCCAATGAACAATCATAAAAATGAAAGATTCCAAATTCAAATGTAATATCTTTCTTATTTTTAACTGTAACAGTATTTATGGCCAGACTAAGTATAGCATCCCAAAAAATGCCAAATGACAAAAAAATAGGTTTGTTTTCGCAGTTAGCCGATTAATTAAAATAAATAATAACAAGTGTCTTTACTCTGCCATCAATTCCATTTGATACGGTTTAAATAAAAATGTTGTAGGGTGCTTCCCTAACTTAAGTAATGTCAATGCAGATGTAAAATGTCAAATTTAAACTTAAATGCAGAAAATGTCAGTGAGTGCTCAACGGGATGAATCTAAATAAAAATGCAAGTTGTCCGACTCAAACCACGTCTAATTGAACACTAAAAAATGTAAGATACACAAAACGCATAGAACAATGCAATATGTCAGTGTCAATGCACTGCCAAATGTAGGTCGCGTCCAAAGTGCAAATAGGTACGCGAGCCTACTGGCTAACTTATTGTAATAAATGTATTTTAAAACCCATGTACGTACACCGTACAAATGTTATCAAAGACTAATGTCTCAATTGGTACAATTGATTCATAAGTTGAAGAGGATGATGGCTCCTTACAATTTAACAATAAATCATATCTTATTATCGAATATCTATTTAATACCTACATGTACTCAGAGCTTGGTCAGACTTTATAATACGAATTTCAATCCGATTTTCCGGAATAAAAAATACTGTCTTACTTACTCGTATCAGAAGAGCAAGGTATTAAAAGGGTTAATTAATATTAACAATAATAAGGGACTTGTGGCTCAAGGATTCCCTCGCTCATCCGTTGTATAAGCTACTGCAAAAGCCCGAATATTGGTAAATCCTAGGTTTTACTTGTAAATCTTAGGATTAACCAACATGAGTTGGTAAATGTAAGGTTTGATATAAAATAAGACGATTTTCCTGGCTTTTACCATTAGAGTTTGGCACATGCTAGGTTTTACCAACGACGATTAGTAAATGTTGGTTTTGAAAGTATAACAATGTTAAATAATTATAAAGTATTTATTAAACATTATAATTACGAGTCAATAGCTGCATGTAAGTTACCTACCTACATCATTTTAAAACATTTTCATAATGTTTTATGTACAGTAAAATAACCAAAAATATTTTTTTTTGCGCAGACATAATACCTACGTTAGCTAAGCTAATTATTTATTAATTGTTCTTATCATTTGGTATTATAATTGTGATTTGTAAGTAGTGAAATAATTTGTTTGCACACTGCCCGCCAGTACGATAGTGATAATTAGCATTTACCATGCCTCTGGGGTAAAACCTAAGATTTACCAAAGCAATGCTAACAAAAGTCCAAAATTAAAGATTATCACAGAACAGTTCGGACTTTTACCTTCAAGACCAAGGTAAATTTTAGGTTTTACTGGAAAATCTTAGGATTTACCGTAGTTCGAGCTTTTACGGTAACATATACTTATTATTATATAAAGAGGACCTTCTGGACCTTCAGCTTCGGCCTCGGCTGTTATAACATACCCTATTGATATGACATTCGTTAAGAAAGATCAGGATACCAATAGTTTGAAAACCATATTGTGCTATATTCAGCTACTTAGACTTGAAACCGATCAAAGCTAGTTAGGAAAAGGTTACGCTGATGATTATTTTTCCCTTTCGCATGTGAAAAATGCAGATTTTTCTGCCACCTATCGACATAATACATAATTTCATAAAATATGATTTAAAAAAACGCGCTGTATTAAAACGGAGTCTTAATTAATTTTCTAATGATTTTTGATCCTTATAGGCGTCGGGGATGTATCCAACTTATTTACCAGATAATTTGTGACTATTATCAGTCAATTTACAAAGCTTTAGAAGTAAAATAAAGTTTAAGTTTAAGGCTTCACCCCCTTGAAAAGCTTTTAAACTTTGAGAAGTACTCTATGTGCTAATCCCGAAGCAACTCTGGATATAACATACACAATTAGGTATTGTCATTCTAGGCCATAAAATAATCCATTACAGAAATTGCTAATAATGATCCTTAAAAGGAATAAAAGTAGGAAATTAAATAAAATCAGCAAAAGTGTTTGTCTTTGCACAATCTCTTTGTGACACAAAGACTTTGGCCAAATGTAAAAACAAATCTGAGGATATCAATTAGATTAGATCACCCTTTCAGCCAGTAGAAAGCGTAAATGCTAACAGATTATATCAATAGAAATAATTAACATTCATAAGTGATCTCATAGCAAAATACTACGATCAACTATTAGCTTGCCGATCGTGGAGATTTTGGCAATATCCACCTTTCGTTGTAGCCACTAGTAGGAGTAATGGATGTATACTATACATCTAGACATAAAATAGTGTACTTTAATTAATTTTCTTGTGCTACGAATTGTCGTTATGGCTTTATTATAATTACTAATTACTGACTGAAGATGTACAACATAACTAAACAGCCTATCAAAGTCATCAAGTAACAGGCATTTTCAATAACCTACCTATCGGCTGATTACCCTACTAAAGATAGAAATTTGACATAAGCTCCTTAGAAGTAATGTCATATTTCTATCTCTAGTAGGGCAAACCGATAGATAGATAGATAGATAGATAAATAATTGATAAAAAACAAAGTTAAAAAAACTATAACCCGACTACGTAAAAAAGGGGTCTAAAAAGGACGAAACACGAAAATAATTCAAATAGAATTCCAGAAATGCATAGGTATAAAAATGGTCAAGGAGCCGTGTCGCACCCACTGTATACTAATACATACCATGTCTGTTTAATGGAGGTTTTCCTGGCACCCACATAATTATAAGTAGGTATACAGTAAGTGCGACCACGGCTCTACCTTGACCATTTTTGTACCTATGCATTTCTGGATTTCTATTTGAATTATTTTCTTGTTTTGTCCTTTTTAGACCCCTTTTTTTACGTAGTTTATAGTTTTTTCAACTTTATTTTTTATTTAATACTTTTCGGTTTCCCGATAGGGCATATACTTACACTAGCCGTGCCTTTCTTTTGATACCAAACACGTGATGATTATCTCAGTTAAATTTTTTCGAGGATAGAATCTTAGGTTTAAATTCCGTCATATAAAATTTTGATAATATTTATACAGGGTATAAACGAATTCGTGTAATTCCTCCAAACCACATGATCTATTAATGGTATAGATTAACCCCGCACGGGATTTAGATTGATTAAAAATAAAAATAAAACAGTTTTTTTTCTAATATTTTTTTAAGTGATGGAAAATTTCGATGCCATGCATAAATGAATGAAAGCATGGCCACACAGCTGACGGGCACGACTGGCGCAATATCGCTCCACGCAGTCAGTTAATTTGGGATACTAAAATTACTCAGATACAGAATACCATGTCTCGTTTATGAAAACTCTTTTTTATTAATTCTGACAAAAAAACCTATGCAGGGTCAATTAGTGGCACCAGTAGATCACGCGGTTTGAAGGAATTACACGAATTCGATTACACCCTGTATAGCCTATGTTACCCAGGCTATTATTAAGAATCTATTGACACTTCACTCATTAATGTCACTCGCCCAAGTGTACTGAAAACGGTACGGCCGCCATTGTTTATCTATTGTGTCTATAATTACAGTACTACACAGGTTAAAATCGGTTCAGTAGTTTAGGCGCTACGGTGGAACATACAGACATGACTGTATTACTGAACTTCGAAGTTTAAAATACCGATGTACTGTATTCATAAAGTTTAAAAGTACGAATTAGGTGAGTTAGAATGTACGCTATTACGAATTACTTTATTCAGAATGTTCATCATTCCGATGTACGTTACTCCGAAAGTTTACTATTACGAATTACGTCATTTAGAATGTTCATCATTCCGATGTACGGGACTCCGAAAGTTTACTATTACGAATTACGTCATTAAGAATGTTCATCATCGCGATGTACGGAACTCCGAAAGCTTACTATTACGAATTACTAAATTTCGAATGTTCAACGTCGAGATTCTGATAGAGTATTTCGCTTTTATGTATAGGTATAGATGTAAGGATAACTTAATTAAAATTTATTAAATGTTAAGTTCAGTTCATGTTAATTTTGTGTAACTAGCTAGGTACTAACTTGCCAGGGTTGCGGACTTTATTCGAAAGTTACCGCGGCCTTGGAACGCAAAGGGCATTAGGAGGAACACGGATGGGTTTTAGTCAGTAAGAGTCCGACACTCCCTTCCGCTCCTTCCGTAAGAAGTCAATTCATGATTTAACAACGTTAAAAAAAAGTAAAGCTATATAAGTATACAATTTTTATAATTACAAATGAACTATAACAGTGTATGGCTACAGAAATTAAAAATCTTAATCTAAATAGGTAATAGTAGTTTAATAAATTTTAAACATGCCAAAGTACCTAAATACTTTCTCAGAATGTCCATGATGAACATTCGAAATTTAGTAATTCGTAATAGTAAGCTTTCGGAGTTCCATACATCGCGATGATGAACATTCTTAATGACGTAATTCGTAATAGTAAACTTTCGGAGTCCCGTACATCGGAATGATGAACATTCTAAATGACGTAATTCGTAATAGTAAACTTTCGGAGTAACGTACATCGGAATGATGAACATTCTGAATAAAGTAATTCGTAATAGCGTACATTCTAACTCACCTAATTCGTACTTTTAAACTTTATGAATACAGTACATCGGTATTTTAAACTTCGAAGTTCAGTAATACAGTCATACAGACATAGGTACATAGACTGCCAAAATCATTACCCTTCCTTTTGACTTCGCCGTAGTCCTAGAATATAGGACCTATAATACATGACATACGTATGGAGGAACATACGAGGCCTAATTTCCGGATAACTGTTGAGTTCAAAGCAAGGCTCAGCAGCCGCAGTTGATTGCAGCATTATTGACAGATCAGACCATTGGGCATTATTGGGCAATTAGGACAACTATTGCAACCCAATATCCTGTTCACCTGTTCCGGTCTCCCCTGTCTGCTTTGATGGCTGGCTTCGTATTGACAATGAGAATTCGACTGGAAACGCACTCCAACATATGTAGGATACGGCTAAAATAATGATTGTGCGGCGATCAAACATCATTTCGTACACTGATTACTACATATTTGTGCTTTGTGGTGCATGAAAAGAGCCTCCAGGAGTGACGATAATACGTACTACGTCCGGCGCACCCTGGGCAGTTAGCCGCGCTACCAATCTTGCTGACTAGCTAATCTTTTCACCACGGCATGAGCTATTGTCATGTAGCTCGCGCTGATACGACTGAAGAAGACATATTTACCTATGTATGACAGATTTCCAACGTTTTTTTTACTACATACCAAGTAATGTAACAAAAAATCAGTCATCAAATCAATATTTTTACTCACACTTAAAGAGTACGTGAAGCGATTGAAATTAAAAAGTACAAGAATTTCAATCGGGAAGATGGTTACAAACTATCAGCATCATGGAATCCGGTCATCAGTAAGTGTTATCGTCGATGGGACGGTTTAGGCGAGTGTAAAGACGTCGTTAGTGTGGTGTGTTGAAGTACCGACGATAACTTTATAAAAAATCAAGATCGAGTGAGAATATGACAACTCCTCCGCCACTTCAGTCTACCCGTGACCACCGCCGGTGTAATTCGGCCGAAACGTCCGGATAAAGAGGTATTTTGTGTCTCTCTATCTTGTACAAATGATCCTTTCGACGTACAATTTAAAATGATTATGTAGGTATATGATTTAACAGTTCTATCACATGTTATTTACACGCTGGACCAAATAAAACATTAATTGTATGTAGGTACTTGAACTTGAAACGAATAATGGAAGATGAAAGGTCATTTTATCAAAGCAATTGTTGCAATTGTGTGAATATCAATTGTTGAATACAATATGAGATGTATTGAGACTTAAAAGGCTCAAGCGTACAATGAATGAATCGGTCGGCCAACAGGTATTCTTCTCAACTTAAGGCTATTTACTATGGCGTACTCGAATGCATTTTTAAAGTGCTGTACATACGTGTGACAAAGTGACAAATATCAACTCAGCTCATATGATTTTCGTGCCCCAAAGGTCACTTATAATGAAATGGGTAATTTATTCTGAAAATAATAAAAATTACTTAACTCTATTCAGCTTGTATAGGTATAAAATGTTGACAAATTCATTTCATTTTAAATATATTTTCATATTTTTAGTTAGAGGTTGTTCAAAGGGCGGCAAAGTGTGCCAGGAGGCTGCCCGGCGGGTAGGCCGGCCCTTCTATTCCAATTGTAATTACTGTCCCGAGGCGAGGTGCGCGCGAACAGAATAACCTGAATTAAAACTTTGTTGGGGCAACCTACGTAAAAATGAATGCACTGCGCCTAATGCACGGAACTGAAATCCTGTTGATAGCGTTGCAATTCTATTAGTGGAGAAACAGACCTTTGTGCACGTGTATTGCAGTGGGCGTGGAAATCCTTTGTTTTCTAAAAGAATTTACCTACATCAAGATAACCTAATAATCAAGCGTAGTCAAAGTATTATGTAAAAGACTCTCACATCCTTTATCTCACTATTTTCTAGTCTTTTTTAGACGACTGCGCAATAAGTATTTTGTTATTTTATGTAACCAGGAATGTGTAATCAGGAAGTAGTAAAATAATAATTTTTGAGCGGATTCATGTTCAAATTTTTAATTATAGGTAAAATTCGGCATAAGTTAATCGAAATACATATTGCAATTCTTTAGAAGAACTTAGTTTAGTTTTTTGGATATCGGCACCGGGCAGGCAGGAGACTTTTCTTAAGTCCCTGCAAAGAATGCTTCACACTAAGATTTTATCCGTATAATGGGTGCACGTGCAATATAAACTCAGGTATTTAAATACTCAATTTATATATACTCAATTTCCACGTGTAGAGGAAATAAATTGTCTAGGCTAGGGAAGTGGTGTCTAATTTCCCTCTCGGTAGGGATCTACTACTTTTGTCACAATTCTCCTGCCATGGGTAATTAAGGGATTAGGTACGCGACTAAGATTCCTCCAACGGTATTGACTATTGAAGTTACTTGTTGTGGGAGTTCAAGAGGAACGTCAAAGTTCAGTAGGTAGAGGATGTTTACCGGCCTTCAATATTCAGATAGACGAATCGAAATTAACATTAATATCTAAAATATGAAGTAACCTACTTTGTGGAACTGTTTCGCTTCCTTAACTAAGGTTAGTTCGAATAAAATTTTAGGATTTGAAGGTTTGAACTGATCTAATTTGACTTTATGACCTACTTGACACAATCATTAAATTTATCTTTCATAATTTATTTTTATTACTTTTATACAAGGTTAGTTTTAGTATATGCGAAACCTGAAACTAGTTTGTTCAGAATCACTAGGAGAATCGATTGACATATTTTTTACACCACATTTTTTTTTTGTTTTTTTTTTTCATAAATTTCAATTTTGTTTCAGTAGGTTTCTACCCATAACAATTGACGAGAATAGACACCTTGAGGCTTGAAATGGTCCGCTCGGTCAGTTTCCGTGTATTAGACAACTCCTGCATAGCACATCTCAGGCATTTCACACTTTTTTAGCGAACTTAACGCGACATAAACTAAGGTGTAACTTGGAGATTTACTAAAAAAAAACACATATTCAGGCAGTTCTGATGAAAATCTTGTTGGGGTGTCTCGGTTTTCGTATAAAGTAAAAATAACGTTGTATATCCTCAAAAAGTTTTAGTTTCAAGTGGTGATTGTATTTATAAAGCCTCAAAAATTATTTAAGAACGAAAACTAACTAATTATAATAATTGTATAAAAAAATAGAGATTAATATCATTTTGAATAATTATTAGGTCCAGATGACAAATTCCGAAATATTCGTCGACTGTAGGTACTGGTCCTATATCCACACGGTCTCAGGTTGGATTACTCTTGAAAATAATTCCTATTCCAAATTTCTATGGATTGAATTTTTGGAATTGGAATTACTCATTCGTTTAAATCCAACATTGGCACCAAACTGGTTAATATTGAGCATTTAATCAAAATTCCAATTGAGATTATAAATTATTTTATTCATAAAAATATGCATCTTTTCTTGGTACTTTTGAAATCGGAATATTGTATTAGTAACCGGATTGATATCGAAATTATTTTCCAGAGTTTATACTCTACGGGTCCCTTAGCCAAGGGACGAGCCGCGGGTAAATCACCAATTACGGGCATACTCTAAAACCCGGGACTGTAAATACCCAGTACTTTCAATAGAACCCAAGACCCTCGCGCTATCACGCTTAAGAGCTCTAGACAAGTACAGGAGCTAAAACAATTTACGCCATTTTTGCAAATCAATCCAGTAAGATACTACAACGGAATATATACATGAAAAATAGTGTACTAGTAACATAAAATTATATTGTGTACTAGCTTTTGCCCGCAGCTTCGCTTGCGTGAAATTTTAAACCCGCGTTTACCCCTTTTAGGTGTACCTAATTGTGATATCCAAAAAGCCCGGCTTCTATTACTTATTTTGAATAGTGTTTCCAAATTTCAAGTTAATTACCCCTGGAATAAGGATTGTCATACAAACGTTAATAACCCATTTCACCCCATTAGGGATGCAATTTCAAAAAAATGCTCAAACACGTATATGTTTATTTCTTACTGGAAGTCTAGATATTTAATTCCGTGCTTCCTACTTTAAAAGTACCAGATTTCTCATATAAACTTTCAACACTGATTTCATCCTCTTGGGGGTAGAATTTCCAAAAACGCTCGAACACGTGTACATTTATTTCTTACCAGAAACCTTCATATTTAATTTCATGCTTCTTACTTCAAAAATGACAGACTTACATACAAACTTAAACACCCTATTTCACCCCCTTAGGGGTTGAATTTCGAAAAACTCCTTCTTAGTGGATGACTACGTCACAAAAGGAACCTACTGTCAAAATTTCAACTTTCTAACCCCAGCGGTTTAGGCTGTGCGTTGATAGATCAGTCAGTCAGTCAGTCAGCTTCTCCTTTTATTTTTATTGTGTATTCCTTCCTACATAGACAGCCAATTTCCTAACGGAAGCGTTTTGCCTCCGCGGTACTGGGGTGAATGTAAATAGGTACAAACAAATCTGAATGTTGAAGCTGCATCTGCATTTTTGCATTGCCGTCCTTTCACAACAATTATTAATTTTTATGTAACAGATTGCCAAACATCAGCAGCACACTTGATGGAAAGTACACCTACAACACCGCGAGGTGATACGTTGCCAACATTAGAGACATGAGTCTTATGTGTCTGTAATTTCTTCGGTACTCAGATATAGGTATTTTGGTAGTAGTTCCTCGAACCCCGGACAAACTCATTCTCAAAGAGTTCATTTACTTAGCAGTATGTAGATAGTATTAAAAATATACTTAGCAGGTACGTTGTTCAAGAATTATTGGTGTATACTCAACACACAATAGAGCGGTCGTAACACAATGTCGTGGCCGCCGGCGGCGCTCGCAGCCTGTAGGCACCCTTTCCGTTTTATCAATAGTTTATGTTGGTGCCCCAGGCCACCTCGCCTCTAAGGCGCAAGCCACACCACTATTTTTTGCCCAGCTTCTACCAAAGCATAGTGCAGACAACAGTGGAAGTTATACTGCGTGTAGTTACCAGTTAAATGGTTATTTCTATAGATTGCAGTTTTTCTATGTATAACGTTCTAGTTTTTCTTTCTTTTTTAGTTTGGTTTCCAATTTCTACAAATAGCCATAAGCTTAAAACTGAAATTTCTCAAACGTAGCCTAATTTATCGGTGCTTGGTCCCATGCTACCATTCATTAATGTTTCATATTATTAACTGCCTCTGGTTTCATCGAACGAGCTAATGGAAATAGTTCAGACTTTGCAGAACAGTTCCTCTTTTAACATTGCGGATATATAATACAGGATGCTTTTATGCCCTACCGAGACGCGTGCTAGAAAGTTTGACGAGAACACGAAATCACGGAGTGTTATTAGCGTTCGGTATTAAGTTTCCTGGCGGTAAAAGGATTGTTACGTTATTATGAGCAGAGAAAAATCCCGATTTTTAACGTCAGCTCGTGTATTTTTGTCATAAAAGCCCTTTGTGTAGACTCGTGTATTTTTAAGTCTTTATCTTCATGCAAAGTATTAGGGTACGTCGGCCGGCTCACACAGTGAGCAGTACTCTGAATAGATTAATGTGTCTGCAAGTTTTCGTAAAACAGTGAATTGTATAAATTAACCGCTATTTTGTCACCTTTATTCACGACACATAGCTTTTATTTAGAACATTTTTGACTGGCATATATTTTATCTGTAACTGTAGAAACTGTACACACACTATTAGTTATGTACGAAATACATTATGTGAAATATGGCACCCTGTTGCGTGGCAACATGTCATAACCGAGCTACCTACTGCTAATACTTACTTTGAGTGCAAGCGTAATACACTGCTGTCTACTCAGTTTGAACGATATTAAACATTACTCGGTTTAAGTAAACTCAAGATGATCGATATCAAGACAACAAGTCGATAGAGTTCATAAGCTCTTTAGAGAAATGATCGATGTATAATTTTTGGCGTCATTTGGCAGTTCTACCTGCACCATAATAAAGGCTCTCAACATTCCGTCATGGGGCATCATGGCACTGACGTGACTACTTAATGTACCTGGAGCGAAACATTATCGCCGATCTTCAACAATTCATTTAGAACCGTAGCTACAATTTTAATGCGCCTGGTAAAATGTCACCGGTAACCCGTTAATGGGAAAAGGGACAGCTAATTTATTAATCGTTTAAAATATGCCAAAATGTGAAAGTTCGCATACGTCACATAAAATTGTACCCAAATTAAGACATTTCGGAAATATTTTTTTCTGCAGATTGCCCAAAATTCTCGTAGTCAATTTGAGCAGGCGCGGCGCGCGGTTTCATGCGGCACATCACGATTCGTTCATCGCCGTCGGCTCTGTATATAAAACGCACTGAGGTCATAAATTATTATTTAGCCACATCGGTTGCGGGGCGCACATGCAAATATGATTATTTTATATTATAAGCGGGGCATAATGTGGAACGGTTCGGGCGGGGGGTGAGGGGCCCGAGGCGTCGCGGCGCTCCTCGGTCGCCGGCAGCGCTCGGCGCCGACGATATTAAAGCACACCTAGCTCTGCTTTTGATACCTCCGGCAATTTCACTCGAGGCGCTCATCTGCAGAACAATCATTTCGAAAATTATTTTGAAACTGCCTGGAGCCTTCGAGACTGAGTCATTGAGCGATCGACTTACCACCGCCCGCGGTCGAGTTCTTAGACGTAGATACACATATACGAATACTGAAATATTTTCCATTGTGCTCTCTGAAAATGTAATATTGTTATGCCGTACGGGATAATGTTGTGTACGTTTCAAAAAGAGAAAAGCCAACTAATAGCTGCGCACGGCCACAATACGCACGTTTATTCAACTTCGGTTTGTATGAAAATGTAGGTGGGATCACCCACTGCGACCTACGAACAAGTTAGCCACAAATACGGGGCTTTATGGCGTGCAAACAAAAGGATGAATAGGTCGAATGACGGGTTTCTAAAAATAAAACAAACTAACAAATGAATTTGTATGAGTGAAATAAAAATAAATAATTAGCCAAAAAATTCATATTTAAAAGTGTTCTTTGGATTGATAGTTAAGTGTAGATATATGTATATCATATTTATTATTAAGGGTTGAGGCAAGTTTCCATACGTTACCACCCATAAGGACGTTTTTCTTTCTTTTAGAACCTATGTTTATTTCAAACTCAAACTCAAAAACTCATTTATTCAAAATAGACTAGAATTACTTAGTTCTTTTTGAACGTCAGTTTTACAATATAGACATCCCCCAAAAAGCCCTCCCTTCACCGCTTCCTAGTGTTTATGCTGTCAAGAAGAAACGGCGCAACAAACTCCCCAGCAACACATATTATGTCTGTCAAGTGAATAAAACTGACTATATCCAAAGAAAATCATAATATTTTTTACAATAATAAAATTATGCAATTATAGGAAAAGTAAAAATTAAAATAGTAAGTAGGTATATAAATCAATTCTCTATGAATTATGAATTTGAAACAAAAATACAAAGTGTAGAACTTTATCTCACAAATCTAGCTTTTCCAAAATGATTTTGAACTGGAAAAGGACCCAAGGCACCGCCGCGGGACAACCGGGGCAAGCGGTCCATACAATACAATATTTACAACAACGTAGCTCCGGGCTAAGGACCCTCGAAGTAAGTAGATACCAATCAATAATTTTATAGATATTCGCTGTACCCATTAAAAGCCTTATGGACTAAAAGAACCCGAAGGTATAACAATTTACATTTAGCTACACATACTTATATTATGTAAGTACAACACTCGGTAGAAACAATCGTTATTTAATCTTATTGCCCCCAGGTCATTTCGATTTATCGAATATCTATTAATTAGTTTCCAATTAAGAGATAAGTTTTACAAGATCACAGCGATTCCATGTCACTTTAGTTGTTTTGACTAAAGCGTCAAGGCGTTGTGTCGGTATTCGACAAAGGTATTTGCGTCAAGGCGTCAAAGGTGCAGCTCTTTGAAGCATTCGATCTAAAGGCACACAGACAAAGCGTGGTGTTGGACAAAGGTGTCGTCACCAGTCTTTAACTTCAGTCAGCTACATGTAGGTATACAATTACAAAATTTAAATTGTGAATTTAAAAACAAGTAGAGATTGGACTTTTTAAAATTTAACAATTTACGTAGGTATTCATATATACAAAAACCGAGACACCACAACAAGATTTTCATCCGAACTGCCTGGATATGTATTTTATTAATAAATTTTCAAGTTACACCGTAGTTTATGTCGCGTTAAGTTCCCTAGTAAAGTGTGAAATGCCTGAGATGTGCTATGCAAGGGTTGTCTAATACACGGAAACTGACCGAGCGGACCAACTCAAGCCTCAAGGTGTCTATTCCCGTCAACTGTTAGGGGTATAAACTTGCTGAAACAAAATTGAAATTAATGAAAAAAAAAATGTGGTGTAATAAATATGTCAATCGATTCTCCTAGTGATTCTGAACGAACTAGTTTCAGGTTTAGTACCTATATACTAAAACTAAGCTTGTATATTTTAAAGATTTCGGTCTTTTTCTTAAATTCACTTGTTAAATTCGGAAACTTTATCGGTACTATTGCAGCTGACTATTTACGCCGTATCATTGAAACATGATTTGTTCTAAAATCAATGTAGTACATAGATATGTACGTAGGTAACTACTAATTTAGAAACTACCGATCACATGGACCAATTCTACTAACAGAAACGTTGATCAAACGCAACCGAAACGAAAACGAACCCTTTATTCAGATAGTTTTCGTATACATAAACTTTTAAATAATTTGACAACAAAAACAAACTAAAACACTGACTGATCCGGTAAGGCATCCGCTGATTGTGATTTTTTGTCACGGTGACTTTTTGTTACCAAATCGAATGCTATGAAGATATACCTACAGGTTGTAAACGAATTCGTGTAATTCATTCAAACCACATGATCTATTAATGATATAGATTAATTCCGCACGGGATTTAGATTGATTAATAATAAAAATAAACTTTTCTTTTCCCAAATAAAATGTTTATGTGATAGAAAATGTCGATGTCATGCATAAATGAATAAAGGCACGGCTACACAGCTGACAGGCACGACTAGCGCGATATCATTCCATGCAGTCAGTTAACTTGGGATTAAAATTACTCAGATACAGAATACCATAGTTCATTTACTTATTGAAAACTTTTTTGTTTTTTCTGAAAAAAAAAACCTATGCAGTGTCAATCAGTGTCACCAGTCGATCACGCGGTTTGAAGGCATTACACGAATTCGTTAACATTTACACCCTGTATGTTTGTCACCATAATGTCAAGCCACCACAGTGAGCGCACTCCCATATATCTTCATAGCATTCGACTTGGTAACAAAAAGTTACAGTAACAAAAAATCACAATCAGCGGGGGTCTAACAGTTGTGGTTCGTTTTCGTTTGACAACAACTTCGTTATTAGTATTGACCGACAAGGTGAAAAACGATAACGAATAGATTTACAGAAAAACAAACTTTAATTAATGTCAAAGTGCCTTTCAAAAGACGACAACAAACGTTGAAAATTTTATTTTGAGCTCTTTATGGTGAAATTACGTAAAAGGTATCCAGCGTCGCACAAAAGCGGAAATGGCATTGTTTCATTTTCAAGCTACCCCTACTTTTAACGGTTGAAGGGGAAGGCTTAAGATTTAATTTATTAAGTGTTCATGTAAGTACATTTTTTCGAAAAGTATAAAGGTTTCGAGTCCTTTATTGCGGTGATGTAATTATAAATATTGTACGCGTACTCTGGTCAGCCAAAAGTTAGTGTTTTTAAGGATCACATGAACAGACGCGTCCTGTGACTTTTATGACAAAAACGTAAGGTTCATATTACAATGATTCACGCGTCTCCATTAGTTAAAAGACTACGCTAACGTATTGAATCAACTTATTAAAAAACTACATTTAAAAAAATTTTGACGAGAGAAGTAAGTAACGACTTTCTCTAAACATCCCTAAACATCCATTGCCGACGGCTACAATAAATGATCATAATTATTACATGATAACCACTCTTGGTAGACGGATTGGTGACCTCATTACGTTGTTATTAGCAGGCAGAAAACACTTCCGCCCATCCGCTTGAGAAAATCCCTATCAAGGGTAAAGAAGGGATGGCCGCTTCTTTGGAGAATCACACGGTCATAGCCGTCATACCGTTGATACCGTTAGATCGGTTACGCATTGTATCTGATCCGAATCCGTGAAAATACGTTCTGAAGTAGTCATTGAATTAAATAAAAAAGAATGAAAGACTTCCGTCATCCGATTTCTCTCCGTCATCGGAGAGTCTCCGATTCGGAAGAAATATTGACGGACCGAAGTAGCCGTAGTACTGTTTGTAGGTATGAACGCTTTCGCATTACCTCAGATTCAAAACGGACATAATGCCAAAGATGGCCTCTGAATTGCTTGGATTTGGATCTGAGATCGGATTAGTGTATCCGTATTTTCACGAATTCGGATCGGATGCAGTGCGAAAAGGAATATCCGAATTCGGTCCGAGTTTTCTATATCCATATTTTCACGGATCCGGATTGGAACCGCTCTTACAAGAAAGAATAATTAATTCACCGCGAATAATTGCAAAGGAACATTCCTTTGATCTTTATTTTGTAACATCTACATAATAGCTAGACTGCTGCACGTTATTACTACAATTACTGTTAACTCCACTAAAAACCACATGAGTGCTTGTGCTGTGATTGCATCCAAATCAATAGTGCAACGAATGTTATCGAAACGAAGACTTTTATTTTTATTCTCATGTTAAAAACCGACTCAAGAAAGGGTTTTCCTTTCCTTATACATTTTCCATAGCAAGGTCAGTAAAATTAAAATCAATATTACTGTCCGCGGCCATAAATGAACTAATTTATTTTTCTTTGAAGTCATTGAGGTGACGAATAACAGTGTAGCGAGACATTCCAATATCAAAATTCGACGATTAAAACATCTGTCTTTGTAAAAACAAATATATATCCCTTCTTCAATCGCCTTTGGAATTTTCATTTTACCAACTCGGAATTAATTTCATAATCAGGAGTAATATAATTTAGAGGATAATAATACAACGAAGCCTCTAAAAACAGGACGAGTAGTATCCGCAATTCCATCCTCATCTCATTCATCTGCCAATACCAATCCGCCGTGTACCAAAGATGGGTGTTTCTAATTATGCCAATATCCTCGATATCTGTTAACATAGGTCAACATTTCCGAGACTTGGGCGAATATTCGTGAAGACATGTCGTGTTGCCAACATTTCGTTATTTGAGTAAACTTGTATTGTTGTATCGCGATAACACGAATATTCGCCAGTGCCCTGTGGCTTCAGCATAATTATTAAGAGTGAGAATAGATTAATCTTTCAGCATCATTACACATTCAAAGGCTGGTGAGGTATTATAGTCAAAACAATCTAAAATTACTGCGAAATCTAACTAAGGACCACTTTTTCAATCATCAGATAACTTTTATAGGAGGAATAAATATGGCGGTTTGACATATTTTCTATACAAAAGCTGTCAAAATTATTCCTCAGATAAAAGTTCTAACTGACAATTAAAAAATTCGGCACTAACTAATATAAATACGAAATGGCGGATTGGTAGTTGTTTGTCATATTAGTCAATCGCTGCAATTTGCAATATACAGTATGATTGGTAAAACACTAACAACCTCTTAAGGGGTCGTTGAACTCATCATTATGAACAACTTTTACTATGAGACCAAAAATGAAAAAGTGAAAAAAAATTAGGTGTTCCCTACATTTACGTTCGCATAACTCGTCAAAATGTAGGGAACAGCAGTTTTTTTTCGCGATTTCTCGTTTTTCCCTATAGTAAAAGTTGTTCATAATGATGAGTACAATGACCCATAAAGAGGTTATTAGTGTTTTACCAATCACCCTGTATCATCGCTGCACGGATTTTGATGCTGACTATTAAAGATATATCCCTGGACTTGCACATATAGGTACATACAATACCTACCATATCTTCATATTTTACAGACTTCATAAATTGAACACGGGTTCTAAATTCACAGTGATAGTCACTCCATGTATAACGAAGACTTCGCTTATGAGTTCAATGCCAAAGTATAATATTTACTATATTGTACTTTATAATCATAATCACACACACTCAGTCGCGCAAGTGTCGGTCGCGCAAGTGGGTTCGCGCAACAGTCTAGTCGCGGAAACGTCCAGTCGCGCAAGTGTCCATTCGCGCATTTGTCTAGTCGCGGAAAGGAAGTCGCGCAAGTGTCTTTCGTGGAAATGTCTTTCGCGCAAATGTACCAGATCCACACTGACTGCCTCGTTGGTCTAGTGAATGCATGCGCGACTGCTGAGCGTGAGGTCCTGGGTTCGATCCCCAGGTCGGACAAAGTATTATTGGTTTTTTCCGTGTGGAATTTCTCAGTAGCAGCCCCAGCGACGTCTGGATTTATGCCCAGTTGATGGCAATAGGCTCGCTTCTTATTACATGGGACTAAATCATAACGGCGAAATAAAGGTGTACTATACACCTTTGTCCAATCCTTTTAATAAATCTTGTTAATGTTAATCACACACAGTTTCGAACAGATCAACCTGATTAAAGTTATAACCGTCGCGTCGCGACGAAAGGATTGAACCCCAAACATCTATATCGTCCTCAATCCGTGTTCGCTAGTTCGCTACTCCTTAACCATTACGGCGGCGGTTGGTATCGTAGGCTTAGCTAAGTTATAACTAGATCCTACTTAAACATATCGGTGTAAAGGGGGAGGTGGATCATCGAAAGCTGGGCGATGGGGGACTAATACCCATAATTTAAATCCCATGTATGATCGGGATATTCAATGGTTCAAAAATGATTTAAGGTAAAGGCACCCAATTCCGAGGGGTTCTAAAAATGGCACCTTATTCCGATGTATTTAGAATAACGGCGTTTTCAAGCAATTTACAAGTTCTTTTTGTTTGCAAGATACATTAATCAATTAATAATTTATCTGTTTAAGTTTATATGAGCAAAAGAGTGCTTTGGTGCTTTAACGTTTTAAAATAAACAGTAAGTTTGACGCTAGCAGCTGACTCGAACACGCGCTTCATACATTTCGGACCTTATGCACGTGATTAATACGATTTGCTAAATAGTGTTTTGTATGATAATTTTATACCGTGTGAGTTTTGTTTAGGTTGAAATATTGGAAGGGTTATATTTTTTATTGAAAACAGTTAACATTTTAATATTTTCTTTACAAATTGAGAAGAAAATACGTTTTTAAAATACCGCGGCATTAGGTGCCAAATATTTTAGTTGGTTCCTAAATACCGATGTATACCACGGAAATGCAATTTAATAGACGTTGACTTTTTTTCAAATTTTGAAGGCAGATTTATGATTACGAACTTAATATTTTAGTTCTGATTACTTAAATAACCAATAGATATAAAAATCTATTTCCGAGGTACACTATGGCTTCGCATTTACTAATTATAGCAGGTCAAAGATTGCCTGTTTAGGTACTTTATTAATTCGTTGTATGGAAAAGCTAAGAACAGTAAATTAAGTTATTAATGTGTTCTGATATAATCCTGAGTGAGCTTTGTATATTTTTACAAAGATATCGCAATTGAACATTAATTTATTTGTTTAATATTAAAAAAACTTTTACTTTTTATTACTCGGAATTAGAAATCTTGATTTAGTATTATAAAACGCTATTCCGATGTATATAAGTCGGAATAAGGTTATATTAGTACCTAATTCCGTGGTATTGGCACACGTTAAATACAGAGTGTTCATTATCTTACGCAGCTTGTTCAAAACTTTAGTATTGTTTTAGTAACTGCAAGAATATAAATTTTCCCTTTAAAATAACTTTCATATTCCGATATACTCAGATATAATTATACTTATTTATTATATACTTTTAATAAAATTAATAAAATTGTTTTATTATTATAATTGTTTTATTGTAGGAGAATGAAGCCAAGAAAAAAATACACGGAAGAGGATCTCCAAAATGCTATTACAGCAATTCATAATGGCAGTAGTGTTTATAAAGTTTCTCGACAGTACAATATTCCCGAATTCCTATCTAAGTAAATTACATATTGTGGTACCATATTAATAATCATGTAAAACAGAGTCTGAGACTGATCCAAAGACAAACAAAGATAAATTGACTTGATTTTTTGAACATCATGTATCATTCTCCCCACCTCCTTTCCTTTGCATTTTGTACACTCGGAATTAGGAACCAAATGCATCGGAATTAGGATTTTTACATCGGAATTAGGTGCTTCGGACTTCTTCATATTTTTAAATAATTTGACATTATTAATAAACTTTTATTGTCAAACTGTGAGCATATTTCAAAAATAAGATATATAATACTTCTGATAAAAATAGCCAATTCTACATAAAGGTATATTAAATACTTAATTTTTAATGTTCTTCCTAGTTATGGTGAAAACACCGCGGAATTAGGTGCCTTTACCTTAGGTCTTGACATATTAATTTTATTTTTTTGTTACACCTTTTATAGGCATGTTATAACATTTATTACACTTAGGTTTAGCCTGCTAAAACCAAATGCGACCGGTTAGAACAGTCTTTCTCAAAGTGGGCGATAACGCCCCCTTGTGGGCGCTGGAGGCCTAGAGGGAATTTTTTCTGGGTCCCTTACCGCCCGGTAAGGGACCCAGAAAAAATTTGGGGGCGTTGAAGTGGTTTAGGGGGGCGATGGCTGATTTTTAATTTCATCTACTTAATATTTTAAAATTCACTGAAATCAAAACCTACCTACTACACAACATCGATTATTTAGATCATACTAGCTTTTGCCCGCGGCTTCGCTTGCGTGAAAGTTTTAACAAGTTTTTGTTAATTAACGCGATTTGTGCAATCCAGTATCAATCGGCTGGTTCATCGATACTTGTTCTTACTTGCTCAGTACGATTGATTGATTATAATGTTTCGTTTGAATTGCTCTCACTGGTAAAAAAAGTCTCGTTTAGAATGTAAGTTTAAACTCCATAGCAGACTAATATAGCACACTATAATTAAATGAAAGTAATGAATGTCAATGTGGTTTGCAAGATGTGGTAAAGTAAAAAAAAATGGGGGGGCGCTGAAAAATAATTGACATCCAAAGTGGGCAGTAGATGAAATAAGTTTGAGAAACTCTGGGTTAGAATTATGTGTAGTTGTAGCCGGCTAAACCTAGGTGTACGGCTTTCAGCCATAACATAATACCGACATAGTAAATACAGAGATATTTTTATTTATTAATTATATCTCACACAAATTACGATATGTAGAGCCAACCGGAAAATTAAGTTACAACATAAATTCATTTACCAAAAAAAAGCAACTGGATGGTTGTAAAATAAAATCGAATGGCCCTTCTCCGAAGCTTATAGATTCCGTTTTGTACTAATTCCAATAGATAGATTGTTTAGCTTTTGTAACATAAAGTTTAAAAAAAATGGAAAGTCTTCGGCCATGCAAGGCTATATCCATTGGCTTCCTTGGAACTGATACATGTATATAAATAACTCTTTGTCTTTAAAATAACCTAATTTCTGCAACCAACCCGAGTCAACATCGCGAAAGTTTTAGTTTAGTTTCGAAAATAGAAGCAATGCTTCTTCTATGAGTCATAGATATATGATAATGCAATATAGTTACATGAATCATATCTCCAAACAAAGATTTGACTCTAGAGGTCAAATAAGACATGTGATCCTAAATATGATCCTGGTTATATGATAGTGTAATAGCCCCCTAAGGAATAAGTTAGACATTTTGACAGAATTTCCAAACAAAAGCTGTCAAAACGTCAAATTATTACTCAGATAAAAGTAACCCGACGTTGGTCAAATCGGCCCTTTATGAAAAAATATGTTTTTCTTTTACGTTCCTACGCAGTAGAAAAGAAGAACTTACTGAATTTCAGTGACGACAGAAAAGAAGGAAATAAATAACTTATTTAAGCAATCTAAACGTGTCTGTGTGTGTATAATGATAAAGGGGTTCGTCAAGGTCTCATCCTAGCAGTACGAGCCTGCCGCACTTGCCGGCGGCAATGTGCGAAGGCCTCGGGGCATTTACGCCTTAGGCAATGCGCAGCTGTGTTGCCAACGGCAAAATGTAGATAGCTATTAGCCGTCGGCAATACGCCGAATATTTTACGCAACAATGACGCAATAGCTTCACGCCTACTGATATCAATGCACCAAGGACTTATTAAACCTAAGGCTACGTACCGACGCCGACGCCTATCAGTGTGCCAAGGGCTCTACACCTACGGCTGTATACCGACGCCAAGGGCTCTACGCATGGCTACGAGCCGTTGTTAAAGCACCTACAGCTACGAGCCCACGGGGCAGGCAATGCGCTGAAATTAGCGCGCTCCTGTCGCAAGATAAGCTGCTCTGGCGCAACCCGCTATTAGAGGTTAACAACTTGAATCACTCAGAAGTAAATAAAGCTACTGTATTTTTAAAAACTCATAAAAATTTAACTCGATATTATGAAAACCTGACAACATATTTTTATAAAATCCATACGCTTTTTTGGGTACGTAGCAAAACACTTAATATTACAATCCATAAATTCAAGTGGCCTTATTTTAAAATACGTTTAGTTGGCAATTACAATACATACCTAATGTTCAAAATACGTAAAGCCAACATTGCGTAACTTCATAAATACATAATGGAATTTCGATGTTTTTTTGTTTGTTTGATATTAAGGGATGCCATACATTATTTTATTTATTTACTAGCTGTACCCGCATGCGTTGCAATGCACTTTTTCCTACTTACTACCTACCTACTACCTACCTACTACCTACCTACTACCTACCTACTACCTACCTACTACCTACCTACTACCTACCTACTACCTACCTACTACCTACCTACTACCTACCTACTACCTACCTACTACCTACCTACTACCTACCTACTACCTACCTACTACCTACCTACTACCTACCTACTACCTACCTACTACCTACCTACTACCTACCTACTACCTACCTACTACCTACCTACTACCTACCTACTACCTACCTACTACCTACCTACTACCTACCTACTACCTACCTACTACCTACCTACTACCTACCTACTACCTACCTACTACCTACCTACTACCTACCTACTACCTACCTACTACCTACCTACTACCTACCTACTACCTACCTACTACCTACCTACTACCTACCTACTACCTACCTACTACCTACCTACTACCTACCTACTACCTACCTACTACCTACCTACTACCTACCTACTACCTACCTACTACCTACCTACTACCTACCTACTACCTACCTACTACCTACCTACTACCTACCTACTACCTACCTACTACCTACCTACTACCTACCTACTACCTACCTACTACCTACCTACTACCTACCTACTACCTACCTACTACCTACCTACTACCTACCTACTACCTACCTACTACCTACCTACTACCTACCTACTACCTACCTACTACCTACCTACTACCTACCTACTACCTACCTACTACCTACCTACTACCTACCTACTACCTACCTACTACCTACCTACTACCTACCTACTACCTACCTACTACCTACCTACTACCTACCTACTACCTACCTACTACCTACCTACTACCTACCTACTACCTACCTACTACCTACCTACTACCTACCTACTACCTACCTACTACCTACCTACTACCTACCTACTACCTACCTACATGATGTCGAACGGGATAAAAAGTATCCTATGTCCTTCTCCTGGCTCTAAACTACCTCCCTGCCAATTTTCAGCTAAATCGGTTCAGCCGTTCTTGAGTTATAAGTGAAGTAACTAACACGACTTTCTTTTATATATATATAAGATGTAATAAGTACAAATGTTGTTATGTTTATATGTGATTAAAACATTTAACAACAGGCGAATTATTGATAAATGCCTGGTTCATATGGCAAAAAACGAATCGTTTTGCTTAGGTACATAAATTAATGGTAGCATTTCTTATAGAAATAGACACGTAAACTAATTTTACCTGTAATAACTACTGACGTACAGGATCATCTGCTTTGCAAAGCAATGTGGTATTTGCTTCACTAAGTATTGGTTAAGTTACAAGAGTCTTAATTTTAACCAATAACGCTCTGTAAATCGTAGGAATCGGGCATATATGTGACTGTCCTAATTTCTGATGTTGGGCGAATTCGGCCAAATAACCTCCCGGTATTGGCCAAAAATCTGTACATTGGAACGAAATTTTAGGTTGTAGTCGGACACGAAGACGGACATAATAGGCTGACTAACTGTTTGCGATCTAATTATGTCATCGGTTGCGTTCTTGCATCCAGCGAGAGAGGTACAGTCCGCGAGGCCTAAGCTGAGCTTTGCATTTGTGTGAGACGTGTCCTTTGCTTGGTTTAAACCGATTTATACTGCTTTTTGGCAATCGATTCTATGTGCACACAAATGCAAAGCTCAGCTTACGCCTCGCCACGCCAGTTGTAATGGCTGCGTGTCCACTGACACGGCTTAAAGTTCTGTTCTGCGCTTGGGTAGACTTTATAAGATTATCCATAGTGAGCGCAAAATCGGAAAATTTTAATTTTGCTACGTATTATGTACACCTTCCTGTATCAGAGTGTAATAAAGCAACTAAATTAAACATGCCCCTTACTGTCCCACTGCTGAGCACAGAGCTCTTCTCAGAATGAGGGTCTAGGTATTAGTCTATCATGCTGGCCAGACGCAGGTTGGCGGACTACACCATCGAGAATTTACTTTTTGGTTTGTTTGGAGCCCCCTCAGGTGTGCTGGTATCCTGACGATGTTATCCTTCAAGGACTTGTCACACAGGATGCGTTCTGCGTCCTACGGTCCGGTCAGATTGAATGCAGCCCGCATCCTATGTGAACATCATTTGCGTTTTATATATATTTTATGTAATTACGATCTGACTATGCGAGCACAAGCAAAGAACGTAGGGAATGCACCGGTCAGGCGGTCGGGGTGAAAAGGTAGCGGACGGGCTGCCCGGTTGCGGGCAGGCGGGCAGAGGGCGGCGGGCGACACGCAATCAAATATAAAATAGCCGCTGTTTGCCCTGCCCGTCAGATCGCTGACCGCGCCCGGATCGCTGACCGGATGCCGTGCCCGGATCGCTGACCAGTTGCCCTGACCATGAACTGCACATAGGATGCGGGCTGCGTTCGATTTGACCGGACCGGAGGACGCAGAACGCATCCAGTGTGACAAGTCCTTAACTGTTAACGCAAGTGATACCTAATCAAATTCTGATCAGCACATGAATACATTCCATTCAATGGTTTTCTGTAATAAATGCGATCACCAGACAGAACGAAGTACCCCGAACTGTAAACTACTTACTAGTTCTGTCGTCAACCCAAAAACAATTAGCACTTTTTTATTGTTCTGTTTGCAAAATATTTGTACCAATAAAGTTATGTGAAAGTAGGTTTATTTGTTTGTTACCTTTTCACGCCTAAACCACTGAACCGATCATCCTGAAATTTTGCATATACGTTGTCAGGTGTACAGCAACGGACATAGGGTACCTTTCATTCCGAAAAAAGTATTGTCCCCGAGGAAAACAACAATAACGTTCATAGATGGCGCCACGTGTCTTTCGAATCACGATTGAGTTATACTATTATAGAAACTTTAGTAGTGTGTTAAGAGTTCTTTTGAGCTTAATTACCGCTAGCGAAGCCGAGGGCAAAAGCTAGTAAGTAATTTATAAACATTCATTGAGTACTAATTAGCTTATTCGGCAGCTTTTTTTAAATTTGGTTGCTTTTCCTTACCAAAATACCTACAACAGAGTTCATCATTACATAGTATAAAACAAAGTCGCTTCCCGCTGTCTGTCCCTATGTATGCTTACATCTTTAAAACTACGCAACGGATTTTGATGCGGTTTTTTTTAATAGATAGAGTGATTCAAGAGGAAGGTTTTAAGCTTTAAAACGTACACGTGCGAAGCCGGGGCGGGTCGCTAGTCATAGTATAAAACAAATATAAAAGGTGAACATATTCAAGATTCATGATTCAAGGCAGTTTGCGCCCAAGTACATATAATTTATAATTAATTACACGCATCAAACTACATAGTTAATGTTTAAACAAAGTGTCAATAATGTGTCTTAATTTTAATTGATAATAGTAACAATATAGGTAATTTAGTTTCAAACGAAATGAAAATGTTACTAACTATTAATAATAATTAAAAGCCTTCATTGTAAAAATACCTTGAGTATTATTTTAGACCTAGGAATACAAGCGATAATTAGTTTTATTAGTTCTTTTGCGTACAGCACTCTGTGATCTTATTTTTTTTGTTTTTCTACCTTATTTCCTTTGAGTATACAATATATCTACCTATCTTCTATCTTGAACTACTTGCAATACCTATGCGTTCATTATAGACTTTATTAGTACATTTACGTTTTAAAATATATTTAGATTGCACAGCTATTAGCAGCTTTCAACGATTCAATGTAATTTAATTAGTTTAAAGGTTTACTGAAACTATTTTAATGGAAATTAATGTGCTGTCGTCAACAACATCATAACAAATAACAAAATCATTTCCTTTGTTCTAAAATTATTAGCGAGTATTGTTCATGAGGTAGAATGTAATTTTATTATTGATTAACAACCCATTATAAATGTATAGAGTATACCAATCTGGCAGCCAGAAGACAGCCTTAATTACATGAAAGCAATTTATCAACAATATTAATAAAGAAGGTATAATTTTCAGTAGAATACAATACTACCAAACAACAACACATCACAAAAAAATAGTATCCTGAAAAAAACACGCGAGTTCCAAAACATTTTTAACGGTTAGTAATGAAACTTTAACTAAACTCGAGACTTTCCTCCGGTTTCTGAATTGAGAGAACTCTAGGATAAGCAGTACTTAAGTAACGTAAAGGAGTTGTAAAAAAAATGATAGATTTTAAAGCATTTTTTTAACAACTCCGTACTCAAATACTACTTAAGTGTTGCTTATCCTGAATTCTCAATTCAGAAACCGAAGGTTTGAGGAACAAAATTAAAGTAAAATAAATGAAATTTAAAAAAGGAACAACATTATAAAGCCAATCATAACAACTACATATTTCTTACCTTTCCGGCGGGAATACGAGCGGAGCTAAATAAATACAGCGGCAGACGAGCGGAACTTAGTGCGGGCAGAGACGCGCGCGTACCCAACGGTTCCACCGAGAACACTGAGGGCAGCATTGTACGGTTTCTACCTAGCGACCGCTACCCGCTACGCTTTCTTGCGTAGTCGGGGTTGCCCAATCAAGGGTAGTTCTCCCTCGCGAGTATAAATGCATGCCAAAGGACATTTTTCTCTCCTCTGTTGCGGGTTCATTGGTTGAAGTTTTTACTACTTCTGTGTTTAAACTGTGATTTAACTTCAAGCATCTCTTATGTATGATCCTTTTATAGAATAGGTCAAGTTCTCAAGAGTCTGTCTATATTAGTTTTTTTTACGAAATCGGAGTAAGTATTTGAAATAATAAAACTGGGTTCGAACTTAAGGCTGGTCATCCACCAGAGCAGTACGAGGAAAATGTGCGGTGCGGAAATGTGAAGCGAGGATGTGAAACGGTGTGACCCTTTCCACCAGAGCTGTGCGAGGAATGTGTTTATGTGTAGAAATGATCATCTACCTCTTCCAAACACCATCTATTGACTGACTGGTAGGCGCATATTTTCAAATCCTCGCACACATTCCTAGCAATACATTCCTCGCAACACATCCCTCGCTCGCATTTCTCGCTGGTTTTGTATGAACAAAAGCCCATATCCACCAAAGCTGCGCTGAGCGAAGCTAGGTAAATGAAGTGATTCTATTGGTGCTTACAAAACACATTCCTCGCTACGCAGCTTAGCACAGCTCTGGTTCAGCCTAAAGCAGTCAGATCTGTGGACTACATTGTAAAAGCCGCAACTATTCTCTTTTCCGAGTGAGTCCTGATGTTTCTCTACAAAACATTACCAAAACGAACAACAAAAATAAAAAAAACATGTGTAATCTAGCTATTTTACGGTTTTTGATGATGTCGTTTACGTTTTTTCGATAGCTACTCGTTACGGCTACAATTTACGAAATGACCGCTATGTCAGGACTCATCTTTCGTTAAACAGTGTTTATAGTCCGGTCAAGTTAGCTCAAAAAATAGGGGTAGGTTAACAGAAATTCGCATAGAGCTGAAAATTGGTACGAATGTTCGGAACACCATTATAAATCAAATGTAAAAAGTCCCCAGCGATCCCACACTTGCAAAAAAAAATATTCAAGGTCAAAGTTCGCAAATATGGGTTTTTTGCGTTTTTTAGCCAAACGGTAAGTTTTATGATAAAAATAGGTCAGACAAAAATTATAGATTATGCAATTCTCTATAAGAATTGTCTACAATTTTTTTCCTAAACGTCACCGTTTCTGAGATATAATGGTTGAAAAAGTTGTATTCTTTATAATATGCGTTTCCATGCCACCTGGAAGGTAGTGTACTTGGCGAGTTTTTTTAACGTGATTTCTCCAATAGGCCTATTCCACAATCTATTGTGATCCTGTTTAATTCAATACTAATTCAAAATATATAAAAACTGGTACTATTGGAAATGATGAAAGCCGTATGCATTCTAAAAAATTAGGTCAAATTATCCGTCTCATTCATAATCATCTGATAATTCTGCTTCCTCTTCTTCTTGTTCGTCTTCTTATACTTCTTCTTCTGCTTGTTCTTCTTCTTCCTGCTGGGTGTAAGTAAATTGGTCTAACAGGGATGTATCAGATGTCTCCTCACTGATATTGTACGAATCCTCTTCTGATGGTGATTCCACATTGGAGCACGACTGACCTTGACAACTGGTACATGTTAATCGCCATCAGAAGAGGATTCGTACGTGTCAGTGATAAAGAATACAACTTTTTCAACCATTATATCTCAGAATCGGTGACGTTTAGGAGAAAAATTGTAGACAATTCTTATAGAGAATTGCATAATCTATAATTTTTGTCTGATCTATTTTTATCATAAAACTTACCGTTTGGCTAAAAAACGCAAAAAATCCATATTTGCGAACTTTGACCTTGAATATTTTTTTTTGCAAGTGTGGGATCGCTGGGGACTTTTTACATTTGATTTATAATGGTGTTCCGAACATTCGTACCAATTTTCAGCTCTATGCGAATTATTGCACTTTGAAATGTCTAATTTGACCGGACTATTAATATAGTTATAGAATACTTAAATTAGGTCAAAGGTAACAAATACCACATCCTATTTTTTTTTTCTATTTAGTTTTTTGGTAAAGTTTAAAGTAATTATCTAGCCTGTAAGGCCCGCCGGTGATTGTGATTTTTTGTCACGGTGACTTTTTGTTACCCAAGTCGAATGCTATGAAGATATATGGGAGTGCGCTCACTATGGTGACGTTACGTAATGTCACTATGGTGACAAATACGAGTATATATTTTCATAGAATTCGACTTGGTAACAAAAAGTCACCGTGACGAAAAATCACAATGAGCGCCCGGCCTAAGTTCGTATGTCGTTTTCCAGAGATGCCACTTAAATGTCAAGTGACTACTACTAATTTGACAGAAGTTGACACGTACAAAAACTTGTGAGATTTCAATTGTTCAACAAACAAACAACTTGCTTTTCCTTTTCAATTTCGACATTGGCAGAATTGACGACATCGGCACTACTTGCCACTAAGAAAAATAGAATAGAATAAAACTTGCTTTTTTACCCTTTATAATGTACTAGCGACCCACCCCGGCTTCGCACGTGTACGTTTTATAGATTAAAACATTCCTCTTGAATCACTCTATCTATAAAAAAACCGCATCAAAATCCGTTGCGTAGTTTTAAAGATCTAAGCATACAAAGCCAGACAGTGGGAAGCGACTTTGTTTTGTACTATGTAGTGCCAGTATACGTACAGCCTCGTTGGTTTAGTGGTCGCAAGCGCGACTGCTGAGCGTCAGTCAGGTCCCGGGTTCGATCCCCAGGCCAGGCAAAGTGCTATTGGGTTTTTCCGGGTTGAATGTCTCAGTAGCAGCCGGGAGTTTCGGATTTATAACAATAATATCCTTTATTTCAGGCAACTTGGCCCATAGAAAACGAATACATAAATAACAAAAATAATACATAATTATAAACTAATACTTAATATTATAAAACTACTGTACACGAAGTGACGGCGAGGTGTCGCGTAGCCTTCCGCGAAATCGTCGATATACGACACCCTTCGGCCAAAACTCTTCCTTGAGGAAAGTCTTCACATGATGAGTCGGGACTCGCACCACGAACGATTTGAAATTTTTATTGTGGCGCGACTCCAACTCCACGACCCTTAGTGTCCAGTTGGTCTTTACTCGCTCATACTCCACAACCTCTTCAACCTTCGTGGAGTGATATAGTCTGGACACGTAAAGCTGCGTCGAAGGTATTGCTGGACGCAACAGCATGTTGGGTCCTGACAGTGCGGTACCGCACTGATTCCGACAAGAAGGCTTCTTCCTCTTCTTCTTCTCCACCTTTTTGAAGCCGTCCTTATCACACGAGCCCTTAACTGGACCTTGCTGTTTCTCGTCCTTGTTGACAGAGCTGTAAGGAGTTACAGCTCTGCTTACCCCCTTTTGTTTTTTCTGCTTGCCGTTTTGTTTGCGACATAGCAGGTTTACGTGTGGCGACGATAGCAGCGTAGGCACGTTTAGGGGTCGACGTACCTACATGACTCACTACTTCCACCGGTGTTGAAGCAACGACGGCGGGGCACGATGCAACGCATGCAATATCGGCAGCTGGTGACGCAGTAGAGCTCGCCGACTCAAAACTGCCGATGGAAGCGTTTTACGCCCCGCGACGAATGTTCACGTTAGAGGCGTCAGGTGACCTACTTACCGAAACAGCGTTGCGCAACAACCCTACTTCGGCACGTAGGTCCCCTATGGTGTTATTTGACACCTCCAGCTTGGACTGTACCTCGGCCAGGCTAGCTTTTAGGAACGTTATATCCTTCAGCAGCCTGGTGACGTCGACGTGGTCGAACGTGTCGGGGGGCAGCTTATGCAGCTCCATCGCCACGAAAGCGGGCACGTCATCTGGGTCCGTGTTCTTCATCATTGTGATAATGTCCTGGACGGTGTCCTGCCTTTTCGCCGAAAATTGTTTGTTAGATTATCACTTGCCAACCAACGTTTCGCCGATGTTTCACTTTGACAACTAACGATTAGCAAATTTTTGTATGACAACGTTTCATTTGGTAGAATCTCGCTTAAATTCACGGCTCATCTTCCGTGCGGAAGACGTCCGGTCCTTTGGAAGGCATACACGGGGACACAGGTCCAACGCGCAGAGGCCCCTTTGAGAACTTTAATCTAAAATGGGATGGGGCACCAACCGGGGACTATCCACGGTTGCACTATTGGAGTACAGTCATGGACCGTCCCAGGTAGAATTATTGTAAAGCTGATTATTATAATGACACAAAACGTTTGGGATATTTATCATTTGCCAAACATTTCACTAGGCCGCACAACTATTAGACGAATGGCGTTTTGTCAGTGTAACAGTTCCCTTTTCATAGATTGATATAATGATAAAAAATAAACTACTTTTTAATTTAGAGAGCGAGCGAACCGAGCTCGGGAATTTGAGGCACCCCGACACGGATAGGTTAGGTTCGAAGGGGATGACTCGTTCGCTCGCTTTGCTCGCTCACTTTAGCTCCCGTCATCCCCTTCGTGTTAGGTTACTTTAAAACCTGCAGACAGAAATAGGAGCCCCGCACAGCGGGGCTTCGTCGACTCTGCTTTGGAAACGCAAACAACCTTACAAAACTAAAATGTTTGTTTGAAATGTATTGTATTGTAATGAAATGATATTTAGTAGAAACTAAACTAAATGAATATTACGCAAACTAAAACATTCTGCTACTTGAAAGTTGGCATTTTAAAAAGTGTCATAATGAAAAGCGGACCAAACGTACAGTTGGTAACTGTGAGGTTGGGAAATAAAACTAAATTAAATGATAAGTTGGCAAATGATTATTCGGCGAAATAAAATTCTGCGAAACGTTAGTTGGCAAGTGTAAATCTGGCAAACAATTTTCGGCGAAAAGGCAGACAACCGTCCTGGACACTTTTCTCGCCACCATCCCTCCGGCGGGACGGCATCTGGTCGACTTTGCCGAGCGTTTGAAACAGCAAAAACTTGGCACTGCTGATCTCCTCTTCTTTGAAGCCAGACTTGCAGATTTGCAAGATACTGACCTCGTCCATGTAGTCGATGGCAGTTTGATGACTGCCAGCAGCTCGTTGGCTGTGAGCAATTGGGAACTCATAGCGACAAAAATCAGGCAACGGCTATAGCCGCGCAATACGCGAATATGATGCCCTATTTGCGAATATGAATTTATGCCCGGTTGATGGCAATAGGCTCGGCCCTATTACATGGGACTTAAACAAAACGGCGAAGTGAGGGTGTACTATACAACTTCGTCCAATCCTTCGGGGAATACATAACAGGCGTGATGTTAATGTTATTGAGCTTGTGAATCTATAAGGTTGTTCGGAAAGTAATTTCGTTTATTCCCAACAGATGACTTAATTGTATTTTTTCACAGCCAAGGCTTGCTTGTGAAACAGTTCGATTGATTCTATGCAATAGTTTTTGGTTGGTACCCTTTCAAATACAGAAAGTGGAAAGCAGCATTTTCGTCATATTTTACTTGTTCACTATCGAAAAGGTAAAAATGTTGTTCAAGCAAGAAAAAAAATATCCAATGTGTATTGAGAACATATTGACAGAAAGCCAGTGCCAAAACTGGTTTGCATTTCGATCTGGCAATGTTGTTGTTGAAGATGCACCACGTTCTGGAAGGCCTGATGAAGCAATGAAGGTACTGATTGATGCAAACCAGCGAAAAACAACTCGTGAGATCGCTGAAAGATAAAATTTATCGAATTCGACCGTTCATGATCATTTAAAACGCCTAGGTTTAGGCAAAGCTCGATTTAAAGTTCAATTAAAACGAAATGACTTTCCGAACAGCCTAATAAATACTCAATAGCCCAGGGTGTCAAGTCTGCTAATATGAAATGACATACTTGAAAGAAAGAAAAAACATATATTTATTTAGCACAGACTAAAAAGGCACACAACATTAAATAAAGCAGGAAAAAACAAAAAAAAAGGAATTAGCGGGAGAGTGTGCCTTTCTGGCTTCTTTTCTTTTCTGGTTTCTTTTGGCTGCGCCAAAAAGGCCCAGTTCAGCAAAAATGCCCGACAACTAATGCCTGACGCTGATTTTCAACTGGACCTGAAGTGTGAGGTGACGGATGTAAGTCAGTTTTATGCTGCAACGTGTGTATACTTAATTACTTTGTAGTAACAGACTTGATTGCAATTCAATCTCAGCGACAAACTATTGAAATTCCACTATGATTGTCACAGATTGGATATTCTGCTAACAACAAAAAAAGATTGAAAGAAAGAAAGAAAAGACAGAAGTGACAACATACGGAGAAATGAAGGAATTGGCTCTGGATAGAGAAAGATGGAGATTGCTACACCGACAAGTGCCCAGCACTTAAATTCTGCTAAAACTTCAATAATATTGAGTGGTAATGAGTTAAAAGGCAGTTCAATCGAAAGTCAGTGGAAAGCCACTAGTCTTAAAATATCTAGCAGAATACCAAATGTCTAAAACTATTCCATCGACACTCCATTGAAGCGATGGTAAATTAGCAAACTTGAGGCCCTGGATACGAGCTGTTTACATAGAGGCTCTTGAAGAGGTTTTTTGAGTTTCTACGTTCAGTTACCTATTTGCCCAGGGTGGGCAATAACCGTTTCTTTAGACTACCAGGAGACAACATTAAGGCCTCTATACATCAAAGATGCCCGACCGCCCGACCGCTGACCGGCGGCTTCACAACGGCGGGTTATTGCCAGCGGGTTATTGCGACCAACTAAGCGAGCGAACATGACGCAAAACTATTAGTGAGGTCCGCCTGGCTTGTTTTGCGTCATGTTAGCTCGCTTAGTTGACCGCAATAACCCGCTGGCAATAACCCGCCGGGTGAATCCGCTGGGCCGGCTTCGGTAGAGGCCTTTATGATATATACCATAAACCATAACACACATTATTGTTAAAACAATATATTTCACTGAAAAACTTTGTTCTAGAGCAAGAAAGAGTTTCAACGTTTTTAATGACTAAGATTTTCAGATTAATAAGATAACATACTCAGGTAAAACATTATTTACATACAAATAAGAAATTCTGATTCTAAGAAATCGTAATTATTGTAAACCGCAAACCTCTGAAAAGGTGTTAAATAATGTTGATGTAGAACGAATACAGGATCATAATGACATCTATTTAACAGTATATAATTATGAACTATTCTACACAAGTAGGTATTGTTTGGAGGTTAGTAAAAATAGACAACATAACCGTCAGACCTGTCAACCCTTTTTTTATCGTGGGAAAGTCCTCATGGATACCCTTCGCCCGGAGAAGGCGAAGGGTTATGCCGGACTCTTACCGGCTAAAAATCCACGGTGTTCCTTCTCTGACGCACGCTTCTCTGCATGCACCACAACCCCAGCAGGCCTCGGTCCGCCAGCCCCTAGCGGACCTCTCCTGAGAGGCGCGCGTGGTACACGGCGCGCCGCCTTCTCGGGCCTGTTACTGGTCGGGCGACGGGTCACCTAACCCGCCGCCTGCAGGCCACACACTAGGGTGGCTGGAGGTCGTCTCGCTCCCTGCGGCGCCGCCCGGTGCGTCTGGCGCGGGAAGGGAGAGTGGCAGTCGCCTCTCTCTCCCTCTCCGCTCCCTCTTTGGTCTTCATCATCAGACAGTTAGTTATAATAATGACGAATTATAATTTTTAGTAAGATAGAGGATAACATGGTTCCGAATAGTTTTTTTGCTTATCAATGACTATTTAGACACTGCAGTTTGTTCCAACCCTCATTAACCTTGTTTCTGGATTGTTATAGTAAAGGCTGTCACATACTGTGCAGATTTATAAGATATTATATCCGAGTGCATATCTTACGATATCGATCTACACAAAGTGCAAGATTTTTTTAATATATGTGTAGTTTTCTGTTTTTCCGGCAAATATAAAAATGATCAACACGGTCCACATCGTTCTATCATAAAAGCTCTAAAATATATTTAATGATTGACTTTACAATTTTACTAGCCCGCTGTTTGTCTGACTGAACGGACATCAATAATCGAGACTGAATAATGAAGTCCCTTTTTCCATTTGCAATACCCACCATAGTTTCTAGGCAGACTGTCACGTACGCCAACCATAGCAGATCACCTAGTTTACCTTGTTTCCATATGAATGGAGCGTCCATCGATCCATTCATTTGGAAAAAGTTAAACAGCGTAGCTGGTCACGCAGCAATGGATTTAGCGATGTAGCTAAATTATCTAGCTAGTATCCTATTGTTTGTTAATAACAATATACTATGATCAATTGATCACCAGCCCGTCTGCCAAACGGAGTGATTATCGCATTATCCCTTTATAACACCGTTCACTGTAGCGGCAACTGGGTGGCTAGGGTTCAGCAGTATACTTTTACAGGGTGAGATGACATAACTTTGATAAGTACGTCATATTATGGTCCTCGGACTCCTCGGCTATCATAGCAAATCTACGACAGTGTAAGCGTGTAAGTATTTCAATATGTGCAGGCGCTCTGTTAAAAATGCCGACCCGGGGGCCAATTCTACGAACAGAAACTTTTATCAATTGCAATTGAATCGTTTATTCAAACAATTTTCGTTTACAAAAACTATCAAATTGTTTGACAGCAAAAACAAAACCAAAAAGGTTCTGTTAGTAGAATTGCCCCCCAGTCCCCCGATTCTACTATTCTACCCCGTTGAACTATTCGATTAGCTATCTCTTTTTCTCTCGTGACCAGAATCGTAGACAGAACGAGATAACAAACCGAAACGGTCGACAACTGCTTATTGAAAAGGTTCTGGAATTGGAGCCACATTTGCTTGGGTATACTGGTCATATAGGATGTCCACCGTCGTCATTCATCATACTTTAGACTACTTATACATATAATACTGGTTTCTATATTCTCTCTCCTCACCAATCCCGCAATCTAATGATAGTAACTTATTAGGGCCTCTCAGATTAATAAATTATTGTTATAAATTATATTACGTTTCGTGTGGTTCCGGGCGTAAAGAATAGTACTACCCCATCTCTTTCCGTGGGTGTCGTAAAAGGCGATTAAGGGATTCACTAGAGGATGGGCAGCAGCATTCTCTGAGTATTTTAACAATCATACTGCGATCGCCAACCCGCCTGCCAATCGTGGCGATTATGTCAAACCCTCCCCAACATGGAGCACAGCACCGGTAGATGTCGCGATGCTTGGCGCAGGCCTGTGTCAAGCAGTGGACGTCTTTCGGCTGAATGATGATGATGATGATATTATATTACTAGTCTGTAACTGTCCCCCTGTAGGACAAAGACCTCTTGACATACACAGAAGGAATGAGCCTTGATCACCACCCTTACTCATTGCGTGTAAGTCCAACGTTCCTCACGATTATCTTTCTTCACCATCAGTCAGTGATGTCTAAGATTTTTTTTTTTTTTATGGGTGGGAACTCATCAAGTGACTCCTTCCGCTCTGGGTGGAGCGGAAGGGAGTGTCAGACTCTTACTGACTAAAACCCATCCGTGTTCCTCCTAATGCCCTTTGCGTTCCAGGGCCGCGGGAACTCTTTCGAACAAATTCGGCAGTCCTGGCAGGGTCTTAGATTTACTTAGAGAGTACATTATGACATTTAACGTTAATCCGTCGGTCCCGGGTGTCATACCTATGACAACCGTTAGAGCGATTACGCACTGCATCCGATCCGAATCCGTGAAAATACCGATCTAGAGTAAAAATCTCGGACCGAATTCGGATGTTGCTTACGCATTATTCCGATCTCTGATTCTAATTCAAACAATTCGTCAATTGTTCTTTCGAATTACAAACTCACGGATGACGGATAGAAATCGGATGACGGATGCCGGATGTAGTGCGTAAACTACCATACAAATAGTTCTATGGCTACTTCGGTCCGTCAATTGTTCTTCCGAATTAGAAACTCACAGATGACGGATAGAAATCGGATGACGGATGCCGGATGTAGTGCGTAAACTACCATACAAATAGTTCTATGGCTACTTCGGAACGTATTTTCACAGATCCGGATTGGATGCAGTGCGTAACCGCTGTTACGGGTAGTCAGAAGTCCGGAAGTTTGTCCGGTCTAACCTTAAGATATCGGCAGTGTCCAATACCAAACTGGGTTGCGGAAGTCTGATGGCAGTCGCTCCTTGTAAAATACTGGTGAATACGCTATGCGACAATAATTATATATATTGTATGTAATTATATATATTGTTGTATGAATAATAATGCGGCTGAATAGCCGCATCTGGTTAGACTGGACGCTGGCCCCAACATAGTTGGGAAAAGGCTACGTAGAAGAGGAGTACATTATGACATTTAAAAGTCACATAGTTCCACACCAGGTTTATACCCGCATCCTTGTGAGAAGTGGGCAAAACTTATATTTTTTTGTAAATGCAATGGTTTAATATTCGGACGTAGAGTCTTACCGGATGCTTAGGGTGCCTTTCCACCAGAGATGTGCTATGCAGCTATTATAAAAGCTAAACTACGAAACTATGTGACCGTTTCCACTGATGCTAAACTATGTAGAGGAGCGAGTGAGATGTGCTATGAAAATGCCCCGCCGCAAGATAGCTGACAAACGCGTGCCTACTGTAGGTACACTGCTTTGCACACAGCTACACCACTTGCGACCATCCATAGCACGCATCCACAGTACGCATCCTTCCATATAAAAAACGTAGCTTAGTTCAATCAGTTTCCACCAGTGCTATGCTATGTGGACCAATGAATATGATTGGTGGATATCAAACGCATACATAGCAACGTTGCATAGCACATCTCAGGTGGAAAATCAGCCTTAAACTAGAAACTGGTGTGCATGAAAAGAGCCTCCACGAGTGACGATACTTAAGTACGTCCGGCGCACCCTGGGCAGTCAGCCCCGCTACCAACCTAGCTACTGACACGAGAGAAGAAGACTTCTTTCTCGTTATGAATCGGACAGATTCCACAAATTAAACTATACTGTGTTTCTATTTGTACTGTACAAATCAGCCCTTATTGCTATATTTTTAACAAAATGCATAATCGCTGGTCTAACTCCTCACGTACTAAGCATGACATTGCCATTAGGCTGCTTTTCCCCCACAAGTGTGTGCTACGAATGTGTTTCAAAGCAGTCAATAGGATCACTTTTTTTACTAATCTTTTTGTTGACAAATTGGATGACATTTAATTATGTCATTTTATCTTTTGTAAATGTGAGGACTTTGTGGACTTGCCTATACATATAATTGTCTAAATTACTGTTATTCATAGTTTTTTTTTCCTTTTTGTTTACATTTTGTACTCAAGACTTGGTACTACATTTCTCCAAGGTCTGTGGTCAAGACTACATTGTTCCTCTTAACTGTCCTAAATCGTAGTACTGTATTCACTGAAATTGTTAAAGATTTTTGACGACACTTTTGGTGCAGTGGCTAAGCGATTGGCTTCTGCGCAACGAGTCGTGGGTTCGATTCCCGCACGGAACCAAAATTTGTATAGCCTACAGATGGTTGTTTCGGGTCTGGGCATTTGCGTATGTGAGATTTGTGTCTGTAAACGCATCCACGATACCAGAGAAATCTTGTTGTAGGGCAAAGTTATTCAAAAAAAAAAAAAAAAAAAAGAAAAAAAAGATATCCTTTTTTAAAAAGAGTAACCATGGAGTTTCTTGCCGGCTTTTCTCCATAAGAAACGATTAATTGGAACCGTGCACCTAAATTCGAATTTTCATAAGCGCCTGTACGTATAAGTGAAAAAAAAATTGAATTGATTTGAATCTTGAACCATGTTTGAAAATCAAGCGATCCTATTGATGGATTTGACACACATCTGTAGCACACATTTTTGTCGGAAAAGCAGCCATAAACAGAATTAATTAAAACCCGTTTAAATGAAATAATACAGTTACTGATTCTACATTACCGTACTTTATTCTAACAACCTGCACAGTTTTGATCTAATTGAAATAATTAGCCTGATGTAGATTACATTAGCACAGCAATGGTTATGCGGAGTATGTTTTAATACACCGTAATTATAAAACTTGATTATTACATTAAAATTAAATGTGTGAACATTGGCGGAGAGTTTGGGGAAGCCAGGAAACTAAAAACTAAATTTAACTAGGGCAAATAACTAAAAGTGGTATGAAGTATAAAAAAACAGAGAATACTGGTTTAACTTACATTTATTTAAGTAATTAGTCAATAAATTTTAACCTAGATTACAACTTAACATAATTTTGATGTGTACCTAATTTAATAAATAATTAAATCTTACAGGAGCTTAGAATTATCTTAGATTTATCTTAGAATTATCTTAGAACTAATTAAGTTTACTTATAGCTGTTAACAATTAACCATAAGTACGCGCAAGGAGTCTGCATCTGCCGCGTCAGCTTCAAAGCTGCGAACAAAAAACAGAATAAGTTAGAATTTTAAGCACAAAATTTATATGTGATTACCACAAAGAATTTTAAGCACAAAGGACCATGGGCAAAAATGTATGGGACCTGGTCCAATCCCCACAACAGTTATAAAACCTATGCTATATGAAAGCTATTGGGGTACGGTTTATTTTATTCTATGGCGGTTAAGTCAAAATCGGGCGCGAATAGGGTGTTTTGGTACATTTTATTTGTTAAAAATTGACAAGCATTTGACCACAATCCCACCTGATAGTAATAAGTGACGATGTGATAGAGATATTAATTCATTTTTTCCCAGTTAATGGGTCATCATCATCATCAACAACCCATATACGTCCCACTGCTAGCGCAGGTCTCCTTTAAGGAGAGTAAGTTAATGAGTATTATATTACAGTAAAAAAAAAACTTTATTTTTTTTTATTGTACATTTCTTAATAATTTTGCTTTCATTTGACTGAATTACAAACAATGCCAATGCTAAAAATAATAAAAAAATACCTTCCAGACAACCGGTAGGACAACATTCTCAGTTTTGATATGTGCCCAAACACCATGTTCGCGCTCGATTTTGATATAATCGCCATAGTATGAAATAAACGGTACCCCAAGAGCTTTCATATGGCACAGGTTTTATCACTGTTGGGGGATTGGACCAAAATGACTCAATGTCCTTTATTTTTATGTGGTTACCACAAAGAACAAGCCACCATCTGTCCTTCCATGTGTGTTTTTAGGTTAGGGGGCTAAGGAAAAATAGTAGCCAGCATCCTCCTCTGATCAATTACAACATACCAAACCCTTTTCCGGTACCATACCCGGTTCCGTGTGGTGCTGGACGTAAATAATAGCACTACCCCATCTCTTCCCATGGGTTTCGTAAAAGGCGACTAAGGGATTCACTAGAGGATGGGCAGCAGCGTTCTCTGAGTATTTTAACAACCATACTGCGATCACCAACCCGCCTGCCAAGCGTGACGATTATGGCAAACCCCCCCTTATTGGGGGAGGCCTATGTCCTGCAGTGGACGTCTTTCGGCTGATTCATCATCATCATACCCTTTTCATCGTTTAGTGACGTATCTCTACAAAACGTTACCATTCGAAGATTATCAAACATTTTTAAAAAACAAAGCATGAATAATATAGCTATTTTACGATTTTTTGATGATGTCGTTTACGTTTTTGCAATAGCAGTCTCGTTACGGGTGCAATTTATGAAATGACCGAGCTGTTAAGGTTCATCTTAGGGCGAAAAAAATCGGGGAACACATGCAATGTGATTTGGGCACCTCTAAGGTTGCTCTACCGCTGGCCTTCCGGTTGAAACTACTTGGGACAGCCTGAATAACTTTTACTACAACATTTTTGGCTGGTTATAGTTACTGTTAAATTACGAGGACTTGTAATAATTGTTAGATAGTGCTACCTTGTTACTCATCTGTAATTTCAAGTAGTTGGTGCAATGCCATCATAAATGTATTTTAAACTTATAAATTATTACCCGACTGCGCGACAGCAAAGACAGGGTTGTGTTTTTTTATTAATTTAATTTAGGATAAATAATTATATTTTAGTAACTGGTTTAGGCCCTGCGCAGACGGCACACTTTTTGTGCGATCGAGTCTGCGGCGCACAAAAAGTCTGCATGGCGCGCAAAAAGTCGGTCGCGGATTTTTCACAGACTCAACGCACACGACGCACATCTTCGATCATTTTGTCGGCAGGGCTGTAGGGACGTAGACGCTATGGAAATCGTGCAGAGATCGCGAAGTATTATTTTGTACATGAAGTACAGAAAAAGAAGAAGAAATAGAGAATTTTGGGTACATCCTATACTTTCGGAAAGATTACTGAAGGGACAGTTCCATACTAAACATTCAATTCTGAAACAACATCCGGCAAATTTTTTCAAATTTTATAAAATGTCTGTTACTACATTTGATGAGTTGCTATTTATTTCGAGACCTGATTTGACTCATTCAGAAACAACAATGAGGAGGTGCCTTCTGCCTTAGAAGTATCATAAATTGCTGGTCTGTTTTGTATTTCTTGAATTAACATAGTTACATCGACCTCTGGAGCCATGATAATAGATCGCGTGCGTTACGTCCACCCCTAGCAAATGCAGATTGCCGACTAAAGTGTGCGCCGTCTGCGTTAGCGCGCGTTGAAGCAAACGTTCAATTTTTTTCACACACTTTTTGTGCGGAGCGGCGCGCCGCGGCGCGGTGCGGTCTGCCCGAATTACACGGATTTTTTGTGCGCCGGACTTTTTGCGCGTCGTGTGCGTTACTGCATATAATTGCATAGGTTCTATTTTCACAGACTAAAAAGTGCGTCACGGATAGTCTGTCGTCTGCGCAGGGCCTTATAGGAATCACATAGTAGATAATATTTGGAATCAGAAAATAAGAGAGTTTTTGACACGAGTTCGCCGTAGACACGTCATGTGAATATTTTAACTCAAACCATTACAATGGTACCGATTCTCTTATGCACAAACTAAACTTCATTTAGTCTATTGCCGTCTTTTTCACTCTAATAGAATAAGAAAGAGACAGACGTAAATAAGAGCTGTCAAATTTAGTTGAACTAAAATTTCCATACAAATTTAGACGACATTTAAAACGTGTCGACTAAAAACACGGCGAAGTTCAAGGCGTAAACTAATTTGACATCTCTAACTTGGTTGTTATCTATCACCGTTCTTTTCTGGCGCTATCTGTTAGTAAAAGATAGCAATTCTCTAATTTTAGTTTAGTTGGTGAACAAGAGAATCGGCACCAATATGTATTTCCCTTCCCCGTAACTTTCCAAATAAACTAAAAATAGATAAATTTAATTACTTGTGATTAATGACTCTCGTAACCTAAAATTTCGATAGCAACACCTCTCCTATCAAAACGTTAGGAGAGTTCTCGAATCTTGTAAGTTTGTTTAGTGTGAGAAAAGATACTGGAAGGTACTTCGGACCATTTGTCTCGGATTCGAACCGGACGCAGTGATTAAGTTCGCCGTCTACAGATACCTACCATTGCAAGGGTATGCCGTATCAAACACATTTTCGGTTACATATTAAGTACCTGTTGGCAGTCGGATTGCATAATTCGCCGTATTACATTACAGCTAGCCGTTATCAAAAACAGGGCCGTTTTGAAATGCGGCGGTTCAACGATTAGCCGGATTGAATGCAGCTGATTAAAAAACCGCCGAAATGTGTTCGCCGCTATCCGTTATTCAACACGGCTAGCTATAATGTAATACAGCGAGACATTAGCCGCCTCTTTGACAGGTTTTAGTTCCGATTCTTAACACTTGTGGCGCTGCTTGACATAACAACAACAATTCCGTCGAGTACTGAGTGGGCGAAATATACATTTCTTTACCCCGACACGGATAGGTTAGGTTCGAAGGGGATGACGGGGGCTAGAGTGAGCGAGCGAAGCGAGTGAACGAAGCCCCCGTCATCCACTTCGTGTTAGGTTACTTTAAACCCTGCAGACAGAAATAGGAGCCCCGCTTAGCGGGGCTCCGTTGACACTCCTTTGAAAACCCAAACAACCCTACAATCTTAGTAGTACGATGCGGCTAAACGTGGCCCGCCTTATTGAAGAACGTATCGCAATGACAATCCGGCTAATCGTTGAACCGCCGCATTTCAAAACGGCCCTGTTTTTGATAACGGCTAGCCGTAATGTAATATGGCGGATTATACAATCCGACTACGACATATACATATTTTAAAGAAATAAAAATTAGGGGGAAGTAGCACCTACTCAGTTACAGTGCAGTGAAGATAATAATCATCCGTGTGGTGCCGGACGTAAAGAATAGCATTCCCCCATCTGCCGTACTGCGAGCCATATTGCGATCGCCATCGCCAACCCGCCTGCCAAGCGTGGCGGTTATGGCAAACAGCCCCAACATGGATAGTGGCGATGCTTGGGGGAGGCCTATTTCCAATAGTGGACGTCTTTCGACTGAATGATGATGATGATGAAGATAATATAGAGAAACTTACGTAGCAGCACGCGACACCTAAGTGCCGTTGTTTTGGGCAGAGGTCGACCTGCAGGCCCACTTGGTTGGCGGGGTCACAGTCATCGTAGCGCAAGCAGATACCCCCTTGTCGCACGCACGGCTCCTCCAGCTCTATTACTGAACAAAGAAAGGTATAATAACTAAATATGCTTTGGAACTTCCTTTTGTAGAGACTAGTTTGGGAGCAAAGCTATGTGAAACTTTGCCTGCTGTCGACCTGGGTAAGAAACATATAGGTAGAACAAATATGGATTGAGTGTTTGAGATAGGACTGCAAGGCCAAAAGAAAAATGGTCAAAGAAGTCAAAATTATAAAAATATCATGTTCATTGATTTACCAGACAACACTGCTTTGCAGAATTGGTTCTTAATCAGCTATAATCAGTCGGAGCAATACATGGTGGTCATTTTCACAAAAAAAAGCATCATCGGTTTCTAGTGACGCTTTAAAAAGCTGGCATATTTTTTACAAAAATCCCAAATTTCAATTTAATTTACTCCAAAATCTACCACTTTTTTCTATACAAGGTTAGTCGGAAAGGGGGTACTAATCCGAAACCCACAGTATCACTGATGACTGTTTGAAAGCAAGTGTTAAAATTTCAAAATTCGATATTTTTTTTTTCCAAATGAAATGATTTTTATATTAGTTTTTTCAAAAATTCTTCATCCCTGCTTTAGTTACAGATTCAAAAAGTGGTGCTTCTAATTCATGACCCCAAATATGACCTAAGATGTAAACACAGCTGATCATAACTGGGGATAGATAGATTTTAGAGTTTTTTTTTGAGATTTTTGAACAACTGTTTCTCTTTAACTATTGAGTTTTGGGAAAAGTTGTAGAACAAAAGTTATTCATTATTATGTGTACTTTAACACCCTTTTAGATTAGTACCCCCTTTCTGACTAACCTTGTATATCATAGTTCGGTTTTGGCCATACAGTCCCATCGCGTCGCAAAATCTCACCCTGAAAATCTGTTCGACGAATTACCAATAGGTGATTGTAAACGGTAGGTATTTTTAGTTTGAGTCTCCTTTCACTTTAGAACTATCATCAGTAAACATAAGAAGATAACCAATCTATAAAACAGATATAAACATAGCTTATAATCCGCAAAAGGTTATCCAGAGAAGTCACCTTTATGCGATTATAATTTTATTTACAAGCTTGATAATTTTTATCGAACTTTCTCCAACCATGAAAATAAGTTTTTATTACTATTCGTGCCTTTGGCCGCCATCTCGCCTGATGTTAAGCGATGATGCGGTCTACGATGGAGCACGCTTGCCCAGAAGAAACCGATTCACTCATGACTTGAAGACACCCAGATTGTACCTAGCTGTCGGGGAACACCCACTCGGGCAGCGCATTCCACTGTTTGGCGGTTAAGGTATCAAAAACCTGACAAATCCAGCATATTCCTTATTAGTTCTCCATTTCGCCACGTTCATTTTGGTCCATGTCAGACTGTATTGTGTTTGGCCAGCAACACTGTACAGATATAATTATTCTAATAGTACTCGTAGCCAGCAAATAACGTAAAGCATTGTATCCTTTATATACGAGTACATACACTCTATTCAAATACCATCAACTGGGAACAATAACGATTAATTAGAATCAAATACTCGCTGGGCAGTCCATGTTCCTGATAAAATTATACTATAACTAAAAGATATGTTCCATGCAGACCTTAGTATTTCTTATTTTAAATACAGAATGATACTTCTTCGCAGGTTTATTATTTCTATTATAAAACAAAAACAAATTGATAAATACTTTAATCGTTGTACCTTTTTACAAGCTTTTATTTAACTTGCAATGTTTGTATGTATGTTTGTTTAGCGCAAATCTTGTAACTGAATTTTAAAACTGTTATTCCCAACAGATTGAGCTGAAATTTTGCATACACATAGTTTGGTTGACGATGCATGGTTAGCTATTAAGTGACGTTATTCTAAATCAAATATGGCGGACTCCCAAAGATGGCAAACAAGTTATTATTTAAACACCCCATGATATGGGTATCAAATGAAAGAGTTTCCTGTGAGGAATGGGAAAAACTAAAAATAAATTAACTGTACAAAACATTTTTATAAACAAGCTTTTATTTAAATGCTCTATAAAGAAGAAAATAAACTTAAAGTTAAATTAAACTCATCAATTTATTATATTATACAATTTATATGATATAAAAGCTTGTCGCGAGATTTACCTGTGTAAATAAACAATAATACATACAAATGTAACTTGATCTTGACACAAGTAATTCTAAGAAAAAATGAATGTATTTCATAAAATACATTTACACGGGTAAATCTCGCGACAAGCTTTTATAACATATAATATTTTTATAATGTAGTGAATAGGGTTTGATTAAATTTAAAGTTCATTTTCTTCTTTTTAGAGCATTTAAATAAAAGCTTGTTTTTAAAAATGATTTCTTATTACTTGTAATAATAAAATGAAGTCTCCTTAAGTAAAATTTGCTATTTTTTTATACATAAGAACTTTCCCTCCATAATCACTTGATTTGGGACACTCGGTACATGTGTACTCGAAAAGCCAGTTTACTAGGAAGCAGCGGCCCGCATACGGTGGTTAATTTAGCTTTAATATTAATTATGTTAAAAGATTGTTTTTGGTTCTCACTGCTTTGTATGCACTAGTATCCGAATGTTTCGCTTGTTTGCGACAAGTACGTGTTAAGTCCGAAAACCGGATTATTCAGAAAACGCCTTAATTCAAGAGTTTAAAAGGCGTTTTCTGAAAAATCCGGATTTTGAACTTAAGACGTTCTTGTCGCAAACAAGCGGTTTGAATTCTTAGTAAAATACTGAAAAGTATTAAGAGACATGAACACGCAGTATTTTATTTATTAATTCAATTCCACAATGTCTATGTTCTTCCTTCATTTTCTAAGTCCCATTTCGCAAGTAAAAAAATATTTATAAATTATCTGTAATTTTAAACTATCCATTTACAATGTTATTCTCACTATTTGAAATATGTATACAGTATCTACGGATGTTAAATAAATTGAAAGCCACTTCATGACAGTTGGTTAATAACAAACGTCGATCTACTCCACGTATGCTTTTTTTTGTACCTATCCACATATTGTTTTCCTTTCATAACAGACGAATCCGTTTATTTTGTTGTGGTGTGGTGTGTGGTGTACTAATCTTAATGTGTAGAAGCTTGGCCACTGACGTAAGAGAATTTAAGTGTACACGTTATTTAGAGCGGTCATAACATCCGCACCCGACTTATTTGTGGCAAGCGGGTCAATGTCAGGTCTGTTTTGCTTCACGAAATCCATCGGGTGTTATACAAACGCATATAAATCAGCCGACATTGACCTGTTTAAAATACTTTATCTATCTTCTATGTGTATGTACAAGAAAAAAATGATTCGGCATAAAAACTCAGCACGTATACACATTTTCGTATCACGAGAATAAGGAAAACATATTGTTTACAATATTTAATCGCCGAAAATGTATTAATTTTGTTGTGACACATACTTAGCTTTGCTTTCATCGAAAATTAAAAATAAGAAAGTTTTATTAAAGTTCGTAAATTATACATTACATTGAGAAAAAGATCAAAAAGATAATTGAGAAAAGTCATTACGATTTAATAAAAATATATGTTGGACACATAAGACTGTATCTAAATATTTAGACTAGTGCCTTCTAGGGGTCATTTCGCCAGGGAGAACTACCTACTGTTTTGTATCCTAGGCTACCTTGCTAGCTACCATAATTATGATAAAAGGATAGACCGCATATCATAAATTCATTGAAGGCGGGTCTCCCCTTTAGGTCTCGCCAATAACTGCCCGTTTCGTAGAAAAGCAGGGCCGGATTATCCATTAGGCGGATTAGGCAACTGCTTAGGGGCCCCGCATCGACTAGGGGCACCGTGCACGCACCAATAAAAAAAAAACTTTTCAAAGAACGATTTTTTTTTAAAATTTGTATTCTTCCTTGTTTTCGACGCATGTTGTCAGTTGATGAAATACTTCATACATAGTAGAATAAAAATAGCTGTAAAAAATAGCTGTATTTGACGATATAGGTAAGGTAAGCGTTAATTCGGAACGCAGCCGGCGCGTGGTCGGCTGATGAGTTAGACTTTGACATTTAGATATTGAAGTAACAGGATACCAAAGGAGTCAATCTGATCGACTCGATTATTGTAATAGAAAAAATGTAAATTTAAAAGTAAGAGAAGGGTAAGGAAAGGGGCCCTGAGAATTGCATTGCCTAGGAGCCCTGATATGGTTAATCCGGGGCCGTAGAAACGGTTCGCAAGGATCATCTACAAGCACTTCAACAGAAAAAAAACCCAAATTCATGTCGAACCAGACCTTAACGCTCTCTATACCTACCGTAACTATTCAAAGAATGTCAAGTATGCAATAAACCCAAGGTCACGAGGTCTAATTTTCGATAATAACTCGCCGTTATCAATACGTTCTCACATGATGTCACTAAATATTAAATGACTTATTAAACAGTTCGTGTAAATAATACACTAAGTGACTGATAAAGACCGGCACAGTTTATTTGAAAATAAATTCACGTGATGCGGACGGATATATGTACTATCAAATTAGTATATGTGTGTTTTTATTATAGTAAGTAGGTATGCATCGACAGTGAATTTATTATCGTTGTAAGTACAACGAAAACAAACTTATGACGTACAGACGTGTATGTTTAGACAACTAACACAAGAATTTATGATGGAAGCATCAAGCACTTATATGCACTTAAAGTGCTGAAAGTACTAGTGAGTTATTTTGCGCTAGTTACTGAAGCAAGTATTGTTTACTTGCTACACTGAAAGCAAGTATCGTTAAAATTAAACGGGCAGCTTGCAGTAAGTCAGGGAAGTCGATAAAACTTCCAAACGCCGGAAGACTGCGCGTGTGTCTTCAATAAAAGTTGGTTAAAGAAGTCAACTTGCGCTATTTAAGTTCTATACTCTTTTCACCCAAAGATGTATCCTGACAGCTCGGTTATTTCGTAAATTGTAGCCGTAAGGAGACTGCTATCGAAAAACAACGTCAGTGAAATTCTAACAGTGCGTAAGTCATTTTGTGACAAAAACAGACAACATTGGGAAAGCCACAATTTTACTTGAAATGAAAAAGATTAGTAAAGGATTTTCAAAGGTGTAAATCATCAAAGAGTTCATTATAATGATAATTAAAAACAATATTGCGTTCAGCGTAGTTACGCTCCTCGTTTTAAATAGTTTTTTCACTCTCTTGTAAATTAGCCATTTTTGACTTCCGCACTGTTATTGGAAATTCACCGACGAAACATAAACAAAATATTTGATATTCTTTGTGTAGTAATTTTAACGTTTTGTAGAGAAACGTGAGGAATCAATTTACGGTGAAAAGGGTTCCTCAATAAGGGATTTAGCGCCAACCGTGAGATATACTTTTGAAGACTTGAAATATTTCTTACTTTTGCAATATTTGTTTATAAATAGGAAGTCTGTTAAAGTTTAGTATATTATAGCACATTTTTAAATAATTGAATTCAGTTATGTACCTAATATCTAACTAAGTCTAAATTGTAACTGATAATAGAATTAATAGTTTCGTTTTATAACCAAAAGTTTTTGTGTAGTTCCGAAATATTTGACTAAGTACGTAAACAATAATACTTTATGGGACTTTACTGAAATGTCTTCATGTAAAACAGGTAGGAGGCGCTTTAGATAGGAGATTTCCACTGATATATTTATGTTTTATTTTGGATTAAAATGCATTCAACCCAACGCGTTTTTTTTAAGTCGAATTTCCGCTTGTTAAGGTACAATAGTTTAATCAGATATTAAAAATATTTCTAATTGATTTGACCCAGTATTCACATAATTTAGTCAATTAACAATTTATTTTAACTAAGTTGAAAAATAAGTAATAATATGAAACGTAAATAAAAAGCATTTTTCGATAGGTACATATAAAGTTGAATTTCAATACAACGAAGGGTATAGCTTTATATGTATGTTATACTCTAAAAATATGTGTTTTATCAATTAACAAGACATGTGTTTATTTTACCTAAGTATAAAAATAAGCCTAATTATGAACCGTAAATAAAAAGCATTTTTCTAAATACATTTGAGTTTCAATACAACGTAGAGTATAGCTGGACATATAAACTAGACCTCTCTTCTTTATCAAGATCACCTCTATCCAATAAAGAATGTTTTCATATCTAAACATAAACGTAGGTACTTTCCTTTGCATTGCATGCACTAATATATATATTTCGCTTTGGTGTCCCATTTCAAAGTATGAACAAAATGATTACATGCATTATTATATACCTAGTAATTGAAGGTTTTGTTAAATACAAATAGAAAAATTCGCTAGCGGCTACTATGATTATCATAGAGTAATTTTACAATTGTATAATTATGGAGAATTCTAACTATGTTTTACGTACAGTAAAATGGCCAAACACAAAATATAAGATCTATAATTTAACACCTGTGACAAAATTACTACAGCATCTTACGTATTCACTTACCTTCAAAGGCGGTTGGCTGCAGAGGGTTAGCTCTCACCGCCACCAGCAGGAGTGCGATGAACGCAAACACAATAACTTTGAGCATTTTCATTTTTTAAGGAACTTGAACAATTCTCCTGCGTATTACTAGCGTGGTATATTCCGGTAATGTATGAGCACGCCGGTTCGCTCCCACGTTTATATACCCGTAATGATAAACAACCCGCCTCGCCACTACATAATCATGTATGTACGCATCGAGCTCGGACATAATAAATACTTTCCACTATTTCTTTCGCGCCACACTTAAATTCACTTTCCTTATGACCTACAATTTTATTGCACCCCATAAGTTTCCCAAAATCTTCCACATTTTCTCTGTTAGAAAAACAAGAAATTTACGCGAAAAAAAATTTATTCATCACGTGGTTGGCTATCGCTTTGAATGAAGATGTGAACATCACCAACATATAAATTGTTTTGATTGATGCTGATACATATAAACAATTAAAAGGTTCTTTCTGTAGTAAATACAGTACATATTACGTGCATTTTTAATAGTTTGAGAACTATGGTTTTGATCTAATAAAATACTTTCTCTTTAAGTTTGTTCTCGTTGCCTCCAAGAGGCAGTACATTCAGGACCAACTGTGCAGTACCTAGATAGACTTTGTAAACAAAGTTGCGGCACTTAAGAGAATTCTAAGAAGACCTTGTCGTAAAAGAGTGTCTAAGACGTAAGAAAACAATTGTTAGGTAACCATTTGATTGGTCGAGCTCGCTCTTGACCTTGGTACAAATTTTGTTTGTCGCTGGCTTGGGGTGACCTGTGAACCTTCGCGCTCATGTGACGATTTTATTAATCAATTTATATAGTACAGTGTAGATTAAGCATGCGCCTCGCAATATCATTCCGGGAACTGTTTTGTATCAAGTTTCGCTACACAAAGTGGACGCAACTGTCCCGCGTCCGGCCACATTCAGCGTCTTTGATACCGAACAGATATTATACGATTCTTTATCTGTAAATTATTTACGAAACGCTGCGAAAACTTCATCGCTTAGGAATTAGGTCATGGTTTATAGATTAATTGCATTATTTTTAAAGTTTCCGTGAAGAACGTTGGGTTTATGGATAGTAAATAAAGAAAAGATGGTGTGTAAATGTTTATTTATTTTACGAGGTGGGAATCGAAGGTCTTTCGCAATCGCAGTGGAATTCAATACAAGTTGACGGGGGCTTCCTCTGGTTCAATTTCGATGAATGTTAGAACCTTTAAATTTTTATGTATTGTGTTTTGTTACCGCCAAATAGTTTTAAAGGCTTTACTTTCCCCAGATCCGAAGGAATCGATTGACCTTATTATTAAAAAAACTGCGTATCACTGATAGGCAGACTTTTCCTTAAATTGTTTGTTGTTTTGAAGTCGTTATTTATAGTGTAAGGAAACGTCAATTACTTGTCTTCATTTAAAAATAAAATTCTGTTAAAGTTATTGAAAGAAAACTCACTTACTTATACCTATGTATATACCTAAGGCATAATGCCTCGGTTTCTACCTCTTCAAAGGTAAAATTTCATTAGGTTATTGGAAACAGTCAAACGTTGACCAATTTTCAAAAACTGCCTTTCATCTTTGTTTCAAAATTCATCTCTCGACGCGTTAACTTAATTTTATAAGTTATGTGCACAATATAACGGTATTCAATTTTGACTTTCTTAATCTGAAATCCAAATTTAGGTCGTTTCTTCATGTTCGTGTAGGTAAGGCAGTTGTCCCACCGCCGGCGAGGAAGCGACTAACTATCGGCTATTTTCTCGATCAAGAAACGTCTAATAGATATACATACATTCCGTGTAAACAAAATACATGCATATATTAATAGTTGATCGCTGACTGTTTACACTGCCGGCGAGGACTCGCTCCACTAGTTTGTCGTTGAGCGACAAAAGCTATCAATGATAATACTCGCTAAGCGATACTTGCTCAGTGATGCTCGCTTGGCGGTCAGAACTCATGCCGAGAGACCAACCAGCGCTCATTTGCGAGTGGTGCGAGTAATCGCCCGTCGCACTCGCACACTCTCTTATAGCTTAGCGACAAAACTATCGGAACGACCTCAGATCATGATCTGAGGGAACGACACACTCGCTTCTCGCTGCTCGCCAACTCGTATCTAGTTTCTAGCTTTACTCGCTACTCGCTCATCGTCGGCGGTGGGACAAGTGCCTAATGTCATTATTGTTGAATGTATTAAGGTCATCACGGTTAAACTTAGGAAACGGAGGGTAAACTTAGGATAAGTAGCTTTTAAAGGTTCAGAGTTATTTTGGTTTAACATCATTATTTAACAGGTTAATTGCGTAATAAGTTGTGGTCTACTGGTGCCAAAGATTGACCCTGCATAGGGTCGAACGACCTCAGATCATGATCTGAGGGAACGACACACTCGCTTCTCGCTGCTCGCCAACTCGTATCTAGTTTCTAGCTTTACTCGCTACTCGCTCATCGTCGGCGGTGGGACAAGTGCCTAATGCCATTATTGTTGAATGTATTAAGGTCATCACGGTTAAACTTAGGAAACGGAGGGTAAACGTAGGATAAGTAGCTTTTAAAGGTTCAGAGTTATTTTGGTTTAACATCATTATTTAACAGGTTAATTGCGTAATAAGTTGTGGTCTACTGGAGCCAAAGATTGACCCTGCATAGGGTCTTATGAGTTTTTTTTAGTGTTTTTTTTTTCAAAACCTGATTCAGTTTAACGCCACGAATAACTGACTACTAAGAGCGATACATTGGTATTCATTTATTTATGCGTAGGATCGAAAATTTCTATCACTTTTTTTTTCTATGCAAAATATTTTTTTGTTTCTTATTTTAGTTAAACATATCAGGTGGTTTAGAAACGATCTGTTATGTGATGAGATGCAAGAAAAAATAAATTAATCAATCAAAAGCCCGTTCAGAGTTAATCTATGTTTACTTACTAGTAATAGATCATATGGTTTTATGGAATTACACGAATAAGTTTACATCCTGATAAGTAGATAATATGTTAAAATCGTATGGCTGAAAGCCGTAGTGCAGTTATACCTAGACTCAGCCGGCTAAAACTAGATGCGCCTAGTTGCTGGTGGTTACAACTAGGTGTATCCTATTTTTTTAAGTTGGTCAAATAATGGTTAATATCTGTCAAAGGACAGTAAAGTTACCTGCTTTGTTAAAAAACCGGCCAATGGCGAGTCGGACTCGCGCACGAAGGATTCCGTACCATTATCTATAAAAACGGCAAAAAAATCATGTCTGTTGTATGGAAGCCCACCTTAAATATTTGTTTTATTTTAATTTAAATAATTTATTTCTAAAGTGAATATATAATTAAATATTATGTGAATATTTCAAGCGTCTACCTGTTGCCGTTATCAATATCGAGCAAAAACGAGTAAAAAAATCACATTTGTTGTATGGGAAAAATAGAATAAAATAAATATTTAAGGGAGCCCCCTTAAATATTTATTTTATTCTATTTTTTAGTATTTGTTGTTATAGTGGCAACAGATATAAGTATAATCATCTGTGAAAATTTCAGCTGTCTAACTATCACGGTTCATGAGATACAGCCTGGTGACAGACGGACAGCGGAGTTTTAGTAATAGGGTCGAAACTTTTAGTAATAGTACGAAACCCTAAAAACAGTTGAGTCCTAGAATTTAGCGTATTACACAACATCTATAACCGCGAATATGTAGATATGTATTCATACAACAAGGCTAAAGCTAGGCCACCCTTTCAGTGAACGTATTGTAACGACATTCCGGCTGAACGACAATTAGCCGCATTAGAAAACAATGTTGTTTTGTATCACGGCTAGACCATAAGTAAAGTAATACGCTGAATTCTAGAATTCGACTTGGACAAATAGGTACATCAAATGTAACCCCTTGTTGCAATAAAAATAGTGTTACATACTTAATTTTTGGGAGTCATTGAACCAGCTTGTTACCATTACCTACGATGATTTTACCGTAACCTACATACAGGCTGTGTCGTAAATAGTAGTCCAACGTTAAGGGGTCGACACACCGTGTATTCAGCTATCACAACCACAATTTGAACCATTTTTACCATAGGTCTTAGTTTTTTTTTTTAATTAACTCCTCGCTGTACTAATTTAACTGTAATTTCAACCCAATACATTATTTTCCTGTTTTGTTTTTTGTTTATAACTGCTGATGCAAGTAATTTTAGTATTTTTTTTCGAAAAAATAAAAAACGTGTTTTATTATGAGAAATATGGTACTTTAAAAAAAACTAATTGTGGCGTGTGATAGCTGAACATACCGCGAATCGACCCCTTAACGTTGGACCACTACTTATGACACACCCTGTATATGATGGTCAGGAGGGATTCCAGTTAACTTTCATGAAAATTACCGTCATCTCGTCCATTGTTGGGAATAGACCAATATCAAGCTACACAACAACACTCGATCCTCCGCTTTCTGCATTCAGTCAACTTCAACGTCTTCAACTAACTTCTACCAGATCAACGCCGAAAAAACGTCGAAGAATCAACGTCGAAGAAGGCTGAATTAAGCATTTAATTCTAGGTCATTACGTCGTTTCTTAATACCTACTTCAGTGCTTAGATATCGGTGACCCTATACTTAGGGAAATACCTCATTTTCCTAGCCCACTTTATTCTAATTTTCTTCACGGGTACAGAAAGGTATTTACTACTTCCGAGCAATCAGACTTCGAGTTGAAACTTCCTTTCAGCGAAGCTAGAATATAATGTAAACGCAAATAGTGTCAATACCGAAATATCAGAACTACATATAAATATAGCATTATTATATTGAACTTTGGGTAAATCCGATCATCGTCATATCGTATTTACGCATACATAGCATATTATTAATATTTTATTTCGTGATTCTCAGCAGTATTAGGTATATTCAGTAGGTATGGAAATAGAGCTACATGTAATTTCTTAGTAAACTGAGTCCTGATTATGAAATGTCAATTCCATTTTATTCATTGCTAATACGTCAAAAAAATTGTGTTTCATTCCTGTGAATCTGACAGGCGATTGCTTTGTTCATGATAGAGGTTCAGGTCCATTAATTAGCTACTAGCCGTGTCTTTTCTCTCATATCGATGGTATGTTCAATATTACAGGAATTATCTCAAGGGCATGAGTCGCAGTATCCTTGTAGGTATATTAGAAACAAATGTCCTAAACTGACTGACAGATCTATAAACGCACAGCCTATAAAAACCGCTCGGGTTAGAAACTTGAAATTTTGACAGTAGGTAGGTAGGCTGTACCTTTCATAACGTAGGCAAATAAGAAATATTTTTTCAAAATTCCTCCTTTGCAGGGGCAGATTTCCCTACAGGCCAGGTAGGCCCGGGTCTAGGGCGGCAAAATTTGGAGGGTTTTTCATTTTTTTTAGCTGTCCCGCCTTCTTTGAACCTATCCACCAACTCAACTCAATTTGTGAATAACGATTCATTGTTACTTACAAATAGAAATGGTAATGTATTTGAAACACTGATTGAGATAATTTTATCGTTTACTGACTTTCGTTGTTTTTTAATTTAATTCCTATAGTTCATTTAATTTCTCGTGATTTACAGCGAGTAGGGGGCGGCAATATTTCATGGGCCTAGGGCAGCCAACGTATCAAATCCGCCCCTGCTCCTATGAGTGGATGAAATGGGGTGTCAATGTCAACGTTTATATGAAAATCTTGTAATTTTGCACTCTCTTCAAAGTATATAATACAACCAGAACTTATCGATTTTTCAAATTAACCAATTAAATTTTGTAGGGCAGATTTTACTGCGTGGTCCGATAGACATAATAAATTGTACATTCATCTTTATACGCAGTAATAAATTACGTATCTTGCGATTTTCCAAAATTTGGCCGCTAAGAGGGCAGGAAGGGATGGTGTTTGTATGAAAGTACAACACAAGAGCAAAGACGCGGGCAAAAGTTACTCTGGTAATAAAAACATACCTATCTATAGCGATCGCCAGTCCGTCTGCCAACAAAAGTGGTGATTATGGCAATACCACAGTGATCGTATGTTGTAACGATCAATGGAAGGCATGTGTGCAATGGACGTTTAGAGGCTGGTATAATGATGATGATAATGGAGACCTAACTACTTACAGTCGAGTTCATTAATATATTGGCCCTTCCAGGCTTCAAAAATATATGAACGTTAAAAATGTTCATAACTTATTTATTTATTTTTATTTATTTATTTATTGGCCTATCTACAATTGTTACACTGTTTATCTTAATAATACAAGAAATATAATACAAGCATAGTGTACAATATGATGCGATAGACACAGCATGCATTTTTTTCAGTAACATGTATAGCCAAAGGCACAAGACTGTGAAAAAGCAGTCACATATTAATGAATCTAAATCTTGACCACAATTTAATGATGCTTAGAGTTGTCACAATATTAGGAACTTTTTTAACGTTCATATATTTTTGAAGCCTGGAAGGGCCAATATATTAATGAACTCGACTGTACAAGGCATAAGTTTGTTGACCCTTCTTAGCTGTGATAGTTTTCCTTCTTACTTCGTTATATATCCTACAGGCCTCTACACACCAAAGCCGCGGCGCCCGGCGGCTTCGCCCGGCGGCTTCGCCCGGCGGTTTATTGCCAACGGGTTATTGCGGCCAACTAAGCGAGCGAACATAACGCAAAACAAGCCTGGCGGACCTCACTAATTGTTTTGCGTCATCTTCGCTCGTAGTTGGCCACAATAACCCGCTGGCAATAACCCGCCGGGTGAAGCCTTTAGTGTCTAGAGGCTATTGTGAATACTTTTCAGATATTTAGACAACATAAAATAACTCATACAGAAATGACCTCTTTAAAGCTTAATATTTCGTTCAACGGATCCCTGTATCGAAAAGTGTTTATGGTCGGTATCAACAATTTAACAAAAAGGAAGTTCAAAAGTTAGTTACTAAAGCTTGCTTTGTTCAGTACTAGAGTTGTAGAATACGCGCGTGCGACAAGGTGGCGTGCGCATCTGCATGCGCCCCGAAGACTGTGAGCCCAGCTGTGGCGAAGGGTGATTTTTCTTAAAAGGGAAGCCGGACCGAAAAATGCTTACCTTGCTCAAGTGTGATGCGAGAATTCCAGTAACTACTCGTTTCGAAAGAGAAGTCGATAGGAATCGAGTTGTATGGAGCCTTCGCCACTGGAGCCCAGTTAGGTACCGCAAGTCCTCTGCCCAATACAAAAGCACTTAGATGTCGAGTTCTATTACGTAAGTACCTACTCAACTGACTATCATCTTCATTCGGGTAATTTGTCTTTTTAACATTTCATCTTGTTTTTAATTGTTATGTTACGGCTGCTTTGTGTGCTTTAAATGCGTAACGCATTGTTCATACGATGGCAACGTGGCAGCCAAAACAGTCCAGCGCTGACTTGCTAGATACTGGGCTCGTGTGGATACCAGCGATTGGGGTTACTTTGATATCAAGGGGCGGTATTGATAGTTACTAAAAATATAGCATTTGGTCATATACTTATCTCTGTAAAAATGGAACTTACGCGTGTTAACTTAACTGTGTAGGCAACATTGTCAGTTTTCCTATTTTACCATACGGTATAGAGGTGTCTGCGAAGATAGATGACGAAGATAAAAAATACTAAAACACACCCCTGATTATGTACAAAATTCAAATCCTAATTGGGGCAACTTTGACACTGAATGATAAAACAGGGATTATCAAAGTAAAAGCCTACGGTCCGACGTTGATAAGGAAATTTTTCCTTTTTTTATCGAAAACTATGTTCCGTACTTTATTTATTTTTTAGTCTATGTGGTTTTATACAAGGTTAGTCAGAAAGGGGGTACTAATCCGGAAGGGTATTAAAGTACACATAATAATGAATAACTTTTGTTCTAAAATTTTTCCCAAAACTCAATAGTTTAAGAGAAACAGTTGTTCAAAAATCTCAAAAAAAAAATCTAAAGTCCCTGTTATGATCAGCTGTGTTTACATTTTAGGTCATATTTGGGTTCATGAATTAGAAGCACCATTTTCTGAATTTGTAACTAAAGCAGGGAGGAAGAATTTTTGAAAAAACTAAAATATAAATCATTTTATTTGAAAAAAACAAATATCGAATTTTGAAATTTGAACACTTGCTTTCAAACAGTCATCAGTGATACTATAAGTGGGCTTTGGATTAGTAGCCCCTTTCCGACTAACCTTGTATATCTCAGTTAATTCAGTTTATATGAAATATTTTTGATGTAAAAAAAAGATACAAACACATGAAGCTCGAAAAATTGATCAAAGTAACCCCGTTCTACGGTAGGTACTAGTTTCAACCAAGTCCACCACTGACTTCGCGCTCAGAAATCAGTCCTGTCAGGTTAGTAGTGGGACGATTATGCATATACAGGGTTACTGGTCTTCTTCTTCTTCTTCTCTCGTGTCAGCCACGAGCTATACCTATGAGAATAGCTCATGCCGTGGTGAAAAGATTAGCCAGTCAGCTAGGGTGATCGCGGAGCTGACACCTGGGTTAATGGATATATGACGGCAATCCGTTATGGGGATGTAGGAGAGATCATTTTGCAACCAAATTACTCCCTGTGACCCTTAAGCAAATGTCTACCGATTTCGAGTAATTTGGCATTTAGCTAATATTTTTTGAAAATATCTGCGGTAGTTATACAACTTTCAAAGTTTATAAAAAAAACAACGCATGTTTTTTTTTATTATGATCTGCTTGCTAACACTTCAATACATAGTAATCAACCATAAAATCACAATTATCTTAAATAGTTTTTAAATCAAGGCTACAAATCGTTACAATGTTCATAATTTTGAGCAGGTTTTTGACTAAAATGATCGATTTCTGCAAAAAAACACAGAAGCTCTTTATCGGCAGAACATTCCAAACCCTAAAAATTGTTAAATGATTCTTCAAATAAATAATTTGTAACTATATAAAGTCCAAAAATAATTCGTGATTTTTAAATCCCAGGATTAAAACGTCATTGTAATTATTCCGAGATTTTATATAACATAGAGTGGATAATACCTCCATTATCCACTCTATGTTACTTACTTCCTTCCTCGAAGTTTAGGTAAATATAGGTACTCTACCTATTTCGATCTCTGGTCATCAGTGAAACTTTAAGTGGACGCGGAATAGTACCCCTTTTCCGACTAACCTTGTATATATAGCACATTATAAAAGTTCAACGCGCAATAGTCTTTCCATTAATCGGGAAATCCCCGCAAATGTCGCGGACATACGCGTTTGAGTGGAATTGATAAGATAATAAAGTGTAATCGATCGGCGAATACTTAGCAGCTCGGGCGACGAGTGCATGGATTTTTTTCGGTTTCACTCTTGAATAAAGGACCTAGGTAATTTTAAGTGCATTTTGAAGTTTTTGGCTTTTTCCCTCGATTAATTAATTATACAAAATATTATCTTCTAAGATATGCCAAGAATTTACTGTGGAATTTAAATTTTAAGCATCTGAAAAAACCAATTATTTTTGTATTTTTTCTCGAAATCATGACGTTTTAGGGAGTTTGTAAATGTAAATGTAGCAGAACAGTTTCTAAGAAAATATTTCAATAACGTGTTAACCACCGCGTAAAAATAACGCGAGCGAAGCGAACGCGAAAATATTTTTTAGACTTTGTCGCTTGTATTAATTGCCACATAAATCAATTAATTAAACCTTTAAAATAAGATAGGTAATGAAAAATTATAGATCTAACGATCCAAGACCTGATAAATGTTAATACAGCGCAGGTTAAGTTGAGGTACTTACATTTTTCCTTGGGGTTAGCCCTTACAGCCACCAATAAAACTGCGACGAACGCAAACAAAATAACTTTTCATAACTCATACTCGGAAAGTAGGTCTGAAGTTGCCTGAGGAGCGGGTTGAAAGTAATACTTTTCAGCCCTAGGGAGAATCGATATCAACTGACAGCTAGCAAATTATAAAAAAACTAGTTCTATTTTCACATTTATTTTTCAACTTTCTATACAGCCACTCAATTACAGCGCGAAGTAAAATTGTAGGTAATAACATAAAGTTAAGTATTAATTATTAGAATGAATTTTTAAATGACTTTATTATAATCTAGTTTCAACTATTTCTTTAAAATAACATAGATTTGGACAAAATATTTACCATTTTTTCAATGATGAAAATCACAAATAATGGCTGAATAGATGACCGGCAACAGAAAAAAAAACAAAAAAGGCGGGAAAGCGGCAATCCGGTCTTCATTTGTTTATTCGAGTTGTAGAATTTTGTATATACTTCCGTAAGCAGAGATGAGTTCATCTGATTCAGACATGGATTTAACGCCTGATTTCATAAGATAAGAGGCTAAAGCAGTAGGGGAAAACCTTTTACCACCTAAATCAAAACAAAGATACTTAAAATCGTACGACGAATTTATGAAATGGCGCGCTGAGAAAAAGTGAAATCGTTATCAGAAAACGTTTTGCTAATATAATTCAACGAATTATCAAAGACTTACAAACCTTCAACATTATGGAGCGTGTATTCTACAGAGTGTTTGGTAGCAGGACCTACACAATTTTTTGAGGCATTGGGGAGGTCATTGACTAACTAAACCTAAATAAAAAAAATTGCATTTTGGTTTTTTTATGAATTTAGAATTTGTACTTTTTTCATACATTTACACATTTTTTTGACTTTGCAGGCGCATGTGTCATTTTGTTGAAATAAATTGTATGAAATAATTATTCATTTAGAGTAAAAATACATTACAGAATACAAAAAGTATATTTCGTTAGTTAAAAGCGAGATTTTGGGTAATTAAAAAAACATATCTCCATTACGGTGACAATTGGGACTTTGGATAATAACTAGCTAATGACCTCCCTAATCCCCCAAAAAATTGTGTTGGTCCTTCTACCAAACATCCTGTCTATTAAAGACAACATTAAGTACTAAACAAAATGAACATTTAAAGGATTTCGAGAGATTAAAAACCAAAGTTTTCACTTCTAAAGAGGTAGAAACCTTCTTGAACCAAGCGCCTGATGAAATACACCTAGTAATGAAGGTAAGCAAATCTTTTTGTTATTCGCTTATAAGAAATTTGTATCAAATTGTAGCTTTCTATATTTATACACCAATTAAAGAGATATATCTACTTTTCAGGTAGTGTTGTTATTGGCGTTACGTGGCGCTTGCAGAAGTATCGAACTAGTAAATATGAAGGCTGATGATATTGAGAAACAAGGTAATAATGTTAATGCCTACTGGTAAAGTTACGTGGCACTAAAACCAAAGTTGACCGAACCTTCGTTATTACGAAAAATACCAAAAATTACGACCAAGTGGTTTATCGAACCGTTTTTTCATAAATTATTATAAGGGGAAGTTTCTGCGGCAAGTAATTGGCAAAAACAAGATTTCGAGTATTCCTACAGAGATAGCCACCTACCTTAATTTGCCAAACTCAAATCTATATTCGGGTCATTGCTTGCGCAGAACATCGGCAACTTTGCTAGCTGATTCTGGTGCCGATTTAACTGTCATTAAAAGGCATGGCGGTTGGAAGTCGAGTAAACTAGCTGAAGGCTACATAGAAGAGTCAGTGGAAAATAAAACTAAGATAACACACATACAAAATATACAATATACAGCTTGAGGAAGAATGACGTGACTACTCAGGCCCGAAAGAGCTGAGGATTTACACTGATGGTTCGAAAACTGCCTCCGGCATCGGCACCAGGGTCAAAGTCTTCTCGAATAACCTTAACATAAAAATATCAAAACCACTAGGGGCACTCAACACTGTCTATCAGGCAGAAACCGTAGGTATCATCCAAGCGGCATATGCCATAGAAGCCAGGAAAGTCACGGATACCCATATCCGTATACTCTCCGACAGCGCATCAGTCCTTCAATCCCTGAGCAAGAACCATACTACCTCAAAACTTACACTAGAATGCCATAACGCACTGGAACGTGTCTCGGTGTTAAACAGTAACACTGCAATGGATAAAAGGACACAGTGGATCACTAGGTAACGATGCAGCCGACAAACTGGCCAGGAGGGGATCTGGCACGGTGGCCTTTGGGCCTGAACCTATAGTACCCATCCCCTTCAACCAACTACGTAGGTGGCTCCCGGAGTTTACTCACACACAGGCACAGAACTGGTGGGCTTCAGCCCTAGGCTGCAGGCAATCCAAGGAGGCCATGCCGCTCATGGATAGCAGACTGACAAGGCGCCTGCTGCGCCTGGACAGGAGCAGCCTGCGCATGGTGACTGGAACGATAACCGGACACTCCTCACTAAACCAACACTTCCACACGATAGGCATAACGGACAGCCCTCTGTGCAGAGCATGTATGGGGCCGAAGAAACGGTCGCACACGTGCTCCTGGAATGCACAGGGATGACCCGAATGCGAAAAAAAACCCTTGGTGCACCGAAATCACTCGCAAATGTTCTGAGCGGACTGAAAGCCCTAATCTGCTTCTGGAAGGAGGTGGACTGGCTGGAATAATGGCCGCCATGGCCCACGTACAATGGTCCACTTAAAGGACTAAGTGCGGAAACCACATCTCCTAACATAGAACATAACACACAGAGTAACAGAAATGATAAATCTGCATTCCACTGACTCTCCACAACCGAGCACTTCAAAAGATTATCCGATGCAATCCAAAAATATTGCTGTAACAGCTGAAGAAAACAGACAAATATCAATGTCCCCAACATTCACCCAAGAATCCCTGGATACTGTAGAAACTCAAGTTTCCCAGAAAATAGCAAATATCAACATATCCGGAAAAAAATCCTTTCACTAACTATAAGTAACTGTTATAAGTTTACCATACCATAAACTTTAAATAAATATCTCACCAAAGTTGTTGACATGTAAAATAAAATTCACTCATTTTTTCTTTAGCTAATTCATGTTTATATTTTTACTTTCCTTGTATTCGTAATGAAAAGCACAGTGTTTACCTCGGGTTAAAGACTTACTTAGTCCCTCGAACTACCGTCTCGGGACTACAGACTATTTAAATAAGTTACTTTCACCCCTAGGATAACAATGTAGGTACTAATAAGCATCTTCATTTTTGAACAATTTTTCGTATATTATTATGCGTACCTATTTACTAGCGTATATTCCGGTATATATGAGCACGCTGGTCGCACCCACATTTATAAAGACCCACAATGATAATCAACCTGCCGTGCCACTTTGTATGTAGATATGTTCACATAGATCTACAGACACCGTGTGTGGCAGACACGTAACAGCACAGGTGTAAAAATATTATTGCATACTCCTTTTATTCATTTTATATCTTACTAGCTTTTACCCGCAGCTTCGCTTGCGTGAAATTTTGAACCTGTTAAGTGACGATTTTCCATGCAAACTTTCATCCCCTATTTAACTCCCTTAGGGGTTGATTTTCGAAAAATCCTTCCTTACTCCTTGGCTACATTATAAAGGGAACCTCTGTGCAAAATTTTAGCTTTCTAGGTCCAAGGGTTTGGGCTGGGCGTTGATGAGTAAGTCAGTCAGTCAGTCAGGACTTTTCTTTTAATTTATATGTATAGACTAGGGGTCGTTCGCGGCTTCGCCCGCATTGATGCCGTTTATCGCGTTTTACGGGGTAAAAAGTCTATATCCTTCTCCAGGTTCCAGACTATATAGAAATAAAGAAAGAAATACCATATAATTATACCATATAAAACCATAAAGGTGGGTACATTTATGGTTCGTGTTACTAAGATTTCTGTGTGGGTTCCGTACACTGTGCATGATAGGACACTCACTTGGCCGGTTTTTTCATAATAATAATTTTAATCAATAGGTACTCGTGATCGTAAGCCAGATTTCCTTTTATAGAATTGCATAATTTGCTAATTCTAATTTTTCAAGTATGTTAATTGCGTCATAAAGTAAAAAGTTTGGTCTAAAAGTATTTTCAAGGCTTGCTTTTTTCCAGGTACCTTGAATAATTGCAATTATCATTTTGTACCATTCCACCTACGTGTCATTTAATTTTGTAAGCAAAAATCTACGTTGTATACCTATATAGGGTGTAAACAAATTCGTGTAATTCCTTAAAACTACATGATCAACTAGGCACTGCTGTAGATTGACGGCGAAAGGGAGGAAGAAAGAATAAAAAATAAAAATAAACTTTCTTTTTTGTTATGTGGTCGAATCTGAACGACATAGGTATTAAGGATACGCACCGACACATTATTTCTGGTTGTTCTCGTCTTGCAAACGGTGAATACTTGCGCAGACACAACCTGGTGGACAGGATTATTCATCAGCAACTTGCTTCAAAATATAACCTTGTGGAATCGGAAGTAAATACCGCACTACAGGTATGTGCCCGACCCAGTTCTCGAGAATGGTCATGCCACATTGTACTGGGATCGATCTATTATTACTATTACTGACAGGACTATTGTTGCCAATAAGCCTAATGTAGTGGTATTAGATCGAGCAGAGCGCCGCACAATGATTGTTGATATCTCGGTCACTCATGACGAGAACCTTGTGAAAGCTGAAAAAGACAAAACAATTAAAATAGGTATCTTGATTTAACACACGAGATTGTCGGCAAGTGGGATGTGGACTCAGCAGTCATTGTGCCGATAGTGGTTACGGCGAATGGCCTAATAGGCAAGAGCCTCGATCAAGACCTCATGAGGCTCTCGTTAGGCGGCTGGATCAAGGCCTTAATACAAAAAGCAGTACTCGTTGTCACGGCACGCATAGCGAGGAGGTTCCTTTCTCTAGAGCCCTGACTGCCGGCAGCTTGAACCTTTGTTTTTTATTTAAAAGTATAATTTAAGGATATGTATGTTTAAAATGAATACCTAAACGAAGGATACGAAAAAAAAAAGTTTTATGTGTCTGAACATTTCGATGGCACCACGCGTAAATGAATAAAAGCACGGCGACACAGCTGGTGGCCACGACTAGCGCAAATTTTATCATGGGTGAGCTATGTGCAGATAAATAAAAAGGCGACTTTCTTTAAAATCGAAGGCGTACAATTAAGATTGCTTTATAGCGTCACAACAGATGTTTGCAGGTCGCAGTGAACCTCTAAGCAGTGAACAAGAGGCTTTTGATGAACCTACCTCCTTTCTCAAGTACAATCTTAAATCTATGATGGGAAATGCCCATAGGTTCTAATAGGTGAGTGAGGCAGTGCTTGATATGGTCCGTGTAACTATACCTGCCCGTAGTTCTTGATTTTAGATGCCTTTCCTATTTTTCGCATCCCCTGCGGGGGCATACGACCCAGTTTTAGTCATTTAAGTTAAGCAATTTTTTTCGTTCAGTAGGTAGTCTGCATTCGACTTTACATGCCCACTTCAATTTTCGCTTGTAGGTAGTCTTCAAGCCATGTTAGTACCTATGCCAGCCCAGTGTCTCGTGATGATAAACTCTCATGTTTAGCTTGTTAGCACACCTAATTAAGTAGGTATGTACTTTGAATTTGTGGAAAACGCCCACCATCAGCATAACGTCTGACAGACAGGTGGTATAATTACTTTACTCTTTGCGGACAAGATGCTGGACTATTAAGAGCGGTTACACACTGCATCCGATCCGAATTCGTGAAAATGTGGATATGGAGTCTAAAAAACTCAGACCGAATTCAGGACCATCTTTGCCATATGTCCGATTTGAATCCGAGGTAATTGTGAAAGCGTTCGTACAAACAGTACTACCATTGACTACGGCTACTTCGGTTCGTCAATATTCCTTCCGAATTGGAGACTCACGGATGACGGAGAGAAATCGGATGACGGAAGTCGGATCTAGTGCGTAAACTACCATACAAATAGTTCTACGACTACTTCAGTACGTATTTTCACGGATTCGGATCGGATGCAGCCGCTCTTTAGCTTTCAGTTTCAGGTACATATGGATAAAGCTTCTTGTAGCTATAAGAGCTTTCCTCGCTAAAATACATAGATAGGTGCTCGCGTCAGAGAAAACTAGGACAATCGTGCCCACTGTTGTGCATGAACTAAACTTAATTTAGGCTATTGCAATCTTTTTCAATCTGATGAAAGGAGCTGTCAAATTTTGCTTCCGTACAAAAGAAACTGGGCAGATTTGCCCAGATTTCTTTGGGAAATGGGAAGTGGTCTATGAACCAATAGCGATACGGTTTTGGTATTTGTGTTGTAGGGATATCTCAACTAGATCCTTGTGGAAAGGGGTATCAAAATTGTACTGGGTAGTTTCGAGAAAAATAATACTGAGTGTTAATTTGAAATGGGACAGAGGGATGGGAATCTAATAAGAGAGATCTTTCAAATGAGAGCTGTTTATTAGTACCGGCTCTAGACTACACTCGGCAGGTGAGCTTGTGAACTTTAGACCAACGGCTACGAAGGATTTGTTTCTATTGTTAAAGGGAACTTGAATTTACGTAATAAAAAATAACAAGAAAAATATGTCCTCTTTTTACAGTTTATTTATTAACAAATTTTGTCGTCAGCACACAGACTCCATTTACTTATAGATACTGATTGTATACAATAAATGGTACCTATAAACACAATACGGTGCTATGGATATTCAAATATGTAGATAATAACATAATTACTCGTTTACATCTAGAAAGTAAGTTACATAAGCATTAAGATATTCAAATGTATAATGCGTCGCAGAAACATAATCAACATAACATTTTGCATTGTGCGTTTTCAGGCACAATTAAAAATAATTAGGTACATTGAAAGGTAAAATCAACGTGCATTTAGAGCTTTTAAAATAATCGGTTGAATAATTTATGACTTACTTATTAATGTACATATCAGAACCAAATATTTCACAATAATGAGACATCAAAACACAATAATTATAATGATTGATAAGCTATTTTCGTTACATTTTTCAAAACATCAAATATTTTTATAAGAATAATAATTATTAATATAGCACACTAAAAAGACACCACTAATTTTTATTTTCATAGTACGGGGCTCAAAGTCGTTGGAAAAGTAGGTACCTAATTACTTAGAAATATTATGAAAAGGCAAACGTTTTAGAATCATTTTCTAATTATTATATTAATTATTATAAATATATAAAGTTTACGTATTTTTAATATACAGCAGATGATCTAATTTTAATTTCGTATAAAAATAAATCCGGGGATTCCCCACTATAGCCACTCACTACTTGTAGGTACATGTGACTTTAGCTAAAGTGATTAGGATGACTTATTAATTAAGGTCTTTTTCTTGAATTAACTAATACTGTTTACTTGTGGTAACTATAAACTATTACTATAATACCTAAACATCTCATCCAAAGTATTAAATTAATCTAAATGTTCTAAGAATGTTTCAATTCGCGGATTTCATTTCAATAATTTTTGCAAAGTGTATTTAAAGTAATCTTAAGTGTTCAGCCAGAATTTCCATGACCTATCTTCTTAAAATAGTTTCATATATTATAGCAAAGTAATAAGGAAAGTAAAGTTCAAGTACAAGTAATATGTTAAATGTTATCGTACTTAGTGTGGCATTCAAGATATTATATTAAAAATATTATTATACGTAATGATGAATAGAATTAATTTATTGAATTTGTAAACGATTTTTTCATAAGTCAATTGAAGACGGTTTAAGAACCTAACACTAAATAATTAGTGTAATATGACCTAACAGATTTCGACCTCACATTGCGTTCTTCATACAAATATTAAGATAATTTTACCTAATATACATATATGATTAATGTGAGAGCTATGTTAAACAACAAAGATTCACATTGATCAGTTAAGGGATTCTGTAGAGATTGCGTCATCATATCAAATATCTAATCACAATTCGTGACGACCTCATGAGTCACGCATAGCAGAGTTAATTTTATCTAATTTTATAGACTAAGCGGAGATAGCAAGGCACAACATAGGGCATTTATATCTACTTGACATTATTATAAGCGACAGTCATCTAAAGTCGTTTGTAAACATAAATGAGATAAAGATTTTTAATTAAACTATGAGCTCATTGACAGCTCCGATATCATTAGATTAATAAAAGAGGAGAAGACGTTGTTTATGGCATCTTTGAGATGTTACATATTACAAATACTTAGGACCGGTTTTATTTTAATTTCTTGAACCGTTCCATACTAAATTATTCTGCTTTTCTATTGATTGACGTCATAACATCGATCTACGCAAAGAAGCCTTATTAAATTGATGATCCCACATTAAAATATTAATGAGATAGTAGTATTTAGGTATTTTAACTCTTAAATTCGTGGGAAGCAGCCTGAGTCATACATATGCCTACATTTTTAGATAATTGTGGAGTATGGTTAAAATAATAGTTTTTACGGATTCTTTTTTGAGATCGTTTAAACTTATTTCACTTGTATGTAACCGACACAGATCTGCTAAAGGAATAAATACTTTAGATGGTTCTATAGTGTATTTTTATCTAAATCAAGATTTTGAATCAACAAAATAGGAACATCTGTGCTGCATAAAAACGAAGTAGGTACTGACAACTACTTCTGAAGGCCAAGAAAGGTACCTATCTAATGTTGCAGCCTTTGGGAAATATATAAGTTAATAATTATATTAGTTAAAATTAGTCTTATGAATGCAGTCTTTTATAAATAAACCGCATAAAGAAGACTATCTGTGAAAGTGAAAAGAAGTCTGTAGTCTTATATTAATACTATCATTAGAAGTGAGACCGACTAAGTTTTGTTAGTTCTGTACCCTGTTTGTCTATGGGGGACAGGCGTTACCTTACGCGTTCCACGAGATTTAAGGATATTAGGATTTACACCTCTGCTATTGAATCAGACGTAATATCGCAATAAAGAGAACGATGACTGAATCTGTTATCCTGAATTTCTGCTGATTCCAACAGAAATATTTATTTAAATATTATTAATAGTTAAAATAAAACTAAAATATATTATTTATAATATAAAAGTTACTAATGGACGACACGTAATTTTTATATAACTAAGCTTATAGATGAGAAAGCTGTGATAATCTACACAATAGGGAACACCCAGTAACTTACTACGATATGAATAAACACAACATCAATCTCTATGAGATATGCGAAGTCGATTGACTTCATACATACTTCAAAATTACTTAATGGCTATAAGCTAGTCTCTAAATGAGAATGCCGTAAGTGTAGAGACATAGAAATACGTAGGTGATGTAGACTCTATGGTTTTAGAGTGAAACTAGCTAAACAGATCCCAATAACTTCCCTCGGTTTTTCCGTGGCTTCCTCCAAATTAGACAGTTTACAATCAATCAACACCCAGAAAATCTTTGAGAAACACCGCCATTAAAAATAATCCTACCAGGTTTAACACAAATAAGCAGAAACCAGAAAGTAGTGTTTGATGAGAATCGACGACGTCTTGAATCGATTTCGGCAATTTTTGAGGGTTATTTTTATTTAAACGTTTTTTTTTATTTGTCGTTGTAGGTATCATGATTAAGGAAATTGCGACAATTAGACTTAACTTTAAATGCAGCTAGCAATGAAAAAGCAACGATATTTTTAATAAGGTAAAAAAAATATTGTTGTGTTGTGCTTTTAACGTGATATTCTGATTGAGGTTGAGGTTTCTGGTTATTTATGTTAGACCTTGTTTATGGAGACGCGTGATTCGCCGCGCACTGCGCCTCGTTTTCCGCCGTGTACTGTCATACATACAACTACAAGTCAAAAAATACGCGCGGAAATTAAGGGTTGTAAACGCTCTAATACATAGTCATAATTATGTTTGAATTATCCTCTTTACCGCACCGCTTCACGATCCGCCCTCAATCTCCGCGTCTCCATAATCGGGGCTTTACGCGTCGCATTTTAATTATCTGTAGGGGCCCTTTTCCTGTCATGCGTATTTTCGCCCGCGCGCGGATCTGGTCCGAATGCGGGTGGTAGCACGCTCCTAGCCACACGAAGATTTCGTTTACCGCTGCAGTGTCGTGCGTGTCGCCAGTGACTAAACTCGTGCACGAAGATGAACGTTAAAAAGTAATCATGCGTACTATGACCATGCGTGCGACCCGCGTCACAGTAAAAACAACACTGAAGGCAGAAGAACGCCGCCCGCATCCGGTTAGCACGCACGTGGACTGCAAGCACGTAGCCAATCCGCGTTCCGTGCGCGTGCTGCCCGCATGATAGGAAAAACATGTATGAAATGATAGGATGCGGGCAGCCTGCACGCGGACCAGATCCGCGCGCGGGAAAAGGACCCTTAGCTTTTCAGATACTTGTCTTAACTTTAATTTGTTTTACTGAGTCCTAAGCATTCATGATTTTCTCAATTTTGTACCTACCTACCTACCTACTGATCATATCAAGAAATACCAATAATATCTTTTATCAATTTATCCGTACAGTCTTCGTTCCATACAACGCCTTACAATGGTTGTAATCGAATCACAAACGTTGACGATCTAGTTAATGCATCACTATTTACCTTACTTACACATTAGGCCAGCCTTTTTAGCGTACATTCTACTACATTTACAAAACTACACTGATAAAGAACACTAACATTACACATTAACACAGTTGGTGTAAGGTGAACCGTTAGTATATTTTTACAAACGATACTTTGTCAGTATACATATTAAAATGAATATTGGGACACTTGCACATTTAAAATATTGATTAACTGAAAATAATTTTAAATTCTTGCATAATTTCTCATTTATTTCCCAAAAACTCTTCTAACATATTACTAAACTTCTGTATTAAGAATGTTTTTAAACTAGGAACATAAATAAATACAATTATCATCTTTCAGATTCTTTTGTCTGGAAATCCAAAAGCAGAAAAATAACAAAACATTTTTATTAATTTTACAACCCTGTATATGCAAATAGATTATGGAAGTACCCTCTGATATTATAATTAAATAAATCATACAATAATAATTGATCGTACAAAATAATACTTAAAAAATCTCGTATTTACTAATTACTAGACGATTCATAATAAAATTCTTTATAGGCCTAGAACTGATTGCGATGCTGCTGACGTTTAATTAATAAGAAATAAATAAAAAAATCTGCTTTTTATTATGACTGTTTAAGTTTCATACATTCATGGCAACTCAGCTTAACCACTACACAAAACGACACGTCATTACTAGTATCGTAGTGAACGGGTAATAAAAATACATGGCGCTTGGAGTAGTCACCACATTTTATCGTGTCGTGCCGTGTGGTGGGGGAAAACTGCGTAATACTGCACTTAAAACGGTATGACCGGAACATCAACGAGAATTAAAAAGAAATACAGGGTAAACGTTTGTACTGTGGCAAGTTTAAACAAGACGATTATTTTTCTCTTTGATCTCAAAACTTAAGAAAAAAATGTACGTTATCTCTGGTTTTCTACAGACGGTCTTATCCTGTATTTCGGTCTAAGAAGTTTTTTCCGTGTCATTTATTTATACGTCACATTCTACAATATGACCGGCGCCCGCGCCGCTCTTATACGTCCACAAATCCAGAAACAGATCGACATACAATACTGCCGACGTATCTTGGCGAGTCTGAAGTTAGCTGATTAGCTGCGCAGTAGACAATTTCGTTTCTAAAAGATAATAGTTTTGATGCGTTTTATCTTTACAAATATTCATAGATTAGACAAAAGAAAAATACGTGTCCATTATTTTTCAAAACTAGCTGGGTGACTAATTAGATTTGCAATTTATTGATGCTGTCAACATGCCTATTGCGCAGCCAAACAACTAACTTCAGACTCGCCAAGATACGTCGGCCATATTGTACCAGAACAATAATGTCTTTTAAGTGTAGACAGCTTAATAAAGTGCCTTCACTGCGTTTATTTGATAAAAATACCCAGCTGTTTGGGTCTAGTACACACCTTGCATAAAAGTAGTGTGCTGAATTTATTGCATGTTACAATCTTGCGCTATGGTAATATAAATTTGTCCGTAATACAGACTATCTTATTATATGACTATTACAGTGGTGACCATAAAATAAAATGTAGAAACGTTTCTACACGCAACACTCATAAAAACGATCTTGAGATAGGGCGATACCTGTGTCAAAATGTGGAACACCTAAGATTGATATTTTGCAATAGAAAATAATACTGATATTGTTTACAGTTTGAATAAAATAATTTTATTAAAACTTTTGATATAATTGGTATTGGAAAATAATTAGTAAAAATATAAAAAAATATTGTCCTACACAATTTTTATATTATTTCTAACTGCTCTGGGTATTTTTGAAATCTGATCTTACAGCTTTCAAAAATTTTGTAATACAACCGTAACCAAAACCAAATATTACCCGATACCTAAATCATTTTTCTAAGGGCCGATTTTTCAATCGTCAGATAACTTTTATCTAAGGAATAAATATTACGATTTGACATATTGTCTATACAAAAGCTGTCAAAACGTCAAACTTATTCCCCTGATAAAAGTTATCTGACGATTGAAAAAATAGCCCTAAGAATTTTTATTTATCTAACAGTTACTTCGATTAGTGTCATCTGTATATATATTTTAAGCTTTAGCTAGAATCCAAATGATAAAAATCTTTGAAAACCATCTTCTTTAACTAAATTTATTAAGTAGCAATAATATTCAAGGAATGTAAAGGTGTACCTACATATTTAAATATTTTCATCTGACCACCACTGCACTAAAGCAATAGGGTAAAATTCAGATTATGATCCGTGAGATTACCATCAACTGCTAAAGATTACATCATGGTATGGTTTTACTCTGTGCAAATGACTGTACTGGATCTCAGTATCGTTCATCTATCCCTCGTTTACGTTGGAAAAGTCTCAACAGGAGAACACTGATGACACTACATTGAAAACTGTTTATTTTGCTATTAAATTCAAACATGGCAAGACACTACACAAAATTTATAGTTTGCATAAATCGTATGAAGTTTAGACTAGCTATCGACGTATCTTTCAAATGGATGGCATGAGGCACATCGATAGGTTCGCGGTGCTGTTCAGACAGAAATTACTCGGCTCACATACACAGACGTATACTTACAAAACACAATTTTCAATTGTTATAAATAGTAACAAAATAAATTACGTATAGTATTTCAGTGATTACTCTTTGTACATCATTCATTAAATTAATATTTTTTTATAAACAATATGATTAACGTCAGGTTCCTCTAGAAACTATTATTATAATCGGATGGGCCGGGCGCTTAGTTCGATAAAGAGCTTTACACTCATAGTTACAGAACGTAATTTTCATATGCTTGTAATTTACAGACTTAAGAATCTAACCGGTAGAACATCAAAGACTGAATGATGTATTTTAAATCTACGATGCAAGGAACACGTGAAGATATGTATGGTAATAGTTACTAGACCTAAAAATAACCAGATTTTACGGACATCCACTACTAACACGGCGACTCATTAAATATAATTAATAAAACAATTTTATAATTTATGAATATGCAAACGCATATGTAGTAACAAAACAACAAAAATATCTTACCAACTACTCTTCAAAGCGTTAATTTAAGTTTTAAGACTAATATATTCTTTGGCTCGGTGGAAAAAAATGGCCAATTTTAACACAGAATACAGTTGGAAATTAAATTACCGTCATCTTATGAAGCCTTCACATCTTAGCACCATAAATACAAGTACATTTTGCTAGACGCCGGCCACCAATCACAATGCCTCTTACTCGATATTGTTCAACCCTGATGTCCTTACTCAATAATTGATATTTGCGCGAACCCTATCAGTGTTTTGTCGTCGAACTGCTCATTGGGCCCGGCAGAGTTCTGTAATGGAAACAAACAAATATAAATATGATGACATTAAATGATACCACGGATTCTATGACGCGTTCTATGACCGTTATACAAAACAACCGTTTAAAGTATGTTTTTGATTGTTCCATTCCACTCATTCCTTTTGATGAAGGGAGGTTGAAGCAGAAACTTATGTTAGCTGTCTGTTCTAAACAAAGATTATTTTGGTTTAATTACATTGTCACAGAATTGCATCACTTTGCGTAAAGATATTGACATGTCGCACACCTAAAAAGAGACAACTCAAAAAAAAAACATTTTTCAGGAGATGAAAAAAACGTATATCTGCATGATTTGCTATACGTTTTTTTCGTCTCCTGAAACAATTCATTTTTTTTAGTTGTCTCTCTTTAGATCTAGGTGTGCGATGTGTAATAAAATTCCTGTAGCTAAACAACCACTATAATGTAGGCTTTATAATAGCGTTCTATCTTCACCTTTGTCGGATGAAGCTAGGACCCTATTTAATATTATTATTATGAGTATAAGGTTGCGGGTAGTCTAATGTATTAATAAGTTTTATGTTAATTTTGTATGCAACCTTTTCTTTCTATTGGACTGAAAGGATGTTTTGAAGAGTAGGAAAGGTTATGTGAAAAATCTTTATCCCTGGATTATTTGTGCCAGTTGCTTACTAGCACAAATACTCTACAAAGTAAAATATAAATTTGTAAGAATTTTGTAGAATCCTATCGGGGGAAACTTGGTATAGATTAACTAAAGCAAATAATGAATCACCCGTTTTTATATTTTCGAAAATCAACCCCTGAAACAAGAAACTGGCCAGCCAGTTTCTTGTAAAAAAGGGTGCTAAACTGGTGCTTTTTTTACATGAGGTATGTAAAAATTTGCGACGCAGGCGGAGCCGTGCTATAGCTTGTCGTCCATATTAGTTAATGGTCATGTAAGAAATATTTCTTCGTGTACTAGTTATACAGGTGTGCCAATTTTATTTTCTCCAAAACCGAGCTCACGACCTCTTTGACGACATTCGAACACTCGTCCTATTATAAAAAAATTGTAGCTATAGAATGTTTACCAAATGGAATGTAACCGCCTTGGACGGAGAGGGTCCGGGTGCCACCTGCGCATCGAGCAGCTTGGCCAGGTTCACGGAGATGGGCACGGAGTCGTGCGGGTCCACAAGCCCCGCTCCCACCAGCTCCAACGCGATGCCCTCGGCGGTGTCCTTACCTATTATGTACTCGAAGCGTATGTCGTTTAGCTCATGGCGGTTGTTCCTGTAAGATAAAAAGTGTATCACATTACACGGTTAGAGATTGGATTCTAACAACAATCTTAAAAGAAACATTGTGATAAAGCCAATCAATCGATCGACGATCGATGCCATCGAACGACATCGGCCGACGTTTAGTCGATCGTTTGGTGTAGTAGAAACTATCGATCGACGTCGACTAATCCATTCTACCATCGATCGACGATCGATCGATTGGTGTGGAAACACCCTTAGAAAGCTTAAGGCTATGTTAGTATATCTTGCGCGAATATCGCTTATGAAAGAACTAGCTTTCGCCCGCAGCTTCGCTTGCGTGAAATTTTGAACCCGTTAAGTGATGATTTTCCATAGAAACTTTCACCCCCTATTTAACTCCCTTAGGGGTTGAATTTCGAAAAATCCCTTCTTAGTGGATGCCTACGTTACAAAAGGAACCTACTGTCAAAATTTCAAGTTTCTAAACCCAGCGGTTTAGGCTGTGCGTTGATAGATCAGTCAGTCAGCTTCTCCTTTTATATGTATAGATGAATGCTTATGAATAAATGATTATGTTGAAATGGTTGTTGCGTTATCAAAACGGGTAGTTCAATTCGGTAATAAATCCTAAAGAAAATACTACTCGTCACATTGTTAAAAACCGGCCAAGTGCGTGTAGGGTCACGCGCAGTAATAGGGTTCCGTAGTTGCTCAATAATTTGGACTAAGAAGAGAGCTTAGTAACGTTCTCAATATGTTGGCTTTCAGACTTGGACTAGGCGAATCTTGTTACTGTATCTACTGTACATACATACGGGAATATGACAACATAATCGTTAAGCAACGTACACCTAAATAAGTCACTCAAAACACATTGCAACATTCCGTGTTTGAAACGTAACTGGTTTAACCTGATTGCGTTGTAACAACTTTCTGTAAGTACGTCATTTGATCAGTGTCCGTTGGGTTTTTTAAGGTTGCGGTAGAGGACGAGCTCTCAGGAGCACACCCGTCGCCGCCGGGGTGCCGCAGGGGAGCTGTATCTCGCCTGTGTTATACTCCGTGTACACCGACGACATTCCCGCCACGCACACATCAACGCTCGCGCTGTACGCTGATGACGTCGCGTACATCGCTATGTCACTTAGTGTCGACCACGCGGCCATTAAGATGTAGCGCGCATTGGACAATCTCTCAGACTAGTTCAGCAAGTGGAGACAGTCGGTCAACGTGGGTAAGATACGGGCGATGATAGTGATGGCACGGAACCACACATACCTGTCCAATCTTAAACTATAGGACAACGACATCGAGTGGGCCCGCACGGTTAAATACCGGGGGGTCACACTCGACTATCAGCTCAACATGGGCCCTCACGCCAGCGACACAGTCGAGCAGGTGCGTTCTATGTGCTACCTGCTGCGCCCTGTGCTCTCCTCGCGCCTCCCGCTACGGGTCAAGCTGGGTGTGTACAAAACGTACATTCGTCCCCAGCTCACCTACGCCGTACCAGTTTGGCTCGCCTTCACGTGCGAGTCACATATTAAAAAACACCAGACGTAGCAAAGTTTTGTGTTGCGTCACATTATTAACGAGCCTCGTTACGTGAGGAAGTCTGATTCATAGGGACATGTAGGCTAATTCACGTAATTTCATGACGGGTCAATGAAGTTTAAGTGAAGCTGCAGTTAAGTTCAAGTTTTAGTGCTATATGGTATTCTTGTAGTATTTGAACTGCGCGGAAATTACGCGTGATCTGCGCGTTGACTTCACGACAGCTAAACTTATCTACAGTGCACAGAGAAACATAAAATAATGGTATTTTCGCGTAGTATATTTGCTTACGATACTATATACTACATATCATGAAAATATGGTACGAATAGTACATATAATTATACTACGAAATTCAACTCTGTTTGAAACACAAGAATACCCACAAAGTTGTGTCCGGAATCACGCACTAATGACGCGCAGCAATAGAATGCTGTTATTGCGTTCGTGTGACGTGAACTTGACACGAGCGTATCTGACAGCGGTCATCGATGATACGTGAATACGATAGCTTAACTGCAACTACACTGCAGCTTAACTTCTTTAGTTAGGTGAATTAGCCTACTGCGCGTCGAGAGCATCGACACCTTCACCGCTGCAATGGCAACCTGCATGTTCGCGCGTGCCGACGTATCCGCCTGGGCCCATATCGCAGGCTTAGCGCCTTATCCCGCGCGGCCACCTGACGCCGGCCGCTTCCCGCGCGACCTTATAGTCGCGGACAATGACGCCCCACCACCGGACATGACGCCTGAGTAGGTCGCACTCACGTTACACGCGACCTACTCAACCAATAATACTCCACAAAAAGCACTAACACGCATCCACTGGGCATGTTGCTACTAGTTAACAGCTAGGCGCGACATGGCTCAGTACACACATTCGCTACTCCACACTCTAAAGGCATGTCCACATTTGTAGCATTTTGGCGTATCGTATCTCCGTCACGTGGCACTGAATGTATCATGATCGCTGGTTAAGGTACGTCCACATTCGTATACAAGGTTAGTCGGAAAGGGGGTACTAATCCGAAGCCCACTTATAGTATCGCTGATGACTGTTTGAAGGCAAGTGTTAAAATTTCAAAATTCGATATTTTTTTTTTCCAAATAAAATGATTTTTATTTTAGTTTTTTCAAAAATTCTTCACCCTGCTTTAGTTACAAATTCAGAAAATGGTGCTTCTAATTCATGACCCCAAATATGACCTAAAATGTAAACACAGCTGATCATAACTGGGGATCGATAGATTTTAGAGATTTTTTTTTGAGATTTTTGAACACATTTTTCTCTTTAACTATTGACTTTTGGGAAAAGTTGTAGAACAAAAGTTATTCATTATTATGTACACTTTAACACTCTTTCGGATTAGTACCCCCTATCTGACTAACCTTGTATATATGTGTTTGTCCTAACCAGCAATTATGATACACGTCGGTCCCACGCGACGGAGATACTATCGTACAATACGGCCGACGTATCTTGGCGAGTCTGAAAATACTTGTTTGGCTGCGCAATGAATCTTTTAGAAACAAAATTGTCTACTGCGCAACTAATCAGCTAACTTCAGACTCGCCAAGATACGTCGGCCGTATTGTATCTCCGTCGCGTCGCCAAAATGCTACAAATGTAGACATACGGCACGGGCGGGTGAGCATATGAAAACGTACACATTGAGCGACGTACACACATCTCAAGTCGCTCAATACACACATAACGTCCCCCGCATATTACAACGTAATCACCTAGATCTGAATGCGTTGTAATCGCGGGTCAAATCGCCCTCTGTAGGCGGCCGCCAAACAAAGCCACCACCCCGTTGCTAGTATCGACCTCCACCGAACCTCCACCAAGTACCTGGCTGGGGTCAAGTCGCACGGATGGCATAAAACACATCGGGCGCCCCTACTGACTCACCTACGACAACCACACATCAGTTGCCGCGGAATGAATTTCCTCGGCCTACGTTATAATCGCAACACGCGCGCCCCTACAACCGATCCGTATTTACGGATCACGATAGCTACCACAGATAGGGGGCCATCTCGCCCCAATCCCGTTTCCTCGCGACCCTTGCGGGGGCGCTGAGACATGAGAGTCCATTGGGTGTTCTCTTAATTACTAGTTGCGCACATAGCTAGGACTTGGTCGCAAAGGTAACGTAACAACCGCCCTCAAAAAAAACGTTGGGACACTGATCGAGGTCAGGCGTATCATACCTATTAATCCCACTTCTATTTTTATCAGTCGCCACCAACACTTAAAATACTTTTTTTACACAAATTTTAGTTTTTAAAGAGTAGGTACCGAATAGATTTCGAAACTTAGTCGACTGGAAAGTTGTCAATTTGGTACGGAAACTTTATGCTGGTTCAGTCAGGAGCTTTCAACATCTTCATTGCATAGAAAATTGTATTGTTTGGCAAACATAGATTGCACTTCTCGTGCTTATCAAACACGTGTAAAGTTATCGCGTAATTGACAAATACTCATTTTGTTGTGCTTAGAATACTATACCTATTTTAAAATGCATCACATATTAAGAAGCTGCTTTTTAGCTTCATAGCTTAGTTTTTTTCTCGCGTCATATCTAATAGGCTTCACGTGACACCCACCTTAACCGTAACACTAAGTTTATGACAGCTGGTTCCCCATCAGCAGTTCTCAGATCAAAGCGCCTCCTTGCATCTTCTGTGGCCGCAGGGACTTTTGGCTTGGGTGGCAGCTGGAAAGGATATCATAATCTGTTTAATTTGTAAATACGTGTTACATTTGTTTGGCCTACTGATTCAGAATATAAATATATTGTTGTTGTTGGTCTTTGTAACATTGTGTGATTGTAACTGTATCCACGATACTGGAAGAAGTATTAGTTTGTAGTATAACGAAACGTAAGTAGATACTACAATTCATAAATTCGAATGGAAACTAAACTTAAGTTTGAACTCCACTACTGCAAGTTATTTCTGTGATGGCACAACCAAATTTATTGCCACATTTGCATACATGTTTTATGATTTCATCACAATCGGAATCCATAATCGGTAAACCACTTGCATGTGATAATCTTGAGCATTCCAGAGAGATTCTACCTTTATTCATTATGTTAGCTAGAATTCTCAAAATGAGTGTTTTAAAAAAAAACTGTTGAAACCTACCTCTGGCCCTTCATTATCACTTCCACTAGAGTCAGCCTTCTGCAGCTGGTTCATGGGTCTCTTGTCTTCGGTGATCGACGGCTCATCATCAGACTCAGGAGCCTCGGCAGCAGGTTCTTTTTCTTCGTCTTCCTCGCACCAAACCCATTCCCCCGTCACGGTACGGTGTAGCCTGCCAGAGGCACCCGTTGAACGTTTACTTGCCTGAAATAAAGAAGACATTTTTAACATTAAAGCTATACAAAAAAAAACAGGAATATCATGTAAGGCAACTGTGATCTTTTGGTGTATTAACAATAGTTGTTCCATTTAAGTCGTTGTTTGATCAGTCAACCCCCACAGTCAACTACGGAAATCCAGTCCTAATCATTTTCCGCATCTAATCTGCCGTCATACCGTCACCGTCAAAATACCGTACAAGTGGGGTAAAAATATTACTTTCAGCTTCATTTTATCAGATAAAATGTACTTAAAAATTTGCTATACCTAAAGGACGCATTTGTATTAAGCGTACGTAAAAAGTCATATGTACATGCGTACACCCCACACACACATAGTTTTTCAAGTTGAGACAATCCAAATCTTTATGACGGTGTGGAGGGATATAATATACCCCTTGTTACTGTCAAATTATATTTTTACAGTAATAAGACGTAATTTTGCAAGCGACTCGAGGCCCCTAACGATGGTGGTAGGCAGCAAAAAGACTAATGAAAAACCACTTTATTTTCACATGTAACCAGGTTCTTCTGTCTAGCAAAATAACGAAATTAAAAAAAAAGCCTGTGCGTATTTTAAATATTTTGTATTTTTATTTCTCCATCCTTTTAGCGATAAATACCTATATGTCTGCTAACTAATGGTATTGTTTTAATTTGTTGCTCGCGGTTTCACTCAAATCCTTCGAGAACTACTGTATGTGCCTGGTTAAAAAGTACCCTATGCGTTAATCCAGGACATAGTCTACCTAGGCGCCAAATTTCATCCAAATCCGATCAGCGATTTATGCCTAATTGAGTAATAAACATCCATCCATCCATCTTCTCAAACTTTCACTTAGTTACCTTATGCACCCTAGTTTCCATACTAGGTCCTATAGCGACTAGAGTTTGCGTTAAATATTTTCTGTCCTTTGCTTTCTTAAAGAATGGATGTTTAAGTAATTCTGTAGCCGTAGGCCTCTTCGACGGGTCTTTTTGCAAACAATCTATGATCATTTTCCTAAAGGTCTTTCCGTACGCCTTGTATTGTTCTTTCTCGTCAGCTCCTGAAAGTAAAAATACTAATCACTTTCAGTGTAAAACAAAGTCGCTTCCCACTGTTGTCTGTCCCTATGTATGCTTAGATCTTTAAAACTACGCAACGGATTTTGATGCGGTTTTTTTTTATAGATAGTGATTCAAGCGGAAGGTTTTAAGCTATAAAACGTACACGTGCGAAGCCGGGGCGGGTCACTAGTATTAGATACAGCACCGAAAATACTTTAATAAATCATAATCATCATCATTCAGACGAAAGACGTCCACTGCTGGCCATGGGCCTCCCCCAAAAGGGGGGGTTTGCCATAATCGCCACGCTTGGCAGGCGGGGTGGCGATCGCAGTATGGTTGTTAAAGTATTCAGAGAACGCTGCTGCCCGTCCTCAAGTGAAACCCTTAGTCGCCTTTTACAACACCCGTGGAAAGAGATGGGGTGGTTCTATTCTTTACGTCCGGCACCACACGGGATGTAAAAATAAATATTAAAGCTAAAAGCAGAGATTTGAACTGTAATCACATAAGCGCGGTCGAGGCCGCGCTTGAGCACAGATTTGCCTTGTTAATTTCCATCAAACAGTTATACTTTTGACAGTTCGTAACTCTGAGGCTCGATTTGAATCTCGATTCAGATCGAGCGATCTGAGTATAGCTCAAATAGGCGATTAACACACGGCACCTCGCACCGCCGCGGTTGGCGGTGAAGCGGATCTCTAGTCGCATTGGTCTCTATGAAATCCGCTGATGCCTAACACACTCAGACCGCACGACCGCTCGGTCGGGCGGTGACTTAGAGACCTTCATCTGCGAAAACGGTGGACAATCAGCATCAAATAAATTGGGAAGAACAGACTGTTCAAAACGATCTGAAAAACTAAGAAAATAAACTATATCTCAATGATACAAGGGATGATACAACTGTCATTCTGAAAAGAATGTTATCCCATTGAGATAAAGTTTAATTTCTTTACTTGTTTATGTAATTATGAACAGTCTGTTCGTCCCGATATATTTGATGCTGATTGTATAACAGTACGACTCGGCCTTCAGATAATACCAGCGTGATGATGCCTGTATTAATAAATAAGTTTTCAAATGGTTATCACCTTACCAGTGTCCAAGTTAGGTGGGTCATTCTGCAATGTTAACATCAACACTTTCATTGGAGGATACTTGTGATACGGCGCTGTGCCCGTCGCCATTTCTATGGCCGTTATGCCGAAAGACCAGATGTCAGCTTTAAAATCATATCCATGGTCCTTAAAAAGTTATGATTTTGTTATTATAATTGTTTTTTATCTACAGTGTATGAAAACTGATGGGATGTTATAAAGACAGCGCTTATGGATTGAGTATTAGGCATTTTTATTTAGATACAGTACTACACCGTGGGCCCGAGGTACTTGAAAGATTTTAACCGCGTCTTTCTGATGGTATTATAAGTCAACAGTCCAATTCAAACATTTTTTTTTGAACGTAATAAATAATTCAATTAACTTTAGTAGGTACTTCCTTGTATACAATACCTTAGGTTGAACTGGCAACATTTATAAATTATCGTGTGAGTGGATAAGAAACTTCTCACTTCACAACCCTCCCCGACAAATAAGACATATGGCGAGAGGGGTATGACAAAAGTCGCAACGCCGCGTTCATAGGACTTGTTACCATAGATATTTTTCGATTTGTGAATTTCCGTATATAATGAATATTTCTAAAATTAAGCTTTATTCAACGAACTATATCCAAGCTTTTTTTCTCCAATTAGGCATCGGAATCGAAGATTAAAATCTTTCGGGTACCTCGGGCCCACGCGTATAGTTGATGTTCATTATTTGCATTTTCATATAGCATTTCTAGGATTGACTCTTTTTTTAAGATAAATCTATGAGTCCTCCCTTATAATGTTAATAAGGTGAAAGTTAGGTCTTTTATTTTCAAAGTAGATTTATGTGAATCCGTGACAAACCAAGCATACCCAGTCATACTACATGACGTTTGGGTTTATGCACATTGTTCTCGTATATCCTCGATACTTTCCTGTGGTTTTTTCGATTTTTCCATGCATCATTTTCAAGACTACATCTGCATCCTTAATAGGAACTAGTGAAAACGTAATACCTGACTATCTGGACATCCCCAACCACAACATTTCTAATGAATATGAATGATTTTAAGACTTAACTAGGAGTTAGTAAAAATAAAACGATCCAACATAATAATGACAAATATTAGTAGTGATAGAATCATACAAATCTCACTTGTTCCATAACTTCTGGGGCCATCCAACATGGTGTGCCGACAAATGTATGTCTGACTTTTTGTCTAGATATATCTCTGCCAGTGGCCAGCCACGCAGATACGCCAAAATCAGCTATTTGTACTGTACCATCTTCCCCTAACAATATATTTCCTGCCTTTATATCCCTGTGAAAAAAAAACATATTGTGACTTTATGGACAATAAAACTTCTTGGTTGTATCAGTGGGCTAGAAAGCAATACGAATTTACAACATAAAAATTGTATGTGCCATAGTACTTTACTCGACACATGTCATATGCTCTAAATATTCTTGTGTAACATATTCTTGTGTTTCACGTCACCAAATATCATTACCAATAATCTTTCGCGTTTGGAAACGAAGGCAATAATATGATTAGTAATCTAGATAAAAATAGGTTATTGTAATTTGAGCGTAGCACATGTTTGATACTTTATATCGCAGTTCAAAGAAAGTAAATTTAACATTTGCTCTACTAAGAAATATGCACGTGCATCGCAAATCGTTTGTAAGCATTCGCAAAGCATGATTTTGAGGTAAAGCGCGTATATGTTAACTAAATAAATAACTAGGATCAGGTAGCTCAAGCTGGAGCAAAATGAAGTTGGTATTACAAATAAACAATGACAAGAGATAGAAATTTGACATTACTTCTTGGATGCTGGTAATGGGAATGGAGCTTATATCAAATTTATATGTCTAATAGGGCAAACCGCCGATAAATGGAACATTGAAACTGGCTGTAACTTAATAATACGCAGGACGGTAAGCAACGGACGCATTCTAATTCGTAACTAATAAAATATCTAAGTAGCAAAGCTGAACATATAAGTATTACAAACACGCGGTTTCGCTTGCATGGTATTTTGATAAAAAGTATCCCAGTGCTAAGTTTGATACACTTTGGTTCAGTATTTTAATCGTCAAGAAGTAACAGACAGACTTACAGATAAAATCACTTTCGCATTTGAATATTTAGTATTGATTAGCCAGATTAAATATATTTTGGGATTAGCAACTTTAATTCCATTATGCTTACAATTAAAATTGCTTTGCGAGCTTTTTAATGGTTTTTGTAATTCTGAAATTAGCTAGAATTAGATGTTCCTAAACTCGATATTTGCGTAACTTGCAACAAGCCATTTAAATATTTGAGATGCACTTCACAACATTTGGTATTGTTATTAAGAATGCTTAACAAAATAAATACAGTGACAAAGGTGTGAAAATAAATACTGATATTACAGTCCAAACTTGTTTGATTTCAAGCCAACCCAAGTTGTTGGGAAATGACCAGACTTATGTTGAATGGTGTGACAAGCCAAATTTGACCAGAAAAGCTAGAAATCGCTTTTTTGTACACTTTCGCTTTAGAAAGTATCAGATGGCGCTAGCACCTAAACGAAATACTTGGCAGGCAAAAATAAAATGTGCAGATTTATTGTAGTCCAGAATTATGTAGATTTCAAAACAAAAGAAATATGTCAGCTAACATTAAATGTTAGCTGACATATTTCTTTGATTTTATCGGTCTTGAATTGTTCTTATTCATGAAAAATTTGCTTAAAATACCTAATAACTATAGAAATGACAGGTTTTTTTCGCCTTCTGTAAAATGACGGTTTTGTAGTTATTAGATATTGATACTTCACCGTCGATTAGCTTATATTAAAGGATGGACGCAAGCATAAGACAAACAGGGATTATCGATTACTCGCCGCTAGCATCAATCATTTTCATGAACATATACAATGAACAATAGAATCATGTATCAATTAAAAACTATTATTTACCTGTGAATTTGTCCATTACTATGAAAATATTCTAATCCTCTGAGGACCTCTTTCAGTACTGTTGCAATTGTTGCCTCGTCAAATACACCATGCTTGCAGTTTGACACTTTCATCTTGTGCTTTATCACGTCAAGCAAACTGCCTCCTGAAACATTCCATAAAAACTTTTTTTTAAGCTCTTCTTTGATCCCAGTTGATTAATCACTACATAGTATAAAACAAAGTCGCTTCCCGCTGTCTGTCTGTCCCTATGTATGCTTAGATCTTTAAAACTACGCAACGGATTTTGATGCGGTTTTTTTAATAGATAGAGTGATTCAAGAGGAAGGTTTGTATGTATAATGCATGCATATTATAGTAGAGAAAAAGACGGAATACACACAACGACGACATCCACTCGGGCGAAGCCGCTGGCGACTTCTAGTTTGAAATAATTTTTGGCCCAACAATATTGCTAATTGATACACACATACAAATCTAATTGAGTACCTCCATTTTGTAGTTGAATTGATAAGTAAAATTATAATATACGTAATTTTAGTTATCATGGAGACTGTAATTACTATGATCTTGAACAGGTTAACCAGTTCCAAATAGTATAAAATACTTCTTGTTCTACCTGCAGGCTAGCATAACCACAATAGACAAAGGTTTTGTCTACAGAAGAATAGACAAAATAAAATAAATACAATGGCAATAAGTCATTTTGTCTAATCCTTAGTCAATAAAACTTTTGTCTACTGCTGGTCCCAAGTAGCTTAAGAGATGTATGACAAAATTTTGTCAGTCAGTTATCATATTGTTTGTGTACAACATTACTCAGCTTATTACCATCTTTTTGTTCTTAGGCCTAATTTATACAAACAATTAATGAGAAAAAAGTTTACCTTCAAGGAGCCTCAGCACCAACCATAGTTCATCATGCACTACAAAACTAGTATAATATGTCACAACATTTTCATGATTACAGCTTGACATAGCCTGGGAATCACAAAAAAAATATATTATCAATAACGGAATGCTATCAGTTTTCATAGTATTAAATGTCATCATATCACTGCTCATAAGTTGCTACTCATAGTCATCATAGTTTTTAGTAATGAAAATTCATAATTTTTATTAACATAAAATTAAAGCTCCCAATTTTTTTTTTTTGCATTTCCTGGCTTTTTTAGTAGGTAACAATTGAAATTCGTAATATTTTGTTGTTCATAGCATTCCATACCTCTGGCAGTGTTATTGTGTATTAGAAATGAATTTGTCAGATTTGTAAGTTATTAATTGTTACAATCAAATTCTTAGAAGTAACAGAGTATATCTGATTTCAGAGAGGGTAAATAAAGAGTCAACTTCAAATTTCAAAAAACTAGTATTCTTTACTTCAATTTTTAAAAATTGTTTTTTTGTACTTTTGTAATGTTTTGTTGTGTGTTAATTTTATGTTCAAAAATGTTTAACTTGTTTTTAAACTATGAGCACAATGTTATCTTTTATCTTGTTTAAATGTATGTTTTATTAGACCTATAACTTGTATGTGTAGTATTTAAGCTGTTAGTATAAGTTGGTCAATAAATAAATAAAAAATAAATAAACATCATATTTATAACGGTAAAAATTAAATAGCTACAAATAGCTGTTGACACAAATCAGTGCACCCTGAGTGGGTTGCCAACCATAAATTATAACTCTTTGACTTTTTTGGCCCAAAGTTTACTAATGGCACCCATAACAAACAAAAAATACTGTAAAAAGTAGAAAAAAAACGATGTTTTAAAAATTGAAGTGTAGAATACTAGTTTTTTTAAATTTGAAGTAGACTCTTTATTCACCCTCTCTGAAATCAGATATACTCTATTACTTCTAAGAAATTGGCAACCCTGACTCCATGTGGTTAGAATGAGTATTATATTAAGCTGCTGGAATACTTGTGCATGCTTGCATGCATGACTACATAATGGCATAAATATTATGTTTATATGACTACTCGTCCTTATGCTTAAGGCCTGTTATTTTTACTAATAAATATCAAGTTTTGGATCATTTTTATGATTTTTAATCAGGAGAATTGTAAAACTATTAACCGCATCATAAGATGAAGTAAAATTATGAGTATTGACCATTAAGAGAATTAATTAATGTTAACAGAACTTGAAATTGAAGAATGAAATATTAAAAATATGACAATAATTAAGATGAATTATTATGACACTGAACAATCAGAAATACTAAACATATGAGTTAAAATTTAAACAACTCAGTATATGAACATGAGAATATAATATCATGCATTGATGATCCTATCCTACTAATATTGTAAATGTGAAAGTTTGTGATGATGGACAGATGAATGAATGTTTGTTACTCAAACAGCTGAAATGGGTTTGGATGGAATATAAGTTTTTTACCTGTATTTCCTTCAGCAGTTCATCCATGGATGTATTCCATTTCTCTAAGTTAATACGTTTTATGGCACATTTCTCACTGCGCGGTTTGCAGAAAGCCGCATGGACAACCGCTGTGGCCCCAACACCTAAAATCAACAATACTTAAGTTCATTGCGGCAATACACACTATTATAATAGAAATATATATATATATTATAATAGAAAAGTTATAAGTTTGAAGCCTTTATCTGTCTGTCTGTAGCATTTTAGCTCCTAGATGGATGAACCATCTTAATACATTTTTTCTGTACCTAAGGAAGCGTTTTTTCCAGTTTGGTTATAGGCTATATTGGATGGAAATCAGTTTATCTGTTTCAAGATTATCAGCTCTTTTTTCAGTAGGTGTACAGATCTCAGCCATATAATGGATATTTACAAATTTTGACATTTTAAACATATGGAAACCTAATACTATAGTATGGTACCATTGACCTGATCTGATCAATGTTAAGATTGGAGGAAAGTTGTTAATATTACTTCTGAATAGACAATAGTCAGGCAGACCATCAATTTAGCCTCATGACTTGCCTTGAAAAGGGCTTGGAAGGTAGCAGGATGGCGATTGGACTCTTGCAATGATGGTTGTGGATCCATCGTGTTTGAGCTCGTATGACTCGTCATAGTCATAGAAAGCACTTTCACACAACATTAAATCGCTAAAAATACTCAAATTACTTTATTGAACATATCGGGTTTTTTAATTTTAAATTTAATATGCACTTGACGACAATCAGTAAACCAAATGATTCCAGAGCCCAGTTACAGTAATGTAAATGTTTTAATATGTGTCGATTTATACGAAGCCTCAGGTTTTACTTTGGTAATTATGGCCTAAATTCTTTTAATCTAAAAGAAAATTTGACATAGTGATCATATGGAATCTGACAGACATTATTATCAGCCCCATACGAAGCGGTTATTGTGAATTTGAACAAAACATGAAATAGATAAAATCTAAGAGATGATTTAGATAATTATGTTTCAATAAAAACTTACCGATAACATCTCGTAATTCATAATTATCCTCACTATTAGGCCATGGACACAAGTTGTTTGCTGTAGCAGTCGCCATTTTGCGAGTGAATAAATTTCCGATTCCTGCCGCGGCTGTTCCGATCGACAGGCGTGCGGCCCGCGCATATGACGACAATGCGGTTATCTGACGATCGCATGCCCCGAATGATTTCTGTAAGTATGAAAAGCAAACAATGTCAGACAATTAAATTAAAAAAATACGTAAATTACAAAGCATTCTAAAATTTTATTGTACTTCTCATTTAAAAGCTTAATTTTTAAACATTATTCCAAATGCAACACTAACGTCATCTATTATTTTGACTAAAAAACTTTTACATCGTTCTTAAAAAAAGTCGTTAATATGACATAATAGATGGCATTTTTTCAACATCAAATGGATGACGAATAATTTCAATCGCCAAATCCACAAGCAAGTTTTTTTGCGCAACCTGTGGACATACAGCAAGGCGACTTCTGCAATACGAACTAAGCAAGCAATGGACTGCAACTACTTGCGCAACAAAACTTGCTTGTAGATTTGGCGCTTTAGGCTCGACTCTACGAGTTATAAAGCGCCAAATCCACCGCCTCGCTGCCGAATCGATTCTACTCCGGTTCCCATCTACGTACCTACATATTTGAGCCGAAATCTAGAGCCCGTCCAGCTCGAACACGTCCTGAACCGCTGGACGCGCTCCTAGAGACTTGCCCCCTGATTCAGAATGATTCGATATGTCAGTGGCGCAGCTACCGTATGGCTAGGCGGGGCAGTGCACAGGGGCCCCCAAGCTCGAGGCGCCCCTTGTCTTCCATGAACGACGTTCGAAAAAGTTATATAATATCCTAGTTGAATAAAGAATTTTTGACTGTAACTTTTTGGCCCCTAACCAACGACTTTTACGTGAAAGCGTGACAAATAAACAAATTTTCACATTTATAATATTATTAGGAACTAGCAACCCGCCCCGGCTTTGCACATGTACGTTTTATAGCTTAAAACCTTCCTCTTGAAACACTCTATCTATTAAAAAAACCGCATCAAAATCCGTTGCGTAGTTTTAAAGATCTAAGCATACCTAGGTACATACGGACAGACAGCGGGAAGCGACTTTGTTATATACCTACCAGTGGCGAAGGCTCCATACAACTCGATTCCTATCGGCTTCCCTTTCGAAATATGGTGAATACTAGTATATTTATTATTTTCAATTATATCATTTAAACAAATAATTGGTCCGGCTTCCCTTTTAAGAAAATTCACCCTTCGCCACTGATACCTACTATGTAGTGATTACGATTAAATAATAAATTATCTGCTGCGTTATACAATACATAATGCTTACTATGTAGTAAAGCTTTGCTTTATTCGGTGTTTATTGGTGGTCATACTAGTATGTCTTAATGATACTTAGAATAAGTACTAAAGTACTTATTCTAAGTATTGATATGACCAATAAGAATCGTTTGTATCGATGGGCATACTATTTTAGTAAACACCCAGTGACATAAATAATAAAGTACAATCTCGCTCAAAATATAAAACATTTTTTTTTAAATTTGTTTAGCAATCTTAAGATTTTCTAAAAAAAAAGCGACTGCCGGCAGACTTCACATTATTTATGCTTTAGAACTTAGACAAAGTAGTGCTTTAGAATATCTTCTTTAGCTTGTGTAGGTTTTTTCTTCTTTGTTTAAACACACGCCACTCAGTGTTCAAGTAAATTTAAGTTCATAACCTTAACCACTCAACCACCGCCGCATAATTAATATTATGTTATTTAAGGAATTAAATATTTGTATCAACAATTCATATATAAAACACTATTGAAGGATTTATCAACTTACTAGTAGCGTAACGGATCCTCTACACTTTTCACTTCCAACTTTACAACTATTCCATATAATCTCCATTTTTATAACGTCATTGCTTATAAAATTGTCTACTACTACTAAACAACAATACGAAAAAGTGGAACTCCGCCTTTGCGACTTATATATTTAACGTCTGCATTATTATTTTCAGTAGGTAAAATTAACGGACAATTACGTGAAATTTAATGTCAACAAGAAATAAATAAAATTTGTTTTCTATGTGTCATTAAAGAGGTGAATAAGAGTGTAAACTATTTGACTAATCCCGGTAAATGAGGTCGTTAATAAGAAAATTCATTCTTAACTAATCAGTATAGCTGACATTGACTGTACCATTACATCTACCAGGGTGCAGGTAAATTATTCAGAGTGTTAATAGGAAATATGACCACCGATATAAATAATTCTTATTGGTCATATCAATATGACATGCTAGTATGACCTAAATAAATGATAAACACCGGCTTTATTATGCCCTGCCGTGGGCGATAAAGAGCTAATGATGAAGTAGTTTTGCACCTTCAATAGAACGGGGTTGCTTTGATAAATTTTTTGAGCTTCATGTGTCTTCATCTTATTTATTTTTGATCTTAGATGCTACAACAAAAATCTTTAATATAAACTGAATTAACAGATATATATAAAATCAAATAGGCAACATAAAAAAAATAACAGAGCATTGTTTTCGAGAAAAAAAAGGAGAAATGTTCCTTATCAAACTTGGACCGTAGACCTTCTACTTTGATGATCTCTGTTCTATCATTGAGTTTCAAAGTAGCCCCAATCGAGAAATCTAAAAAACGGTTTTTTTTACAAATTCAGTGGTGTCATTTAATATTTTTTATCTTCGCCATCTAACATCGCAGACACCTCTATACCGAATGGTAAAATAGGAAAACTCTCAATGTTCTCTACAATATTAAATTAAAATGCATAAGTTTCATTTTCACAGAGATATATGACCAAATGCAATATTTTAGTAACTATCAATTTCGCCCCTTTATTTTAAAGTAACCTCGGTTTACCGGTATTTAGTTTAAATAGGGCCCCAATTTCATTTTTGCCCTGGTGCCCTTGGTTACATAGTGCCACTGCGATAAGTAAGTTGACGAGAGACAGGGTTTGTTATCTCTTTTTCTTTCATTGCGAGAATCGTATACGCAACGAGATAACAAATCGAATCGGTCAGCTACTGCTTAACGACAAGGTTCTGAAACGGGGGGCTGCTTCTGTTCCTGGGTTTTGGCTCTATTAAATTGGGATTACAACTATCTAACATTAGTGCTAGACTACTAAGAGCGTGTCCACATCTCCACGTCGTCAACGTGGAACGGTGCGGTAACGTGGCACGGTGCGTTGACGTAACGTGCAAATTTACGTTACCGTATCGTAAAAATGCACGTCAGGATCGTTGTCAGATTTATCGTTGACCATGTAGATCCTGAATTTTAATAAGAGAAACAGTAAGGTATGGGTTTAAAGCATCAGAGCACATAGACGGTGACTAACTCGCGGGCGTGGAGAGCGCGGGCGGAGCGCATATACGTGTGCGCTTGCGGCTAGAGGCGGAACGGCCTGTCCACATCTCCACGTCACGACGTCGTCATCGTGGAACAGTGCGGTGACGTGGCACTGTGCGTTGACGTAACGTGCATATTTACGTCAAATTTACGTTTTTGGTCTTCAAAATATGTAAAATAACCATGAGTAAATAGTACCTACAATAACAAAAAATGTCCCCAGCAGGTACGTGGCACGTACAATACTATTCCTTGTAGGTACCTACTCTTTGTCGTTCGTACCGTGATGGTCAAAACGAAATGTAGAATGAATGGAATTTATAGGTAGGTACTCAATTGAAATAACAAATAGGTAGGTACCTTTCCCCTTTTGTCATCAAACTCCCTAAGCGCACTAACAGAGAGGAGGCATGATTGAAAGTACCTAAATAGAGACCGGGCTATGTGGAATACGAAAAAAAGAGAAAACCAAAAAAAATAGGTACGTGTTACGTCAGATAATCAAAGAGTTAAACGATTGGTAGGTACTTAGGTAGGTATGCAGTCATAGTTTAGGTCATCATGTTTCTATTGCATGGCAAAAATTCAACACTAGGTATTTCTATGCGCAAAAATAAGTAGATACGGCACCGTCAGCCGGCAGCGGAGGGATAGGAGGTACGCTGCTTGCAATCCACTCCCCTTTTTAGGTTCCCTGGCATTTAGTGTGGTGACAAATTATGGGAGGTGCTTATACCCAATAGTTCAATGATTATTGGTATACATTTTTTTTCTAACAGACTTTTTCCTACTTTGACGTCATTTGACTGGGTGTTCCCGGATTATGGGAAAAAAAGTAAGTACTCACGTCATTTTTCCCAGTCTCCTTTCCACTAAAGATTTATGTTGCTATTAATTACAATGAACTATTCTCAATATGCATTTTTAAATAAATGGCATATTCAAGCGCATTTAACATTTATTAACGAATAGCCGTGTCCCAATGGGGTTTCCCATAGGTAACATCTCAGGATGCTGCTAGGCAAATTATTTCCATTAAATTAGTAGGACCTTTCTTTGTTGCGGTCTATTAGGATGTTCATATTATGCACGGTATGTTTCCACTCGATATTTTATTATGTTTAGAAATTAAAAAAAAAAACTGTTTTTAAAAACGGTTGAAAACATTGTACCAAGTTAGCTATCATAAAGACACAGACTTTCATCGTTTAGCGCGTAAACATTCTTCCACTGCATTGGTTTGAATTATCATTTTGGCGTAGCCGTAGAACGTAGCTATGTCGTAGCTGTGGCTGTGACATGCAGTGGCGTAGCTGTGGCCAGCTGTAACGTAGCTATGTCGCGTCGTAGCTGTGGCGTAGCTGTAGCGTAGGTGTGTCGTAGCTGTGGCGTAGCTGTAGCGTAGGTGTGTCGTAGCTGTGGCGTAGCTGTAGCGTAGGTGTGTCGTAGCTGTGGCGTAGCTGTAGCGTAGGTGTGTCGTAGCTGTGGCGTAGCTGTAGCGTAGGTGTGTCGTAACTGTAGCGTAACTGTGTTGTAGCAGATTAGCCGCAAACAAAGAACACAAAAGAGGTGTGTCGTAAATCTTCTCCACCCATAATTAAGCCTACTTAGACGGTCCAAGAGATCATCGTTTTACAAGACTTGTTATCAATATAGTATAATTGTCTCTCTAGGATCTCACGGCTTATCTTCCGTGCGGAAGAAGTCCGCTACTTTGGAGGGCTTACGGGGAACACAACTCCAACAGAAAGCAGCGTCAAGCGGAAGTCCAGCGGTAGAGCTACCTTAGAGGTACCCGAATCACCCCCCCCCCCCCCCGACTATTTGTAGATTTCGAGTTCTGATTTCTTTTCAGGTTTTAACCAAACTGTGACTTTAATAACATTTTTGATCATAGTGACGTGAATGGTTATTTTATCTAAATAAGGTGAACAGAACACGCATTTGTCTCAGTTTGGTTAAAACATGAAAAGAAATCATAACTTGAAAACTATAAAAAATCGCGGAACATACATGGGGGTGATTCGGGTACCTCTAAGGGTGCTCTACTTATGGACTTCCGCTTGACACTACTTTTTGGGACGCCTTGCATAACAAAACCAGCCCACTACTGTCCCACCGTTGGGCCTCTTCTCAGAATGTGAAGGGTTTGGGCCTAAGTCCATCACCCTGGCCTGGTGCTGGTTGGCGGACGACACACAACATCGAGAACTTTATGGAGCTCTCTCAGGTGTGCAGGTTACCGCACGATGCTTTTGCTTCGTCGTCACCGCAAGTAATAAACAAATTCTGAGCAGCGCACGAATTCGAATAGTCAGAGGTGGTGGTTTGGTTTTTCGTATTATAATAAAAAAACAATTACATGATTATGGATCGCTATTTTAGCTAGACATCTTAAAATAGAAAGAATGTATGAATTTTAATTAATTATTAACAGGTTCACTGTCCAGACAGCGGACACAATAGTTAAACAATGCCGTTGTTCGTATGTGATTCACGGGCAGTGGCGTAGCTAGCTACCGTATGGCTAGGCGGGACAGTGCACCGGGGCCCCCAAGCTCGAGGGGACCCTCGGCCTCCATGAACGACGTTCGAAAAAGTTATATAATATCCTAGTTGAATAAAGAATGTTTGAGCCCCTAACCAACGACTTTTACGTGAAAGCGTGACAAACAAACTTTCACATTTATAATATTATTAGGAATTTCGATTAAATAATTATCTGTTGCGTTATACTTAATGCTTATTAGTAAATAGCTTTGTTTTATTATGCCCTGCAGTGGGCGATAAGGAGCTGATGATGAAGTAGTTTTGCACGTTCAAAGTATTTAGTTTAGTTTAAATAGGGCACCAATTTCATTATTGCCCCGGGGCCCTTGGTTACATAGCTACGCTACTGTTCACGGGACAGGGAAAGGGTGTCTTTCAGGTGTGCACTGTGTGTGTGTGGTTATCTCACGATACTTTTCCTTCGTTGTTAACCATTGTTAACGCAAGTAATAATCAAATTCTGATCCGCACATAAATTCGAAAAGTCAGAGGTGGTGGTTTGGTTTTTCGAATTAGGTATAATAAAAATAAATAAGTAGATAATTAAAGTTTGTTATTTTAGCTACACATTATAAAATGGAAAGAATATATATCGCTGCTTTGGATGAAGCATAGCGATATTTATGAATTTTAATTATTGAGCATTTTGTTGTTTTTTTTTCTTTCACTTTTTCTCATTTAGCTTGTATTTGACATTTATCATATCATACATCATTTGGCAGGTTCAAACGGATGCAGACTCAGTTTAATTGTACTTGAGTTGTATTTATATTGTACTAGCTTTTGCCCGCGGCTTCGCTCGCGTTAATATAGCACACTACTAAAGTTTCTGTATTAACATAATTCAATCATGATTCGAAAGACACGTGGCGCCATCTATTCATATGAACGTTATTGTTGTTTTCCTCGGGAACAGTGCTTTTTTTCGGGATGAAAGCTACCCTATGTCCGTTTCTGTACACCTGACAACGTATATGCAAAATTTCAGGATGATCGGTTCAGTGGTTTAGGCGTGAAAAGGTAACAAACAAACTTGCTCTCGCATTTATAATATTAGTTAAAGGATGTATATTATGTAAATATGCAAAGTGTGTGGTACACATAGACGCATAATAATTACGGTGTAAAATTAACCTTGCTTCGAATGGGCCGGATGACAATGACACTGTTAAATATAATAATTAGATAAGGATCTTACGTTTTTAACGGTCGCGGATCAAACTGAGACCCTACTGCATGGAAGGCAAGCATTCAACCACTAGGTATATAGGCTACAACTCTATGAGAACTTTAATCTATTTATAGATTTAAGCAAATCAGTCTACTGCATGTTTTTAAACTGTTTTACATACCATTTACTTCGGTACTAAGATGCTTTTATAAATGATTTATGATGATGATTATGATTAAATCGTAGGTAATTATAAAGTCTGAGTGTCGAATGCATGCTTAATTAATTAGAATATAGTCTGTTCTCAGTTAAGTGAAATGTAAAATTTCTCTAACCACAATCTGAAATGGAATGGGGCACCAACCGAGGACTATCCAAGGCTGCTCTATTGGTGTAGATGCAGTCATGGACCATCCCGGGTTGGTTATATCTAGTCTATAAAAAGGGTTGTTTAGTGGACAGGTTAACTTCTATTGCCGGAAGAAAACACGTCTGTCTTTCAACTTTAAAATTTAAATATAATGATGACGGTGACTCGCCAACTTTCTAGATGGACCCCTGTAAAGCCGCTAGTACAAGCAAAAACGGTTGGAGCGGCTGAGTATATATGCTAATAGTCATTATTCATCATAAATACATAAAAAGATAATTAATATTATAGTCGCTACTTTCACCTAGCGCACTACACACGCTGTAAGGGTTACCAGATGACAGGAATTTTCCTGACATGTCCGGAATTTAGGCCCTTTGTCAGGGAAACAGGGAAAAACTGTAATAGTCAGGTTTGAAACAGGGAAAAACTGTAATAGCCAGGTTTTTATTTAAATTATAAGAGAAAAAAATTGTTTTCTTTTCGTTATTAATATCCTAGCTGTTTTTTTATATGATCTCGTTTTTTGTAATTCTCCCTGTCTTCATATACCTCATACATTCAGACAAAATGTCAAGTTTACAAAAAAGTCAGGGACATTGCCAGGAAATCTCATTATTTGATCTGGTAACCCTAGAAGCTGTGAGCTAGCCGCTAACTTCCTGCATTAGGCAATTCGTGCCTCTATTCGTTCGCGCTGCGAACGCATTTTGAAGGTTTTTGATCGCGGCCTGTTTGCTCTAGCTCTGATAACGCTTGGTTATGACGAGATTTTTTTATTTTGTTATTAAGATGCTCTTTGCTGGCGTGTTCTGATTGCCCTAACCATGATGTTAAACTAGACATACCTGTCTAAAAACTCCGTGAGCGCCAGGAGAAATAATATCGCCAGGCATATTTCTGCAAATGAGACAATTTTACTTTTAACACAACCTGTTACATATAATAAAAAAGAACAAAATATGTTTTAAAAGTAAAATTCTTTCATACAATATTTACAGTTTCCGTTAGATAAAAATGATGAAGAGAACTGTGCAATTAAATGTGCGTTTACAAAGAGTAGTTTTGTTTCATGAATAGAATTAATTTAATTCGTGCAATCAAAAGGTTGTCATTGTCATTGTCAATACACAATTACAGTTGTGTCAATATAATAGGTCGGTTTTGATACCTGTCAAAATACTAGGAGTTATGTCAACACTAGTATAATTACTGCAATACATGCCGTTAAGTTTCATTATAACAGGCATACGCGAGGTTTAGATAAATAAAAATAAAGTTAAAAAAACTGTAACCCAACTACGTAAAAAATGGGGTCTAAAAAGGACGAATCAAGAAAATAATTCTAATAGAAATTCAGAAATGCATACCTAGGTACCAAAATGATCAAGGTGGAGCCGTGGTCGCACCCACTGTATACTGTACACACCATGTCTGTATAATGGAGGTGTTCCTGGCACCCACATAATCATAGTAGGTATACAGTAAGTGCGACCACGGCTCTACCTTGACCATTTTTGTACTTATGCATTTCTGGATTTCTATTTGAATTATTTTCTTGTTTCGTTCTTTTTAGACCCCTTTTTTACGTAGTCGGGTTACAGTTTTTTTAACTTTATTTTTAATTTAATACTTTTCCGTTTCCCGATCGGGCATAAACACTAGCCGTGCAATATCTACATCGTCGCGTTCTAAGAAAAGTAACGTAAACGTAAATTCGAGTAATACGAGTAAATAATTGAAACAATTGGACCGCGCGAATTGTACGACCGCATTTTAAACATATATTTTGACTTAAACGATATGATTTAAATATGTTACCGGCAATCTGTATAATCCGGTATTCTATAAAATACCTAGGCAATGTATAGAATGCCTAAAACGTTTAGGTAATGTATGAAATATTATTTATTTTATACTTTGCCTAGGCATTCTATACAATACCGAATGCGCAGCCGGTAATGTGTGAAAAAGACGAGAGCGGCGAAGGGGAAGACGTGCGAGCAGGCAGTAAACTCCACACGAGGCACAATAAAAACAAATGAAAAACTTAAGAAGATGTTTGTAAGGTTGTTTGGGTTTCCAAAGGAGAGTCGACGGAGCCCCGCTGCGCGGGCCTACATAGACTGCCAAAATCGTTACCCTTCCTTTTGGCTTCGCCGTAGTCGGGTAAAAAGGCGACTTTCTATATAATCAAAGACGTGCAACTTCTGTACAGATTTATTTTGTGCTTTTATGCAAACGTCAAACCTATTACGTAGGTCGAATTGTAAAGCTATTTAAATTTTTGAGGTTAGGTTAAAATACCTCTCTCATTTACAGGCATGATCCTTGTTGTGCTCGTGTTGTGCAAATTGGTACTAAATATAATAGTTCAATGAAATAATTTACCCGCTCTTTTAAGTATTTAATAATTTAATTGTGTACAGGCAGTATGCAAGGTTAGTCGCAAAGGTGATATAATCCGCGGGCCACTTAAAATATCACTAATGACTGTATTTAAACGTTCAGTGCCGGGTGCCCTCCAGGACACCCTGTAGTTGCATTCGCGATGCCGGGTGTCCTGGAGGGCTCATTTTAATGTAGGTTTTTCTTGGAAAAGACATCGTCATGAAACAAGCAAATACCTATTTTACGATGTAGTAACATATTTTTCACGGTTTTTAAACTAATGCTAGGAATCCTCCTCGAGGACTCACTTTTAGCGCAAACGTGATGCCGAGGACCCTCCTGGAAGGTCCACTAGCAATATGTATGGCGGCATGGCATATGAGCTCTATGAAAAGTGTGGTGGGTGGACTCGAATGTGTTAAAGCAGGTTAATTTTATTCCATACAAAATTATTTTGAATTTACGTATTTCATAAATTCTTCTGTTAAGAATTCAGAAAATGGAGCTTCTAACCAATGACTCCAAATATGATCTAAAATGTACTGCTAGCTGATCATAGCTTGGGATAGATAGATTTTAGCATATTTTTATAAAGTCTTTGAACAACTAAGTATTTCTCGTAAACAATTGACTTTTGTAGAATGTTGTTGAACAAAAGTTATTCATTATTATAGGTACTTTACCAGCCTTTCGGATTAGTACCGGCTTTCGGACTAACCTTGTATAATCAAAGTACGAAAGAGTTAAGCGATCAACAAAAACTTGATTGTTCTATAAGAAAACATTTAGGTAATCCACTCCCCAATCTGTCCGAAAACCCCGCCATTTTTACTTTACTTCCATTAACAAAATGAAAGTTCTAAGAAAAGGAATACATTTATATTTACAAAAGGATCTATCTACGTAAATCTGTGCTTTTTTTATTTAGTTAACGACGTAGATTGTGTTAATTATTAGAGGCTGACATTTTAGTATGATTGTCATTTGTCGGGTATAATCAGAGAGTTCCCGCTGTTATCTCTGTACTAATCTCACTGTTGTTAAAACTGGCAACTAATATAGAAAATTAATATTTTGTTTAGGTTGGAAATAGTGGATAAGACTATCTAAAAATGTAGAATTATTATACCGTTTGGTGGTAACAAGGAATAGCCGACAAATGGCTTATTATTATGATTTATATAGCGTTACCTATTGGTTAAATTTAAGACTTTATGTCTTTACTGATAAAGACGAAAATACCCCGTAGCTTTGCATAGTAGACCACCCAATACATTAGTAAACTATTAAGACCTCTACACACCAAAGCCGCCAGCGCCGGCGGCTTTACCGCCGCCGCCGGGCTTGTTTTGCGTCATGTGCGCTCGCTTAGTTCGCGTTAGTTGGCCGCAATAACCCGCCGGGTGAAACCGCGGGCTTTGGTGTGTAGAAGCCTTTACAAATAAAATTAACTTACAAATACATTTTTAGGGCCTGCGCAGACGACGGACTTTTTGTACGACGGACTACCACGGACAAGAATGAAAGTAGTTGGTAGTTGTTGCCATCTCAGAAACTAGAGTTCTAACCACAACTACAGACAAAACTACCTACGTGTGCGTTGAGTCCGTGTTAAATTTCGCGACCGGCAAAGACTACCAACCACATCAATTCCTGTCCGCGGCAGTCCGCCGGACAAAAAGTCCGTCGTCTGCGCAGGGCCATATGCTCAGTTAGGCAATAAAAAATACTACCATTGGTAAGCATAACGATTCGTTTTTGGCCATAGAAACTGGGCATAAGGAACTATGTCAACATTTTTATAGGATGGACAAATACTGCGTCTAGCAATTCGTAGTAATATTTAGGAGATTTTATTTCATATTTTGAGTTTTTAATCATTGGTCACTACTACACAGCACACACACTGCACTGTTTTATAACAAAAACAGCTCATTGAAAAGTTTGCATTATAAATGATTACAAATGTAATCAGTTTTTCATCTACCCTATTAATTTATTTAATAAATAAAAACCAGCAGATTATTTTGTCCGGTGGTCTAAAGCCTGATTTATACAGGGTAAGTAATTGACTCCAAACTCGAGACAAGTCAGTGCTGACCCTGAGTGACTGACTCCAAATCAATTTACACTAGGTAAATATCGGGTCAGCACTGACTTGTCTCGAGTTTGGAGTCAGTTACTTACCCTGAGTAAATCAGGCCTATTGCACAGCTACCGACTGGGTTCGTCTTGGTCTCGTATACCAGATGGATTAAGTGAAGGAAAGGGTTATGCCTGAGTCCGATCCCGGCCCGCATCTCACCTCTGACTAGAACAGTGATAGCCTACGCAGGAAGGTCTGTGTTTGACCCCGGCACATTAACTCCAAAGGAAAAACATCTTGAGGAAACCCGCACAACTGAGGAAGCTCTCAAAGGTACGTATACTCCACCAGACCGTAGTGGACTAAGGCCTAAACCATTCTTAAGGCAGGTGTACACGACGCCAGTTTCTTGAAGCAAGATTCGCTCTGTCTTTGTCTTTCTGAGCGAAAAAACACAGATAGCATGAGAATTGCTTCAAGAAACTGGCGTCGCACACTGATCAATTTTCAAAAGTTAGGGGGATGAAATTATTAAATACTGAAATCGTGCATTAAAGGTATATTTATAACATTAAATAGTAGATTTACCAATTTCTTTTATAATCTGACCTCTATCGGGAGGTAGATATATCTACAATTATTAGAATATTTTTTTAATTTTTATTTTCTTTCCCTTGTATTGTATGTATCGTCTGTTTTTGATTTCACCTCTTTATTTAACCTTCTACGTTTAGTTTTAGCGGATAGGTCACAAAAGCTCTTTTTTGGATGTCCTGCTTCTCAAGACGTTGACGTAGAGGGTGCACTTTCTTGACCGCCACGGGTTCAATGACTTGTTTAAGCCATTTTTCATTCTAATTTCGGAATCTAACAATATTAAGGGAACAATTTTTGCAAAATCTTGATGTTGCTATATTAAAGGTTTTATTAACATTTTGAAGACTGTCCCTGCTTGTAGTAGGCAGTTCCGATACTTCTAATGTCTTCAAAATATAACTAAGTAGTTTATCTTTATTGTCCTTTGATAGCGGCTTCACTGGTCGCTGTAATGACAAAATATTGAATAAATCTGTATTTTTTATTGAGGCACCGTTACTTAAAAAAACACGTTTTTACTATAGAAACCGGCAATCACCGGTAAAAAATGCATATTTTTATATAGCTAATAGTCCCTGCTATATAATGGAATCAAAATGATAGTGTACTAATTTGTACTTTTAAACGTAACACAGTTCAAACTTAGAAAAGTTAGTAAATATCAGTACGTTAATATATTTATATTTTTTATAATATAAATCGATCTATTTTATTTTTTGTTTATATACCAATAAAAAGTACAGACCTTCTTTAATGTGCACCATTTTTTTCAATTCACAGTTTACACTGATAACATAACCAACTTAACTTGAATAGGAGCGCAAAACAACGATAAATCAGTCTTGTTATAATAATTTTGCTTTCGAGATGACTTTGAAATGGCATATCCATTAAACTAGTGACTGCATAATGTTGATGTTTTAGTATAATGTAAACAACTTACCTTCAAGTCTTAATAAAATGATTTTTGGACCTACCGACATATTGACCAAAAATAATTATGGGACGCTAACTTTTAATAATTGACTAGTGTGCGTCGTGTAAATCAGCCTTTATTCTGAGAAACGGGCCGTGCCCAGCATCGTGACATTAGTGGACTAGGCTGATTATGTTTATTAAGTTTTGCTGCTAGAAAACTCAGTTGCAGTATCACGTTTGAAACTAAGTACGTTAAATGGCAACATAAACATCTCCTATCATTATTGTCGGTCGTTAACGTGCACTGCTCAATATAATCATTCAGATTGGCAAACGCAATGGTGAGTTCAGTTACCATAGCATGGCGTTGATGCTGCTTGTCTTTCTTAGCCTGACATAATTCATTCAGCAGCATTTCAGATATGTCGGGTTGATCTGGTCGGCTGTTAGAGCCAAGATCCTCGCCAGAAAACTATGGGTGAGATTATACTTCTGGCTCACCCTTCAGGGATGCGGTTACATACAGGCGGGTAAATATTTGTTTTTTTCGTATTTGCCACAATAAGCAACACCGAGCCATACTATTCCCACCGTAAATATTAATCTGGACGTTTTTATTAAAACACTTCGACAATTGGAAAGGATTAAGATAATTCCTGATATAAAAAGAGCTAGGGACTGGGGAAATCATTCACAAAAACGACAATTGTGGATCGGTAACTACCATCTCATCGTCACCAGGAGAAAAACACCAAGTCGAAGATGTCTGTGAGACAGTTCATCATTAAGGTAAGGATTCCAAACTACTTCCGTACTTATATTTTAGCTCAGCAGATGTGTCTCCGTTCCATGTCAAATTAGAAATTATTTTGCGATTTATGTTGTGTAACTTTCGATATTATTACGTCTTACGCGCTATATTCAGTAAATTTATCTAAAAAAATATTAATTTTCAATAAAGCTTGGGCTATGTAAAAACATTGGCTAATTGCCAAATTACGCTTGTTATTATTTGCGAAAAGGACAATGGGCAAAATTGTATGGAGCTTGTCCCATCGGCGGCCACATCTCTACTATTTACTTCCTAGTAGGCAATTATGTATACAATAACACTACAACAGATTGTTTCTGTAGCTTCCTTGGATAAAAAGTTATCATAGGTGGATTATATTAAAAAATATCGAATTAAATCATTTAAAGGAATTATTACAGTTTGTATCTTTAATACAATATTTTGTACACCTCGCGATGATGTTACATTAATATAATAATGAATTTAAGTATATAATAATGATATGATTATGTTATTATTACGTAATATACAAATATTAGATAATGCTTGATTAAATAAACCTGAAGGTTTATTAAATACGTTTATTTATTGAAATGAAAACATGTCCAGATTACAGTAATACAATATTGTGCTTAACTTAATAACTACAATAATGGTTGGGCTTTAATCACCATCTTTTTTTTTTTAACCATCACTCGTCAACGATTAATTCATTTAAAAAATCAGCTGGCAAAAGAATTTCTTCCTCTTAGTTTTACGCCCACCTTATGTGGGCGCAGCAACCCAGACTGCACTTAGGGCCACAGCAGAGACGATGCTTTTAGCATCAGCGATCGGCGATTTTGCTTTTGCATCGCGTTTAGGCGACTCGTTTGTGTGCGGAGTGAAGTTTTCAGTCGCGGCATCCAGCGACCAAAAAGCGATTAAATCGTCGATCGCCGATGCTAAAAGTCCTATCGTATCTGCGGTGGCCCTTACCGGTAAGGTTATGACAAATATTTAACATTTACATAGCGCAATAATAATTTTTTATGCACACGTTAGTAAAATAAACAAAATGTAATGATTTTTCGTAGGTATGTTTTATCATCAAAACAAAAATTGCAGCATGAAAAAATATGATAATTCATTAAAACAGTACTTTACCTATATCTCTTTTCCCAAATAATTTTAATCGTACTTCTTGAACAATATTTGTTTTAAACGCACTCACCTTTTAAATGATACTAGTTTCATTGATGGCCGCTGATGGGCCAGAACGCCCATTGTCCTTTCCCAATATAAACGAAATAAAAACTAATCAGATTTCGTAATCAATTCGTCAACAATATTTTTCTTAATAGTTGTTATGAGATGCTGTGCCTTTAGCTCCGATCACGTGTATAATTCCTTAATTGTTAGGGTCGATTATGCTCTTTTATATCTTTCTCCAACTATCAACTAACAAGTATCAAGATTATCCGTAAAAACGTATCGAACAGACTTACATATTTATTAATTAATTAGTATGGATATTATATAGATACTTTCGTTGCTAAGACCCTGACCTATCCGAAGGAGGGCTGGTAAGCAAATTGAGCTTTATTAGGACTGACAGTTTAAGGTCCGAATATCAGGCCAAGCGTCACTTTAACAAGATAATACTGACCAAAGTGCCGAAGGGTACGAGTTTGCATGTCACGCGATAAGGTCAATGAAACCGGGATGAATTAATGAAGAGGCAATAAGCGTTTGTGCGTGATAGGACACCGGCGGTTTGGTGCTATGAATCTTTAAAATTGTGACATCTGCCAACAAGGTATACCTCCGGTTTCTGAATTGAGAATTTGGGGTAAGCAATACATAAGTAGCATTTGAGTACAAAGTTGTCAAAAAAGTGCTTTTAAATCCGTCATTTTTTTGACAACTCTGTACTCAAATGTTACGGTACCTATAGGTATACTGCTTATCCTAGAATTCTCAAAATTCAGAAACCGGAGGATAGTCTTTAACCTCCAGTTTCTGATTTGTGAATTCGGGATAGGCAAATACATAAGTAACATTTGAGTACAAAGTTGTCAAAAAAGTGCTTTAAAATCCGTAATTTTTTTTACAACTCCATACTCAAACGTTACTTAAGTATTTGTTTATCCCGAAATCTCAAATCAGAAACCGGAGGTAAGAATACCTACAGGTGCAACAAATTGTCCGTAATTTGACCATTCATAGTGTTTACCTGTGCTCCGCCCTATGCCTCGACTCGTTCCTCAGTTCCTTCATATTACTATCCCTAGACAAGATTATAATCTATTACATCTTCTTTCTAACAGATTGTTAAATAAATCTTTCGATCAATCAAGTGAAAAATGTCATTTCCATAAATTCCAGGTGAATTTAATTGAAGTTTCTATTCGTCAGCTATTTGTAAACTGCTAATATTTCAATGAGGAAAATTAGTTGACAAAAGGTTATTCTAAAAATGGGGCAATGGATGTGACTAGGTAAGGTATATCCCATATGAAAAGGCTAAGTGAATATATTTCATGAATGAGCAGTGTTGATGTTTAGATTTCAACAAGGCTTAAACAAGTTTTAAATGTATGGAAAATGAGCTCAATTTTTATGTAGTAAGCTTCGATTATGGACTTTGTACAATCACAGAAGAAACTGTACATTTCAAACAAATCAGATACTACTTAGTTGAAACCGTGGAAGTAAAACGCTACGATAATATAAATTATAGATACAACCTCAAACAATAGAAAAGTGCTTTGGTGGCGTTCAGGTGTTATTCATCGTGATAGGAAAATACATAATTTGATTAGGATATAGTAAATAGATACTTAGATTGTAAAAATATTAAGTACCCGTCTCCCATCTGCGAGATATTAAACAAGGCTCTACTCTCTGGCACCGACTCCATCCTGAAGGTGCCCCGATGTTTCCGCCGCATCACCGATTTTCGGGTGCTGAAAAAGAAAGAACAACTTAATGCTCCAGTATGCCTACAATTGTAATTAAACTATATTGCTTTCACGGTAACTTGATTAATTTGGCAGATGTCAGTTCATGACATGAAAATAAATTGTAATGGCGCTTGTGTATGACACTTTAATTCAACAAGTATTAAATCAATTTAAAATATTAGTAAAGCGTTACCCAAAAGGTTGTTTTAAAATCAGAAACATAGAAACAATATAGTTATATGTGTTTAACGCCATAATTATATATTACATAAATGATTTTGAAAAAACCCCGACGCGTTTTCAAACTTGCGTCAGATGGTACCAGTTGCCAGAGACGTGCGTATCGATAAAATAATTTCGATAAATTTATAATAACAGAATGAATATTTTGACTATCGTAATAATTATAGACGATAGGCTCAGTTGATTGAATAATTAAAATAAGGCTCAATATAGCCCAGTTGCCTTGCAAAAGGTCGGTCAGTCCTAAATTTTGGATACGTGTTAAGGATATGTGTTCTTATAAAAATTACAAATTTTGTACCTTGAGTGACCTCGGCGCGCTCTGCTATCTTGGGTTAAAGAACCCAAAAATGAGTTTTTATTAAATAACTCCGTATGGGTTTTATGCCAAAAATTATTCACATCAATTTTGTAGAAAATTAAATTCTTATTTTTCATTCCCGACTCAAAATCAGAGGTATTTTATAGGTTTGAAGCCCATGTCTGTCTTTCTGTTTGGCTGTCTATTTCTCTTTCTGTCTTTGTGTCTGTTTGTGGGCTTTTCATAAAAACACCTAACATAACACATCCAAAATTCAGGACCGACGAACCTTTCGCAAGATAAACCTCTTTTTCGCGACCCGGCTACTGGGCTTATTATTGGTGATAAATAAACATTTATTTTCACTCATCCCATACCTGCTGGATTCATTATCACATCAGCACGTAATCGTCTATTGTTGAAGATATGCATGCTAATTGACTTAATCCTAATTACTTAAATCACAAGTATTTGAAATGTACCTACATAAAATCACATTACAATAATTTGTCAAATTCTCGCTGAAATTTTACAAATTTTATCGATAGTTGAATCGACTACAGTCACATGTCTAGCAACTCCTATTGACATGTGTCATTTTAATCTTCTTATCGTGAAAACAATATAACGCCTTTTTTCCATGACAGAAATTACAGTTCGCCAGATGCTACTATTCTTAGATACTACTTTCGCTTCGTCCGCCTTCATACATCTTGTCCTACACGCACGCCGGTTGTGACTACACTTGTCCTTTTTGAAGAACATCCCCAATAATCAATACCGATGTATGTCCTTCTAGGGTGTCCTCTACGGGCGGCACTGATATCCGTCTTATAAATTCCTTTTGTTAATCGCGGGTCACTTTTTTTCTAAACAAGACCAAATTACCTAAGCATATTCTTTAAAATTTTTGTCATGCAATCTTTGTATGTCCAAAACTCTACTTCATAATCGTTCATTGCAGCGGTCTGCTGAGTTCACTTGAACAATATTCTTAGAACATTCTTGATCGGAGGGTCAATAATTTTGCATGATGTTGTGTTTGCATCTATAAAATTACCCATATTGACACATTTAATTTAATTTTGCTCCACTTGTTTTCAAGATTTCTCGCGTAGTGTTAGTAGTACATACAGCATTCAGATAAAGTGCCTATTACTGCATCAATTGAGGTTGATGTAGGTATATGCTATGTTTGACTTAGATCTATAATAAAAATAAAAACCGGCCAAGTGCGAGTCGGACTCGCACACGAAGGGTTCCGTACCATTATCTATAAAAACGGCAAAAACATCACGTTTGTTGTATGGGAGCCCCGTTAAATATTTATTTTATTCTGTTTTTAGTATTATTGTTAAAGCGGCAACAGAAATACATCATCTATGAAAATTTCAACTGTCTAACTATCACGGTTCATGAGAGACGAAAGCATTTGTTACAATATGGTACCTATGGGTAAACTTTAGTCTAACTTTTCATTTCCTATGTGTATCGCGAAAGGTATGTACCTCAGACACAATGAGAAAATGAGGCAACTGGTAAGCAGCAGCACTTTTTTGGGCTTTGATAGCATTATACTTAGATTAGCAAACTTTATGATACTAATACAGGTTTCTGTCTAGCCTTTTCCCAACTACGTTGGGGTCAGCTTTCATTCTAAACAGATGCGGTTGAATACCAGTATTTTACACGGTGTGACTGTCATCAGACCTCCACAATCCAATTACTGGGCAATGCCGATATCCTACATGATGATAATGATATGATAGGTACAAATACAGGAATTAATTAAATGATTCGCAAGACATTTGTTTGATCAATAAGAAAAATCAGTTATTAAATTCATCTGATCGCACATTCTTTTCAAAAACGCAGAAAAGTTAGCTTTCAGAAATCTGGCAGTTTACTCCGGTTATCATGCATCGCTGTAGACCTAGCACGAATGTTGTGACGTATGGTAACGTAAACGTAACGTTAACGCAAGTGAATTTTGAATTGGAAATTCTCGTTTCGCACATAATATTTAATCGAATTGAAAACTTTATTCATATCTATGTATGATACAAATTGTGGTTGTCGCATAAATTTAAACTAAAATGCTATAGAATAGTTGTATTTTCGATTCAAAATTCACTCACATTAACGTTACGTTCACGTTACTATACGAGTACGTCAAAATATTTGTGCTGTAGGCCTACTGATCTATAATAAATTTTCGCCGAGCAAACCCTCATAGATCGTAACTACTTACTTAAATCATAGATAAAGAATTATTAAAATAGGTTTATGACATAGATAGATTTAAATAACCATGTAAATTTTATGACCTATATAATCTATATATATCTGTAACCACAGTTTGGTTTACAGTTTAATAAGTGAGGTAATAGAAAGTCTTAAAATTATTTCCGTCGTGATCGAATGATATCTATCTGCAGGTACATCCGCAAAAAAAGATTTAGGTAAGCTGAAGCCAGACGAGCGTAATTTACCCGGCTCAAAATGAGGAGGCGTAATTATTTAGAAGGATTAACTTACTAAATATAATATAATAACGTTCTAAAAAATTACACAGACTCATTGTGCGTCCTGTAAATTAACGCTCGTCTGGCTAGGCGTATTTTTTTAGAAGGATTTAGTTACTAAATCCTTCAAAAAAATTACTCCGACTCATTTTGAGCCGCGTAAATTACGCTCGTCTGGCTTCAGCCTTAAATATCTATCGAAATGAATATCTAAAAGTTCGTGACATACATTTAAAAACAATAAATATAATAATCGTACCGTTTGACTAGTCGACCCATGTCTTCAACACCGTCAATTCGTTTTTACACTAACACAAATACGAATATACGTTTCACAAAATCACTGAACACGCACGAGCACAATGCACCTTGACAAGACTCATGAAACGTTTCCCGACCACAATGCTTTAACGTAGTTAAAACCGTCATGTAATCTATAAGAAAACCAATACATAACTAATGTAATAAGCGTATCTTAGCGTGAAGTCTTTATCGGTCAAAATGTGCGTCATGTGGGTAGTTCATCATAGCAATAATTATTTTCTACCCATTACTTTTATAAAGTTGATTAAAAATAAATTGCTTCATTGCAAGGTTCATGAACGTGGAGTTTATATACTAGACTAGCTGTACCCGGCATGCGTTGTAATGCGCTTTTTCCTACTTACTAAGTAGGCAAAAGTAGCAGGTACCTACTACTAACCTGCTGCCTACCTTCAGAAACAAAATCAAAATAGTAACAAAAGTTAAAACCATTTTGTTTTTGTGTTAAATTCAATGAAGAATATGGCCATATTGAGATAATTTAGTTTTTTCTTAAATATTACTTACGAACACAACAAAAAAAATAGCGATATCAGTCAAGCCGCTCACGCGTGATGCCGAGACCAAGGGAAAAGGGATTCATTTTTATATACATTCTACAGCTATTAATCATTTTCTATAATGCACGCTATCGAAAAGACTGAGTTCCAAATAACATGAAATCTCGCCATCTTTTTTATGAGATGTCACTTCTGCGACTTTTATAACTCTGTATCTAGAAGAAAAATATAAATTATTATTTATATCTGATAACATACATTTATCAGGCATGGAAAGCTACGATTCGGGGAGTACATTAAAGGTACATACAGTCTCCATCTCAATTTCTGTTATGTATCACATGGTTGGCTTTGTACACGAATCTCGTCCTGTACGCGCCAACTTCAAATGCATATTTCAATACATTTTATAAATAGTTATTAAATATCGATTGCAGTTATGTGGAGTACATCCTAGGTACATCCGTTTTATATCATAACAAAAGACCAATCATCATTAAATCATATGGTCCGTACAGAACGTGCTCGTTCGCTTCGTTCGTAAAGTTCTGTACGCGCCAAATTAAATTGGCATTTTCACGTAAATGGTAAGAGGTACGCTTTTGCAAATCAAGGTACGCGAAGGTACACATCCGTACACTTATTTCATATTGTTTAAATCCACGTACCAAACTTGGTCGGTACAGGACGTGGGACACGAAATAAAGATTACAGAAAAAATTAAACGTACGTTAATTCGCATAAAAGAGTTGAATTCGCTAACGCATGGCGGGCCGCACGTATATTGATGGAGGGCTGCTTGCGGCCCGTGTGGGCCTCGGTCTTTGCATCCCTGTTTTAGACATACGCTTAGTACTAGATGTAAAATTTCAGTTTGAAAAGTCGCGTAGGTTAGGTGCCCCTTGTTTACTCATATTTTGCAGGAAACAAGGTCCTTCCTCATTGAGGCAGAATGGGATTCCAACAACACTATTCAATCCCATTGTGTTAAAAACTAGTGTTCCTTTGTATAACAATAAATGTATTGTGCGTGTTAAAGGTCAAATGACGTTTTGCCATTATTCTCCTAGATTGCTTGTAAAGCTAGCAAAACAAAGAGGAGAGCCACTCAAAACACAAATCTGCTAATATAATCATTGAACTAGAAACAAGGCGTGAAAAAAACTCAACACATTGAAAAATAAATTTGATACAATTCGCACGGCGACCAACTGTAAATCTCAATTGATGTTTGTAACGCGACCTAAATAAGAATAGTCTGTCGGATAAATGTGTTTACATCTATACATATAAAAGGAGAAGCTGACTGACTGACTGACTGATCTATCAACGCACAGCCCAAACCGCTGGGGTTAGAAAGTTGAAATTTTGACAGTAGGTTCCTTTTGTAACGTAGGCATCCACTAAGAAGGGATTTTTCGAAATTCAACACCTAAGGGAGTTAAATAGGGGATGAAAGTTTGTATGGAAAATCGTCACTTAACGGGTTCAAAACTTCAAAATTTCACGCAAGCGAAGCTGCGGGCGAAAGCTAGTGGGAAAATAAAAGGAGTTTGAAATACATGTATTTTAATGCAAGTAGCGAGTTAACTTGTCGATTGATAGCCGATTCCTATGATTTACCGACCGTTATTAGTTAAAATTAAGACTTTTATTTATTTATCAATAATAAAGCAAAAGCAAACATAGTTTTGCATAGTAGACCCCTCCCATCCGTTAGTAGGTAACTATCGCAGGTAAAATTAGCTTACGAAGTCATGTGGGGGGTATATGCCCAGTTTGGAAATATTTTTTTACCATTGGTAAGCAAAACGATTTGGTCATAGGAACCGGGCATTAGTGAACTTATTTGAGAAAGTATTGAAGTTAACTCGCCAAGCCCTATATATACGTTCAGATGAAGTTGTCTACTTAATTCGCCTAATCAGCTATTTATCTCGGTACTTAGCTTATGTGTGTGTAAATCGGGCTTGAGCTACACGAACAAAATAATATGATTATTACGATCAATACGTTTGTTAGTTGTTTCAGATGACTGGGTAAAACTTTAGTATCACTATCGACGTGTTAAAACGTGATGTCACAGGGCTTTTATTGCATACTATTTAACGACATTGTAATAATATATCTTTATTTAAATAAAATACATGACGATTACTATTCTTGAAGAAGAAGGATAAAGTATCAACAATAAGTAATAAAATAATTTGGATCTGTTCGCTTTATCAACTGGAAGATTTAGAAACATTTTGCTTAACACAATTAGAAATTTGAGTGAATAATTTTAGTTTTCTCTAGTATTCTTTAACAATAGCTGTTTTTTTTTTTAATCCCTTTTTGCCTTTAATTTAGGTATCAACACTGTCTTTGTCTTATTGTGTATCTGTGGAGAACGTTGTTGGTTGCACATTTGTATAACCCTGTATGTTTTTATTTTTTGTAATATTTAATGTGTAACTGTTTGTTTTCCCGAACAAATAAAAAAAAAAAAAAATAAGAATCGACCTAGACTAGACATCACTCGTGTTTGACAAACGACCGTATTGCCAGAGCGCGCAACTTATACCTAACTATACAAGTCAAGGTTCAATATAGTACGTATAATGTTTATGTTATAAAACAAAAACTTACCCTTCCAGCGGGGGTAAAAAATGAACAATTTCTGCCGACATAGGAACCTCTTGCAAATTCAGCAAATAAAAAAATCTTCCGTGTACGTTCACGAGTCATTTAATCCACAGTACGTTAAAAATAATTAACCCACATACACAAAGTTGTAGTCAAAGATGATAAAACTAAGCAGGGTGCCATCACATTGCGCATACGCATGTAATGTTGGCCGTAATGCGAGCGGAGTGTACCGAGAGTAACCCACAGGCCAAAGTTGTGACCGCAGGGTTTGACAATCACAGTTTCTATTTCATTCATAAAATATTTATACTAATTTGTAGATGGACTAATCATTACCAGTTGTATTAACGCAGTGTAGGAAAACATCGTGAGGAAAACTGTACACCTGAAATTAATGGGTTTCTATGATTATGCTGACGACACCAATCTTCTTACATCATCTAAAGAAGATATGAAAGATCTCTTCCAGCGTTTGGAATCTCACGGCTTGAGATTCGTTCTGGCTGTCAATCGTCAAAGCCGAAGATGATAATAGTGGACCGATCAGGGGGTCTACTCCCTAAGCACGAACTCCGTGGTTTCGACCTTAGTTACGAGCGTTTCCTACTCCCTATCTCCTACGGACTAACGATTATTTCGGAGCCCGAACTAAGAGTGAATGACAACAAGATTTGATAGTTGTCCCTACTACCATTGTGTTTATGCCCGTCCGAAAAGTTGAACTTGACACTTGTTTTGTTCACTCCTACGTTTCGGGCTGCTTTCGGACGGGCGACTAACTTCGTTGACGGACTTAGGGAGTAAGCCCCCAGGCCAGCCCGGTGGACTAAAGCCTAGACCCTTGTCATTCCGAGAAGAGGCCCGTGCCCAGCAGTGGGACAGTATTGCCCTGATTACATACACATCGGGTCTCTTTTATTTTAGCCAGATCCAGGAAAGCCAAAGAAAATGTAAGATATTAGTTTTAACGGCTCCGCCTGCGTCCTTTTAAGTATTTTCATGTTTTAGCGCAAAACATTATAAACGCTTGAGGATGATAACGTGAAAGAGACACGAACTCTATAAACTGAGTATGTGGCAATATTAGGATCGTAAATGCGCAAAGAACTTTTATGAGGATTTCAAAAGACCTAGTTTTAGAGCCTAAACAGCTTTTCAATTTCCAAACCAAATTACGCTCACATCGTTTACTGTGCAACAATGTTCTCAACCTCTGGGATCCTGCATAGTGTAGCAGCAGCCGAGATCTGTACGAATGGCCTACCAATCAGAGCGCGGGCCGGTCGCGCTCGCCACTAATCAGCTGAACGACTTGAATACGTGACTCGATTGCTGACACACGTCATCTCAGCTACCTCTCGTAATAATGCACATGAAACTGAATTTGATTAAGTACATACCTAATAAAATTAAAATGCCAGTTTTGAATTTCGCTTTTCTGGTGCATCGTCAGTGAATTTTTTTGCGGATAGTGTATGTAGGCGATTGCGAATTACGATTGCTGTTTACACAGCATTTACATATCATTATTACCAAATTAAGTATTGTTTCTTCTATATCCAATGTTTTCTTTCTGTAGGTTAAAGATTATTTTGGGTACCGTAAAAACAAGCAACCATCATTTAGACTCTGAGAAAGTTGATCGGTAACTACTTAATTGTTAAAAGTTTTATACAAAACAAAAGTCTGATTAATCAATAAAATGTGATAAGCACATGAATGATATCTCTTGTTCAGGATGCTGCAAGATTCAGTAAATAAAGATCATTAGAAGCTAGACGTTAATTCGATTTAAGTGGATATCATTATAGAGTAATTCCTTGACCCTGCGTCCTCGAACCTGATGAGAAGTAGGTACCTGCATAGTTACCATGTATGAGTAAATACTATGTTTACCATCCATCAAACTCAGACGATATACTCACAGAAACCTAAATAATAAGGATATACTTATTGTAGCTGTACTAACAGAATCATGAAACTTACTTTCTGCTCATTTAATTATTAGGACAAACAGAGGATTCCAGAAATATTTTGTCAATCTCATAACAGCCCGTATTCGTAAACTACTAGACTAAACGTGGGGTTTTTTTGCTGCAAGGAACGGTTGTGAGGAAACATTGCCGCAATCACCTTGCTTGACTATCAGACTGGAGATTCTAAATAGTATATTGTTATTAGGACGACAAGAGTGCTCCAGCCGATCCTCTATATGAATCCCAAGTCACCTTTTCCGACACCCACAGGCAGAAAAGTGGTGGCCTCTTTCAAGCCGGACACTATAAATAAAATTATTCTGTACTATACTAACCTACGAGTACTTATATTTGATTGAAACTCAACAATGAACGAATGAGGCGCCCATTTCATGGTCATTACAGAACGTGATCCGTGGGTCGCAATCAATGATCAAGGAATAAGCATAGAGTTTATATTGAACTAGCTTTCGCCCGCAGCTTCGCTTGCGTGTAATTTTAAACCCGCGTTTACCCCTTTTTAAGTGTACCTACCTAGTTATAAATTCCAAAAAGTTCGGATTTTATTATTTATTTTGAAGAATTTTTATGCCAAATTTCAAGTTAATTACCCTTGGAATAAGGATTTTCATACAAATGTTAACAACCCATTTCACCCCCTTAGGGGTAAATTTTCCAAAAACGTTCAAACACGTATATGTTTATTTCTCATCAAAAGCCTAAATATTTAATTTTATGCTTCTTACTTTAAATATACCAGATTTCTCATACAAACTTTCAACACTTGTTTCACCTCCTTAAGGGTTGAATTCCCAAAAACGCTCAAACACGTGTACATTTATTTCTAACCAGAAACCGTAATAATTAAATTCATGCTTCTTACTACAAAAATGACGGACTTCCATACAAACTTAAATCCTCTATTTCACCCCCTTAGGGGTTGAATTTAGTAAAATCCCTTCTTAGTGGATGCCTACGTCACAAAAGGTACCTAGGTACTGTCAAAATTTCAAGTTTGTAACCCGCGGTTTAGGCTGTGCGTTGATAGATCAGTCAGTCAGTCAGTCAGCTTCTCCTTTAATAGATATAGATTACGTATTACGTACCTATTCATGTTTGTGGGGTTAAGAGTTATGACTCAATCCACCAATTAATGATGATCTGATGACCTCTAAATGCATCAGCAAACATTTTATGGAACATTAGGTGCGTCTTACTTTTAAAACGAGGCACCAGACTCCCCATAACAGCATACATTAATTGGCTTGTGTGGAGGTAAATAAGAACATTTAAAAAATACAACGAATTATTGATAAGTACTTATATTTTGACAGGCGCTATGCGTGACTTTATGCCTGGCCTCTTCACCGTCGACAAACGAAGAGATAGCTCGAGACTTCATAGAACACGTCCTTAGGATCCCTAACCCTGATAAAATATTGAACTCCGCACTGGGCAGAATTGAGAGGAACAGGCAACAGGAGATGATCAGACAGCAAGAGATGAACAGACAGCGCGTGACTCCTGAAGAGGATTGTGATGACCCAACGGAGGTAATACCTGCATGAAGTTACCTATTTTTTTACAGTATCTTCTTTATACACTGTGGTGTTTTCTTATTAATTAAAAGACACCCCATTTTGAAACGAATCTTTGGGTAATAAATATAATAATTATAAATTGAATATTCGGAAACATTAGCTTAGATATAAGTGAATGTTTCCACTTATCCAAACTCCATCTTTAGTTATACCTACTTAAGTACTCATAATCCGTGAAGATGCTTTAAAATGTTGGGGTTTAAACAACCACACACTTTATGAGGACTCTGGCCACGCCTCGTGCATTTTACACAATTATCACGACTGACTAACGTTGCACAGTTTGTTATAAAGCCATTTTATCTTACAGCTTTTACCGGAATACACAGAAACACTTCAGGGATCGCGAGAGCTAAGGCAGTTGGGAGCACAGGTTGGAATCTTTTATTGTAATATTTGTGAACTAGGATACCGAACTCCTCATTGTGGTCGTCAGGCTGCTTTTCCACCAGAGATTAGCTATGCAACGTTGCTATGGGTGCGTTTGATATCCACCAATCATATTCATTCGTCCACATAGCCACGTTAATGATAAACTAAATTATCGTGACATAGCATAGCACGGAAACTGATTCAACTAAGCTACGTTTTTTATATGGAAGGATAGGGTAGGAACATTTGACTCATAATACCATTAGAAAGGCGTGGTTAAAATCTTTCAGGTACCTCGGGCCCACGGTGTATACAGGGTGGAAACTTTCAGCGGGGCAGTAAGGGGACGTACCTTATCCGTTGCAGCTACACGAAAATGGTCTTAGAAGACTATCCACATTTTTTTATGGAATTTTGATCCCCATTCACAGATTTTCAAAAAAATGCACAGTTAGCAAGAAAATAGCCATTTTACACAAAAACATTTTTTGATGCCAATCGATCCTGTTTCTAATACTGATCAAAATTTTCTATGGGACCAACCATCGTTGGAGAACTCAAAAAGTCACAATTTGCAAAAACCTTTTCCCGTACATTTTGTATGAAAATTTTACGCAAAAGCTTTTTTAGTGACGGTTGAGATCTTTTTGTTGACTGTGACTACCTGAAAAATGAGGCTTACAAAAAGCAATACGATAGTGTTCAAGAACTTAAAGACTCACTAACCACAATTTTGTATGGAATTCATCCAAATAAATTGTCAGCAGCCACTACGTCGTGTCGGTACAAAAACGAATCAATTTATATATTCGTCAAAATGGCGGTCACTTCGAGCACTTGATATCGTAGGGCAAGAAACAGCAAGATTTTAAATAAGAATAACATCATCAAGTTATGTTAGTTACTATAAAAGAAAATTAATACGCCTTCTTTTTGATATGTGTAAAATTCTACGTGATCATTTGTCTTTTATTTTTTGTATTTCAGTTACTTACACAAATTCTTTACAAAATGTAAGGGAAAAGTTTTTTGCAATTTGTGACTTTTTGAGTACTCCAACGATGGTTGGTCCCATGGAAGTTTTTGATCAGTATTAGAAACAAGATCGATTGGCACAAAAAATGTTTTTGTGTTAAATGACAATTTTCTTAATATGGATTAAATTAATGGATTGAATTAATATGGATAGTCTCCTAAGACCATTTTCGAGTAGCTGCAACGGATAAGGTACTTCTCCTTACTGCCCCGCTGAAAGTTTCCACCCTGTATAAGGTTAGTCGGTAAGGGGTTACTAATCCGGAAGGACATTAAAGTAGGTACCCATAATAATGAATAACTTTTGTTGTACAACTTTCCCCAAAATTGTATGTTTTGAGAAAAATAGCTTCAAAGATTTCATAAAAATACGCGAAATCTATCTATCTTGAGCTATGATCATCTGTGTTTGTATTTTAGGTCAAATTTGGGTTTACGGATTAGAAGGTCCATTTTCTTAATTCTGATGAAACCCAAAAGGAGGGTTTTTTTTAAAAAAAACTAAGTTTGATGTCATTTTTATGGAAATCAAAATGATCGTATTTTGAAATTTTAACACTTGCTTTAAAACAGTCATTAGTGATACTTTAATTCACCCGCGGATTAGTACCCCCTTTCCGACTAACCTTACCTATGTAATTATATTTTCATTTCGTTTTCCTGAAGGAAAATCAGATCAAGTTGCACCTTTGTCATCATAATAAAAATAATGCGGGTTAGTTTCAGTCCTAGGTCAACATTAAAATTACTGATCCAATTGACATTGTAATCTGCAGTTTAATAATATGACTCACGTGTTCGTACATTGTGTTGTACAGGAGCTCGTGGCTAAATAATTACAGCCGCATAGACCGATCTTCCGGGTTAAGCCACGCTTGCCGAGGTTGGTCTGTGGATGGGTGACCATTTACCATAGCGAGTTTCCTCCGTGCCTCGGAAAGCACGTAAAGCCGTTGGTCCCGGCTGTCATTTGTAGATCTTTGACAGTCGTTACTGTTGGTCAGAAGCCAGAAAGTCTGACAACCAGTCTTACCAAGAGTATCGTATTACCCAGTTACTGGGTTGTGGAGGTCTGATAGGCAGTCGCTCCATGTGAAATACTGATATTCAGCTGCATCCGGTTCAACTGGAAGCCGACCCCAACATAGTTGGGAAAAGGCTAGGCAGATGATGATGATTTGAGTCTAGTAGTATGTCTAGTAGGTACATAGATTTTTTTCTATTGAGTGGCTCCAATTGTTCAACAATTTCAAACTAAATGAGCATGCGCGATACAATATTATTATGTTTAAACTAGCTGTACCCGGCTGCGTTGCAATGCACTTTTTCATACCTACTACCTACCTAAAACTTTACTTGGTGTCTGGCGGTTAGAGCATGTCATGCTCACTCAAATGTCCCGCTGATGGTGGCGTGTGTGTTGGATCGTGCAGTTCCCTACAAAATGATTGAGCTGAGCGATGCTGATACATGCGTTATGTTCGTGAACGGGCACCGCCAGTTGGGACTATCCATCTCTAATCTGCCATGGCAAATGAATTGTAGGTACTCTTATTAGCATAGAAAGAAAGAAAAGAAAGAAAAATGCGTTTATTGGCATTACAGCAAAAATACACCTTAAAACTAAAAAAAACAGATAATAAGTAATTATTGTAATGCCAAAAGGGCCTCAGCTCAGCATAATGTCAGATGATAACACTAGGTGTACCACCTGACGCTGATTTTCAGCTGCAACCCACAAGTGCCATACGCTGGAATAATAAACATAAGAAATTGTGCGTCCGTTTTTAATATTAAGAGAATAACTTAAAGGTGATAGATAACTGATAACGATAACATAAAAAGCTCATACAAAATAAAAATAAAATATTGTATGTTATAGCATATTTATTACCTATCTTACATTGTTCTCACACTTATTTTCTTATTCACAATGTAACCAAATTTTTGTAAAATCTGATGAAAAAGAGTAACCATGGAGTTTATTGCCCGTTCTACTCCATAGGAATCTACACTTTGGAACGCGGAAGTAACTTATTTTTTTTTTCTCGACAGTTCAAAAGTGCCTGTAAATGGTCTAATTGAAATAAATGCTTTGACTTAACTTGACCTAAGTACTACTTACCTACTACCTACCTTCAGAAACAAAATCAAAATACTTAGTAACAAAAAGTTAAAACCATTTTCATGCATGCGGTAAACAAATTAAGAATATGGAGATACTTAATTTCATTTTTTTAAATAGGTTTGTATCAAAATTTTCTTTCTTAAGAACCTTCTCCTGACAACTACGAAAACAACAAAAAAAAATTTGCGAAATCGGTCCAGCCGCTCACGCGTGATGCCGTGACCAAGGGAAATAGGGATTAATTTTTATACATATACATAGATAGATGGAAGAAGATAGATTAATTAAAACCATGTCATTGTGCATGGCCCGGAGATAACAGACGCGCTTGTTAAGCACCCGGTTGCAGGTTCAAACCCAGGCATGTACTAATGCGACTTTTTCAATGTCATATGTACTTTTTTCATATATCTAAGACGCCACTGACATACGGTGAAGGAAAATATCGTAAAGAAACCTGGACTTAATAATGGTCTCAAATCGTCAACCCGCAGTGCGTGCAAATCGTAGTGATCAAAGCTCGTTACTTCTCTGTATGAGAATAGGCCTTTGCCCAGCAGTGGGACAGGTACAGGGACTTTTTTATTTAAGACCTAGAGGTCTTAACCCCACTGACATAAATGTACCGAGTAGTTGTAGATGACTACTCGGTACATTTCTAGAGTCGGCTGAAGTCAAAAATTACCATCTTTTTGTTAATGCTTAAGTCGAATATTTTTAACCCACTGATGACATGACCAAAGCACATAAGACTAACGGGCATACATTTTGCCTTACGTTGAATGCGTTCTTTTAAACCATTACTATAGTTACCAATCAAGGTTAAGGTCTAAAAAACTTAACTCGACTTAAGTGTGACAAATTTTTGGCTTATCGCACCTTTAGAATTAAAGAGACTTATTCGAAATTTTATGATTTCAATTTTTACTCATAGACTGAACCATCATCATCGACTCTTAATAAAACAGAGGCCTATTGTGGCGTAAAAATGTAATGCAACCGAATAATCTCCCGTTTCTATAAAATTTATAAATAGGTATACGAAACTTTATTCAACGTTTTCCAAAACCTTAGTTTTTTAGATAGTTTTCTTTAATTCTAAAGGAGCGTTATGTTCTTTAGTCGGCCGACCCTAGATTTATGTCAGTGGGTTAGGTTGGATTAATAAATCAACTCAGTTAATTGCATTCTTTAATTCGATGTAGACCTCTTAATTAGTCATCCTGCAAATTGGGCGTTAAATTCTGTGCGCTGTCTGTCAAGAAAGAATCACTTTGTTCTGTGGTCATAATCTCTCGCTTGAATACTAGGAGGAAGATCAAGGAAAATACCAGAATTTTTAGTATAATGAAAGAGTTCGTCCAGGGAAGTACAGTCCCCGAGGCCTAAGCTGAGCTTTGCATTTGTGTGAGAATGAATGCAGACGCGTCCTTTGCTTGGTTTAAACCGGTTTATACTGCTTTTTGGCAATCGATTCTATGTGCACTCACACAAATGCAAAGCTCAGCTTACGCCTCGCGAACACTGTACACCGCCATACTTATTTCTGACGCCAAGAAGCGTTGCTGTGTTCTGGATAGAAGGATGCTGCTAATCTAAAATTATTAAAATTTCTGAGCCTACCTTTTTTAGGGCGCAATCGCTTAATGCTTAAACATGTAGTGCACGAACAAGGCTAACTTAAACAAAACCAATTTGATAAAAAAGTAAACAATCTGTTTGAGTCTTTATATAGGAAAGTGCTAAGTTTTTTTTTCTCAACTTTCTTTTCCATTGTTGTCTACGGTAGTTTTTTATTAAAACAAATGACTATTTTTAAATACTCCTTTTTTACCTTACATATATTTACACTAGCTTTTGCCCGCAGCTCCGCTTGCGTGAAATTTTGAACCCGTTAAATGTCGATTTTCCATACAAACTTCCATCCCCTATTTAACTCCCTTAAGGATTGAATTTCGATTAGTCCTTCCTTATTCCTTGTCCAAATTGCAAAGGGAACCTCTGTGCAAAATTTCAGCTTTCTAGGTCCTAGGGTTTGGGCTGGGCGTTGATGAGTCAGTCAATCAGTCAGTCAGGACTTTTCTTTTTATTTAAATAGATAAGTCACCAATAAAATGGTTGTTTACATTTTTATCAAATTGATTTAGGTTTACCATATACTAGTGATATTATAATTATATTGTAGCAGGCAGAGATAGTCGCTTCACCCGTGGGCGATCTGAGAGTAACGGAAAAGTATTAAAAGAATCTTAAAATTGCCATTATACTGTTAGCTTTTCTGGTATTATTCCATCTAGTATATTTCCATAGATATACTTAGTTTTTATACGACCGCAAGGATATAACAATGTCGAACAAAAGTAGCGTGATTCTTCCTATTACATGAGACTTCAACATAACGGCGAAATGAGGGTGTAAGTATTATACACTTCTGCCCAACCCTTCGTGGGAATACAGGCGTGATGTTACGTTATTGAATTAATTTCATCTACAGTAAGTACAGAAGCAGGTCAAGCTATCCGAAACTGTCAAATTTTCCCAATCAACCTTGAACCTAATATTTTCGCGATAAAGATGAAAATCTATTAAAGAAGTTTGACAGATTGTAGTAGCTTAATGTGCTGTCGTATGTACCTTAGCATATTTACATACAATGCTTGAGCAATTTACGATTGTTTCAAGTAAAATGTTACATTGACCATTAATTAACGAAGCGTGAGATGGAAATTTACCAAAACCTATTCGAATTCATTGACTTTCGCAACACGATGTAAATACAGGTTCAACTCGTATTCGACGTATGCCTCGTAAAGCGTGATAGTGTATCCAAGATGCGACAAATTAGCCGAAAGTCAGTAGATATATTATGAACTTTTTTTTTCATTTAATTTTTATTTTGAAATATTGAGAAAATACTCAGAATTCTCACCTCCGGTTTCTGAATTGAGAATTCGGGATGAGCAATACTTAAATAGTATTTGAGTACCTACGGAGTTGCCAAAAAAATACTTTGAAATCCGTCATTTGATTTGTTTAACCTCGCGTGAATAATTTCAGAAACATTACCCCATCTGTCATCTCGAGAGGAAAATCAAGAAGTTGAATACGATCGACTACGAATACCGACCAGCATACTATGAAGAAGTTCGTTGCACTATGACGTCAAACGATGATATTGGAGACACTAATGAGGTATGTGCTCACATTGAAGCTCTGTCTACTACATCGACGTGTCTAGACAACAGCACTTAATAACTAAGTGATCACTCAATCAATACTGCAGTTCCACGTGTACAGAGACTGTCTAAATTTTCTTTTTCGTTTTTATATACAAGGTTAGTCAGAAAGGGGGTACTAATCCGAAAGGGGGTTAAAGTACACATAATAATGAATAACTTTTGTTCTACAACTTTTCCCAAAAGTTAATAGTTTAAGAGAAACAGTTGTTCAAAAATCTCAAAAAAAAAAACTCTAAAATCTATTTATCCCCAGTTATGATCAGCTGTGTTTAAATTTTAGGTCATATTTGGGGTCATGAATTAGAAGCACCATTTTCTGAATTTGTAACTAAAGCAGGGATGAAGAATTTTTGAAAAAACTAAAATAAAAATAATTTTATTTGAAAAATAAATTCGATCGAATTTTGAAATTTTAACACTTGCTTTCAAACAGTCATCAGCGATACTAAAAGTGGGCTTCGGATTAGTACCCCCTTTCCGACTAACCTTGTATACTCGACGATACTCTTCGTAAATATTACAATACTTTTATGCAAATCCTAGTTCGATTAAAACGCAAACAACTAGAAGGACAAGCAATTGAGTTTTTGGCGCACTAATGTTGAACCAAGGTCATGCACATTGACCCCTATTTTATATTTGTTTAGCTAATACCAGGTACATACATATTTATAATAGTCATGGTGTCCTTTGCACTTAAAGCCCAAGCAGTGATTTAAAAGACAACTTAAAGATCGGAACCAATGACCGGGCAAGCAAACAGATTAGGAATATTTGCTAACTTTTGGCTATATAAAAAACTGTATATCTGTTATGCTCATGTTGAGCAGGGATGGACTTTTTTCATTAGGGGCCATGAAAACCAAGTAATTTTAATAAAGAAAATGCATTTTGTTTTGCCAAAACTAATATCTTTGGCTCAAATTACGGCTATTTGCTATGGCCATACACTCTTGCTCTAAAAGGGAGAGCTGGCTGGCCGGATTAAAACCCTTCGCGGACCACAAACCAACCGCTTTCTTTTTTCTCATATCCTCATGGACTCTCCCCGCCCGCCGAAGTCGAAAGATTATACCGGACTCTTACCGACTAAAAAACAAAGGTGTTACTTCTTCTGACCTTCGCAGCTGCATGCACCGCAACCCCGGCAGAGTTTGCCCAACCCTTTCCTTTTTTTTTCTGTGGAAAATCTTCATTGTACCCTCCGCCTCGGAGGCGAAGGGTTATGCGGACTCTTACCGGCTAACAAACCACGGTGTTCCTTCTCATGACCTGTGGCTGGGGTCGCCGGATTCGCAGCTGCATCCAACGCAACCCCGGCTGGCCTGACCTTCTGTGGAGCCTCGCACAGCGCCGTCGCACGTCCTCCTGAGAGGCGTGCGCGGAATACTGCGCACTCCCTTCTCGCTAGCCCGCCGCCCGCAAGCCACACACTAGGGTGCCCGGAGGACGTCGCGCACCCTCCAGCGATGCCCGGTGCGTCTGGCGCGGGAAGTTAGAGTGGCAGTCACTTCTCTCTTCCTCTCCGCTCCCTCCTTGGTCGCCATCACCTCCTCGCAAAAGGAGGCGACGGCTTCCCACGCACTCTTGCTCCCGACCATAGACAGAACCACAGCTGGAAGCGAGAAAAGAGTTTGCCTAACCCTGCTCTAAGGGTGCTACCACACCAATCGATCGATTGTCTATCGATGCCGTCGATCAACGTCGATTGATTGGGATAAAGTGATCGATCCATCTTGATCGACCGACCATCGATCCATCATCGATCGATTGGTGTGGTGGCCAACCCTAAGGTTATGTGAAAAGACTTCGGATTAGTTGTATAGAATTTTCTACAACCGCGGATATACAAACGTCTTTGTAGACTTAATCTAATAAATACAGTTAAAGATAAAATAAAGAGGTAACTATAATTTTCTTTTTACATACAACACTGCCCTAGACTAAGTTTTCTCCTGTGTCGTGGGTTCGCTAACAGACACAAATCTTACATGCATAAACGCTAAGACTCTACTATCTGTATGCCATACAAATATTTGTTCCATGCGGGAATCGAACTCTCGACCCGTACCTTATAAAGAAGACAATGCACCAACCGTGCCGTCAAAAATTACCTGCTCTTAGTATACTTGATCTTACTTGTTTATGGTTATATTCCAGATTTGTTCGAGTATTGGATTTGCGTGCGTCCAATGGAACAAAACCATCCATTTGACCAGAAGACGATATTCCAGGTATGTTATTATAACTTGCTTTGATTATCGGTTGCAAGAAGAATAGGGTCTTGTTGCTAGAAACGGCCCTTTAGGAACTAGTCAAGGAGCAATATACAAGGTTAGTCGGAAAGGGGGTACCTACTAATCCGCAGGCAACTTAATGTATCACTGATGACTGTTTTAAAGCATGTGTTAAAATTTCAAATATCGATCATTTTTATTTCTATCATCATCATCATCATTCAGCCGAAAGACGTCCACTGCTGGACATAGGCCTCCCCCAAAAGGAGGGGTTTGCCGTAATCGCCACGCTTGGCAGGCGGGTTGGCGATCGCAGTATGGTTGTTAAAGTACTCAGAGAACGCTGCTGCCCATCCTCTTGAATCCCGTAGTCGCCTATTACGACACCCACGGGAAGAGATGGGGTAATGCTATTCTTTAAGTCCGGCACTACACGGGAGTACACTAGCTTTAAAGACACTTTATTTCTATACAAAATTATATTTACTAATTTTTTTTTAATTCTTCTTCCCTGCTTTAATTACGAAATCAGAAAATGGGCGTCTAATCTCAAATATTAGCTAAAATGTAAACACAGCTGCTCATAGCTGAACATAGATAGATTTTAGCGTAGATTTCATGAAATTTTTGACCAGCCGTTTCTCTTAAACTATTGACTTCTGGGGAAAGTTATAGAACAAAAGTTATTCACTAGTATGTGTACTTTAACACCCTTTCGGATTAGTACCCCTTTCGGACAACCTTGTATTATTTTATTGAATTGTTAGACTATGCACAACAATGTCACGTTCACTACCAAGTGACAAGTATTTAAACAAACAATTGAACAATTTTCTCAATGAATAATATTCGCAAAACATCTTGACACTATAATGTACACTAATAGACACACAACGACGAGACAAGCATGCTTCAAGGCACGAAGTGGTACAGTATTGTACAGTCAGAAGCAATAATACCTTTCTCACTAATAGCTTTCTAATATGAATTTCGAATGTGAATAGAACGGGTAAATATGTCCCTATGTATAGGGTGGATGACAGCTGCACTATCCATAGTCAAATGCTCATGGCTTAGGTTTGATGCTCTTGTTTAGCTGTGGTTTTAAATCCATCGGTAGGCTGATATTATTGCTCCTGGCTGGACCGTCAGCTGCGCAAAAATGTAAACACTTAGCAAAATTAAACAGTGAAAATAAAAAAAAAGACTTCGGTAAGGATTCTTTTAATTTTACGAAACCAGTATTCGTATGTGTTAGCATAATGATATGTGTACAACAATATAAAGGTTTCTATACACCTTCTACAAATCGTTTCTTAATTTTGATTTGATTTTTTTTCTTAAGTCTATATGTTACATATATTATATCATATATATATGTTATAACCATCAAATTTAAACTTCTCATTATCTGGCTAATCTTCAGTTTATATTACACCTACGATTAAACGTAACGTAACATATAAATCTTTTTGTAGCTAACTGTACCTAAATGTCACCAGACAATATCAGATTATTATTCAAAAAGTTTCCAATTCTAAAACTCTCCGTCTGTTTGTTTATTCAATTGTCTACTACAGCATAACGTTAGTCTACCAGAATTTATATTAAAAACATCATTAACATGCATTCTCGACAAAAATATAACGGTTATTTTATTTTATGGCCTTTATTCTTTTTCTGTATATATACAAATAACGTACACTTTTAGATATTCAATAATAAAAAACAAAAGTGTTTTATTTATTTATTAGGCTTGCCATCAGTTGTAACAATAGAACAATGTAAATTAAGTACATTACCTATGATGTGATCCGACCGATTTCGGCCATGGCGATTGCTTCAGCTCCGCTGTAGTTGTCGTTCGTGAGCTCGCATGTGGTTTATGTAACCAATCTTCTTTGTGAAGATCCTCGCACATTGCGGGCACGTGAGCACACCATCTATGTAGTTATAGTTAATTGCCGCAGGTGGTCGGGCTTTCAAGTGGTCACGCTTAGCATCAAGCTCAAGGCGCCGCTGTAATTCAAAATCACGAACTTTGGTTTTAACCAAAGTTCTCCACTCAAATCTTTGAGCGGCTTGCTGCTCCCACCGAGATGGCTCTAAGTCGCACTTGTTAAAGTGACGCTTTAGCACATCTTTATACCTGAGGAGCTGTCCGCCCTGCTTGCGCTTGCCCTCCTCAAGTTCACAATTAAAGATGCGCTTCGCCACTCGCTGCTCCGTCATCCTCGACACATGTCCGCACCATCGAAGTTGACGCCGTATGAGATAAGACTCAATGCCACCAACATTAGCCCTGCGCAGCACTTCTGTGTTCCGCGTGCTATCAGACCATCGGCAGATCTTCAGAATTCTCCTAAGACATCGAAGGTGGAACCGGTCCAGCATGCGGATGTGCCGGCGGTACACGGTCCAGGTTTCAGCTGAATATAAAATGATAGGCAGCACGACCGTCATGTATACTGAGATCTTGGTAGCTAGTTTTAAGTCATGCGACCTGAAGGCCTTGGCATCCAGCTTACCAAACGCTGCAGCTGCAGCGCCAATCCTGCTGTTGATCTCTGCATCAAGGCCACACTGTGATGTCGACGTGCTCCCCAGATAATGGAACTTGTCGACCTGCTTCAGCTCATCCTCACCGAGTCTTATGGATAGTGCCTCGCGACCGTCGATGTCCAAAGACATCACCTCCGTCTTCCTGACACTGATTTTCAAGCCGAATTTCCGGCAAGACTCGTTGAGATCGGATATTAGCCGTTGCAGGCCGTCTGGGGTTTCTGCCACAAAACACAAGTTGTCTGCATACAAGATCTCAGTAACTACTGCGTAGGAAACCTTGGTGCGGGCCCTGAGCCTCGCCAAATTGAAAATGTTGCCATCGGTGCGGAAACGGATGCGGATACCCTCAGAAGTAGCCTGCAACATCTCCCGGACTACAATCGCAAAGTACAATGCGAATGTAGGTGCTAGGACGCAACCCTGCTTCACCCCACAGGTAACAGAAGTCGGATTTTTCTCCGCCGACAGCAACACAGCACTCCATGTCATCATGCAGGAGCCTCAGAAGCTTCACAAACTTCTCCGTGCACCCCATCCTCCCCAGCACCACCCAGAGGGCTTCTCGAGGCACGCTGTCGAAAGCCTTTTCAAGGTCGACAAAACAGAGATACAGTTGACGACCCTGCTCTCTGCTCTTCTCTTGAAGCTGCCGTATAGAGAATATGGCTTCACAGGTACCTCGATCAGGTTGGAAGCCAAACTGGGTTTCTGGCAACAACTTTTCCGAAAGTTTCATAAGGCGGTTCAGTAAGATTCTGGCAAAGACTTTTCCAGGGACTGATAGCAGTGAAATACCACGGTAGGAATTGCAATCGGAACGATCGCCTTTGTTCTTATATAGAGCCCTGATACGCGAAACTTTAAAAGTTGGTGGGACACTTCCTTCTTTCCACATAAGATCAAAAAGCTCCCATATGACCGAATGCAAATCCTGACCGCCGCACTTAAGTAGCTCACCCGGTATAAAGTCGATGCCGACCGCGCGCTTGTTTTGCTGTTGCTTAATGGCAAGGACAACCTCGCCACGCACCAGCGGCTCGTCCAGCCTGGTGTCAATTGGAAGCTGAGGTATCGAACGAATGTATTCCAGATCCACCGATCGGTCTACATTCAGCAGAGTGTTAAAGTGTTCCGCCCAACGTTCTAGTACTTCTTCCTTACTTTTAAGAAGGCCTTCGCCACTCACTGGGCTTAAGCGGCACTTGTGTAAGAGAAGAGGTGCCTATCAACTTCCGAACCTCAGCGTAGAACTCTCCCAGCTGGTTGGTGTCTGCAAGCCACTGCATGTGGCGAGCTTTATCCTGCCACCACTTGTCCTTCGTTTCCCGGGATAGTCTTCGCAGACTCAGGTCACTTTGCCTGATCTCCGCAACATCAGCATGTCTTACTCCCCTGTGCTGCCGAAGGAGATGTCGGTGTTTATCAATTGCCTCTCTGAGGACTCCATCATTATCATCAAACCAGTCTTCGCTCCTACGGACTTTTAGACCCAACGTAACTGAGGCGGTGTCTAAAATGTGACCAGATAGAGCCCTCCAATCAGCGCCGATATCACCGGTCCCCTTACTGATAGACGGTAACGTGGTAGCCAAGACATCAGCATATTTCTCCCTCGTCTCGAGATCACTAAGCCTGTCCACGTTCAAGTACGTCGGCTTGGTTCTACCAGACTGCAAGGACGACGAAGACGGAGGCTTAGCTTTGTGACCACAAGTCTGTGATCCTTCCAACAATGAGCACCTCGCATGACGCGGGTGATTTGGACTTGGGAAACATCTCTTTGCCGCACGATAGCGTAATCTATCAAATGCCAGTGTTTTGATCTTGGATGCATCCATGTATTCTTGTGCTTGGCGGGAAGTCTGAACATGGTGTTCGTAACCGCAAAGTGAAATTGAGCACAAAAATTGAGCAGCAGTTGACCGTTGTCGTTCATGCTGCCTACTCCATGTCTGCCCAGGACTTTAGGCCAGGCAGAGAAATCCTGACCTATTCTGGCATTAAAATCACCCAACAAAAGTATTTGCTCTCTGGGACGGACGCTCACTATACAGCTAGTCAGCTCCTCGTAAAACTGGTCCTTTATGTCATCAGATTTGTCCAGCGTAGGAGCATAAACACTGATGACATTCAGGAAATTGTCATTATCCAGGTGAAGACGCAAAGTGGTAACGCGATCCGAGATGTGCACCGGACACTCCTGTAATTGCTTCACAAGCTTATTCTTGATCACAAATCCTACGCCTGACCGTCGCATTTCAGAAAAGGCGAGTCCTTTCCAGAAGAAAGAATACCCGCCACCATGTTCCACCAATTCCCCTTCATCGGCAAGATGTGTTTCGCTGAGAGCAGCCACATCCACATTATAGCGTAAAAGTTCTCGAGCTACAATGGCAGTTTTCCGTTCAGGGCAGACGTTGTCATCGCGATCAAGGAGAGTTCTTACGTTCCACGCGCCAAATGTCATTTCAGTTGATTTTATGAAATTGTTCTTGTTGCGTCGACCACGAATTGAGTGATGCGATAGCAGCCGCGGTTACTACCTTCGATACGAATTGGGGCGAGCATTTTTTTAGGGCACCTTTTCTAGCCGCCTCCAAGGCTGAGCAAGGAGAGCAGTGCCATCCCTAAATAGGGCTGCTCTGTCACTCCAGATGCTGCCGAGTCCTCTCTGTCACCCCGATGCAGAGCGAAAACGACCACGATGCTCTAAGAACACCCCCGGAGCCGCCCATGTGCAGGCCTCAGACAAAGCCCGGTTTGCATCAAGCCGGACCTCTCTACTTCACCCCATCGCCATGGGACTTTACGTCACTCGGAGTCCAATATTCGGAAGCAATCATCTGCGCAGGAATATTTTTAGTGCACAAGCGGGCGCGCAACCGCGGGTGCCCTCTCTCGTCCTTACCTCCGTAACCCAATGGAACGGGAACCGCTACAACTGGCGGGGGGCTTGGATGCAGTATCTGACCGGCAGTCACTTTGCTTTGCTAACTCGCCGGATCCGCCAGGTTCCGGTCCTTATCAGTATGGACTGCCTTCACCGCCGAGCTAGAGAAAAACCTGACTGCCGCAGCTTTCAGGTTTGCTGCTGACCAACTTAGATGCTTTTCCTTTGCTCCTTTGATATGTTAGACAATTAGCAATATACATGTTTAAAGTACTTACCACAAGTTTGATTTTAATGAAATATGAACAAATGGCTGTCAACAAGCATTTAGACGCGCAGCGAGTTTAGTAACGAGTAGACTAGTATTGTTCTTTGATCACTAATAAACTACTAGCCACCCGACAAAATGAAATGCAAAGTCCGAAAAAGGCTTTTTAATTTAGTCCGATAAGCCAAACATAGTCTTAATCTCAGTAGCTTTTTTTACTCTATAGGAACTAAAAGGGTAAAAGAACTTTATATTATATCTCAGAATAGTGCCCCTCACCCATAGGCATGTGTTTGTATGCACTCCTTCCATACCGTAGCTTAGGACGTGCGCATGAAGGATCTATAGACCGCTATGCTAACTTAGTAGTGTTGGCCCTACTTACCGAAGAGAGAGGGGGTTAAATTCGTAAATTAATGAAATAATAAAATGAGGAATTAAAATTCATAGTAAATAACATGATTAATTTGAACTACTAACTAAATGAAAGTACAACTGGCGAGGCGTAAGCTGAGCTTTGCATTTGTGTGAGTGCACATAGAATCGATTGCCAAAAAGCAGTACAAACCGATTTAAACCAAGCAAAGGACGCGTCTGCATTCATTCTCACACAAATGCAAAGCTCAGCTTAGTCCTCGCGGACGGTAACATATTGTAATTTCTGCACATCATTATTTTGCGGTGCGGGCAACTTTTTTTCGCACCCCTATTCTTCGGTCTATGTAGCCTATGCCTATGAAGCCTATGGTTAAATACGGCTTTGTGCATGCGGTAGGTATATGTAGGCAGCTTGCTCATGAATGGATACAGAAGGTAGCAAACAGGGTGTTGGGATGCTACTAGGGGAGACATTCAAGCGAGAGACTGTGATAGGCTGAATTAATTGACTAATCACTGCTGTAAATTATTTTTCCAGTGATTGCTGGGAAACAAGGACCATGGTTATACCGGCGGGCTGTGAATGTATGTGGCCAGTTCACAGGCTGGGAGACATGAAACTACGAGTTTAAAAATAGAATGAAGATGCACCAGGATCGGGACCCTTCGTCTCGAAACACAGCATAATTTCCGAACGACATTGATTTTATTTTATAATATTTTCTGCAGTGCGTTAGTCATTTCAAGCTATTCATAAATCAACTCTAGTCATGAATGTTGTTTATTCAAATTCACTCGTTAGAAGTAATGTCCTTAATACATTTTTTGGCAAGTTGCATAAACTTAGAGCTTAAGCACACATAATATATTGCATACCCACTTAAATATGTAAACAGCTGTATGCATATAAATAATTATTACGTAATTACTTAATGCTAGTCACACACTTGTACATATGAAATGTATGAATATATTCGATATTCTTGGTTTTTACAAACGAAATCTAAATAAAAAAAAAACAATAGATTGAGATAGTAGGATCTATTCGCTATTTATTACTGTGTAAATACGTAAGTACTTCTATTATGTATGAGACTATACAAGGATGGTACAATATTTATAAACAATTCAGATAACTACGATTTTATCTGCCGTAAAACGGTTTTTATGGTAAAGGTTCATCTTTAACTAAGTTGTTGTTACTTGTTAACTTTGACACCAACTTTAATGATTGTTTATTACTTCATCACTTACCTACTGAGAGGTAATACCTATTGTATCGTGGCAACTGAAGTCTTGAAAAATCAAAAGTGCATGTACCTATGTGGTATATAGCTATGTCTACACCAGTGCTCTTTCATGTTCATCTTGCGTCTTCTTCTGAAGCATGCGTGAAGCGCCATAGCGCATGCTTTAATACTATGTAGTTCGACAAAAGCGCATGCCCCTAGCGCACGCTAATCCGTCTATTGTATGTCGCCTGACGACTGACCGAGGCGCACCGGTGTAGACGATAAGCTGCATGCGTCTGACGGCAATCAATATTGCCTGCGCTTGACGCAAGAGGAATTGAAAGTTGAAAGCGCAAGATGAACATGAAAGCGCACGGGTGTAGACATACCATATTGGGAATAATTTTAATGACATTGATTAATGGGGTATTCACCAACATATCAATAACGTAGTGCGTAACTATTCACCAGATAAACTAAATGTGAAACCTATAAACATGAAATTTATGTATTCAGTAACTTGTCATTATCACTATTGATATGTGACGAAATGCAAATTTTAGCTATTGAAAAGTTTAGTGACCGAATTAGATTTATAAACAGTTATTGATAGGTTGGTGAAATACCCCATTAGTTGCATACCTATATTGAAAAAGATTATATTATTCGTTCATTCGAAAGCGGAACATAGGTTAATTTAGAGCTGGTTAAAATTACCTGCCGTGTAGGCTAATTACCACCAAGGCAATTTTGGTGATTAGAGGACTTTAATACTTAAGTACTTCACAATTCCTAATGGTATTAAAAATATTGGCATTTTTAGGGTGCCTTTCCACCAGAGATGTGCTATGCAACGTTGCTGTGGATGCGTTTGATAACCACCAATCATATTATTCATTGGTCCACACACATAGCATAGCACTGGTGGAAACTGATTCAACTAAGCTACGTTTTTTATATGGAAGGATGCGTGCTGTGGATGCGTGCTATGGATGCGTGCTATGGATGCGTGCTATGGATGGTCGCGAGTGGTGTAGCTATGTGCGGAGCAGTGTACCTACAGTAGGCGCGCGTTTGTCACCGAAAGTAGGCGTGCCATTTCATATCACATCTTACTCGCTCCGCTACATAGCTTAGCATCAGTGGAAACGGTCACATAGTTTCGTAGCTTAGCTTTTACATTCTCAGCATAGCTGCATAGCACATCTCTGATGGAAAGGCACCCTTAATCTCCGGTAAAGTCACAGCTTTCAGAGTATATTAATGAAATTTATCCCATTAAAATATCCTCTAGTATGCTTAAACGAGCCAATATTGTTAAATTTACCATATTTAACGGAACACTTACGGAATCATCTGTCCGTCCGACTATCACAGTATCTTTTTTCAGGGACTGTTTTATGTAGAATCTTGATATTTGTCACAATTATGGAAAGTGGTGGCCCAATTACAGAAATGAATAAAATAATCTTCTACAATTTTGAATAAAATAGAGGTTAGTTTTGATAGCGTGCAGCATTCTTCATAAAATAAAAAAATAAATAACTTCAAGAATCTGAAAAAAAAACATAGCATTGGAAATAAAGAGTAAATTGAAAGATTATCAGGTAACGGTAGTTATTTTTTTACAAAAAAAAATATTACTTAAAAAAGGTAGATGACGTATTATATTTTGTTTGCTTAGATACCTATGTAAAAACAACCGTTAGTACCTAGAGTACCTACGGAACATTTATTTCTTGAGTTCCTCATGCGGGCGGATGTTTTATTCGTAAAATATCAAAATCTGTGATACATTTTATAAATCGCCCTTACAACCTATTGATCGAATTTATAGATGAATTTATTTACATTTTAAAACGACACATTGTACTGGGTAGCGGCAAAACAAAGGTAAAGTTATTATGCATTTAGCTAGTTAAAACATTAGTAGATATCCTTTAAATTATTTTACAGCAATATTCATAAATACATTTCATGATACGCGTATAATAAAATTAACTAATTAAATAAAATTACGTCTCAAAGACATTTTCAACTTACTACAAGCATTTCCTTTACAAATACAAAATAGACTAAATAAGAAGTGACTAGAAAATTTTGAACTTATAATTTGTGATAATAAACTAAATTTATTCTGCAAACGAGTTTTATGTTTTTCCAATCTCTATACCCTCATCCTCAACAATCCTTTCGTCTATAATCTACAATAACGCAGATACATACAATACAATACAGTGGAAATAATCTATATTGTACACAAAGGCATATTCATCCGAAACTATAAACTCATCTTCAGTTGATAAAAGTTCCAAAGATTGGGGTTATAAAGATGTATTCGCTCTCATCATCTAACCCTTACTTACCTTCTTGGAGCAATTTGAATGTTTAAATTCAATATTACCTCAAGCTCCCGTCGAGTAGGCCGTGTGCGCAAGCGCTGCGTTGCGGTGGCGCGGCGCTGTCGGTGCAGTTACCCCCGATTCCGCATAAGTTCCTAAAGCCTCGCTGGTGTGGTCGAGTTAAGGTTGTGCATGTTGTGTGTACCATCTCTAACACGAAATCATTTATTTGCTGACGAGGCTGCGCCGGCAGCATTCAGTCCGCAGTGACAGGTGCGCGAGAGAGGCTGTCCCTCACACCACATCGTTCAGTCACCGCTCTACATCGAAAAAAAACAAACAGTAAGTTCGTTCGTTCGTCTTTTCACCGTTACTGTTAGTTACGTAATGTCAATAGGTCGGAACGAATCAACGAAATTTGGCAATGGTTAATATAGGCTGTTACATAAATAAAGTTTGTTTTTTTGGACCACGTTGTTGTGGAAATTAATTGATTTCCGCTGCAACAATAACAACTATCTCATCTGCAATTCAACGTTTTTGAGTTCTATTAGTTCTTTATAACCGAGTTATAGATGATATTGTTATTTTTTTTTAAAACGCGACTCTTTTATTTTAAATCCTTACCGCAACTGCATCATAAGTAGAATTAACGGTTATGGTGATACTGATACCATTAATTTTAATAACAGTTGACAACAATGACATAATACTCAACACTTTACTATTATAGTAAAAGATGCTATAAAACTTAAAGTAACTTATGCATGTTAATGTATCCAAGTCCATTGGACTTGATTGTGTAAATTATACATCCTAACTCCTATAATAAATACCTGTTTCAAGGTATCGCAAAGAACTATTCATTCATTAATCGAAGCACGTTTAGTATTGTATAAGCGATGATTGAAATGATGTACAAAAAAATATTAAAGTTCAAAACCTTGGGCAGGTTTACAAAAAATATAGCCTCCTTTAACGACCTTCGTTAGTTAAGTTTTAATTGAAGTTAACTCACAAGATATTAAAGATACCTTAATTTAACTAATTGTACATATTAACTAAAGTTGTTTGAAGAGTAAAGCTACATATTTATTTATGATAAACATACTTACATGTCAATGTACTACTAAACTCAAAAAAGAGAAGAGAAATATTTTTATTAATATACAAGGTTAATCAGAAAGGGGGTACTAATCCGAAAGGGTGTTAAAGTACACACATAATAAAGAATAACTTTTGTTCTACAACTTTTCCCAAAACTAAATAGTTTAAGAGAAAAAGTTGTTCAAAAATCTCAAAAAATAATCTCAAAAATCTATCTATCCCCAGTTATGATCAGCTGTGTTTACATTTTAGATCATATTTGGGGTCATGAATCAGAAGCACCATTTTCTGAATTTGTAACTAAAGCAGGGATGAAGAATTTTTGAAAAAAAAAAAAAAAAACATTTTAAGTATTTGGAAAAAAAAAACGAATTTTGAACAAAAACAGTCATCAGCAATACTATAAGTGGACTTCGGATTAGTACCCCCTTTCCGACTAACCTTGTATATTGGCAGTTAATAGTCTATGTTATACGACACGTAGGTAATTGTGTAATGTATCTACGTAAACGTAAAACGTTGTTTAAGTATCGAATTTACTACATAACACCATGACCCATTGACAAGATAATACTGAGAGAATAATATTAACAGTATAGAATGTTCATTGAAGGATTAACAATTAAACGCTCATTATGTTCTTTTGAACTATGTAGACAATCACTATAATACTGCTTATAAAACTATACTAATTAGAAGTAAATTAAAAAAAACCGGCCAAGTTCGAGTCGGACTCGCGCACGAAGGGTTCCGTACCATTATCTATAAAAACGGCAAAAAAATCACGTTTGTTGTATGGGAGCCCCCTTAAATATTTATTTTATTCTGTTTTTTAGTATTTGTTGTTATAGCGGCAACAGAAATACATCATCTGTGAAAATTTCAACTGTCTAACTATCACGGTTCATGAGATACAGTCTAGTGACAGACTGACGGACAGCGGAGACGTGAAATTTTGAACCCGTTAAGTGACGATATTCCATACAAACTTTCATCCCCTATTTCACCCCCTTAGGGGTAGAATTTCCAAAAATCCTTTCTTAGCGGACGTCTACTAACTATAAACTACCTGCCTGCCAAATTTCATCTTCATTCGTCTAGCGGTTTTCGATATTTCGTGATGAGTGAGTGAGTGAGTGACCTTTCGCTTTTATATATTTAGATGTCAAACCGTCATATTTATTCCTTAGACTAGCTTCCGCTGTCCCATTTCAAAACCTAGTAAGGAACACTTTTTACAAAAATCGTTTTATTGCATAATCTTGCTAACCTAGAAAGTTTCTACCAATTAAAAAAACACCAGCTTTGAAAACTCACACAATAAGCAGATGTAATTTAAGCATCGATACCTAGTAAGTGCCATTCACTGCCTTTGATCATTTTAAAACCTAGTAAATCACTTTAACCACGTGGTTTTACCTAACATAAATACTTTTCAAAGGCTGACCGATTTAACGTTTACGCGCTCTCCTGTAAAATTTTGTTTTAAGCCCTTACTGAAATGGGACAGCTGAGGTGTGCCCGCGACTCCGTCCTTGTGTAAGTTGGAAAACAACATTGTGTCGCAGCAACTAAATGTATATGTACTCTATTAATTATAATAATGGACAAAAGTGGCCCACCAAGGCACTAATATCTTTTGAACCATTTCTTCAAGTAGAGTTTCAGCTCATCTTGATTGACCGTTAAGGTTCATAAAATCATAATACTGCGTTGAATCCCTACTGAAAGAACATGTATTGCTTAATTCTATACATTTCCTTGCTAAAAATGGATTATAATTGTATATGGATATTTATTGTGAATAAATATGTTACACGTTGTTTACATATAAATAGATCAAAATATACAGTTATTATTTATTAACTAAACTACGGCGTTGACAGGGGCTTTTCATAAAACTGACAACAAAGACCAAATTTTTTTTTTTAAAACATTTCAAACACTCTAAATACACAACACTAATTTGAAAACTGAGTATTCGAACGCAAAACACGTCAGTGAACCGATCTCTCACCACAGCAATCTAATATGCTGACTTCTGTCAAACTTTCTGAAATTTTCGATCATTTCTTAGGAAACAGCTGCTCAGTCCCTATTGTAAGTAGCGCGATATTACATATCTCACATATTAAACTTATCCGTGGATAGGTACTTACTACCTATCCGACATATTAAGCTTATATCGCAGTATGTGGAAATAATGTTCTGCAGTCTGCTGCTCGGCTTCTATGAACAATAGCGTGATGGTATATGTACCAGCATAAGCACAGCTCTATATGCAACGCTTTAGCGAAAGTCTCGTCAAAATCCATCCACGGGGTTTTAAATATTGTACCCTACTCGGCTCCTATGAAAAATAACGTGATGGTATATATACAACCTTATTTTTACTTTATACGAAAACCGAGACACCTCAACAAGATTTTCGTCAGAACTACCTGAACATGTGTTTTTTTTTAGTAAATCTCCAAGTTACTCCTTAGGTTTATGTCGCGTTAAGTTCCCTAAAAAAGTGTGAAAAGCCTGAGATGTTCTATGCAGGGGTTGTATAATACACGGAAACTGACCGAAAAGACCGTCTCAAGCCTCAAGGTGTCTATTCCCGTCAACTGTTATGGGTAGAAAACTACTGAAACAAAATTGAAATTTATGAAAAAAAAAGTGGTGTAAAAAATGTGTCAATCGATTCTCCTGGTGATTCTGAACAAACTAGTTTCAGGTTTAGTATATACTAAAACTAAGCTTGTACAACGTATCGGCAAAATCCTCGCTCTTTACGCAACACATCAGCGAAAGTCCCATCAAAATCTGTCTACGGGATTTTACGTGATACCCGTACGGAAAGACAGACAGCAGACAGATATACCGAAAGACAGACAGACAGACAATAAATCTAAAAAACAATGTTTTGGCTTCTGTATCGATAGTGTAAGTGTACCCCCAATCGAAAATTTGGAAAAATATTTAATGTACCTACAGACAAAGTGCACTTTGAGTTTTATTAATAGTATACTCGTAGAATAGATAAAATGTATATGACAACTGGAAAATAAGCCCTAAATCATTTATGTAAAATGAAAGATAAATTCACTATTCATGAATTATAGTAGGTATCTACAGTTGTACCTATGCTACAGGTAAAACAAATTTTACTAAATTAATATTGATAATAGAATTATTTTAGCAATTCAGAATTGTGTTATACAATAACCAAATGTTTGTTTTACCTGTTACTACAATATGTTACAATGATTATGTATTAAATAGTGATATAACTATCGTTTAAAAGAAAAGGCGTATGTATTATAGATTTATGGAATATTATTTAATTCTGTAGGAAAAGAAGACAAAATGCATCTCCTTATAATGTGATATTTTAATCCAATTAATAAGAAAAGTTCTCCATTACCTCAGTTCTCTCCCACAAAAGAATCTAAAATACACACGTAGGTATAAACCTTTGATTATTTACCTGTCTAGATAGAGAGTTCGAACGTCTAAACGCCAAAAAAAATATCAGCCAACTGTTGGCTCATAAACTCGTTCCGTCAGATCAGTGGTGTCACTGTCATTGTACGGTAAACACGTGTTCTGTGGTCTACAAAAATGACAATTTGCGCTATAAAAGTGTGCAGGAATTACAAAGGACGATTGAAAACAACTAAAAAAGTTACCTATCATCAGTAAGTAAACTGTAAATAACTAAATTACAAAGAAACAATTAAATTAATAAAGTGTAATTTCATCCAAAGATGTGACACCATTTTGACGTCATGTTTACAGGGTTGCCTGTGTGAATGTAAAATTTCCCATGAACGTTAGCTGATTTAAAAAATGTTTAATCATGATCCAAAAAGTATATTTCGAGATTTCAAGCTACCATTTAATTGTAGTGCTGGATAATATACATTTGTAATATATTACACGCTGAAATTTTAATGGTTTTCCCGCGGCAAAACTATTAGCAGTCAGTACTATCGAAACATAAAGTTAAACTTACAAAACAATGTTTTTTTTTTCAAATAATTAAATTAACATACTGTGAGCTAACCCGAAGGATAGCTAATAAAATAACACAATTTACAAATAGGATTAACAGCTTTTCAGCTTTCTGGGGCGATATTTATTAAAAACAGGATGGTACATATGAACTGATTCCTTTATTACGATCAGTTATTATTCCAATGAAGAAAAATCAACCACAGTCATAATTCCAATCTTTAAACATAACAATTATAACAATTGTGAACGTCCGTCCGACCCAAAGGTCGCAGCAAAAGTGAGGGGCGAGTACCACACCGCATACTCTTTTATAGACCGTTCCTTGTTAATTAATGTTAATTAATTATTTTTTTGTTTTTGTTAAAGTTTTTTGTTAATTATAGAAATATTTAAAAATGTATTTGATAAGTAATGTTAAATGAATAAACTAAATAATAGTGTTGATTGTTAAATAATTCCAAACTACAATATTATTAAGAATAAATAACCTTCAATAGCAATATCTTTTTAATTAAAAATACATTTTACCTATTACAATATGCACAAACTCCTAATATGTGAAAAATAATAATTAAATGAATTGTTTAAAACAAATTATAGATAGGTACTTCAAGATCAAAACATTTTTTTTCCCCTCTTTTTATGGGTAATATTCAAGGGCTGGTATCACTCAGTACGCGGACCCGTGATGCGCGCGCTTGTTAAACAGTAGTAAGCTACGCTTACTTGTGTGTGTAATACGCACACAAGCGCTTCAAATCTGGCCTGTTGTTTTTGTTGCGATGGCAGCGCAACACTCTATCTAGACAGGTAAATAATCAAAGGTATAAACATCGTTCATTCGTTCCATTCCTTCTTATTGATTTATTTTTATAAAAATAAATCATTATGAAAGAATAACGAAAAAAGAAATACTCTTTATTGTACACACAACAAATAAACAAAAACAAGAAAAGACAATTCATATAAAAATGCGCATTAATTATGGGCGGTCTTATCGCGTAAGGCGATCTTTCCCAGACTACCTTTGGATGGACTGTAAATATGAAAATAACATAAAAATAAACTAATGAATGTGTGTTATAAATAAATACGACCGGAGGAGAGCTCCTTGAACTTAGTCTAGAGATCTCATTATCTCCACGCAATTAGGTGAGATGAGACCTTTTTTAATTGCACTATTATTACTAAGTACTTATATATGACTGCACATCTTGGTTTTTCCGATAACCTAGAAGATAGTGCATGGTATAAAAATTACGGTGATATTCAGAAAATCATACATTGGACACATAAATAGCTCCGATTGAACATCACCTGCTATGATTCTGACACAATGTGTATGAATATGTCATATTCCTCGATTGTTATTCATCGGTCATTTTCACACCACATCCATCCACAATTATTCTTTTTTTATTAAGAAACACATTTACGATAGACCTTCACTTCTTGTGGCTTGTATTTTTAATAATAAGCTCTCGATAGAATACAGAAAGGCTATGAAGAAAATTAAAACAAATAAATAAAAAAACTTTTTCATGATTATGTTTTTTTTTTTGCTCAAATAAAATGTTCATTACTTTATATCCTATATTCTATCCTTGGTCACGGAATATTTTAATTAATAATATCGGCAACGCGAATTGCCTTAATAAATATGTTGCTTCCAGCGTTTAACACTATGAGGTATTTCCAAAACAATGAATCGAAATTAGCTCATTAATATAAAGCTTTGCGAAAACTAACCAATGCTATTGCGAATTGCATTCTGTGTTTAGAAAGTAAAAAGATTGAAAATAAATTGTATGCATGCATGCACCTGATACATTGTGAGCTTAATAGTTATTTTGAGACTATTTTCCGGTATACACATTTAATACCTTCACACCACATTAACAAATGTATCTGTATGAAACATAATGCCCTTTTTGTAGAAATACACTACAAATTGTAGGTAGGTATTAGGTATAGGTATCTTATAATTGAACAAAACAGTTTTTCTTTCGTAGGTAACCCGTGAATACGCATATTATAACGACCTTAGACGTTAAAACTGCTGCCTGGTTCCTTTTAATATTTTGTTTAGGACTTGGCACAGGTACACACCAAGCTACACATTTTTAGTATACCTAAGCTGACTTCTCTTTGTACAGAAAGTACAATGCGAGATCATCTCATACTATAAATCTATAGCTTGATACATAGCCGCCTGTACGTACCCTACGATTAAAAAAAAACATTGAAAAGTCTAAATCCGGACTGGCGAATAAGTTGTGCTCTGCACTTAAATTCCTCGCTTGCGTATGCCCCTTGAAATGGAATGTTATTTACTTATGATTTTCCTTTTTGATACAAAAAACAACGTATTATTATGCGTACAAATGACTGAACTACATAGAAATAGTTTAAAAACTACAAGCCCGTGACTCATGGACGGTTAAACACCGTTACCACGATTGTATTTGCACCCCCCGTGTACGGAACCTTTAAAAACATAAGGTTCTTGCTGAAATGAGGTCCTTATTTAATTATTATATTACGAGGGCGGTTCAAAAAGTACCTGTGTTAGGAATGAAGATCTATTTTTTTCCAAAATCTTTTATTTTATTTCTCTTCGTAGTCTCCTTTTAGAGACTACGAAGCTTCTCCCAGTGGCCCTGCCATACTTTTAACCCATCAAAAAAATAGGATTTGTTAAACGCTCAAAAATATGCCTCTGTCTCGACGATAACCTCCTCATTTCAGCTATTTCTTTTCCCCGTGAGCCATTTCTTTAGGTTTGTGAAGAAGTAGAAATAGCAGGGAGCCAGGTCGGGCGAATACGAGGGATGCGGTGGCAATTCATAACACAATTTATTCAGTTTGGCGGCGACAACTTCGGATGAATGTGCTTGTTGCGTTGTCGTGGTGAAACAACTCTTTCATCTTCGCCAAAGCGTTGTGTCTCCTTTAATTTCATGTCAAAGCGATAGCGAAGCGATGAATAACTTACTGAAGTATTGTCCAGTGATCGTTTTTCCTGTATCTTCGAAGTCCATGGAATATGACGCCCTTCGCACCCCAAAGAATCGTTGCCATAACTTTTTCGGCCGATGGAACCGTCTTCGCTTTCTTTGGAGCAAATTCTCGGGGAGTAACCCATTGTTTTGATTGTTGCTTGGTGTCCGGCATATAATGGTGAATTCAGGTCTCATCAGGTGACAACACTCCGCAAAAAAGTACTTCGGATCTCGCTTAAATTGGTCCATAAACAGTTTTGAAGTTGAGAGCCGCGCCCGCTTGTTGTCCGCCGTGAGCAATCGCGGCACGCATCGGGGTGATAACTTTTTCATCGCCAACTTATTAGGTAAAATATTAATTAGGTAACGTTCCCGTCGAAACACCTACAATCTTCGCTACTGCGCACCCTTTCGTTCGTCTATCAGTGAGAATCATGTCGTGGACTTTTTCAATGATTTCCTCAGTAACCACATCTGTCGGGCATCCTAGGCGCTCCTCATCAAAAACAAATGTTAGACCGCGTTTAAATTCATAAAACCAATATTTGACTGTAGTCATAGATGGCGAAGGGTCCCCATAACCAGCATCCAACTTCCGTTTTATCTCCTCACATGTTTATCTATCCAAAACTAGAAAGCGAATCACTAAACGATACAGCACTTTTTCCATCTTGCTGAAAACTACGTTACACGACTTACTGAAATACTGTAAAATCAAAATTTATCTATGAATCAGCATCAAAATTATTTTGGCGGCTTTTTATAAATGACAGCACACGATGGTAACACCAACTTGCCTTAACAACGTAAACTGTCTTCAAACACGGGTACTTATTGAACCGCCCAGGTAAAAAATGTCATTGTCATCCAGTCTATTCGAAGCAAGGTTAATTTGACACCGTAATTGTTATGCGTCTATGTGCACCACACAATTTGCATAGTTACAAACATATACACCGTGGGCCCGAGGTACCCGAACGATTTTAACTACGCCTTTCTGATGGTAGGTATTATGAGTCAATGTTATATCAATAAAAGTCCAATTCAGACTTTTTTTTTGATCTTTATAAATAAATCAATTAAATTTAGTACTTCCTTGTAAACAATAGTTTAGGTTAAAATGGCAACATTTATAAATTATCGTGTGAGTGGATAAGGAACTTCTCAGTTTATAACCCTCCCCGACAAATAAGACATACGGCGGGTCATAAGGACTTGTTACCATAGAAATTCAAGTTGTCAATTTCCGTAAACAATAAATATTTCGAAAATTAAGCTTTATTCAACAAACTATGTCCTAGCTTTTCTTCTCCAATTAGGCATGGGAATCGGTGGTTAAAATCTTTCGGGTACCTCGGGCCCACAGTGTATACTACCTATCTAACATAATATCAAACTAAGTCTGCATCCGTTATAACCTGCCCAGTGATAATAAATGGTATGATAAATGTCAAATACAAGTCAAGCTGAATGACAAAAAGTCAAAGAAAAAAAACAATAAAAATAATGTCAATAATTAAAATTCTAAAATAACAAACCTTAATAATCTCCTTATTTTTTTTTTATAATTCGAATAACCAAACCACCACCTCTAAATTTCGAATTCATGTAACAACGAAGGAAGGATCGTGAGATAAACTGCACACCTGAGAGAGCTCCATCAAGATAAGACAAATGTCAAATAGAAGTCAATAAAGTCAAAGTAATAAACGACAAAAAGAAAAAAACAATAAAAACGTCTTAATTAAAATTCATATAGTTTTTTCATATTTATATTCTTACTAAAATAACAAACCTCAATCATTTAATTGATTTTTACTGTAATACGAAATCATGTTTGCTTCTCATACGACAGATTTTCTTCATTTGACCGCAGGAAGTATTCTATTCATTGATTATATTATGTTACATAAATCAATCATAACTTTAGTTGTAATTCCGAAATCAACTATAAAACGACCCGTTTAAATTCTGGTATGAGAATGCATTTTTATCAGTTGAATAAGCTTTATCAAAAAAAAAAAATTATAATTTATGGCGCTTTTCCACTACGTATATATTATTTTAGGAGTGCCTCCGCTGCCGGCGCCGGTTGCCATTACGAGTGCCGGCGCCGGCTTCCAAACTGACTGCCGGCGCCGCGCCGACTACATACACTGTTTTTTTTACACCTTCAAGTCCTCTTCATACTCTTCATGACACGATTATTCGTCAACCACTTTAATTTTCACAATAAAAACAAATGAAAACCTTAAGGGGATGTTTGTAAGGTTGTTTGGGTTTCCAAAGCAGAGGCTCCTATTCCTGTCTGCAGGGTTTTAAAGTAACCTAACACGAAGGGGATGACGGGGGCTTCGTTCGCTCGCTTCGCTCTCTCACTCTAGCCCCCGTCATCCCCTTCGAACCTAACCTATCCGTGTCGGGGTGCCCCAAATTATCGAGCTCACTTCGCTCGCTCTTGAAATTAGTCAGTTGGAAGACAAGTTACAATGCTTGGTCGAAAATCTAACATACCTACATTACCTACCAAACAACTTATTATATTATCGCTGTCGGTGACCATTTTGGGTGCCGGCAGCCGATGTTTTTAATCTCGGCTGCCGGCGGTAATGTAGCGCCGGTTCCCAATGGCGTTATTTTTGGGTGCCGGCGCCGGCAGCGGAGGCACCACCTTTATTTTATGCTATAGTGTGTCTGAATTAGGCATGTGAACTAGTCACCAAAAGCTCGCACGAAAAAACTAAATAAAAATGCAGAAGAAAACAGAAACTCCGATACCAACCTAGGTAATTTTCAAAACTTTTCGCATTCAGTATGTAGGTACCTAGTGATTATGCAATGTACACAAAAACGCGAGAAAAAAACATCAATAGACTGACGTAAAAGCCGAGGTCGACGATCGAAAGAAAACAGGAGGTATTCCATGAAGCACACCCAAACGAAGCACACCCAGACGAAGCACACCTAAAGTATTCCACTTAGCACACCCGTAGTTGGGCTTCAAATAAAAATTTAAAATAATTAATTTCCTATTCCACGAAGCACACCTACGAATAACACTCGCATAGTGCGGAGACTAAGAAATAAAAATGTCGATAGAAGAAAATATTTATTAATGATATTTATTTTTGTAAATAAATTTGTTACAGACACTTTTACAAGTCAATGTAAGTTTTTTTTTTAAGACTAGGTGGCGCTTTCTATCTGACTAGCTCTGAGAAGAAAAGCCAAAACAAACTCAGAGGTCAACGTCTCTTTTAAAGTCATATCTAAAAGACTAACTTAAATTTCTAACCTCATTCAGTTTCATTATAATAATGTGACACAATATTTGTCATTTTTGTAATCTTACTATAAAAAATTATAGGTACTATTAAAAAATAATAATTTTTTAAAAAAAAAAAAAAAAATTTTTTTAACTATTTTTCTATTGTTTTCCTTCTTTGTGCTCTTAATAAAATCACAGATTGTTTCATAATTATGCAATAAAAACTTGGACAAATATCAAAAACATTGTAAATATTGTTTTACATAGAGATCTATGTTTATGATCTATGTTCAGAAAAACATCTAGAATCCTGCTTAAAAGTTCCAAACTTTTGATAAAGGTAGAATAGAGACTAGTTTGAATAGCCAGTTAAAGTTAGATATTGAAGGGCACAACGCGAAAGACGACAGAAATAGAAACATCTTCAAACGGTTGATTGATGTAGCTTGTTTTCTAGGTAAATCTGAATTAGCATTCCGTGGTCATGACGAACCCAGCTTTTTTTTTGTGCATACCCTGTCTGAAATCTCTGTGCACGCCACTGCTACCAGGAAAGCAGAAATGATCTGGAACTAAGTGCTTAAGCGACTTTACTACTTAGCTTAATAATGCTAAAATTATAAGTTTTGAAATTGAATCATTCTATATCGAAAGAAGTCTTAAAACTGTCCTATATCTTACCTATAACTGTCACTTAGTGATATCGTTTAAGCGCCTATTTTCTGTTCATTTCTGTCGCCCTGGTACTTTTCAAAACAACAAATGATTCAATTTCAAAACCTGTATTTTTACCATTATTGAGCTATGTATGTTAGTTAAGTCGCTTAAGCACCAAGTTCCAGTTCATTTCTGCTTTCCTGGTAGTTTTAATAAATAAAGACAGTTGAATTTTAATTACAAGGTTAATCAAGAAGAGAAATAATTGTATGAAACCTAAAAGTATTTGTTTTTAAATTCTATTGTGTACGATGAGGCTGGCATGATCATGTTTGATAAAAAGCCGCAAAACATAAAAAAAAAAACTATTGTAACTCAAGGCTGATTTTGCAATATATGTGATTAGGGAAACCGATTGTGATATTAAAATACATAAAGAAGTTATATTTTTATCATGTTATACTCTACTGATTATAATCGAATTTTAAATTTTAACGTCCTGTAAAAAGTAAACGTCCCATCACTAGTACCTACTGGTTCGTAGGTGCCGAAAGTGGAATAAAATTTTAAATAATAAACTGTTCCACTAATGGCACCTGCGAAAAATACCGATCTGTGCCGAATATGGAATACCTCAGGTGCCATTAACTTGGGTGCCGTAAAAGCGGGTGCCCAATGTGGAATACGTCTTTGTGAACGCACCTTTTAATTATTTATTTTATGGTTTGAAAGTTGGCAACATTGTAACACAGTAATCGCCGTAATCGCCATATTCCCCGCCGCTCGAACCTGCTATGTAAAAACTCCATTATTCGCTAAGAGATTCACAGTGTCGATTTGTGATTCACTTGTCGTGTTAAGAGTTAAAAATTATTGTCTCAGATACCGTTGTCCGTTTTATACATAACACGAGTGTTCCAAAATATACACCTAATAATTTAGAAGCTGGACTTTTATTACGATTCAGCCGCCTCACTGCGCAATCAAAGAACAGGGGACAGGCGTTCTCCTGCCTGCCTCCCCAAAAAAACATGCTTTTCATCAGTCTAAATTGTTAATTTTTTTACAGCATTTTTCCTGTTGAAGTCAAATTATAAGGTTATCTTCTTAACAATGTGCGTTCGATGGAAAACCAGTTTTTCCGACGACATAGCGACTCCTCTACAATATTAATGCAGGCCTGCCCGGTCAGATAATGTCTGTCATTACGCCGACAGGTTAGGTAAAACTTGTATTTTTCATTAGTTAGGTACCTCTTTACATAACTTGCCTTGCTTAACAGATTTCATCTTCATGTTAATGTGCAAGGATTTTCTTCGCTTGCTGCAATTTGGGCTTTAACTTCAGAATATACATACGTATACATATACTATACAAGGTTAGTCGGAAAGGGGGTACTAATCTGCGGGCCACTTAAAGTACCACTGATGACTGTTTTGAAGCAACTGTTAAAATTTAAAAATTCAATAATTTTTATTTCCATGTACCAAATTTTTTATTTTAGTTTTTTCAAAAATTCTTCGTTCCTACTTTAGTTACGAATTCAGAAAATGGAGCTTCTAATTCGTGACCCCAAATATGACCTAAAGTGTAAACAGCTGATCATAACTGAAGAGATAGATAGATTTTAGTATATTTTTTATGTAATTTTTGAACAGCTATTTCTCTAAAACTATTGACTTTTGAGGAAAGTCGTAGAACAAAAGTTACTCACTATTATGGGTACTTTATCACCCTTTCAGATAAGTACCCCCTTTCTGATTAACCTTGTATAGATATAGAACAATAATAGTCGAATCAATGAAGCCTATACTCAAATCGTTCTTCTTCTCTCGTGTTGACAAGAGCTATATACGAGAATAGCTCATACGGTGATGAGAAGATAAGCCAGTCAGCAAGGTGGATAGCGGGGCTGACTGCCCAGAGTGCGACAGACGTACCTACTTAAGCATAGTCACTCGTGGAGGCTCTTTTAATACACCCTAATTAAATCATTGAAACATCGGGATTTCCGGAAACAGTACCAATTTTGATGTTAGGGAAAAAAAGACGTACTTACGCCCCGCTTTTGAGGTAAACATTGACACACTTCCCGAGCATTACCTTTTTTGAGTAGACAATCTACTCTACATGGCAAGGCGTGTCATATATCGAAGACCCTCCTGGGTAATGTAGCACATAAAAACTGCGCCAGGATCTTTCATAATAATACCTACCTACATCACTTTCTGTTTTTATTGCGACAAAATGATGCTATAAGGACATATTGTTCAGGTGAGCAAAGCCACGGGCACAGCTAGTGAAAAATACTTTCAGTCCGCCAGTTGGAAACTTTCCGATTTCAAATAATAACTTAAAGCAATAAGTTAAAAAAAAACATCAAAATCCGAAATATTCCGAAGTGAAATCTGCATCGACTTGTTCACATCGGATTTGTTGTCTATTATTATGTAACTAAACTAATAGGAATAATAAAAAAAACTTCCTAAACCTCAAAAAAGTGAGTTTAGCGGATTCATAGCTCTAACTAAAAGTTAAATAAATTTATTTCACTCAAAACATTTTGAATCGTGGATGTCCTATGGTAGGACGAGAGGTGTTATGGGGCGGTGATTTCCTAACTACTGTAATTAGTAAAAAAGTTATAGGTAATATTTTTAATAATCATAGGTAGGATCAGAACAGCTTTTATAAGTAAGTGCTGCTGTGATTCCTGTTATAGTCAAACCAATAACAACAGGGTTGCTCTGTATTGGTTTTGATAATATTACTTAATAGCGAAATTAATAATTCGAAACTACCATGATAGGTCAACGACTATACAAAAATGCAAATGTAATATCTAGCTTTAATTGCGCTGAACAAGATCGCTAGTTTGGATGCAGTATGCAGCACCACCCTCCCGGCCACAAGTATATGCAAATGCAGAAAAAATGAAAAAAAAAATGTAACATGCAACCAAACCAATACACGACACGTGTTTCGCCCCTGCACGGGGCATCCTCAAGATATGTTGACTCCTCGACCGCTAGCACGCGAATGATTATTGCATTTTTGTATGTCATGGATTTCCGCAAAGTAACGCCTGATTCCATCATTTGTCAACGACTATGAAAAAAACGCGACCCTAATAAAATACAATGTTTGATTAAGTATATTTTCTGAAAACGCGAATGGTATCCACTGATGTAAACGACTTATAGAAAGAGAACGCGATATATTCAGAAAGTTGTTAACATTAATGTTTGATACAAATCTTAGTTCCTTACATTTTCAAATCATTAACAAACTCGTTTTAACTTCCTAACTAATATTATAAATGCGAAAGTAAGTTTGTTTGTTTGTTACCTTTTCACGCCTATAAAACCACTGAACCGTACAGAAACGGACATAGGGTACCTTTCATCCCGAAAAAAGGTACTGTTCCCGAGGAAAACAACAACAACGTTAATAGATGGCGCCACGTGTCTTTCGAATCACGATTGAATTATAATATTATAGAAAATTTAGTAGTGTGTTAAGAGTTGATGGTCAAATTCTAAATTAATGCGAGCGAAGCCGCGGGCAAAAGCTAGTTTAAAATATTAGGGACAACATTTTATCGATTTACATAATGTGGTAATATGTTTTGCCAGAATGTTGCCAAAACCGGTGTGGCCATGCCCTAGAAATTTAATATAATTCCATTAATACTTAATTGTAATTAAGGGTCCCAATTCTCCTAAAATAAATTGTTGCCAAACGCAATCGAACCACAACCGTCAGTCAGTTTTTGTTTTCGAAAACTTTCAAAATGATTGATTTTGTTTTTCGTGTCAAACAATTTGACAGCTTTTGAAATTGAGAACTGTCTGAATGAACGGTTCGGCCTTGGTTCGGTTGTGATTTATCAAGATTTATTTTAGGAGAATTAGGCCCGTCAGGTTTCTTGTGCATGACGGGCGGTTTACTAAGGTAATAGAAGCGGCACGAGGATAAAACCCTATTGTTTTGGGAGGCCAATTATTATTTTATTAAGTTAACAGAATTGTTTTAAAATCGCATGCCTTTCTTAGGAAAAGTCAAATTGAAATAAATATTATTCAACCAAGGACACAATGACAACATAGACAATAAAAATATACAAAACAATAAAACACACATTTTATGCTGTCCAGCATGCCCACGCCGAAAAGGTCACCAACTCAGCATAATTACGATGGGCGTCAAACACCCAGCGCCGATATTCAGTTGGTACCCTTAGACACACGGACGTGCGTACAATTGAGATGCGATTCGATTGCAATTTTTAACCATTTTGTTAGTAGAATTGCGTCCAGTGCGTTTGTAGCCAAAATAAGATTCACTTTTCAGATATATTCCTTTACTGGCTCTTTGTATGACTGAATACAATGAGCAAGTTAAGGAATGTCAAATAAAGGAATATTAAATAAAGGAATATCAAATACAAGAATATCAAATAAAGGAATATCATAGTGTCAAATGTCTACTGCAGCCAGGGGTTTTCTAACCGACTGGTTAGAAAGCCCATGTTAAAGTGGACAGTTATGGTAATTCTACAGCAACGTCTGCAGATCTGACAATAATGACAACACAATTATATATAGATTATTGTTGGGTCAACGAATCTCAAGTCCACCATGACGACTTTGGACATTAGTTATCTTTCTTTTTGAAAAAGGCATGAATAACGCATTCGAGATTGTTTTAGAGGAATAGGTACGCAGTTTACCTTAAGTTTATTTATTATTTTATTGTTAATGCTTTAATTTCTTCATACACCTCCTTCTAAATAATCAAACAGAGCATAAAAACTGACAATAAACGTTGTTAAAGGTCAATATTTTTATCGTCTTCCTCATTAACCAGGTAAAATACAAAAAAAAACGTATATCTAAGATTCTTTTAAATAATGATTTGTGAGAAGTAAGCAATCATGTTTATCTACCATGGTGCACATGTCATGTTAAAAATATGAATATGAATAATTTATCATCGATATATTTTGAAATGTTGCAAATTTTTAACTTTTCATAGAATACATGAATAGAAAATATGTACAGAAATAAATTATAATATGTGTGTGCTTTCATTTTGCAACTAAAATTAACTAACTTGTTTACGTCCCCCAATGATCAAACGCAATGAAATAATTATAAAAACAAACATATTAAACATTTTCCATGTTTGCGGATCCGCACAGCTTTATGCGGGATCCCGTAGACCTTCAAACTCATGCGGGGGGATCCTGCCCAGGGTGCGCCGGACGTACAGTCCTGGAGGCTCTTTTCATGCATCCCATCATGATCATCAATGACTGTTGCGTTCTTGTCAAGCTACATTTTATTTTAGACTGTCTATATTCTGTAGAGATCAATTAAATTGGTTGTTTTAATTTTCACACCTTCAACATGCTTGTCATCGGAATATTTACGTACCTATACAGACGGACTGAAGCAGCTTCTATTGAATCTACGATTATTGAGGGTATAATTAATTACTAAACTGGAACCAAATATCTCCTTTTGTCTATAAACATAATCATAGATAAGTTTAAAATAGGGATGAGGGACATAAGCTATGTTTACACTAGTGCGCTTTCATGTTTATCTTGCGTCTTCGTCTGAGGCATGCGTGAATCGCCATAGCGCATGCCTTAAAACTATTTCGACAAAAGCGCATGCCCCTAGCGCACGCTAACAATCAATATTGCATGCGCTTGATGCAAGAGGAATTGAAAGTTGAAAGCGCAAGATGAACATGAAAGTGCACTGGTGTAGACATACCAATAAGCTATGTCCATACCAGTGCGCTTTCATGTTCATGTTGCGTCTTCGTCTGACGCATACCTGAAGCGCCATAGCGCATGCAACAGCGCATGCCTTAATACTAGTTTGACAAAAGCACATGCCCCTAGCGCACAGGAATCCGTCTATTGTATGTCGACAGACGACTGACCGAGGCGCACCGGTGTAGACGATAAAAGCTGCATGCGTCAATGGCAATCAATATGGCATGCGCTTGACGCAAGAGGAATTGAAAGTTGAAAGCGCAAGATGAACATGAAAGCGCACTGGTGTAGACTTACCATAACGGATTTTGATGCGGTTTTCATCTTAATTTAGGTAATTTCTTCCGGAAGGTTTTAAGCTAAAACGTATCCGAGCGACGCCGAAGCGGGTCGCTAGTAGAAAATATAGAAAACGTCAAAGGAGATGTTTCAGAAATGTATGGAGCCTGCGCTTTGTAAATATAGCTAGACAATATATTAACCGTTTTTTAATGTTAATTTTTTATAATTTCACTTCGTTTAATTGTACACTCAAGATATCTTGGTCAAGGAGAGCAACACAACACATAAAAATATGGTGGATGGAAATTAAGCGAAATGTCATTTTGACAACTGTTGACATGTCAATGACCCCATGGTGTTTATTTCCTGTGTACTTACATAACCTATCTAAGTTATTTAAAGACGAAAATACTTGGATTTCGTTATAATTATTATAATAAAATAGAACTACAGGTGTGAAATGAAACGAAAAATTAAACCTAGGACTGTCGAAGTTGTCAAACTCATGTCAATGTCAAAAAGTTAAAAAACGTCCCAAAATAATAATTCCAGTACAAGAGTACTCTTCTTCAAATAAATTTATTAGTATTTTTATGGAAATCCCCTATCTTTTTCCTATTTTTCTATATACTGTGTATATTTTCTATATTCCTTTCTATATAGTGGTGGCCCAAAATCAAACATCTCCTTTATGCCTCATCTCGGATAAAAGTTATAAAATCGGCTCTAAGTGCGTAATAAGAGGTATTTCCTCTTAACAGTCATCAATTTAACTGCAACAGTTACCAAACGGCCAAGGCCGAATAGTTATTGGGATATTTTATCGAAGTAATTATTACCGTAGAACGGGGATACTTTGATTAATTTTTGAGCTTCATGTGTTTATATCTTATTTATTTTTGATTTTAGATGCCACAACAAAAATCTTTTATATAAACTGAATTAACAGACATATAGAAAACCAAATAATCTAAATTAAAAAAATAACAGAGCATTATTTTCGAGAAAAAAAGGAGAATTGTTCCTTATCAAACTTGGACCGTAGAGCTTCTACTTTGATGATTTCTGTTCTATCATTGAATTTCAAAGTAGCCCCAATCGAGAAATCTAAAAATCGTTTTTTTTTACATAATCAGGGGTGTAGTTTAATATTTTTTATCTTCGCCATCTAACATCGCAGACACGTGTATACCGAATGGTAAAATAGGAAAACTGTCAAAGTTCCCTACAATATTAAATGAAAATGGATAAGTTCCATTTTCACAGAGATATTTGACCAAATGCAATATTTTTAGTAACTATCAATGTCGCCCCTGTAATTGAAAGTAACCCCGGTTTACCGGTACTTCACCTCGACTACAAGTTGAACATGCGCCTACGCGTACAGCTTCTACCCAACAGATTGGATGTTCATGGTTAGAAAGTAAAGCAATATTTTCGACACAATGTGATCACAGTTTATGTAAGATTTTCTATTGCACCTATTGTTTATTTGTTCTAAGTGTTCAAACGAAGTTGCAGTTGGATGTATCTTCGTGATATTTACTATCTTAGTAATTAAAAATGGTATAATACTTATAGAATGCAATAGTTCCTTCTTTTCTACATTTTCAACTACCAGTAGATACGTGTGTTTCCTCGTTTGGTTTCCATAAGTCTCTAAAGTGAGACATTTATTTCAATAACCTAGACCATTTGCATGGACTTTGATTTACCTAAAAAAAGGCAGGTAGAAACTGCCACTTTTAAAAGTGTAGATTCCTATGGAGAAGAACGGGCAATAAACTCCATAGTTACTCTTTTTCAGTTTCATTAAATATTTACAAAAATGTTTGTTATAAAGTGAGAATAATGTTAGATAATGACTAAGCTAATAAGAGTACCTATAATTCATTTGCCAGAACAGATAGTTGTCCACATTCTTTTTTAGTCAATCGATCTTTAGCATTATAAACTACCTACGGCGGTTTTCGGCCTCCAATCAAAAGCCGTTTAGCTGTTTTTTTGCATGTTGTCTACACGGTGTTCGCGTCGTGGCCTTAGCGCTAGCTTTTATCTTGAATCCTAGTAAATGTGTACATTTATAGCACGCTAGCGACCCGCCCCGGCTTTGCACGTATACGTTTTATAGCTTAAAACCTTCCTCTTGAATCACTCTATCAATTAAAAAAAACCGCATCAAATTCCGTTGCGGAGTTTTAAAGATCTAAGCATACATAGGGACAGACAGACAGCGGAAGCGACTTTGTTTTATACTATGTAGTGATACTGACAAATACCATTAGACGTTTACAAAAAGTTTTTTTTTCTTTATTAATAATCCTTATAAAATACTAGCTTTCGCCCGCAGCTTCGCTTGCGTGAAATTTTGAACCCGTTAAGTGACGATTTTCCATACAAACTTTCATCCCCTATTTAACTCCCTTAGGGGTTGAATTTCGAAAAATACCTTCTTAGTGGATGCCTACGTTACAAAAGGAACCTACTGTAAAAATTTCAAGCTTCTAACCCCAGCGGTTTATGCTGTGCGTTGATAGATCAGTCAGTCAGTCAGTCAGCTTCTCCTTTTATATGTATAGACTAGCTGTTGCCCGCAGCTTCGCTTGCGTGAAATTTTACATTGTAGAATATACATATTATAGAATTTCTGACCAGTAACCTAAATATTAAATTCCATGTTTCTTACTTCAAAAGTACCAGATTTCTCATACAAAATTACAACACTTATTTCACCCTCTTAGGGGTTGAATTTCCAAAAACCCTGAAACACGTGTACGTTTATTTCTGACCAGTAACCTAAATATTTAATTCCATGCTTCTTACTTCAAAATTACCAGATTTCTCATACAAACTTACAACACTTATTTCACCCCCTTAGGGGTTGAATTTCCAAAAACGCTCAAACACGTGTACATTTACTCCTAACCAAAAACCTTAATACTTAATTTCATGCTTCTTACTTCAAAAATGACGGACTTGCACACAAACGTTAATCACCCTTTTCACCCCCTTAGGGGTTGAATTTCGGGATATCCCTTCTTAGTGGATGTTTTCGTCACGTAAGGAACCTACTGTCCAAATTTCATATTTCCAGCTTTAGTGGTTTAGGCTCTGCGTTGATGAATATTATCAAATGTCAGTCAGTACCAGTCTCTTTATATATAAGAAGAAGATTACTAAATTAACAAATGATTAACAAATTTGAATTGTGTTAAACAATCAACGTAGCCATTAGATAACCTAGACAAAGTCACGGTAATGTTATACTAAAAGTATTGGGTCAATGATTCCAAGTTTATGTAGGTAATTGTATACTTACTTACCTACAATGCAAGACTAGTTGACATTGAAACCGATTTTGATCTATTTTTTGTGTGTAGTTCACGGGAATTAGAATTTGAAAGGTGTGAACTGCGTATTTTTAAATTCCAATGAAGTTACAGGCAAAGTCGAATATGAGCGCGTTTTAACCGACTTTAAAAAAGGAGGAGGTTCTCTATTCGGAGCGTATTTTTTAATGTACATGTATACAGATTTCTTCCAAATTTCTGAACCGACTTACGTGTTTTTTTTGTGTGTTTACTCTCAAAACGGTCAATATTTTTTGTTAATATCTGATGAAGCAATTCAGGAATAGGTAGATAATGGAACTCCTCAACCACGATCAGCACACGTATCATGATTGATTTATTTTGATTTGTATTAGAAATTACTTCAGTACACATACATACATACACTCACGCCTTTTTCCCATGGGGGTAGGCAGAAACTGTAGAACGCCACATGCTACGATCCTTACATACTCCTTTCGCTTCGTCCACGGTCATACATCTTGTCATACACGCACGCCGGTTGAAAGTACTACGCACCTGTCCTTTTTGAAGAACATCACCAATAACATCAATGTATGTCCTTCTAGGGCGTCCTCTACTGGCGTTTCCACTGACATTCGCCTTATAAATTCCTTTTGTTAATCGCCGTTCACTCAATCTTTCAACATGCCCAAACCACCGAAGCATACCCCTTTCAATTTTTGTCACTACATCATCTTTTAAACCGCAACTTTGTCTTATCACATCATTCCTCACTCTATCATTCAAAGTTACACCGCACATACTTCGCAAGGAACGCATTTCCACGACATTTATTCTACTTTCATGACTCTTCTTCCAAGACCAACATTCACTTCCATACATAAGCGTTGGTACCAGTACACCATTATGGACAGCCAGCCGTGCCTTTTTGGACATCGACTGGTTAGCCACAACCGCAAGCATAGCACCATTCACTTTTTTCCCGCATTGGCTCTCCTTTCCACATCTTCATCAATCTTACCATCTCTTGTAAACATACTTCCCAAATAAACAAACTCATTCACCTGTTCAATACTTTCATCTCCAATCTTTACCTTACACCCAGATACATCTGCATCTCTTTCAAAAACCATTACTTTCGTCTTACTTATATTAATTTTCATCCCTTTCCTCTTATATGCTTCGTTCATCACAGTTACCATGTCTTGCAACCCTTCCACTGATGATGCAAGCAAATTACTTCAGATGATGTTAATTTTATTAAATGTCCATTATTTGATGCTTTTCAGTTTTTGAAGTAAATTTTATCAATTTTGTTTGAATTCTTTTATCATTTGGTAGGGTTACATAGATGATCTACAATATTCACAAAGAATTAGCTACTTTTTACATCTAAAGCTTGACTGCGTACGTAGTAGACATTTAAAAAAAAAACATACTTATTACTGGTAGGTACGATTTTGTTTAGTTTTATTGAATAATTCAGTTCATTCGGTTGGTGATTAATCAAAGCCTATTTTTATTCGGATTTGGCTATTTATATCTGAATAATACGTACTTACATCATGTATAATTATAATTTGACTAAACCGGTCTTTGATAAAAATAACAATTTTTTTCTCTAACATACTTAATTATTAATTCGAGCTAACGCCCGCGGCTTCGCTCGAGTGATGTGTCGATAAAAAATATCTTATATTCTCCGGGTTTCAAACTATCTCTGTACCAAGTTTCATTAAAATCTGTTTAGTGGTCTAGTAGTGAAGACGTAACAGATGGACAAACTCACTTTCGCATTTATATTATTATTGCAATATGGATTTCTATTTCTGATTTGTGCCCTAGCCATGGCTAATAATAATTAATTAAATTACTAATAAATTCTTTCATCATTCTTCTTGAGAATCGGTGAGTCTGGTCAGATTCTGACGCTGACACAACGAGGACCTTAGTAGTGTGCTCAGAGCAATATTCTCACGCGTGCAGGTGCCAGGGCACGCGTTTGCAGGGAGACGCCGCACCTCACCTGGCCCGTCCTCATTTGTTGAGATCATGTTTGCTTCGGCCACTTTGAGCGCCAAGTCGGCCACGGAAGCGCATGTCCAGGGGGGTTACCATGATCTCTTAGAGCAGGAATGTTTTAGTATTACTCCGAAAGTGGGAAAGTGACAGCGCTAGACAGCTCTCTAGCGCCATCTCTTACCCACTCTCGTAATAATATTAAAACATTCCTGCTCTAAGAAATAATGGTAACCCCCCAGGCTTTCCAAAGAAAACACGGTTCAAACGATTCGTGCCCAAAATCATATCTTTCTTTTAAGGCATCAGCATCAGGACCCTCGTACCTAAGGAAGTTTTTACGAGTGTTTCCGATTTCAACCCGCATTTTCAAACCACGAATTTTTTATTCCGTTTTTAACCTAAAACATATTCTGGTTTCAACCCAATGCAATTTATCGTTGTTTTTTGTAGAGATAGAAAAATAATCTTAAACTATTTGAAATTATTACTTGTAATTTGATTGAAGAGTTTATTTAACTTTATCAAAAAGAAATTAACCAATTTTAGTCTGTGGTGGTAGAAAATTCTACAAGAAGAGGGCCAATAAGAAAAAGTCCATAATGGCGATGTGCGAAAGCGCCTAATTTTTTTGCTTTAATTTGTGAATTCGAAGTCTTAAGATGCTCAAACAAAGGAATAAAAAAAAGGAATAAAAACTGAGTAGACAAAATAAAAAAAAAAAATTCCGCCGACGGTATCCGACTAATTTACTCGTTACCTACCCGTGGCCGTGGTCCCGGTGGGTCGACCCATTATGGGATCCCCGGGTAATTTTATTTACCCGTAGACCCATGACACTAAAGATTACATTCTAAGAAATGTAAATATCGATCGATAATAAAGCTAAGAGCTATGAACAAACTATGCAAATAGAAATAAATGAATTAATTAGGTAGAAAGAGTTCACAATTCACATGTTACAGAATAAAATCTTGATTTCCTGTTTTTGTTTTCGTATATCATTTTGACATAATTATTTGCATTTCATTATTTATCGAGGTCTTTGTGATTTTGCAATTATTATGAATTGTTCGGAGAAAGACACCGGACGAACAATGTGTCAGAGTCCTGGCAATTGGCATAAATCTACGAATTAAATGCGACTCCTGAACGTGTTGGTAAAATTATCAAAATCCAAAAATAATAATACTGTTCGAACTATTCTTCTTCCTACTGATATTCTCAAAATAGGTACAGTAAAATTTTTATGTAATAAAAAAGTACTAGGCTGCCATTAAGTCAAGGGTAGTAAGTAGTAACTAAGTGAGTACTCTTATCTTATTTATACTCTTTTCTTAAAAAAACATTATTATATAGTACTAGGTATATGCTCTAAGTATAGTACTTAAATTCTGACAATTCCGGACACTTAAACAGCAAAAACTACTAAGCTGTCATGAAACAAATGTTTGCTATTGAAAAGTTTAGAGACTGAATTAGCTTAATAAACGGTTAATGAGAGGTTGGTGAAATACCACCTAAATCTATTACCTATTAGATATGAAAAAACTGAGGATACGTACACAGTGAACTAGTACCTAATCATCAACTGGGTCATGACACCCTAGTACAATAGTATTATTTACCTAGTACTTAGAGAACGGATACGCTCACAGTAGTAGTAATAGTAATTACATGAAACTAATAATAGATACCGATACCCATAACGTCTGTGAAGTTTCGCCAACTAAATAAAAAAGTCCATGTACGGGCCGATTGTACAAAACGCCACATTTTGAGAATATGGCATAATATTACGAGAACGAAGGTATCTGATTTATATTAGAAACATCAAAAGTCTCAAAATGTAATGTTATTTTTTACCAAAAAGTAAACTTTACCGTACCTAATTAAAAGTTTTGATTTTCTATCGACATAATCAAGATCCTAAAGTATTTATCGAATTTCAATCTCTAGTGTCGTGGGTCTACGGGTAAATAAAATTACCCGTGGACCCGTTAATGGGTCGACCCACCGGGACCACGGGTAACGAGTGGACTAATTACCCCCTTTAGGTATGTACCTAAAGGAGGTAGGTAATTAGTCGGATACCGTCGGCACACGGAGTAGAGGTCGGCACCACACGGACGAGGCATAGTAGCATTTATTGATATGTATCAATAAATAGTTACTATGCCTCGTCCGTGTGGTGCTGAACGTAAAGAATAGCACTACCCCATCTCCTCCCATGGGTGTCGTAAAAGGCGACTAAGGGATTCACTAGAGGGTGGACAGCAGCGTTCTCTGAGTACTTTAACAACCATACTGCGATCGCCAACCTGCCTGCCTAGCGTGGCGATTATGGCAAACCCCCCAACATGGATAGTGGCGATGCTTGGGGGAGGCCTATGTCCAGCAGTGGACGCCTTTCGGCTGAATGATGATGATAATGATGCCTCAGGGTTTAAAATAGAATAATATTTTTCAGAGGGTTGAAAACGGAATTATTACTATTAATTTTAGCTCGTGGGTAAAAAATGCGTGGTGAAAACGACAACACTCGTTTTTACGGCTTTTACGCCTGAAATATTAATAATTTTCAACGAACAATTCCTATTATTTTTAAAGCTAAAAACAAAGACACCTTTATCGTCTTATCTTTATTTGTTGTTGATCCAGCAAATAAATTGTTTTCCTTTAAAGGCAAGGAAGGAAGTTTTGTTAAGCCCTGATCTTTTAGGAATGAATTTTAAGAAAAATATCTGGCGTTTTGTATTTACTTACCGGTGGTAGTAAAATCAACATATGAAAATATAGGGTGACTGGTAATTAGTGACCGATACTTTAACACATGATTGTACTCATGTTAACAAACAACTTTCCCAAAGAAACGTTGTTTTTATTTTATTTATTTTTTTTCATTTATATTAGTAAACCGTTACGGAATGGACGCGGCTCGTATTAAGGAAATATATATTTTTTGTTTTATAAATAATGTTTCTTTGGGAAAGTTGTTTGTTATCATGAGTACAATCATGTGTTAAAATATCGGTCACCAGTCACCCTATATAAGTTCTAATTGAGATGCAAAAAAAAAGGTGTTATCAGCGACAAAAATTAGAAGTGTATGTGAAATTTTCATACCGACTGTTATATTAAGCCTTCCTCCAGTATTGAGATGTTATACAGAGCAGTCGTGATGTCTAGATTGCATTAACCATCCGATTATCCATAATGTGATAAGGGCATCACTTGGAAACGGCAGGAAGGACAAGGCATTAAAAAAATCTTTTTTTTCTAATAGTTCGTAATCAATTGTTGTTTTTATTATTTACTCAAACAATATTTACATTATTACAAATAAAAGTATCTACACTTGGGAGCAAATAAATCGAGCCACTTCTATTTTTCACGTACAATGGTTCTTATTTTTGCTATCACAGAACAGATCAATTCTAAACTTATATCGCCTAAAAAGTTATTTGGTAACCTTTACAATGAGGGTAGATTTTTGTCAACTTTTCATTTTCAATTAAAAATTAAAGGGTAGAATAAAATTATCACATTTAATTTGTTTATGACATTTTGATTGGACTCCAATAAGAAAAGGTTAAATTGGGAGTTTTTGTTAATTGCTCCCATATTGTAGTGTGATTGTTACAACATTTTTGTTTTTAACTGTTTTTTATAGACTGTTTTCACCTTACCCAATTTTCTATCAAAATTACTGATTTTCTTTATAAACCAATAAATTGTCATTCAAAACGGTTATCGTTCAATAATTTACCCTGATTAAAAAGATTATTTAATAAATTTTCAAATATAGAATTAAATATAATTCATGAAACCAAAACTAATAACTAATAACCACGACACGTGAAAAAAAGGAGTGGCTCGATTTATTTGTTCCCAAGTGTATAATACAGACAAAGAGATATCCTAATAAAACTATAAGCTTAAATAGGGCATCGCATTATTCCTCCGCATCGCTGTCGACTGGTGCCACAAGGTAGATAACTAATAATAACTTTTAAATTTAATTAAAATTTTACATTAAGAACATCATCGTGGAACATCCGAACAACAGGACCGAGGTAAACCTCAGGTTGTACGAACCTGAGGTTTACCTCGGTCCTGTTTTTGTCTAGCCTGACCTACGTATTTCTCCATCAAGCTCCATCATCATCAGCCTGTCACTATGTAGCCTTCGTGTCTCTAAATGTCAGCCCGCCAGTCGCCTCTACCGACTTATTTTATTTGGCTATCCAATACACTATACAGAGTGTAAACTATCCCAGAACATTATACAGGGTGTAAACGAATTCGTGCAAAAAGCGATATCGTGCTAGTCGTGTCCACCAGCTGTGTCGCCGTGCTTTCATTCATTTAAGCGTGGCATCGAAATGTACAAATATAAAAAAATAAAATTAAAAAAATGTTGCTAATTTTTTTATCGAATCATCATTATGTGATTTAGATAAGTACTATCACGTACCCCTACCGCAAAAAGAAAAAGGTTTTTCTTTTATTTTATTTTTAATCCAGCTAAATCCCGTGCGGAGTCAATCTACACAGGTAGTAGATCATTTGTGGTTTTAAGGAATTACACGAATTCGTTTACACCCTGTAGTTATGGCATGATTCTCGTTCGTCGGATAACTCTTACCTGGGAAATAAATATGGCCGTTTGGCAGATTTTCTACACGAGACTGCCATATTCATCTCTAAATAGAGTACTTGACTATATTATTGTTTTATCAGAAATCGAAACTATTATAAAAATAATAAGCAACAGTGAAAAACCGAATTAAATATTTATGAAAATGCCCAAGTTGTAAACGATTTCAAATTGTTTACAAGACAGAGACAACACTACAACCATACCTTAAAAATTCTTCATAGTCTTCTTACTTGTATACAAGAATAGCTCATGCTGTGGTGAAAAGATTAGCCAGTCAGCAAGGTTGGTAGCGAGGCTGACTGCCCAGGGTGCGCCGGATGTACTAAGTATCGTCACGCGTGGAGGCTCTTTTCATGCACCCCATAGTGACTCGACATCACTCTGTACAATATCCGTTTCGTGTAACAAGAAACAGAAAATGACTCCTTAACAAACCCCGAAAGGATGTTTCTCCGTTATTTTTTCATCGATGTTATTTATTTTTTCACGTAACCTGTTATTTCTATACTTTCTATAAAATACTACCTACTACTAAAAATCTTCAACAGTTTAAGTATTATTAAATTACTTAAATTGTTGAAGATTTTTAATATACTTGGAAGCAAATAAATCGAGCCACTTCTATTCTTCACGTATATTTGCTATTATTTTTGGTACCTAGGTACCTATTATGGAACAGATCAATTCTAAACATAAATATTATATCGCCTAAAAGGTTATTTGATAACCTTTACAATGAGCGTAGTTTTTTGTCAACTTAGTACCTGTATTAATCCATGAAACCAAAACTAATAACTAGGACACGTGAAAAAAGAAGTGGCTCGATTTATTTGCTCCCAAGTGTACTCGTAGTAGTAGTCATAAACCATAATACGGACTAACCGACGGTTGTGAAATAGGCCCAAACCCTCAAATTAGCGACGAACCAAACATTACTGCTGTAGCTTGTCAAATACTAATTTTAGACAAACTCTGTACGGAGCTGGCAGCAAGTAGGTATGTATTCCCTTATTTTAGCAGCCGCAGTCCTGCAATTATAGCATAATCTTGCGGTCGAACAATATTGCCTAGACATTTTAAATAACATTAGTCAGACAGCGTTTTAGCATTATAATTGCTACATTAAGTATGTGATGGAATTATAAACTGACGATTTGAAGCAATGATTGAAATGTTAAAATAAAAATTCTTACCGCGTTATCCGTTGGAAAAACCTTGCAGGTAATATTTAATTGTTGTATCACCTTTTAATTTTAAATATGACCTTTCAAAAAGTCAATTTATCTTCACACCTTGCTAAACCATAAAAATTATATCATCTTACAATAAACATGAACAAATAAAATAATATGCAAAACTTGCCAGTAACGCAATAGGCAGCAACCGCGAATTATTTAAATAAATATAAAATTAACCTACATGTTATGTATTAAATTAACGCAGCCTATGCGCTTCGCTTCAAGAAAAAGTCAACATCATTTTTTTTAAACAAAATCACCATTTCCTTTCTTTTTTTAAATGTCAAAACTAGGCGCATGGTTCCAAAAGGTAGGTTCTGTGGAGAACAGCCAGCAACAAACACCAAAAATCCACTTTTTAAAAATGTTAGATCAACAGCAGTGTGAGAAATAGTACAAAAAAAATAATCCAGGTTAATGTAAAAGAAATAAACTCGCATAAGAGTAACAAATAGGAAAATATGCCTTAGGATTGCAATAGCAGCTAAGAGCTGCCTAGCACCGACAGACTGCACCCGTTCACGAGCATTACGTCCACATTCGCATCGCTCAGCTCAACCATATTGTAGACACCTCAAATACTTACCGGATATACAACGCCACCATCAGCAGGACATTTTAGTGAGCATGACTCCTCCTACTCCTAAAATGTAATGAATAAATGTGTATAATTAATTGGCTGAATGAGGCTCATACTCGTACTTTACAGTTTAGAATGTATATGTATTGTTAAGGGATATTATTAAAATAATAATTGTAAAACAATATCAAACTACACTTGAATGCAAATAAATCGAGCCACTCCTTTTTTCACGTGCTCTGGTTATTAGTTTTGGTTTCATGGATTATATACTAAGTGGACAAAAAACTACCCTCATTGTAAAGGTTATCAAATAACCTCTTAGGCGATATATGTTTCGAATTGATCTATTCCATAATAGGTACCAAAAATAATAACAATTATACGTGAAAAATAGAAGTGGCTCGATTTATTTGCTCCCAAGTATATTAACATGACTGAGTAGTGATTTATGCAATAAATAATTAAAAAGTAATATGATTGAAAATATCATACAATAATTTACAGTTTACTATAAGTTAATAATAAAAATGAAATAGGTACTAAGTAGGAGTAAACATTAGAATAATGTCGTCATACAACCAGTTAGACAGGGCCAGAGGGTCGCAATGTGCAGGAGGGAGTTGTATGCCAAGCATTGCCATCTTCGAATACGAGCTGACTTATGCTGTAAACTTTGATACCTATCTGGTAATTTATTGTAAAACCTAACACTGTTTCCCATAAACGACTTGCTGTTTCTTCTAATATAAGTCTAAAACCAGGTACCGTTGGAAATAGAGGAAATACGGTAGTTAATTAGACATTAAAACATTATTTGATATTTTCCGTTATTCATCTTCTTTACATATTATAATATTTTGAATTAAAACAAAATTATTATTATGTGTTGAAAGAAAAACACACAGCGTCGATATGAAGATGATTTTGTGAACGTACTTATTAATCCCTGCTCTATGGTAATATACCTGTTTGTCACCGGTGAGGTAGCCAATATTTTTTCATATTTTTATGAGCTATGTATGGCAACCCTTTTGAACTGTCATAGTCTCTTCACCAGGAAGATATTCCTGCGACGCTGTGTGTTTTTCTTTCAACACATAATAATAATTTTGTTTTAATTCAAAATATTATATTATGTGTTTACTTAAAAACACACAGCGTCGATATGAAGACTTGTTTGATATCTGCTGGTGACAAACACAAAACGCTATGTGATAGAATAATAAATGTTTAAAGAAGCACAAGAGAATTACTTATATTAAAGTAATCTCACTGTTGATGTTCAATCAGTCTTAGAGAGAATAAATCTCTACAATTTCTTAACAGAAATGTCTTGTAATAATTATATATCATAAATCAAAAACAATTTAACTTCTTCATACTAAAATCAACACATGACATTACATCAATTAATCCTTCAGAATATGAGAAAGCTGAAGATTCTCAAAGAGCAATAAGGTTCCTTTGTAGTCATTCCTATTTCTTTACAATAGGATTTCCTGAAAATATGTTAACTTCCAGTTTCTCCTACACATAAGACATAAAGACAGCATATCATGCATAGGACGGGTCTCTATCCAGCCGGTTGAGGCTACTGTAGACCTGAATGATCCTAAGGTAGCTGCTACTCCTATATCACTCAAAACAGGTCTTTACCAATCCCTCGTAAAAGTTTAAGAGGTAGAGACTAATTCGCCAATTATTGTAATATATAATTCATACTGTAATCTGTCTTCTTGGCTTTTCATTTCTCCTGATAGGAAAATTAGATGTTTGATACATTTAACTGGGTAAACCTGTTGTATTGGGTGTTAGCAATAGCCATCCTGATTGGCTATGCCAAACCAAGCTAGTCCTAGAAGCTAATACTAGCCTTAGGATTATATTATTTGCTGAAAGAAATATATAGAATTCTTCTGTTTTTCAAGTAAGGTGAGACCATACACTTGTCTTTTAAACACTAAAACAAGAAAAGCTACATTGAAGACAACTTGAGGATGCCACACTGGTGGCTTCAGGTTCAGTTGTTGAGCTGTGGCTATAGTCTTATTATTATATAGCACTACTTGCTTCAGAAGTGTATGATCTTCTGCTTGTTCTTGTTTCATCTGACAAAATGTAAAAATTGACGATTTATGTGATGCCCACTGAATTATACATGTGTAGCTAACATTGTGCTGTAGGCAAGATCTGTACATGTAAATAGGCAAAAAATCTAGCTATCTGTTGTATCTGTGACTCTTTGAGTATTGACTTCATCATCAACACATCAAATCACCAACTTCTAATGGCTGGATAGTAGGTGTCAATTATCCATGCCCCCATCTGGTATTTAAAAGCTGTTTTTCTATCTCTGACCAACAGTGGTTTTATTCTCCCCACCTCCAACTAACCTAGCCTGAGGGGTCAGTTGGTGTACATAGGCTATGAGCTGGAGGTAAGCCTGATGCTGGGTCTATTGGACTCTCCGAAAGTCTTTCTATGGTCACTAGCGGCTCTAGGGCTAGGCTTTCGTGACTTCATTATCCGCTACGCTAACCAATAGGTTTATTCCCACAGTGGTGTTATGGTGGTAATTCTATTGGTCTTTGGCATTGTTTAGTTGCGCTATAACTCGAGGAGTGAAATTGGGGGGAGGAAATATCCCCCCTAGGCGAAATTTCCAATTATGAATGACGGAATTCGCGAATTCAAAATTCATGTTAAGTGATGTCTGCAATCTAGCAAGACGTGTCTGTTGAACACGGTTGTTTCTGCAGACGAGAAGAGATCTGCGTCTGAAGTGCCCCAACGATGTAATAATCGGTTTGTTGCAGTGGGCAACAGACTCCACTTAAATAGCCGTTGTCTTGAGACGCAATCGGCTGTGCAGTTGTACCCCTCCGAGAGGTAATGAGCTGATAGAAATCTGATTTCCTTGTCAACTTCAACAACTTGCGATTCATATTGAGAAAACTCAGGGATCGTATTCCACCTTCGATCCACACGGTCCGAATATCAGACTGGTCTAAAAGGTTATAACAATCGAACAAAAATTAAACATTACAGACCATGCGATCGATTCCGAATCGACACATACACTGCTAACAGCTCTTTCCAATTAAAGAGGCTATTTACCCTGTTCTCCCATTCAGATGCCTGACATCTGAGTATCGACCAACTGGGCATCCCAAACCCGCGTCCGCTGCGACGTTTGTCAAGACGAAAAGGTATGGTCGTTGGTGTAAAACCGTCGTGGTCTTGGCGGCCTAAAATTTTCTAACACCTTTGGTGGCAACATTCGACTCATTCTATGGTTGCGGAATAAGCATCTCACTGGAAGCATTCCAGGAAAATTTTAAGGTACTAACAGTGTAGTCAGCCCCTTGAGGACCAAAAACGGCGAAATCAATTGAATTAGTAAATTTTTATTTACTTTAGCATAAATTCTCTTCAGAGTATCGCCTAATCAGCCCTATCTTTCCATATTTTTTCTTTGGGCAATGCTATTTGGTTTATTCTGGTATTCCATTTGATGTACTAGTTTCAGTATCAATTTTGGGTACTTTAGTTGCCTTCCCAGTCATTCCAAGAGTCTGAAGACTTCCACAGTCTGACAGATCAACTTGCACTGGTTCATTCCAAGAGTCTGAAGACTTCCACAGTCTGACAGATCAACTTGCACTGGTTCATTCCAAGAGTCTGAAGACTTCCACAGTCTGACAGATCAACTTGCACTGGTCCATTCCAAGAGTCTGAAGACTTCCGCAGTCTGACATATCAATTTGGACTAGTCCTGGTGGACCAAGGATAAATCTTTTAGATAGACTAAAGATTAATGGCAAATTGGCATGAATTTTCTTATGAGCAATACGTACCAATTCATCGCCCAAAAGGGAGAGATGAAATTTGTAGTAACTCACCCTGGTAAAATAATACTATGTGTTAACAAGGGGATTTTGCTCTTGGCATGTAAATAATATGCATTGGAAATATCCAATTCCACTATGCAAACTTATGCCTGCCAAACCTCTGATATTACGGCATGAAAAATTAGTCAGAAATTCCTGGTATGAATGAACATACATGTTCAGTACATGGAGGTCGAAAACAGGGCGGAGGCCACCGCTGCTCTATGGTACTAAAACATTTTCAACAGGAAGCGTAGGCGTAGTTTTTTATTTTCTGATGCCTGTCTGTGTGGGTGTGCACCTGTTGCTCCTTCAAGTATTTTATTATCTGTGTCATTTCCAGTGTGACTTTGGTACTGTATCACCTTATTATACTTGTGGAAGGATATATTATTATCAGAGGGCTCATTCAAGAATTGAATGTAAGAACCAGGGAAAAATAATAATTATAAAGCAGTCCGTTACTAGAACTATACATGCTGTTTTTCTTCCCCTTAATATCTAAATACTGACAGTAATTTCTTATTGGAAGGAAAGGACTATTATTCTTATCATTAAGTCTGGTTTCCTTTAGGAATCTCCTATAGTCTTGTTTTATCAGTCTATAGGTTATCCTATCTGAATTGCATTGATGTGGGTGCATTGATGTGGGCTTGTTCTCCGGTAAAGACTTTATATTGCTTACTTTCTTTCAGTAAGTAGTCATATTGAGTTAAGTACTTACTTGTACCCCCAAGGATTGTATAACTGATGTTAATGTACAAAATGAGCCAAATCACAATGCAATCAAAGATATGTTCTACAGTTATCAGAACTCTTCTCATACCTTAGAAGTTACCTATGCATTAGGTACATCCACAAACTACCTAATTGTAAAAGCTGATCAAAGCCAAACAAACTTATTATTTATTTATTTTTAAAATAAATTTCTTTACATTAATTTGCCAAGTGAGTTGTTGGCTCAATTTACCATTTTTAAATAGTCCTTTCCCCAATTGAGAAGACAAAACTCTTTGTTTAACTTCAGATCTTTGAAATCTGTCTATTAAGTCCACACTTTTGAACATTTTAATTCCATCCAATCATAAGTATTTAAAATGTTAAAATTAAGATTTCAACACTAGACCGCTGGTCCACTGACCGTTAACTAGAGAACTCAGAACTCTGCTACACTGACTTTCTGTGTAAAAAGTGCCTGAACAATGCTTAGAGTTACACTTTTGATTATCTTTGCAGTATCGGTCACCATCTCGTGGTTTTCTTAGTCCAGTTGCCCAGAGCTAGGATTGACTAAAAACTCCGCCGTGGAGCATGACGGTACCGCCTTATAAGGAACGGTCAGAGTGGATGTCCACTCAGATATTAAGTGAGATTTGGTTTACATAATTTTATGGGACAGAATATTGCAAATAATTTGAAATCTGACTTACTTGGTGGTTTGACTTACTATTCGTGAGTCAAATATGTCCTATTGTGGTTTTTTCTTGTCCTCTAGCTGGGCGGGAACGGCTTACTTACCACCTGTGGTCCTGACTGTAAAGTTTGCCTCTCCATTGTCCTGATCTAATGTATCGGGAATCGGGACTTTACTTCTCTCCGTGAGAATACGATTCGAAGTCACGAATCGTCGCATTTTCACTTATTTAACTAACATATCCGTAACTTTGCACTTCCGCACTCCAAAATTACGTCGATACGTACGGGAAAACTTAAAAAAAATCACTTTTACCGAAGCGAAAAAAAGTTTTCGACCGGTGAGCGGGAATTTCACAAAACGCTATGACAGTTCAAAAGGGTTGCCATACATAGCTCATAAATATATGAAAAAATATTGGCTACCTCACCGGTGACAAACAGGTATATTACCATAGAGCAGGGATTAATAAGTACGTTCACAAAATCATCTTCATATCGACGCTGTGTGTTTTTAAGTAAACACATAATATTAACATTTTTAAATATTTCAAAAAAGATAAAAATATCATAGCTGACATTCTTCTTCTCTCGTGTCAGCACGGGCTATACGAAAATAACTCATGCTGTGGTGAAAAGATTAGCCAGTCAGCGAGGTTGGTAGCGGGGCTGACTGCCCAGGGTGCGCCGGACGTACTTAAGTCTCGTCACTCGTGGAAGCTCTTTTCATGCACCCCAGCTGCAGCAGCATGTCAGCTGACATGGGCATTGGGAACAGGGTCTTGTTTTTTACAAAGTCTACGTTAAGTCTAAAGTTTTTGCTAAGTCTAAGTTATGTAGCAATAGCTCGCCGTTAACTTGGTAATAATTATCAAACGACAGAAAGGTTACACAGTAAAGGAAATTTATGTCAAACGACATTATGCATAATACGACACGCTTTTGGCTGTTTCCTGAACAAGAACCGAAAAAGCTTTAAATTATTGTAGGGCAGTTCAGACTACACTATACTATTTTGCTACCTATATAGTAAAGCATATTGGGTCATAAGCTATAACTATAATATATAGCATGACACTCACACTATACGCTATATGGCAAGCCGGTCTACTTCATAAGTATAGCAAGATATTTGACGCCGATTCGTCGGGTGGCAGACGGGGTAGAAGTAAGGCGGGACGGGGACCGGATAATCGTACGATATAGCTCTGAGAATCGTTCAAGTTTATCGCGTACAGCAAGCCAATACATTATAGCATAGCGTTGTGTGAACGTGTTCATATAAAATGTACTTATGCTGAGCGATATCGTTGTGCTATACAATGTTTGCTATATGCTATGTATTATAGCGTAGGTAGTCTGAACTGCGGTTAACTATCTTACAACGTAATTTATAATAAATTGTTGAGGATAAAAATTCCGTACATTGGAAATTATTTTCTCGCAAACTGGCCTGGAGTAGACAGAAATAACGAACAAAACATTGACATCATTTAAAATAAACTTATAGCAATAAGTTATACTAACTGTTTAATGGATTACTTAGTTGTTATTGTTACGAGGTTATCTCCGTTGAAATGGAAATGCAAAACAGTTTTTTCGTGTGAATGATCTGTGTCATGCCGGAGAAAACACAGCCTTACACATTATACGTATAAATATGTAATTATGTATCTCGCGAGACCCAAATGTTTTGCATAAATATTCACTTTGTTTGTTTCTCTATATTCCCGTCACTCACAAAGTCACAATATTATGACCCAAACTGTGATAAATTAGCTAAAACCAAGTAAATATTCTATTAAAGTTTTATTTTTGTCCGCCATAAGTACCTACTTCATTAATTGTTCCCTACAAAAGTGCCCAATGTCCTTTGTTTTAATGATTTATGATAAAAAGAAACAGTAAAATAAATTAATAAAATAGATAAATTGCCAAAAACAATTAAAGATGCAGACTTTAACAATTTTAAGAAAAAAATAATAATACGTAAATGTTATTATTACACTCTGACAGATTATTTAAATGACAATTAACTCTGACAGAGACTTATTTAAATGACAATTACAAATTACCTAAGTATACCTTCTAAATTTTATTTTAATACTTCGAAAATACTTTAACCGTAATGATAATTTATTTAATCATTTATGTATTTTCATTTTAAAATATAAATATGTTTGACTTATAATTTTCTCTTTTATGACGTCTAATTTAATTATTTATGATGTTTGATTCTGTTCTACTGAACTATTTATTGTGATTTTGTGTGCTTGATGTTTTGCATGCCGCTATTCTCGTCAAAATACTTGTGTCAATATTTCTTTGTAACATCATTTGTCACAGTATTTTTGCAAATAAAGATTCTGTACCCCAAGTGTGAGTTTTTTTCGTTAACTACTGTAGTTGCGTCACGCCAAAAATGTATGCAATTAATAATTAATATGTATGCAAGTAACGCGCGAATAGTAGTTAGTGAACGGTGCGCCTAGAGACGCAGCCTAAATTTTCATACATTTTTGGTGTGACGCAACTACAGTAGTTAACGAAAAAAACTCACACTTGGGGTACTGATTCTGAGTATCTAAGTGAATTAAAATATTCTCCTTGATATTAAGAAAACAATTTGAGTGAAGGCAACAGGACGGTACCTATCAGGACATCCAGGACCAATGATCGAAACATTTAGCCCTCTAGCTACGGCCCTAAGTGGTAAAGGTTTTTACAAAAAAAAAACAAAAATCTGCTTTGGTTTGAAAATTATAATTTTTAAGTAAACAAAACAATTAGCAGAAAAACTTGTTTCTAAGAATATACCTAATTATAAAGTCACCGTAATCATAATATAATCGCTTCTGTCACTTAATTAACACTTATGCATAAACATGAATGCATATCAAGGGAGATCTGATCAGAGAAGGAGATAAAACCCTATCATTATTTTGTTACTTTTTCCTATTCATTCTATTATTAGATTCGTTGCCGTATAAAGGGCCCAAGATGAAACACAACCGGTAAAACGCGGTAATGTAGCTTATCTAATGGGAAAAGTAACGGAGCTTTTGGACGATGCACCAAAATACCGATTCCAATTCAGATTATTTGGATTATACATAGAGTGTGCATGTAACGTTGCCGGCAGGTAAATTTTTCGAAAAATGACCGGTTCCCTATTTTAAATAGACCGAAATAGAAAAAAAATAGAGAATAAACAAACTAGCATTATAAAATGTGCCCTACATTATTAAATACGGTCTGAGCCTCTTTGGCGCATGATAAAATGCTAGTTTGTTTATTCTCTATTTTTTTTCTATTTCGGTCTGTTTAAAATAGGGAACCGGTAATTTTTCGAAAAATTTATTCATTATTGTACATTAATCATCATCTCACCTTTGCTTGCTGCTCAAAGGCGCATGTTACGCGCTCAATATTTATCACGACATTTGAATCGCGGTCCTGGATCGTAATGTTCATTGAGGGCTTAGATCCATTGATCTAAGCAGATTATAAACAATTAAAACAATCAATAAGTCTTGTACATTTACATATTGATTATTTTGATTGTTTATAAGTCAATAAATATCACGTTAAGCGAGCACGATCCTAATATTATCGTGATAGATATTGAGCGCGTAACATGCGCCTTTGAGCAGCAAGCAAAGGTGAGATGATGATAATGTACAACTTATTTCAAACCTACAATAATGACGATATAGGAATCGAAATTCTTAACGTACGATTCACATCTGGCAAAGCGCGTCGAAGCGCATCGTGGCACGGCGGCGCGCAACGGTACGCTTCGGAGCAGATGAAACACGATGCAATAACGAATATTGAAATTTATCTGAAACTGCTAAAGTTCGTAATTTGCATGTGCTTTACGGCGAAATGCGCGAAATGCGCGAAATAAAACTTTTGGCAATTCTCTTCATTGTATTGTAAATTGCGTTTCCATCCATGTCGATGCGCTTCGCCAGGTGAGAATCGTACTTTACCCTTGACTTGATCCACATAGGTACCTACTCGCTGATAATGTTGAGTAGGTAACTTGAAATTATATGAGATTAAACGACACATCTCTCAGACTTAGGTAACCTCTTATTTATTCTATTGTAGAATAGATGTAGGTAATAATAGCATATGGATGCTATCATGCTAGCATCCTGTTTCTTCGCGTGAGGACAGCCAGTTTGCTCCACACCTAGGTTTAATGCGGCGGTCAAAAGGTGAAGTTAACACACAAACACATAGGTACAAGCAATAAACTTAACTATTTATAAAATAAAAGTATTATACCAACCAACTACTTACTTACCCAAAACACAACAAGATTATGAGTTCGGTACTCTCAATAATCTTCACAATTCACCAACCATTTTCCTAAACAACTCTACTAGAAATAGAAGTATTTTAACCATTTCATAAGGTATCATAAATTATTTGGTTAAAATTAAATGACCAATAAAGTCGGCTGCAAATGGAATTTTTTTTGTTGTGTAATCTAGAATATAGCAGTGGAAATCTCCATTTCGCGGCATTTTATGATTACGTTATGATTACGGTTCTTGGCTAAAAATATACGTGAACGTTGTCTGTCGAGGTCGATGGATTATCATAGATACACGTGTGCCTACCTACGCTGCCTTAACAATCTAATGTAAACAGAAACCAGAGCCTCCCGGTAGGTACTATTGAAGCAGAAATGAAATTGATTCTAAAACAAAGCGATTGTCATGAATACAATCAACAATGTTTTCTCATGCATGTGTTAAGACTAAAGAATGCATTAATGGACAAAGTAACCGGTCGCTGCAAGTTGTTTCTAAACCAATAATTGAGGACCTTCACACGGGCCTTTTTCTTTCGAATGCTGTGTTTGACCTTTAACCTAAACTTTCAGAAAAGTTATGTAAGTAATTTTCTGAGTATGAATCGTAACAATATTTTTTTCTAATTGTCACAGACATCGTATCCAAGATAACTATAGAAATGTAGGTACGCAAGAGTCGTTAAACTCTACCTAACTAAACCTATTACAATCAACCGCGGGATAGAAGCCTGTCCCAAATTAGGCCGGAGGCCCCCAACTCGTGGTTTTGTTTCCTGTTTTTATTTTGTTCAAGTTTAACATAAGCATTTAAGCCATTGCGTACCGCGATGCATGTGCATCGAGTCTACTACTGATCACAGAACACTTAAGTGTTTTTTGCTGTGTGATAAAAAATATTTGTAGTATTATACTTAGTACACTAGCGGTATTATAGTAACCTTGACTGACTATTGTTGACAAGTGCGGATTACAAAAGTTCACATCGATCTGTTGTTAACATGCTCGTACTTCCTACATAATGAGATAATTAATTATATCTACCTCTACATCCTTTTTCCCAAGTAGCTAAGGGTGGACTTTTAGCGAAAAAGAATGATTTGGTGGAATATTTAAAGATGGCACTATGTTGAAGTTGATATGTTTCAAAAGGCAACTTTTCAGACGAGGGATGTGAAAGTTTCAAAATTTCTGTGGACTTGAGTCATAACTTTTTCAGTGTTATTTGTATTGAAATGATTGCAAAAATATGTATTGTTTTTATAAATCTCAGAGACATAATATTATTTTCATCTTTTTTTGACTTATCAATTTAATATTATACGTCAAGTAATTCAATGTCAAGTAAAGAAAAACATTCATGTTCACGCTTAAACACCATGTTTAACAATTTGTTAAGCTAAAACTTATGTTTTAAACAAACAGTTTATTTACAAAAGAATTTCTACAGAATTTATTATCAGCTTGTGCCTTGTTTAAAAACGTAATGGTACGCTCGTTAATGGACAATCGCACTAGATGTAAATTATAGGTAATTTATGCGTGGCTGCTCTTGACTAGACACAATACACACATTTATGCGTTTTATACTATTACACAGAATTGTGCCCAGGCACATGACCTTCATACCTTAGAGATATTAAGCAACTGCGTGGGCAAGTTACGAAAGCTAGGCGATAAACTGTAATAACTTAATTGTTTTGGTGTTTTTATTTGTAAATATTCCAGAACAATCTTTAAAGACATTCTCTTCAAGCTATAGTTAATGAGAAATAAACTTGTTTTTTGTATGTAAAAGAATTGCCCCGCTCTAGGCTTACTCCTGCCTAGGGTTTTCGCCCCGGGTACCCGGAACCGGGAATTCCCGGGAATTTGGGGATTTTAGGACCCGGGAATTATTTGGCGGGAATCCCGGGTACCCGGGAATTACTTGAAATGATGATGAAAAATTAAGGGTCTGCACGTTTCCGAAGATTTTAGAGCATTTTCTGTCTCTCTTTCTTGTTTGGGATATTGTACAGCGTGGTGTGAACTTAGAATGGGGTAAATATATCGTGATGTCAGCAAACTGTAGTGTTGTTTCTGTCTAGTAAACAAATTCTAAACGCTTGATTATTTTCTGTGAATGTTTCATTTGTAGAAACTATTCACAATACTTATCTTTTGTGTAATTTCGAGACTTATAATGGAAATATACAGGGTGTAAACGAATTCGTGTAATTCCTTCAAACAGCGTGATCTACTCACAGAATAACCCTAAATGGTTTTTATTTTAAATACAAAATAGCTTTTTCAAAAAAAAAAGTTCCATTTTCGAGCCCTTTTTGCGCCCCGAGTTAACCGACTGCAAAGAACGATTTCGTGCTAGTCGTGCTAGCCAGCTGTGTCACCGTGGTTTCATTCATTGATGAGTGGCGTCGAAATGTTCCAACGAATAAATTTTTTATTTAGCAATTTTTTTTTATTTGTACCTTATTAGCTGGTTATGTTTCGATCACATATCGCTACCGCTAGAAAAAAAAACTTTATTTTTGTTTTTAATCAAGCTAAATCCCGTGCTTGGTCATTTTACACGAGTAGTAGATCATGTCGTTTTAAGATATTACACGAATTTGGTAACACCCTTTATATTCATTCACCCTATTGTTATTCCGTAATATTTTGCCATATTATATGAAGAGAAGACTTTTTTTCATTAAAGAAACTAGCGACGTCGCACAATAAATGACTGTAACTGTTCCTAGTTCAATTATTTAAATAAAAAGTGTAAGATTTTTTATTTTATTAAGAAGAGTCGATTGGTATGTTAGACAATTTATCAGTTTATCATGTTTAAAGTACTTTCACAAGTTTAATGTTGAAATATACGAGAAAAACTATATTTATACAAAAAACATGAAAATTCCCGGGTACCCGGGAATTCCCGGGAATTAAAAGAAAAAAATCCCGATTCTCGGGAATTCAAAAAGGCCGGGAACGCGAAAACCCTACTCCTGCCTGTATTGTGGGTGCGTTTACAGACAAAAATTGTACATGCGTAATGTGCATACGCCTAGACTAGGAATGAGGAAGTTCATGTATTTTTTTTATGTTTAGAGATTAGTGTTTATGAAAGTACTTGGTAATTTTAAATTATACTAGCTGTACCCTGCATGCGTTGTAATGCATTTTATCCTACTTACTACCTACCTACTACTTGCCCTCAGAAACAAAATCAAAATAGTAACAAAAAGTTAAAACCATTTTCATGCATGCGGTAATAAACAAATGGATAATACGGACATACTGAGATAATTACGTTTTTTTTTAAATATTAAAATTGCCCTTCAAAAGAACCTTCTCCTGACAATAACGAACACAACAAAAAAAAGTTAGCGAAATCGGTCGAAGGGAAATAGGGATTCATTTTTACTAGGTCACTAGATAAGTCTTGCAATACACTAGTTCTACTAATGGAGGGTAGTTACAAATATATATTTTTTTAAACTACAGTTAACATCTTGACAGTTCATATACAATACGTCGACATTATTCGTTTAGTTAGCTGAGTATAATTTTTCTAAATAAATAAAATGTGCGAGTGTTCTAATGACGAGTTGCGCGTTGTTATGCGATACAACTTTCTGCGTAAGCTGTCTGTAGATGAGTGTGTGGAAGAAATGAAAACTATTTTGGGGGAAAAGTGTCCACATCGCACAACAGTTTACCGATGGCATCATGAGTTTGAACATGGTTACTTTAATGTTAATGACGCTCAAAGATCAGAGCGTCCCGTTGACGCTACCGGCCCAGAAAACATGGCAGAACTGTCAAAATTATTAAAGGAAGATCGACGTATAACATATCAACAGATAGAGGAGATTCTGCAGATAAATGCACCAAACGTACACAAAATTCTTCACGATACCCTTGGCGTTAAAAAAGTTTGTACGCTATGGGTGCCGCACGACCTCAAAGTTGAAAAAAGGGAGGCTAGAGTAAACTGGTGTAAAAAAATGTTAAAAATGTACGCAAATGGTACTTTAAATACAAACAATAATATTGTTACTGGTGGTGAAACCTGTCTGTATTATTTTGATGTAGGTACCTTCAAAAACCAGGAATAAAGTTTGGCTGTTTGAAAATGAGCAAATTCCAGTTCAGGTGCGGAAAACACGTTCAGGTAAGAAAAAGATGATCGCTGTATTTTTTACTCGGCGGGGTATTTTGGAACGAGTAGTATTGGAAAGTCAGCGTACTGTAACCGCCTCCTGGTACATAAATGAATGTTTGCCCAAAGTTTTTCAAAAGCTTCAGGAAATTCGACCAAATTCGAGAATGGACACTTTGTATTTTCATCATGATAACGCTCCCGCGCATCGAGCATGTGATACGGTCGAAGTTTTGAATACCAGTGGTGTTAAAGTTCTTGAACATCCTGCGTACAGCCCAGACCTAGCTCTATGTGACTTTGTTCTTTTTCTAATCATTAAGGATTAGTTGAAAGGGAGGAAATTTCAAACAGATACTGAGCTTTTGGCTGCTTGGGATCAGACCTGCTCAGAACTCCCAGAAGCGAAGTGAAAGGACATTTTTGATGATTGGTTTTTACGCATGACTAAGTGCATAAACAGCCATGGAAATTATTTTGAAAGATTGTAAAAACTAAAGCTGTATTGCAAAACTTATTTAGTGACCTTTGTACTTACTAGCTGACCCGGCAAACGTTGTTTTGCCATATAAAATTTTTAATTTTTTTTTAATTTTTTTTTTGCAACATTTAGGGGGATGAAAAATAGATGTTGGCCGATTCTCATAGATACCGGATAAGCACAAAAAATTTCATCAAAATCGGTCATGCCGTTTCAGAGGAGTATGGCAACGAAAACTGTGACACGAGAATTTTATATATTAGATATAGATATATAGATTATTACATGCGACGATAATACCTAACATCTGTAGGCCATACAAATATTTGTTCTGTGCGGGATCAAACCCGCAACCCATTGCGCTGTAGCCAAACATTCAGCTACTGCGCCAATCGTGTCGTCTATTTTACCATAATATACATATTTTGATGATATCTTATAAAGTATAGGATGATTGTGGCTAGTACCTATCTATTTTCAGTATCCATTTCAATCAATCAAAACAGCTTATAACAGGCTATTGTTGCCCCACAGCCTCTCGAAAGTTGCCACACCACACTCGGTCCTTCTATTTATGTCCTATAAATTATGTAATTTAAATAAAACAATCTTAATTCAAAGAATACCTGTATCATGAACGGCCACACTCATCCCGATTTCGTCGAGTCAGAGCGTCTGGACGAATGGAATGGGTGTGTGAGCGTCTTATTAAATCTTTATGATGTGGTTATCATTAATCTCGACCGCATACTTTAGTTAGGAATGTACTAAATATTTTTTTAAACAGCCAGTCTATTGCAACCGGTTTTAATACTTCAAACAGGTCTCAGATGTCGCAATATCTGGACCATGATTTATTACGCTCGAGATCAAAATCAAGGTACCGATCCTTGGTTTTAATTATTGAATGCAAAAGTTTGAAACTTCGTTATGATTTTTTTCCAGATAAATATGACGTCCCCTTCAATCCGAGATTTCTACAAGGGGCGAAACATCCTGGTGACCGGCGGCACTGGGTTTATGGGAAAAGTGCTAATAGAGAAACTACTCTACTCCGTTCCCGAAATTGGCAATATCTACATACTGATGAGGCCCAAGAGAGGAAAGTCTGTCACTCAAAGAATAGAAGATATACAACGGTTGAAGGTAAGTATAATACAGCAATAAGCCCATTTTATTTATGTATCTAAGCATGGATCCAGTTAATTCACCAAGACATTAAGCACTACACATAACTCGTTCCCCCGCGCGTGGGTGTTAAAGACGACCAAAATATTACTTCAATAATCTGCTAATAACGAGAAATGATAAAAAAAAATGTTTGGAGCACTACTACGTTTTGCCCCGAATTACTAACTTTATGACTACTAATGATATTCTTATGTGAACTTTCCTTTCTTTTTCACGAGAGATGTTTTAACATATTAAATTACACCACAGATGTGTTACTTATTGCTAGAGGAAGTACTTACTTATCTTTACTACACAGGTATCTTATGTCATAGAAGAACCGTATTAACCAATATCTTTCTACGTTACAGCTATTTGAACGCTTACGTTCCGAAAATCCAAACGCCTTGAAGAAAATGAAGCCTTTGCAAGGTGATGTCCTATTCGATCATTTGGGATTATCTGAATCTGATATAGAAATGTTAGCAAATGAAGTGTCGGTTGTATTTCATTTCGCTGCTACATTGAGGCTGGAGGCTCCTTTGAAAGACAATGTTAACATGAACACCTGCGGTACACAAAGGGCATTGGACATCGCAAAGAAACTCAAGAAACTAGACATCTTCCTGCACTTATCTACGGCTTTCTGTTACCCTGACTACGAAGTATTGGGCGAGAGGGTAAGAGTTTGTTTTTATTTATATAAAACTAGCTGTACCCGGCATGTGTTGCAATGCACTTTTTCCTACTTACTACCTACCTACTACTCACCTGCTACATACCTTCAGAAACAAAATCAAAATAGTAACAAAAAGTTAAAACCATTTTCATGCATGCGGTAAAAAATGAAGAATATGGACATACTGAGATAATTTCGTTTTTTTTTAAATATCTCTTTCAATAGAACCTTCTCCTGACAATTACGAACACAACAAAAAAAACTTTGCAAAATCGGTCCAGCCGCGTGATGCCGTGACCAAGGGAAATAGGAATTCATTTTTTTATACATAGTTTAAAATCTATGTACGGTTATTACCGTCATCATATCAGCCTATTGCCGTCCACTGCTGAACGTAGGCCTCCCCCAAAGATCGCCAACCATCCCGGTCTTGGGCAGCCCGCATCCATCCGCTGCCAGCCACCTTTTTCAAATCGTCGGTCCATCGTGCCGCAGGGCGTCCCACACTACGTTTGCCCAAACGCGGTCTCCACTCTAACACGTGTCTGCTCCATCTACCATCTGTTCGTCTGCAGACATGGCGGGCCCACTTCCACTTCAGCGTGCTAATTCTACGCGCAATGTCGGTGACTTTAGTTCTCTGGCGAATGACTTCATTGCGAATTCTATCCACCAGAGAAACCCCGAGCATCGCTCTCTCCATAGCACGCTGAGCAACCTTAAATTTGTGGACCAGGCCCACGGTGAGTGTCCACGTTTCGGCTCCGTAAGTCATTACGGGTAGGACGCACTGGTTAAAGACCCTGGTCTTAAGGGATTGTGGGATCGACGATTTAAAGTTATTACGTAGCTTCCCGAATGCCGCCCAGCCCAAGCGTATTCTTCTGCTCGCCTCTTTCTCGAAGTTGTGCCGCCCCAGTTGTATAGTTTGGCCAAGGTATATGTACTCTTGCACAACCTCGAGAATAGCGCCATTTACGACTACGGGTCTCGGGAAGACATGACCATTGTACATGACTTTGGTCTTATCCATGTTCATCCCGAGGCCCACCTGTCTTGAAGAATCGCCTAGGCCGTTTAGCATCACCTCCAGATCCTGCAGAGACTCTGCCATGATGACAATGTCATCCGCAAATCGTAGGTGCGAGATGTACTGACCGTTGATGTTTATACCCCGTCCTTTCCAGTTGAGCGTCTTGAAAATGTCCTCCAACGCGCTTGTAAACAGTTTCGGAGAGATAACGTCTCCCTGTCTTACTCCTCGGCGCAGTTGGATTGGTTTTGTGCTCCTTTCTTGTACTTGGACGGTCATTGTTGCGGCCTTATACAGACACCTCAGCACCTCGACGTATCGGCAGTCAACGAGGCATCTCTGCATGGAGTCCAGCACAGCCCAGGTCTCGACGGTGTCGAAGGCTTTCTCGTAATCCACATACGCAAGGCACAGAGGCTGATTGTATTCCTCGGTCTTTTGGATAATTTGCCTGAGGGTGTGTATGTGGTCCACGGTGCTGTAGCCTTTCCGAAACCCGGCCTGCTCCGGTGGCTGGAAGTCATCAAACTTTTGTGCGAGACGATTCGAGATAACCCTCGAAAACAGCTTATAAACATGGCTCAGGAGTGAAATGGGGCGGTAGTTTTTAAGGAGCGTATTATCACCTTTTTTGAAGAATAATACCACCACGCTCCTGCTCCATGCCTCCGGTGTAATGCCTGTGTGGATGACGGAATTGAATACCTTTACAAGTTCCGTCAAAACAGGCGTTCCTCCTGCTTTGAGCAGCTCTGTGGTTATCCCGTCATCCCCCGGAGCTTTGTAGTTATGAAGCTGTCCGAGAGCTATTCTAATCTCGCCCAAGTCAATGTCTGGAAGCTCGTCTGTAAGGTGGCGTGTGAGTCTGGCTCGTGAATCATCCGCGCCGTGGGTCTGAGGCGGGCATGTTTTCTGGGAGTATAAGTCGCCGTAGAACTTTTCGACTTCAGCGAGTATCTCTGGCTTCGAGGTGACGGTGGTGCTCTGTGACGTTCTGAGTTTCATCAGGTGACAACTGGAGGCTTCAGGCTTAGCGAACACCTTTGAGCCTTTGTTCCGGGATATGGCTTGCTCGATGGCTCGGGTGTTCGCGCGCCGATTGTCGCGTCTGATCAGCTTCTTGACCTCCCTGTTAAGTACCTGATGCTCAGACGGTGTGGCATGCGTTAGTTCTCGTCGTTTCCTCATCAATTCCAGAGTCTCGCTGGTGAGTATCGACTTACGTCCATTTCTCACTGGTCGAAAGTGTTTATAGCCCACCTCGCGGATGATACGTTCCAGGCAATCGGTGACGTCGTTTATGTCCTCTGTAGTTTCCAACAAGGCGAATCGGTTCTGAAGTTCCAACTGGAAGTTTTCGCAACCAGCTTCGACCTGGGGCAGCGTTGGTCTAAGAGTCGACCTCGTTAAGCGCGCTCGTTCAATTTTGACATTTATATTCAGAGTGCCTCTTACTAGTCGGTGATCACTTCCGGTATTGACCCTGTTGATCACAGAGACTTCTCTGAATATCTGTCGCTTGCTAGACATAACGAAGTCGATCTCGTTTTTTGTCACGTAATCGGGGCTTTGCCAGGTCCACTTTCTTTGAGGCTTCTTCTGGAAAAACGAGTTCATCAGAAAAAGCCCCTGAGCCTCGAGAAAGTTTACCAGCATTTTTCCCCTGTGATTTCTGCGCCCATAGCCGAATGGACCTACCCTTGACTCGCCACTCTCTTGTACTCCCACTTTAGCGTTGAAGTCACCCATGATAACAGTGTAGAATGTTTTGGTACGAGTCATGGCTTTCACTATGTCCTCGTACATGGCCTCGACTTCGTCGTCAGGGTGTGCGGACGTTGGGGCATACACTTGTATAATTTTCAAGGCATACCTTTCTGTAATCTTAAGTACAAGGTATGCCACCCTTGCCGACACACTGCCTAATTCTACAATGTTGCCCTTGAGTGACTTGTGGACCATAAACCCGACGCCACCTTGGGATGGTTGGTGCCCTTCTCGGAAGTAGAGTAAGTGGCCACTGTCGAGGGTTATCGAGTCCTCCCCCTGTCTTCGGATCTCCGACAGTCCCACAATGTGCCACTTGATACGACTTAACTCTACTTCCAATTCAGCGAGGTGCTCGTTCAGTCGCAGAGAGCGTCCATTAAACGTCGCCAGGTGAAGGTTATGGTGTTGGTACCCTGCCGTCGCCCGGGGATTCTTAGCACCCCCCACCGCACCGTTACCGTGGCCGGTACCATGGCCAGGAATAGTGCAGCTACCGGGAACTGGGGGCCGTGAATCTATAGTGCTACTCATTGGGGGGGATTATTACCGTACATAGATTTTAATACGTATTTAATGCGTACGTAATACGTATTCGTTATTATTCCAGAAATAGAAGATTCTGATATTATTGCTTGAAAACTAAGCGTTGTCAAACCGGAAAGTATAGGTACCTACATTTTCAGCAGTATTGTGCGGATAATAAGCCAAGCCAAGTGACTCCGCCTGCTTGAATGTTTTTAAGGATGTAATTTCATCCTCGAATTAACGAATTATCTTTGTTAGCGAACAAAGCGAATCAGGGAAACCTACCAAAGGACATCAGGCAAATTTAAAAATAGTAAAAGAGTTAAAGCGGCTTTGCCTATGATTATTTCCAATAGCTAGATCGTAAAACCTGGAACAGTTAGGTACTATGAACATAACGTTGTAACTGCATTTCCTGAGCTGTAAATGGCTGTAATTGATATACCAAACAATAATTTACATTATAATTTTGTAATATCTACTTATATATTTTTCGTTCATCAGTTTTTATTTTCATCGTCAGTTTGTATTCGAACATCTTCCAGGCTATATTTTAATCTTTTATTTTGTAGATATAATAAATCGATTTAAAGATCGCGAAATATTGTTACGGTAATAAGTCTATTAGTTACCTACGCGTAACTTCATTTTTTGACCTTATGCTTGATATCCTTTTATCTACTTATTTACTTTCATTTAGCCGTCTACTTGATTAAATAAGAAACACCCAAACTCTCGTGTGATAATAGTTGTTAACTAATTAACATTTTCAGTTGCACGCACCGCCAGTTACGCCAGAAAACGTGATGAAGCTGATTGAATGGCTGGATGACAAACAAATAGCTCTGCTGACCCCATCACTACTTGGACCGCACCCTAATTGCTATACGTTTTCTAAACGCCTTGCAGAGACTATAGTTGAACAAGAATACCATGAGCTGCCTCTTGTCATCGCTCGTCCTAGTATCGGTATGTTCACAATAATGTACAAAACTAAGATAACTAATCGTTACGATATTTGCATGTTGGTAGTGTTGAGCATTAACCGGTTGCGTACCGCCCGTCGTCCCAGGACGACACTTAATTGTCTTATTTATTGTGTCTATAATTACGGTGATTGAGAGTTTAATATACATTTCTTAACATGCTAGAGGTTGCTCTACTTACTACTTACTAGAGGTTGCTCTACTTACTTACTAGAGGTTGAGGTACTGCATCGACGCGACCTCGCCCGCGTGGATGTCGTTTATCGCGTATTCCGTATTTTTCGAGATAAAAGTAGCCTATGTCCTCCAGGTTTCACACTATCTCTGTACCAAGTTTCATCAAAATCGGTTCAGCGGTTTAGGCGTGAAATCGTCACAGACAGACAGAGTTACTTTCGCATTTATCTAAACTAATTTTTGTCCTATAGTTGGTAGATTTCAAGGGGCTAGGTACCAGTTTAGCTAAATCGATCGTAGTTTTCAAGTTGAGTTCTTGTTATTTTTTGTGCCTATAGAGCAACGCGACCACCGACGCATCTATGGCTGCGTTGCTGGTAACGCTTCTACCTGAGTTCTACCATACATATTTGTATTCATATATTTTGTATTATAATATTTCAGTGTGTCCAGCGCTTAAGGAACCTATGCCTGGTTGGGTGGACAACCTTAACGGGCCAGTTGGCGTGATGCTGGGTGCTGGCAAGGGCGTGATCAGGACAATGCTATGCGACGGTAGCCTGGTCGCGCAAGTCACCCCTGTTGATATCGCAATCAATGCTTTAATTGCTATAGGAATGCTTGAAGGAAGTAGGAAGGAAAAGTAAGTGGTAAAACTTTCTAAGTAGGTATGGGTAGATTTCATAAAATGGAAAAATCATAAATTGTGAACAGACACAAATTCAACGCTTAATGTCGTTTTTAGAAGGATTTCTTTCAATTCCGGTCGGCAAAGTTGAAATTCGGAAGCATTTTTAATGACCATGTAATTTTAATAATTATGTTAAATAAGTAGTGTCGTTTGTCGTTCACATCATTTTTCGCAATTAATGAATTGATGTGACTTGGTGCAGGGGCCCAATTCTCCTAAAATAAATTGTTGCCAAACGCAATCGAACCAAAACCGTCTAGTTATTGTTTTCGAAAACTTTCAAAATGATTGATTTTGTTTTTTGTGTCAAACAATTTGATAGTTTTTAAATTGAGGACTGTCTCAATATACGGTTCGGTCTTGGTTCGGTTGTGTTTTATCAAGATTTATTTTAGGAGAATTAGGCCCCAGGTTGGCAATCTCACACGTCATCTACAAGTTTTTTTAGCCCTCTGAATAAATAAATTTAACTTTCAGGCCAGAATCAATACCAGTCTACAATGTGAACAATGGCCATCAGAAACCAACGACGTGGGGTGACGTGCTCACAGTAGCTAAGCAGTATGGTCGGCAGTATCCCCTCTCATGGCCACTCTGGTACCCTAATGGCGACATCACCACAAACCCACTTCTGCACGAATACAGAAGAATTTTTTACCACTTAGTTCCTGCGTATCTTATCGATTTCCTTTTGTTTTTACTGGGGCAGAAAAGACTGTGAGTTTATCCTACATTTCATTCATAATTTGTGAATTTGATTTTTAAGCGTTAGTCCCATAATATACCTATTGGATTAATCTACTCACTCATATGTAGAGATACATATATGGTTTTCACACAAAGATATTGAAAAGTAACCCCAAGTTTTAAACACAACTACAAAGAAATATCTATTGGTACCCTTAATTCAGACCAGCAGTATTGGAAATTTTCTGTACCAGACTGAATTATCTGTCCTAAATTTTTCGAATATTTTGTATCCACAGTTTGGTACGAATTCAAGAAAGAATATCCCAAGGTTTGGAAGTGCTGCAATATTTCACAATGCGACCATGGAACTTCCCATCTGCTAACTACGATGCGGTTCATGGGAAACTGAGCAAAGAAGAGCAAGTTATTTTCAACACAGACATAACCAATGCGAATCGCGACGAATATATGAAAATGTGTGTAGAAGGCGGCCGCGTTTTCTGCTTGAAAGAGGATCCAAATAAGACCACCATCAACAGGTCTTATCACAATTTGTAAGTATTTCTCCTGTTTTCTCTCGACTGCCTCGTTGTTCTAGTTCTCGCAAGCGCGACTGCTGAACGTGGAGAACTGCGTGCAATTCCGAAGTCAGACAGTGTTATTGGGTTTTTCAGTGTGGAATTTCTCAGTAGCAGCCAGGCAATAGGCTCACCCTCTATTACATGGGACTTTAAAATAACGGCGAAATGAAGGACCCAAATGAGAGTGTACTATATCCTCTGCCCAAATTTTTCGGGGAATACAGGCATGATGTTAGGTTATTCTCCTGTTTTCATGTAATCACTTAGTAGGATAATTTATTTTATTTTATTTATTTAATTCAGGCATCAAGGCCCATAGAAAATACATATTACAATACAATAATATAAAATACTATACATAAACAATATAATTATCTTAAAAACTATTTCACACATGAAGTCGGCGTCGTGTGTCGCGCGGTGTCGGGTATCCGGCCTCGGAATCGCCGGAACACTACACCTTTCGGCCAAAATTCTTCCTTCGTGAAGGTCGACAGATGTTCAGTCGGCACCCTCACCACAAACGAGTTGAAACTCACGCTGTGGCGAGACTCCAACCGCTCGACCCTCAGAGTAAGCTTGGTCTTGATGCTGATATACTCTACAATCTCCGCGACCTTTGTAGAGTAATGCAACCGGGATACGTACAGTGGCGTCACTGGTACAGCAGGACGCAGCAGGAAATTCGGCCCGCTCGGTGCAGTACCGCACTGGTTGCGACAAGCTAGCTTCCTCTTCTTCTTCTCTACCTTGATAAAGCCATCTTTGTCGCACGTATCGTTTTCAATGTTACGCTGTGGCATATCCTTGTGAGTAGATTCACAGCGCCTCTGCTTACCCCCTTTAACTTCATGCCGCTTGGGTTGCGACACAGCCGGTTTGATGGCGGCGACAATATCAGCGTAGGCACATTTAGGGGTCGACGTACCTACACGTGTCGTTACCTCTGCCGGTGTTGAGGCAGGGACGGCGGCGGGACACGATGCATCGCACACAATATTCGCCGACTCAAAACTGCCGATGGAAGCATTTCGCGCCCCGCGACGCATGTTCACATTGGAAGCGTCAGGTGACCTACTTACGGAAACAGCCTTGCGTAACAATACTACTTCGGCACGTAAATCACCTATGGTGTTATCCGACGCCTCCAACTTGGACTGCACCTCAGCCAGGCTCGTTTTAAGGGATGTGATGTCCTTCAACAGCCTGGTAACGTCAACGTGGTCGAATGTGACAGGGGGCAGCCTATGCAGCTCCTTTGCCACGAAAGCGGGCACGTCGTCCGGATCAGTGACCTTTAACAGGGTTATGATGTCCTGGATACTCTTCTCCGTTCCATCCCTCCTGCGGGATGGCATCTGCTCGATCTTTCCAAGCGTCTGGAATAGCAGCATCTTGCTACTGCTTATCTCATCTTCTTTGAAATTCGACTTGCATATCTGCAAGATGCTCACTTCGTCCATGGTATCGATGGCATGTTGTATGAATGCCAACAACTCATTGGCTATAAGCTGCTGTGAACCCATAGCTTCAATGACGGGCAGCGGCTAAACCGCGCAATACGTGTACTAAATATTTGTACTGTGGTAACACGTCCGTATCCGAGCGCGCATCGCACTGCACTGCAATAATAAGTAGCATTCTATTTAGCTTAGTGCAATCTATTGCTAGACCTCATTATATAGCAGGATCTTGCTTTTTATTCAAGACAAGGGCAGTTCTGATGCTGCTGTTTATAACGAGTTAATTCAGACAGTCAACTTATTAACTCGCCATATTCTTTCGGTCTTTAGAGCATCGATGGTTAACATCCAGCTTCAGCGCCTGTCGTTATGATTGACGCTCAGTAGGCCTAGCACGAATATTTTGACGTATAGTAACGTAAACGTAACGATATTATGAGTGACTTGAATTTCAAATACTCGTTTCGCTTAATAACATTTAATTAAATTGAAAACTTTATTCGTATCATGTATGATACAAATTGTGCTTGTTGTATAAATTTAAACCAAAGTGCTATAGGATAGTTGTATTTTCGATTCAAAATTCACTCACGTTAACGTTACGTTTACGTTATTATACGTCAAAATATTCGTGCTAGACTGCTAGGCCTGGGGCCATGTTTGGTGAAACGTAGGTATTTCGTTTCACATATATTCGCAGGGACGGATTTCCCTATAAGCCAGGTAGGCCCGGGCCTAGGGCGCAAAATTTGGTGTTTTTTTTTTTTTTCTCGCCTTTTGATTGCCTAGTGAGTTTTATCACGAATATATTAGGTACGGTAAAAGAGAATTTGTGAATAACGATTCATTGTTACTTACAAATAGAAATGGTAAGCATCAGTATTTGAAACACTGATTGAGATAATTTTATGATTTACTGACTTTCGTTGCTTTTAATTTAATTCCTATAGTTCGTTTAATTTTTCGTGATGTTACTATGTCAGAATTTTGCCTACCAGTAATTCAAGCTTTTTCAGGGTTTTTGCCATTAACATATTCGCAATTATAACTACAAGTACCTACTGAAACTGTAAACTATGCAACGGCCTAATGCAACTTGAAGGCAATTAGGATGTAATCAGTGCAACTGCGTTACAACTGCCGACTGGATGTGCAGCCCACTTAAATTGCGGTTATGATTAAACTAAGTACAAAATTGACACGAAATATGTTACACCAAGCGCGTGTTATTAACCCTCCAGCGCTGTATCAAAGTTTTCACAGGTGTTGGATCGTAGATTCATATTTTTTATTGTCTTAATTTTTAAGGTTTTTTAACTGATTTGGTGGCAACTATGTAAAGCTACAAAGCCTAAAAATGCCGTAAAAGCCCCCCAGGACAGCTATAATTATGTAGGGTTCTTCCCCCTTATACCCCAAAACAGCTACCACTACCTACAAGGTTGTCACTGTGATTGAGTTATGTCTTCATGTTCATACACGTGCCTTCACGCTCGGATAGGTTCACAGAAGGCGCGAACACTAAAAAAAAACCCCACCAAATTCTACCGCGCGCCCCCTAAATTTTGCCGCCCTAGGCCCGGGCCTATATGGCGTATAGGGTAATCCGCCCCAGCCCGGGTACGTAGAAATGGTCCGCAGAGACCATCTAAAAGCAAGTAAAAAAAAAAAAAAAATTATAATTAATCTTCTTTGTAATTGAATTTCGTATAACTGTCCACCAACACAGAACGGCACATTTTTTAACTCATTACTTATTTTACAATTCATTGTTTTATGTTACGTTTTTTTCGTGGAAGGGAACGCAATCTTCATCGACGCATCGTCTTCGAAAATGCCGGAAGTGACATCAAAATCCATATGAATAAATCTTTAAATAATCTTTTTTTAGCAAACTGTTTGATTTCTTACTGCGGTTATGTTAATATGTGGGATTTCTGCTTGAATAAAGCACAAGAAATAATTTAATTTATATGATTTTGTGGCTAAAACAGAGATGTAAACAAAGCAGTATCTTGGATTATGACGTCACATTATGACCGCGACAATAAAGGACGTTTGAACTGTAGAAGAAAATTGTTGAAGTTTAATAATTGTTTTGAGCAAGAAATAATAGTACCTAACATTTGACTTTTAATACTTTTCTTGGGTTTACATTAATGTGCTTTATTGATTAAGAGAAAAAAAAAGTTACATGCATATTCCCTATTGATAGACATAACCAGATTATTTTTTATTTGTTTCAGCCTTTATGTACTGGACTGGTTCGTCAAAATTATGTTCTGGCTTCTGGTGCTGTCCTTCCTGGCATCTTGGTTCGACTCTGTCAAAACAATCTTCTCCTACGGAAAACCAGTTGTCAAGCACCTACCTTTCTTGGGAAAAGTAATTTGCAAAAATGAAGAATGCTAAATTAAAGTCTCTTCGTTCCGGTGAAGGATCTAAGTTATAGGTATACGTGTTCGTCACATGGACTATAAATAGAAATAAGTTCTTCGAAATAAAAATTAAAGCAATATTTGACACAGAGTACTCAAAGCCTTATGACATTGGTATTTAATAAAAGTATTATTTTATATTGTTATATGTAAAGTAGTAATGTTGTTACATACACGATACATAACCCTGAATTGGATGACACCACATGGCTGCCGGGTAGTAGCCAAAATTGCTGCATAACTCAAATTAAGCCATTATTAAATATGAGGGTAAACGGATAACCTAAAGTTGTATTTTTTTAAGGTACAAGCCCGAGAGTGGCTGCAGACCGCAAACTGTAAAAGTAGTATCGCTTGCGGTGCGATCTGCGGCTGCGGTCTGCGGTTGCAGTTTTGCAGTCGCTATCGGAATAGCACCTTTAAAGTGCACACCTTAAAGGCGCTATTCCGATGGCGACTTGCGGTCTGCGGTTACAGTCTGCAGTTTGCAGCCCATCTCGGACTTGTACCTTCAATTAGACGAGGTGTCAAGTGGCAGGCCCAGCCATTGTCTTTCATTTTACTTCATTTCATTAAAAATACAACTTTAATCACGGGGGATCTGAAAGATCTACCTTTTGCAGATAAAGTTACCATAAGATTTAAGTAGGTACAAGGTAGTACATCCAATTTTCGAAATCCTTCATCATTCGGGCATTCGGTAACCTAACTGTAAAAGGCGAAAACAAACTTTACTCTTATGATAATAGTATCTGGTAGCGGGTAGGTAAGTTATCATTTATCTAGCTACAAAAAATATAAGATTTAGGAGATGTAAATTCAGTTTCTATAATATTGTTTGATACAATTAAATTAACAGTTGATATAATATTTAAACACTTATTTTCTTTCATTTTTATATAAAGTGTTTATTATAATATGAGTACATAAGTAATAAACATTTTATATAAAAATTTTAAAAATATTGATCACGTGATATAAAACTCTTATGTATAGTATAGCCTAATATTCTTCTGGTATAACATTTGTTTAATAGAACCAACAGACTTACTTAATAATTATGAAAGATATTATAAACGTCTGACAGATTGTCAAGCAATCAGCCAAGGTCAAAAGAAAACCAAGGTGAAGTCAGTTTCCTTGACTATTTCTGAATGACACACGGGCACAAGAAAAACCACTCGAATGTGAATGGGAATGGTGGACTTCGGATCTCAACCAACCGAGTTGGGGTACAAGTCCCGAGCTCCCTCCGTTCCAAACGTCCTCTCCTATAAAATTATCATTTTGTATAACAAAATTATAACTTAGGATTAGTATAAGTACCCCAAGAGTTTTATATGACATGATATTAAACCTTATGTTACGTTATGGGAAATGATATTATAGAAAACGGATGTTAGAACAAACGAATGTTACATTCAATGAAATTATGTAAATTGCTGATATATCTAATGTTTATTATAGGTACATCATTCATTATGAACGTTATTAAAATGTAAATATACATGTTATTATACGAAATGAAGTGTACCCCTTGGTAGCACCGTTAGAAAATAAGTAAAGCATGTATGGGAACGAGGCAATACTTACCTAAGTATATATATTATAATTTGATTTTGTTATAAGCGTCACACACATGCGACATATTGATTAACTCTCCAACAGACACGTACTAAACGATTATTCTCACTCGCCAAAGGATCGCAAAGGGCTGCAAACTATGACTTTTGAAGGAACAAAATATTTGAATAAGTAAGCTGTTTATGGCTAAATTTCGGTGAACATGACCTCATCATAGGTACAAAACGACAAAGTTTGTAAGTCGGTCAATCGTTAACCAGATGCTAGAAATTAAGTTAGCTATTTGGAATGTAATTATTTTGTATCGAATGGGTTGGTTGGTATTAATTGGTTAAGGAATGTGATCGCAGACTTGTGGCAATAATTTTTCATATATTAATATTATATTATTTGAATGTCAGTAAAATATGTACATAGATGAATAAAGGATAATTATATTATTTGCTTCAGATCTTATTTACTCAGTGGTTAAACTCAGAAACTTCGTTTTTGTGGGTAAGTATACAATGAAACGTGTAAGTACTTAAACTTGAATTTAATTATTCGGATAGTAAAATGGTATTGTTATAAGAATATTATTAAACTTTCTGCTCAATACAACGTAGCGTACCATGACCATAATAGGATTGTATCAGGCACGGAAAAACGGACGCTACAATGCCTACTGCAACAGATCAACCGTGTTCTATTTTCGTAAACAAATCGTATGATGATCGTATCCTATGCGGTACTCGTTCAATTGGCGTACAGTGCCAGTTCTACCTATTGGTTTTTCTACATTTTCTTATTTCGCAGTCGTGCTCGTGTTGCGCGGACGCGTCTTCAATAGAACTTACAATGTATTTATTATATTTAACTAATTTTAAAAACGGATGCATCCGCAAGTATCACTAATCAGCTAATTTATATAGAAAAAAAAATACTTATGTATGTCAACTATTCACGTCACTATGATCAAAAATGCCATTATAGCCAGAGTTTGATTAATTAACATGAAAAAAATCATAACTCGAAAACTACAAAAAATTGCGGAACATACATGGTGGTTGATTTGGGTACCTCAAACGGACTACCTTTGGAATTCCGCTTGAAACTACTTTTTGAGACACGCTTTAAAGCATATATTAGCAAATATTGTATAGCACAACGATATCGCTCAGCATACATTTTATATGGACACGTTCACACAGCGCTATGCTATAAAGTATTGGCTTGCTGTCTTGCTGTACACGGTAAACTGGAGCGATTCTCAAAGCTATAACATCGTACAATTTTCCGGTCACCGTCACGCCTCATTTCTACCCCAATCGCCTGACGGATCGCCGTCAAATAACTTGCTATACCTACACAGTATACCGGCTTGAGATATAGCGTACAGTGTGAACGTCATGCTATATAGCTACCTATAGCTTATGACACAATATGCTTTACTTTAGCGAAATAGTAAGCGTAGTCTGACTGAACTGCGCTATAGGGTTAACACTCCGTTAAACGCGCGGGGCACAGGCGTGCCCCAGCCATAGATTTTTGCGTATTATAACTTAAAAAATCGACTTAGAATCTCGCCGCGTTTAATAGCTGCTGCTAGGGCCCTTGAGAATACGTCAGTGTCGCGTCGGCTGCGTCGGCGCACGGAAAATCTTTTTAGTAACGCTTTAGTGCTCCTGGGGCACGCCTGTGCCCCGTGCGTGTAATAACGTGGTTATTTGACGTTTGACCGAGGTAAGGAGTTTTACTTATTTTCTTCAATACTTATGTATTTTTTTTAATAACATTATTTAGAAATGTATATAAACATTATTTACTTCTGTTATTGTTGTGATAACATTTGTATTCTGCTCATTTTGGGTACTTATCGATCGAAATGGCTAACAAAGAGTAGGTATCAGATAATTGACTGACTCCAGGAATCCGACGAGGAAGAGCAGGGTGATGTAGCAGACCTGTTGAGTAGTGAGGATGAGGAAGGCCACTGCATAGAAGACCCACAGTCGGAAGCGAAAAATGATGAGGAGGTCCAGGTTACATCAAACTTAGCAGTCTTTCTCACAAAAAGTCTGTCCACGTCGTCGGTTTCAGATGAAGATGATGCTCCATTATCAGATTTAACACGCAAAGTATAAAATGATCCCGATAGGTCACATATTGATGACTAAAATCTTAAATTTAAAGTTCCCAAGTTGATTTTCCAAAGTTTTGTAGGATGACGAAAAAAGGTTTTTATTTTTTTATTTTAACTAAGAAGAGCCATATTTTTTGTTTTTGTTATAGATCTCAATAAAGACTAATTACGTAAAAAAATATAATTATTATTTATTACTACCCCGTTATCTAAAAATTCATCAATTACTTTGGGGCACAGGGGTGCCCCGCGCGTGTAATCGTGTAATTATTAGAGGCGCGTGAAACGGAGTGTTAACAACGCGGAGTTTAAGCAGCCCCAATGCGGTTGGGCGCCTGTGTCCACCGGTTTGACAACGTGTCAATGTCATGCACGGCGCTTACCGCTACCTGCAAAATATTCATTGGCGGTCCGATGTGTGACTGACACTGGCACGGCCACCATCAGGGATTTCAATTTTGATAACACAGTTAAAATTTGTCGCTAATTACGAAATTCATCGCCAAATATCAGAATTTGTCGATCACTGGTTCAAAAGTTATAAGTGGCCGATCTGGAGGCATCTCCCCAGCTTGGCCCAATTTGAATCTCAAAAGCTAGGGCACCTAGCGAATATCTGCTTTCTCCCAAATTTTGTCGCTAATTAGTCGTAATTTTTCGCCAAGTCACAGATTTAGTAGGTGTGTATAGGTAGGTAATTAAAAAGATCTTAAAGAATTCAATTTCTCCGGTCTTTTATGTATAAAGTTTGACGAAAACGCGCGTCGACGGCGCGTAGAAAAGACGTCGTGTTTGTAGGGCCTTAGTGGGCGTTGCCGCGTTCTGATAAAAATAATACTTTTTGCATGATTGTGGAGATACGGTAACAGTCATAATAAAATCCGGTGTAGCGGGTAGAGACCTGTTTTCATTATAGATTATTTGTTTAAATTGGGCTTAGAATAAAACACGGTACATGAATTATATTATATAATAGTATGTATATTTAAAATATTATGTAAGTTTTATTTTTTGTTTGAAAGTAAAATAAATTTTGGAATAAATAATAAAAAAATCATCAGCTTCACAATAAAGATATGTGATCAATCTCAATAACATTCGCAAAAGCATAAAATAATAGTTATCCTTATGTATATGAATCCATGATTAAGATAACATGATTTCTTTCTTACATTCATAAATAGGTAAGCTTACAACATAATGTTTACACAACACATAAATTTATCAGTGCGCAAGCAACTGTGTGAAGTAGTTATTGTTTTTTCTACTGTGTGGCGTTGCAAATGTCAATGAACTCTGGTTTAAGACTAGCACCACCGACGAGGAACCCATCGATGTCAGGGCAGGCGCCCAGTTCCTTAGCGTTGGCGGCTGTGACGGAGCCACCGTACTGAATACGCACAGACCCGGCTACGTCAGCCGACACGTTCGTTGATAACCAGTTACGCAGGGAGGCGTGGACGTCTTGCGCCTATGAAACAAAAACACATTCAGCCATATAAATATAAGTAAGGAAAGAACAAATGAACTCATATAATTCGGGAATATGGACATTTTCAAAAAGCTTTTCATTAAAACAGTCCACAAAACTGTCACTCTTAAGCACCAAATCCATTAAGGTACAAGTCTGAGACAGGCTGCAGACTGCAAACTGTAAAAGTAGTATCGCTTGCGGTGCGATCTGCGGCTGCGGTTGAAGTTTTGCAGTCGCTGTCGAAAAGCACTTTTAAGTGCACACCTTAAAGGCGCTATTCCGATGGCGACTTGCGGTCTGCGGTTGCAGACTGCAGTTTGCAGCCCGTCTCGGACTTGTACCTTTAGCATGTATTGTTGCCTAACCGACTTCCAAGTGTGGACACACCTGCAACAAGTCGTCTTCTGCAAGTTTTACGAACTGAGCGACCAATGGAGTGCAGTAACTTGCGCAATAAATCTTGATAGTGTATTTGGCGCATTAGGCTTCGTCCTAGCAGGGCAGTACGAGCCATTGCGTCGCGTCGTGCATTGAAGCGCGTGTTAAAGGAGTGCGTTAAGACGCAGTGGACGTGGCCTTCCAGCTACAATGCAGGACTTATTTCTACTGCAGTCAAAGCGATCAAAACAAATTATACACGCCCCTCTGTTAAGCCGGGTCCACAGCGCCAATTTTCTAACATGTTATTGTGTTTTTGCGAACAAAACTGTTAGGCCACGCCCCTATTCGGTTAGCAAACAATGTTAAGCCGGGTCCGCAGCGCCAATTTTGCTAACAAAACTGTTAGGCCACGCCCCTATTCACACTAATATAAAGCCGGGTTCGCTGCCCCGAGTGTTCGTGTTTGCAAACAGGTTAACATTGTTTGCTAATATTCAGTTAGCAAACAATGTTAACCTGTTTGCAAACACGAAAACTCGGGGCAGCGAACCCGGCTTTAGATGCACTGTTAACGTAAGCCATAATTATAGAAGGCATATTGCTCATTATTTTCGCGACGCATTGTAACGCAACGCCTAGCTAGAACGAAGAGTTAGTTCATATATCAAAATACGCTGGATGATGTAATTTTACACCGTACTGATAGAAGTGATTTATTTAACAGCTACAATTATGTGTAATATACATACAGTAGATAAGCACAAGACAGATAAAAACTGCATTGGTTGGTATGGCAGCAATAAACTAATAATTAATTATACCTAACAGTAGTAGTCATATCAATATGATTAACTTATTCAATCAGTAATGTGTATATCACTGATCTTTGATTACAGTACTATATAATCAAAGTCATTAAAAATTGATATTGCAATATGACACAGTTCAAAAAGTTTAATGACGAAATGAGATTGAAGGATGACTCATTCACCTTTTCTTTTAAAAGCACTGAAAATTTTCAGTCTATTTGAGCAATAAATATTTCATTATGATATTTGGTATATTTCAGAAGTAACTATTTCATTATGATAATAATTTACCTGCTGAGGAGAGGCAGTCTTGCCAGTGCCAATGGCCCACACTGGCTCATAAGCAAGTACAACATTGGCCCAGTTGTTGCCTATTGCAGGTATGAGGGCTTTTGTCTGCCTGAAAACTACTTCCTCAGTTTTGCCGGCCTCCCTCTCTTCAAGAGTCTCACCAATGCACGCGATGACCTTCAGACCAGATTCAAGAGCGTGGGCAACCTAAAGAAACAACGAAATATTACATGTTATTTATTTAATTATAGACAAGCAGCAATGTTGCTGATACGTCTATTTCACACAGTGTTGAATGTTCATAGCAAGTGCACACGTTCACATGTTAACTTGAAATAATAAAATGATTTGGAGGATTGTAGGTATTAAAAACTTACTTTTTCTGCAACAAGCTCGTCTTTCTCTCCAAAAATTGTCCTCCTTTCTGAATGCCCAAGAATGACCCAATTGGCCCCAATATCCTTAATCATGGCTGGGGAGATTTCACCTGAAGCAAACAAAATAAATTTGTAGCATTCTGACCAAAACAGACATTGGTGCCGATTGTTGTGCACAAACTTAATTAAGGCTATTGTCATCTTTATTATTGTGATAAATTAGAAAGAGACAACGTAAATAAAGAGCTGTCAAATTTAGTTTAACTATAATTTCCATACAAAATTTAGATGACAACTTTTAAGCGTAAACTAATTTGACATCTCTAACTTAGTTCTTATCTATCACTGTCCTTTTCTCTCGCTGTCTGTTAGTAAAAGATAGCAATTCTCTAATTTTAATTTAGTTGGTGAACAACAGAATCAGCACCATTGCCTAAGAATGTCTTGATAATTTCTTACCAGTAAAAGCACCCTTTGCAACTTTCCAGCAGTTTTGTGCGGCAACATTGATTGTACCAGGAATAATGGTTTGAACATATGATAGGTAGATCGCTGGGACGCCCACTATGATCTGCATAATATAAAATAGTGTTAAACCATGTTGCATTAGTTTAATGTAGTCTGAATCAAGATCATAAGGTTCGTAAATAAATATTTTACCTCAACATTGGGATCCAATGGGCCCTTTTTGAGAGTCTCAACAATATCGGTTATTTGTTTCTTATCACCGTTCATCTTCCAGTTGCCTCCAACAACAAATTTGCGTCCCATTTTGCTGATATTTTATGTCTGCAATTAAAATATAGAATAGGATAACACTGTACATAATACAAGGAGAAATATTCATGTTTGAGAATATTAAAGCCTTGTACGGACTATGTGTTCCAATGTACGCATAGTCGGTTATGCGTACGCAGGAACGGTTAGTCCGTACAAGGCTTAAGACAGGCACCTCCATACTATTACTAAGTGTTTCTGTGTATGCGTAACTGACTATGCATACATTGGAACGCTTAGTCCGTACAAGCCTTAAGAGTTTACAGAAGTGACAATTATTAAGGACTAGATGTTCTGCCTAGCTTTATCCCACCTACGTTGGGGTCAGCTTCCAGTCTAACGCGATGTGGCTGAATACCCGTATTTTACATGGAGCGACTGCCATCAGACCTCCGCAACCCAGTTACTGACCAATGCTGATATCCTAAAGATAGACTGGTTGTCAGACTCTCAAGCTTGTGATGATGATGTACCCGAAACAACTGTCAGAGGTATTTGTTTGACGCCCGGGACCAACAGCATAACATGCACTCTGAGGCAAGGAGGGATCTTGATGTGTAAAGAATAGGTCACCCACTCACGTAACTATTCACACTACTGCTTAATAATTAGTACTAGTTAAGAATCTTAATGTAGTTAACAATATAGTTGCATGTATCAGTCATTTGTTTGATTGTATATTTTAAGCTTAACATAATTGATAGTGCTATCGTTAAAACTTGGCTCGCTATTCTCAACGACATTGACTCATGACCCGTTTGACCGCGTTAACCTAGAAATTTTATAGTGAATCATTAAAAATAAAACTTTTAAGTTATGAAACGGATTGCGGGATAAAAAAATCGACACTATCTACCGGTATCACGTAATAAACACGAAATAAGGCTAGTTATATCCTCATAACTCTACGATAGAACTCTTTACATTTACGTAGGGATATATTGTAATTTATCCAGTTCATGGAAATGGACAAGGGACAAATTTTTGATAATTTACAGAAAACTATACTGTTTTTAACATTTGAAACCGCAAAAAGCAGTACCTTCATTAATTTCAATTTAATAGTGATGATAATAAGCCTCAACTAGGATGAACAAGTAAATAAAGTTAAGGACAATGAAAGGGTATAAGTCTTTAAGGTATCTTATAGAATTAACATTTACCTGGCTTTGTAATTAAAGATTTTGAATAACTCACAAAACTTCTTCAGCGCTAGCGGGAAACTGAGGCCAATGCTGTAATGGGATGAAACCTATTCTCTTTGTTAAGAAATTAAAATCAATCAACTATCTCTCAAGTAGACGTTGCGTATTGAGTTATTGACCAATGGCATGAAAAATACTCACTATCCTCGTAAGATTTTACCCAATGACAAACATTCAAATGAACAGCGCTTGTTTTGTAACAAAGAAAACAAACGAATAGCTATGACCTCTGTGACATTGAGATTGTGTTCTTAAAGACTATGTATAACTGGAATCAAGTCTTTTAAGTCGGTAATATTTGATTGAGAAATAAAAAAATCTTGCATTTTCAACTTCATAGAGTGTAACTGAATAAAATAAGTCACACAGTAAAAGTAAATTATAATTTGTGCGGTTGCATTTTCATTCTTGTAATTATATTGGCGGATTATTTGTTTCGTATTTTTGTTTTAGTAGGTTTATAGAATAGTACCAAAGTATTTGTAGGCCGTCTTAGTAAGATTTCATTTGGCCTTTCATATTAGATAGGTAGGTACTTAACTTACGGTCGTGAAATAGTTGACAGCCCTATGAAAGTAGGTAAGAATTTTGAACTCTGTTAGGAAACTTTCATTCTGTTCGGTTTATTTATTCATGTGACCTTACCCTGGTCACTCTCATGCGCGCAAACATTCGTAGGTACATTGTACGAATGTTTGCACGCATGTGAAGGGCCGTCAGACATTCATTCGCAAATTCGGTGGATAAGCAAATGGATTCGCATATTCAATATGCGAACCCATTTGCGCTTCCTCTTATACTTGTTTATAAATGTCTCAGTCTTACTTGCGATTTTGTAAAGACGATTTTATTAGTGCGGTTGGACTGTTTTACTTACAGCGTAAAATAAGTTAGCCTCTCTGAAACCAGGCTTTGAACATTCTGCTCCTCACTTCAGAGGGGCAAAGTTATTTGGTACTGGTAAAATAACTTCGCCGCTCTGAAAATAGGCTTTGAGCGTTCTGTTCCTCACTTCAGAGGAAATCTTTTTAATTTTATTAAATCAAATCAATCAAATTAAGTATAAGTAAACTACACGTAGACGCCACGAACTCTGAAAATGACGAAACGTCCGTTACCTTCGTAATCGTGTGCGCAACTCGCACGAATGTGTGGGAGACTACGCGATACTTATTCTAAGACGCGACGCGAAGGTTCGAGGTTGACACTTTGATGTGCGTTAAAAAACCGACAGCTTGGAAAACCGCGAATGCGGTGAAAACTTTTCACAATCATTTGCAAATGTCGTCCTACACTTGTGGGTTCGCGTATTCGTTCGAATGTGAGTGACCGGCATTAGAAACTAATGTCAAAATAAAACAAACATTTTAAAATTGTAGTCTGTGCATTTGAAATTTCAAAATGGTAGCTAGAGTGCGCGCAAGATAAGTCTGCGCGCGGCCGATATCGGAACTAATCATGGTCCACCAAAGAGTATGCCGTTTTATTAATTTTGATAGTAGAACCACATGAATAAATAAACCGAACAGAATGAAAGCTTCATACTAAACGCCGTGCGTAGGTACACTACTACACGCACAGCTTATGTGTGCGTGACTGTCACCGACAAGGCGCGCGGGGAGTGCACCGGCGCCCGCTCGGGTACAAACCGGTTTGAGGCGGCTCAGTACGCGGACAAAGTTAAGGGGTGTCACACCGGCAGCGGCAGCGGTACGAGACGCGGACGTTTTATTTTAATTGTTTTTAAAGATGCCAAACTGTTGTACTGTGTGTATGTGTACAAATAATGGTAGGAAAAACAAGGAGACTTCTTATTTTGTATTCCAAAGGATCTTGTCAGTTAATTATATCTACTTATACCTACACATGTTTAATGCTTATTACAGAATATTTAGTTACGAGTAGATAATATCCAAAATAACTAAGATGACGGCTTTCCCATAAGAATTATTATTTGTAAGTAATTATGTTGGCGTATTATTTGTTTCGTATTTTTGTTTTAGTAGGTTTGTAGAATAGTACCAAAGTATTTGTAGGCCGTCTTAGTAAGATTTCATTTGGCCTTTCATATTAGATAGGTAGGTACTTAACTTACGGTCGTGAAATAGTTGACAGCCCTATGAAAGTAGGTAAGAATTTTGAACTCTGTTAGGGAGCTTTCATTCTGTTCGGTTTATTTATTCATGTGGTAGAACTATCTGATTGTAGGAATGTTTAACGGGGAAATATATTTAGCGATAAAAAAAATAAGCTTAAAAAGCGGCAATTTGAACTTTTGCGATCATGGCAAGGTTTAGCACGCCCTCAGTCGCGCGCAGAGTTATCTTGCGCGCACTCTACTGTCTGTGTGTGCGCATGATTGTAGATCTTTTCTATTTTGTCGTTTGTTTTTCGGCGTAGAGTTGAGCTTTGGGTTGCTCTACCTTTGCTTTGGTAACTTCTACGTGTTGAACACGGACTAGAAAATGTTCTAGTCCGTGGTGTTGAATAATATTTAAGTACAACGAAGTGTCCGCGTATTCATTGAAACTGTTTTTTTTAAGCTCAAAATCGAATCTACTTTATTGTTTTCACGGTAACTTGATTAAAATGACACATGTCAATTAAGAGTTGCTAGACATGTACCTACTAAAGTCGATTTTTATCGATCAAAAATTTATAAAAAATTGAGTAAGTTTTTTTTTTGAAATTATTGCATTGTGATTAAGTATAGATTCCAAATACATAAGAAGTACTTACATAATTACAGCATAACTGGTTCGTCAGTCACTTTACATTTGAAACATTCTGTACAATTTTTACTATGGGACAAAACAAAAAAAGAGATTTTCCATACATTTCGTAAAGCAAAATTGATTATTTAATATGGAACAGCTGTTTTTTTTTCACAAATTCAATGATTGTGCTATAGTAAAAGTTGTACAGAGTGTTATTAGAGTTTGTAGTTTTCGGCTGGTCATGTTAGTATTTGCCAATTAAGATGCACATCTTCAACATTAGACGTTTACGTGCTGATGTGAATCCGGCAGGGCAGGCATGAGTTAAGTGATAATAAATGTTTATTTACCACCTTCTTCTTCTCTCGTGTCAGCAAGAGCTATACGAAATCAGCTCATGCTGTGGTGAAAAGATTAGCCAGTCAGCAAGGTTGGTAGCGGGGCTGACTGCCCAGGGTGCGCCGGACGTACTTAAGTATCGTCACTCTTGGAGGCTCTTTTCAACCTTTTTTACCACCAATTAGTCTTATTCTAATTAATCAATCAACGAGCCCATCGTTTAGAGTTATTACGTTGGTCAAAATATTCATGTTTATGTTAAATAGTTAAATTAATATCGAAATTATTTTATTGTTATACACGTTTATACGTCTCTAGCTACTGATACCATCTGACGTAAGTTTAGTATAAAAACGCGAAGGGGTTTTTTGAAAATATTTTCTAAAATAAATAATTGTGGTATCAAAAACATAATACCTTTTACTTAAAACTGTTTCTTTGTTTCTGCATTGAAACACCCTTCTGGGTAACGCGGTACTAATATTTTAAATTAATTTCGATTTGTAGATGACGCCATTTCGCGTGTTTGCAAAAATATGACGTAAGAGGGCACTCTTTACCCTTCTACTAGCTTCTACTGTAAACCTACTCTTTGATAAACAGCTTAGAATATGTACTAGAGTGCGCGCAAGATAACTCTGACTCTAACTGAGGGCGTGCTAAACGTTGCCATGATCGCAAAAATTCAAATTCGCTTTTTAAGCTTAACTTTTTTATCTCTAAACATATTTTTGCCCGTTAAACATTCCTACAATCAGGTAGTTCTACTATCAAAATTAATAAAACGGCACACCCTTTAGTGGACCACGATTAGTTCCGATTTCGGCCGTGCGCAGACTTATCTTGCGCGCACTCTAATTTCTACCGTGCTTGAATAAAGCATTGTTTTGCTGTCGTGTCACTGTCAGACTGTCACTGACGGCCGGTAGTGTCACTCACTCACTCACTGAAGTCATTTCATTTCAAGTCACTGTCGGTCTGTAACTTTTAATGTCATGTTAGGTTAGATTATCAAAATACGAGTTAAAAATAACTTCTATTTAAATTATAAAACGAACACATTTATTATTAGGTGCTGTAATCGACGGTCATGGACCGAAAAATATTTTGGAGGGTAAGTCTCTTCCTCTCTCTATCACAGCTTATTTATTTTGTAATCTTCGGTCACAAAAAAATAACTGTACTTTTAACACATAAAGTATTTTTAGCATCATTTTATGAATTTTGCAACTATATAATCATCGGATTACTACAAAATAATATAAGAAGCAGGCTAAAGTTAGGTTCTGAAACAAAGACAGGCTATTTACGTAGGTATTAAAAATGCAGAGGCGTTATAGAAAGTCAGCCGGCAAGTTATCAGTAGCATACACCATGCGGACAACGACCAATTGCGCGTATCCTGTTTTGAAATAACTTTTTAAAGTTTTTAATTGTATATCTGCACAGTATTTCAAGGTGAACAGGAAGAAAAAAATAACAATGTCTCAACTGTTTACCTACCTACTTCGTTAATCTCGATTGAGGAAGACAATTGCTAGAATCCCAACACCTACATAGCTTAGCTAAATAACTGGTAAACATGGTATGCTATATCTAGGTACCCTTTTTTTAAATTGGTTTGCTTAGTTACATATTTAGCAGCTAATCTGTTGTTAAATAAGCATAGTCTTACTAACTTATTCCCCATTAATCATACAAAATGTGGTATCCCTGTAACGAATCTGATAGGTATAAATCACACAATACATGTTATATCTGTATTTTTACTTGAGCAGTAGGCTGACTCAACTGGATCTAACATTAAAAATATTATCAGAACCTGTTTGCTAAAAAGCTGTTCATAACTGCAGAGCTCTATCAGAAGCTATTAGGAATAGAGAAAACTTGTTGAAGGACTTGTGAGCCTGATTTTGGAGAAAACTAAAACTGCTTTAATTTTTTTTTTATTATCTGCTGATTTCACCAGTAATCAAGACTAATGTGAGTTCTCGTTGGTCTAGTGGTCGCAAGCGCAACTGCTGAGCGTGAGGTCCTGGGTTCGATCCCCAGGTTGGGCAAAGTGTTATTGGGTTATTCCGTGTGAAATTTCTCAGTAGCAGCCCAGAGTAGATTTGTGCGCGATCAATGGCAATAGACTCGCCCCCTATTACATGGGATGTAAACATAACGGCGAAATGTGGGTGTACTATCACCTCTGCCAACCCTTCGAGAAATACAGGCGTGAGTTTATGACAAGACTAATGTTTATAGAAAATAACACTCGCCTGTGTTATTACACCAAGTGATAATATGACTGATATTAACAAATCGTCGCTGCGCTTGCCAAAACCCATATGTGAATTTCGTCAACTTTTCAGGAAGCGGACTGTTTTATCTGATAACTAATATGTTTAAGAATAATCTAAAAAATCAACACGCTAGCAAAATACCTTGCGCTCAAACGGTGATAAAAACATTTTTTTTGTGTTACTTCGTAGGCTCAAAATATACCTTTTTTTGGATTTTTCGTGCACATGTGAGATTTTTTGGCCGTGCACATATGGGTTTTGGCAAGCGCACTGACGAAATCCTGCTTTGCAGGATTGCATTTTATGATTCAACTCTGACTCATTTACTGATATTATCTACATCTTTAGTTTGAACACTGGCGTTGCAGCCTTATTTCAGAAACTTATCTTAATATCAGTCATCCTTATAATTTGATTACATTTTCATTTCAGATACTGTTGCTATTATGTATAATATTAGTACAAAAGTCAGTGCAAGCAAAGAAACAAAAAACTGCAGTTATAACAGACATAGGTGATATAAAAGAATTTAAGAAGTTGTTAAGAACAAAGACTAATGTTTTGATATTATTTGTGAATGATCCAAAGAGTTCTCAGTCAATCACAGATGTATTCAAAGATACTGCTGATGCTATGAAGGGGCAGGCAACCCTTGCAATAATAGACTGCATCAATGGGTAAGTCATTGTCTAATTCAGTGATGGGCAAAGTATGGCCCGCAGGCCAGCTCCGGCCCTCGAAACGCTTTGATCCGGCCCGCCAACACCCGTAGTCGTAGGAACCTTTCGAATAGTCTGGAATAAAAAGTAGATACCTGCGTTGTGTTTGCGTCGACATAAATCAATGTGTAGAAATTTTGGCCCCCATAAGATTGACTCGGTTTTTTTGGCCCTTGATAAGAAAAGTTTGCCACCCCTGGTCTAATTCTTCATTTAATATAACAACTATTGTTGATCAAGACTGTACAAGCTTGATAAAATGAGCATAGTTAGGCAGAAAGCGACCACAGACAATAACGAGTTTTGAGATATGGTTGTATTAAGGTATTCTGGATTTAATTTTATACAATAATGTACTGTATTTACCGCGATCACGCGGCAGGCCCAGATGGAGTTGGAGGGATGAGCTGGACTCATTTTTTAAATATTGGCCTTTTATCGCACTATATCGCGAAAGGTGGAAGGAGGTAGGGGAGGCCTTTGCCCTGCAGAGGGACAACATGGGCTTATAATAATAATAATGTACTGTTTTTTATACAGTTATGTACTGTACTTTCATTATAAATGTGACTTTTCAATACTTTCTTTATTGTACACAAAATAACAGCAAAAATACCTTAAAACGGCCATATTTCAAAACGCGTTTTTCGTTGATACTCGCTTTCTGCTTAACTACGTCCAATTATAAATGTGTAAATCATTGCCAATATATATCCTAATAAAGTTTGGTAAGCAATTTGCTTTGTATTTCAGTGAAGGCAAAAAGCTGTGCAAGAAGCTGAAGATACCTACAGACAAGTCGTACAGTCTGAAGCATTATAAAGATGGTGACTTTCACAAAGACTATGACAGAAGCGAGACAGTGAATTCACTGTCAAACTTTCTGCGAGACCCTACTGGAGATCTGCCTTGGGATGAGGATCCAACTGCCACTGATATATTCCATCTTCAAGATGGAGAGGTCTGTATTCTTTTGTTAATGCTGAATAAATGATGATTCACGAATATACATAGTAGGCTATAAAATTGGCTGACCAGTCTCAGTTTAGGCTCGTATTCCAGTTAACAAATATCTTTGTCCAATGTTTGTTTGATCAAAGAAATTGTGCATTTGACCAAACAAATTGTATGTATAAAAAGAAATTTGATCAACTATTGGACATCAATATTGGACAAAGATATTTGATAATTGGAATACCAACCTTAAATAATTATGCTCTGCTAGTCATAGAATTGTGAGAGCTATTCTGGCTTGAAGTGAACAATAATTATATTTTGTAAACAACTTTCTAACAGGCGTCATGTTTATGTTTGTATTACAATGTTCATAAATAATAACTCTATAAATACCTTATACCTGAATACTTTTATCGGCCGTACATAATACGCATGAAACTATGATTACGAAAAATGAGTGTTGCGAATATTGTTTGAAAAGTTAAATAGGTGTGCAGAATTACTTTTTAATGCCTGTTAAGGCAGAATACGCATAGACAGGCGGGTTTCAACAAACATTCCAAGTTGTGCTATGGGTTATATAAGCATGAATAAGATTTATCATAAATTTACCTCCCATTTTCACCCCTTCAGGGTTTGATTTTAGTAAAATTCAAAAACATGTTTTATTTTGTTTTAAAGATTATCTATACCAAGTTTTGAGTTAATCGGGCTGCACATTAGTATTCTCCCCTACAAACGTTAACACCTCCTTTTAGAGGTAGTTTAGGAATAACATTAATTAAATACTATGTTATTTTTGAAGAGTAATTATGAGGCAAGTTTTTAATTAATAAACCTAGAGAATAAGAATTTACGTATAGGCATGCATTAGCTTGCCGTTTCAATCCTCTGCCCAAATCCAAATTTTAAGTTTCTTTCTTTATTATTAGCGTATCGTAAGCTGTGCGAGTATTACTTTAGGACATGTTCTTTTATTAGGATTGCATAGTCAAACCAGAACAGTATCTTCTTCCACTCATCTGCAAATCAAATCAAATCAAATCATTTATTTCTTTGCAAACATGGGTAAAAGATACATAGATGTTTTTCTTAAAAAATAGTTCTCCATATTTTACCGTCATATGGGTATGCAAATAGTAAACATAACAAACATAAAATAGATTAAAATCATTGAAACTACAATACAATAAAAGAATAGAGAGAATAAAAGTATGTCAACCATAATAACATAATTATCTCAATCAGAGTAACAGTAATGAATGAAAAGGTACAAGTACAATATAGCGAGTCTATCTATGTTTTGCGTTGAACCATACAAATTCAAGAGGGTGCAATACAATGCTTATAATAAACCTTCATGCTAATTCAATACCAATTTTATAAAATGCAATGTCAAAATGATAAGAAATTAAATAAAACAATTCAAGTATTATGATTAGTACAGGTCATATCGCAATTATGGCGTAAGAACCTTACCATAATAATATAAATTAAACACAGAATCAAAATAAATCGGATGAAGCAGGTTTAGCATCTTTCATTCAAATAATCATTAATTGTATAATAACATTTCGCAACTAAAAATTCGTGTAAACATTTTTTAAATAAATCTATAATCTTAATTTCTATGATATGTTTAGGCAGTTGATTGTATATTTTGGGTGCCATTCCTAAAATATTTTGACTAAAAATAGCTTTTTTATGCTGTGTTATGCATATTTTATTTTTATGGCGTTCGTTCTTTAGGTGGTTATATAAATGTAGATTTGCTTTAACATAGCTAGCTATTTCATATATGTAAAGACACGGAAGTGTAAGCAGCTGAAGGTTTTGAAAATGTGGCTTACAACTATCTGTGCTTTGTATGCCACATATTGCCCTTATGCATTTCTTTTGTGCTTTGAACGCCATTTCTCTATCTGGCGAGTTCCCCCAAAACATAAGTCCGTAGCGTAATGTTGATGAGACATATCCGTGGTACGCTGTTAACAGTGTTGCCTGGTTTGCTACTTTTCTTAAGTTATAAAGGGCATAGGAACACTGGCAAATTTTTTTGCAAACATTTTCAATATGTATTTTCCAATTCAGGTTTTTATCAATCCAGATACCTAAGAATTTAGTGTGATCAGTGTCCCGAATAGGTTTGTCACCATATCGGACATCTAGTTTTTTATTTTTTGCTCTTTGTTCAAACGAAATGTAGGTTGTTTTTTCTAAATTTATTTTTAGGTTATTTTTGGTTAGCCAGGTTATTATGTCATTTAGGTTATCGTTTATCTCTTTTTCGAATGTCTCATCATTTTTACTTTTAAATAATATTGTGCTATCATCTGCGAATAAGATCATAGGATTAGTAATAATTTCAGGCATGTCATTAATATATACTATGAACAATAATGGTGCAAGGACACCGCCCTGTGGTACTCCAAATAAGCATTTGCGATATTCAGATGTATATATAATTTCTGTTTTGGTATATGGGCAGATTTTCGTAATGGATACAAATTGTTCTCGATTAGCAAGGTATGATTTAATAAGTTCAAGGATATTGCCTCTGATGCCACATTTTTCCAATTTGTTTAGGAGTATTTTATGGCTGACATAGTCAAAAGCCTTAGTCATGTCCATAAATAATGCAACCACAGGAGTTCTATTGTCGATATTTGTGAGAACGTGTTCAACAAGCGCGTACATAGCGGAATTAATGCTTTTATTTTTCCTGAAACCATATTGTTCACTGATTAAGATTTTGTTGGTTTCTAAGAAAGAATATATACTTTTATGTAATATTTTTTCAAATATTTTAGAAAAGACTGGAATTAATGCAATAGGTCTGTAGTTACTAGGATCTTGCCTGTCACCTTTTTTAAACATAGGTTTGATAACAGAGATTTTCAGTTTATCGGGAAATATGCCTTTCTCAATACAATTATTGACAATGTGACTTAGTATTGGAGCAATAATGGATGATGTAGCCTTAATCACTTTAGTGGTTATATCGTCATATCCAACGCTATTAGTATTTTTCAGAGAATCGATTATTTGAATAATGTCAGCGGGTACCGTGGGTATCATAAATATTGAATTATAATTTGTGTTAAATGTCAGCATATTATTGTAGTTAATGTCACTCTGAGATTGAATTTGGTTTATAAAATATTCATTAAATGATTCCGCTATTTGTTCTGGACTGTTTATAACTTTATTGTGTATCATTAACTGGTTTATTCCTTCTTTTAGGTGATTTGCTTTTTGTGTATTAATTATACTCCACATAGCTTTGCTCTTGTTTTCAGAATTATGTATAAAATGACCATTTTGTGCTTTTTGTGTTTGCTTGATTATGTGTTTCAATCTATTAGTGTATGTTTTAAGTTTGCTTTTATTATCTTGGTTGGGTGTCTTTCGATATTCCCATAGCATTGCCCTTTTCCGTTGAGAGCATTTTTTCATTCCCGTTGTTATCCACTTGGGTCTTTTATTTACCAAAACTTTAATTCTATCAATTGGAAAGCATAAGTCATAGAATAGTTTATATAGGTCGTGGAACTCATTAAATGCATTATTGGGATCGGAGCAGATAAATACATCATGAAACGTTAAACTTTGAAGGCATTCTCTAAATTTTTTGATGTTTTCATCACTATAGTCGCGTTTATGTATGAACCAGTGAGACAATGTGCAGGTTTTCTTGACACGACATTTTAGTAGTTGCGCTGTATGGTCAGATATAGCCAATTCTCTAACCTCACACTTGCTGCCTCTGATATTATGAATAATGTTGTCAATACAGGTCCCACTGCATAGGCGCGTTGGTGATCGAGTACCCAAAGGCAGATTATAGCTGCGTAGTATATTTTGAAAAATGACAGAGGTTTTGTTATTTTTACAAATATCTATATTAAAATCTCCACACAGTATGATCCTGTTATTACGTTTCAAACAAATTTCTTTTAAGATCATATCTAAATTATCAAAAAAAGTAGATACTTTGTTTTTGTTATTATTTGGGGGTCTATAAATACAAATAATTATGATAGGGTGGGAGGAAAGTTGTATCGCACAACATTCTATTTGATGAGGGATGGCCCATTTTTTTACATTGACGATTTCATATTTATGTGTGTTCTTGATTAGAATGCATGAGCCCCCGTTTCTATCATGTCTAGCGAAGCATGTTGCTAGTGAATAATTAGCAATATGCAAGTGTTGATGATCACCCTTTTTCATGTTATGTTCTGTTATGCAAATGATATCAATTGACTTACCTTCTTCAGATAGTTCACTTAGATGTACACCTAATAGATCCGACTTACTTATTAGACCATTGATATTTTGGTGCATTATAAATATATGGTTATACACGAAAAAGATCATGGTTATTGAAGCCGTTGTCTTCAAGCTTATTATTTGTTGTTTTTTTATCTGGCTGTTCAGATCGATCTAAATCGTATAGCATATTGCATATAATTCGGTCGTGTATGTTTCTTATTCCGAAGTTATTTATTTTCCCAGTTCTGTGGGAGAACATCGCAGTCGATAGATCGCGGTTACTATCAAAGAAGTATGCATATTCATTAGTTTGTAAATCTAAATACAGGAGATTGTTAAACATTTCTACTTTAAAATTATATATTGGAGCACCTGCAACATAGGTGGCTGCACAGATAATTACATTGGTGTGATTTACTTTTTGCAGGGATGCTCTAATTTTGTTTATTATGTTTATGTAGTCTTTTTCTTCTTTTATATCATTTTCCCCGATAAAAAGTATGCAGTAGTCGTTTGGGGTGAAACCTTTTAGTTTAAATTCAATGTCGCTTAGAAGACCTTCTGCGCTGCTGTTAGTCCTGATGTAGTGACAGAAGTGAGAGTAATTTGAGTAGACTTCTTGAATTGTAGACAAGGACCCCTTGGTTGTGCTGCTGGTTAAAATACACAATTTGTTTTTTTGTGTAGGTTTTGTAGTATTGTTTGCCGGCTCTTCATTATTTTCATTTAGAGACAACTTGGGTACTTTCTTCAGTTTGTTCGGCGAAAAAGTCGTTTGTGTCTCCTTGTTCTGCATGATGGACATGTTTCCTTGACAATTGATTTCCAGGTCATTTATAATTGTCTCATTAATGCTTCGCCAACTGCGTTCATTATTTTTGTTTGGAGTTTTTTTATTGTGTGTCGGTGTTATAGTTTTTCTGCATGGTGTGGAGCATATTTTCTTGTATGTATTGGTTGTTTTGATAATTTTTTGTAGGTCCGATTTCAAACGAAAGTTTTCACTGTTTAGATTCTCAATTTCATTGTGTGCACTCGATAATTGCATTTTTAGTTTTTTTATTTGTTCATTTAGATCACCTATAATGTAACTGTTATCATGAAAACTATCTGGAATGCTCATCATTGTGGTATCTAATATGGCTTTCTCGCAACTATTTGATATGTTGGACAAGTTTGTTAATGAGCTTGACCTATAAGGCTTGCGATAGGTGACATTGTCGTTGGGTGATGCCATTTCCCCCTCAAAATGAAGATCCGTCGTTGTTCAACAATGCCGACGATGTGTACTTGGTATTAATTTTCTTTGGTCCAACAACAAACAATTTTACTACCAACTATTTATGTATTTTTTTATGTGGTATCACTTTTTGTTCCTCTACTTGCCACTTGAGGTCGTAATGGCGGTAGTAGTACAATTTTTTTTATTATGTTGTCACTTTCAGTTCGTCTATTTGCCACTTGAGGTCGAAATGGCGCTAGTAGCACTACTTATTAGTACCTCTATTCCCTGCTTGGGGAAATTATGGCGCTAGTAGTCGAATAACAGTGAAGTCCAAAGTTCAACTTTAAAATATTGTTCATAACTGTTTTTGACTTTATAAGTTTTTCACTAAAGATGATTAGAAATCACTAAAACTCACTCATTATTGTCACTGTTTGATAGATAATATTGTAGTGTTTTCATGTACACAGATTGATAGTTTAGAATATCCTTGAACACTGAAAACCGACCCTTCAATAGATCTAGTCATAAAAACTTTTGCACTTGTCATAAACTGTTACGAATAATATCACTTGTTTATTATAGTTTCTGCACTCTGACACACCACTGTTTATAGAATTTAGAGGTTTGTTTTGATTTTTGCGAATTTAAAATATGTGGTCAAGTGTTTCTCAGTCAGTGTTGCCACCACAACTTTTCAAACAACTTTGCAAACAGATCACAACTCGGTCATACACTACGGCTACTATATTAACTACTGACTATAGAACCCTACACTATGCATGGTCCGACACGCAGTTGGCAGGTTTTTAGGATGTTTTTATAAATCTGTTAAAAATGCGCTGTATTTCGGTACATTTTCCGATCATTTCGTGATACTTAGATGTTATGGGATACTTAGCTAGATGCTATGGTTAGCTATGGATATAGGTACTACTCCTTTAGGGGCATATTCTGTTAATCATATTTGGACCTGGCGGCTCCATTTAACCCAGTGTGCTGTCGAATTGTGATGCTATTGTCGGCACTTTATTCCAGTGTATAAAACCAGTAGGCAGGTTTCTTTCTTTCCAGCCTCCACGAGTGACGATACTTCAGTACGTCCTGCGCACCCTGGGTAGTTAGCCCCGCTAACAACCTTGCTGACTGGCTAATCTTTTCACCACAGCGTGAGCTATTTTAGTATAGCTCGTGCTGACACGAGAGAAGATTTCTTTCTAGATGTGGCAGCCTAGTCGCTTATCGCATTGTCTGCCTAAAGTCCCAAAGCATAGCGAATATTTTATAAAGTGTTATGGTAACCTACACAATTGATGATAACGGCATCTATCAATAGGTAATTTGTTTAAGTAGGTTTTTATTGGCTTGGCTGGCTTTGTTCTTAAAACTTAAGTATGCAATGTTATATTATGCAATACTATCATATCATAATATTGACGAATGAAATTAAGCTAATACTGTTATAGGTAATTAGTTTGTGTAATTATATTTAGATAAGCCTAGCTTTTTCCAAACTATATGGTCGGCTTTCAGTCTGTCTAGGTGCCCTGAATATCAGTATTTTTCACTTGTGTATATTGCAAAGCAATTATTGTTTGCGATGTTAGCGATATGTAATCATGTGATAAGAATCTACAATTATGTAGCCGAATGTATTTTTTTAATGTTTTGCGCAGAATTGCTAATTCAGTAAATCGCTTCAGCATTTTATATTTATGAGCGAATTTTCCGCCAAAGTGCCACTCAGTTCTAGATTTCTATCTGCTTTTTATTGAATTAATTCTTAACTTCAGGAATTAAGTCAATTAAGATGACAGCGCTATCCTCCGGGGTTCGTTCGTAATAATATACTGCAGTTACCAATGTATTTGCTAAGCGCCATTAGGACTATATTCCCTTACCATTGTTGTTTGTTATGGTCTATTAGAAGATCATGATCAGGAATAAACGTTCTAAGGTTGAAAATTAAACAAAGAGCTCTAGATAATATAACAATATTGCGAAATATCCGAATATATATATTTTGTTTTTATTGCCATCTTCATTTTGTTCCATAGTGCAACTTTGATGTTTTGACTTTGTATGAAGAATACATTTCTTTGTTGTAGGCCCTTAACAAGTTCCTGAAGAAGGGTGCGGGGGCATATAAGAAGTCTATGATAATGTTTTATGCACCATGGTGTGGATATTGTAAGACTTTAAAGCCAGAGTATGTGAAGGCTGCTGCTGATTTAAAGGTAATACTAAAACCTAAAGGAGACCGATATTAACTGATCCCTGATTTTGTCCAACAAATGCCGATTACAGTCTCTGCGATTCTGCGTCCGATCTTCTACCGACGTAACGTACTCATGTCGTCACAATCGTCTTGCATTAACGCGTATTCACTAATAAATATGTCCTGTTCTGTCTTGTCATTTGACTTAGAGCAGTGGTTCTTAACCTTATAGTCATGAGGGACCATTTGACAAAATTTCTGTCTTACCATGGACCACCAAGTTGGTTAATTAGTTTGTAGTTACCTAAATGTAAATAAATGGAGGGTTGTTGTAATTCATCTATAAATAAAACACGCATAAAATTATTTAAAGCCCTCAGTATTTTAATTTTCTTTACGGTAAATTATTCACTTACAGTTACAGATTTTAATGCGATGTTTGTGATTGCATACTCTTTACTAACTTCTGAATTATTGGTTCAGTGCTACTCAAAGGCAAACGCATAACGGCAGTGGCATCCAACCGATTTCGGTGCTTGTTTTTCATAATCAGAAGCGCCGAGAACCCCTGCTCACATAGATTTATGTCGATGAAAATAATGTTAGGTAACGAATAGCAATGGTCTCGAAGTTTTGGTAAAGAAATTGCTTTTTGGCTAGGATGGCTCCACGGACCACTTGGGATGCTTCCAGGGACCACCAGTGGTCCGCGGACCTCCGGTTGAGAAACACTAAGTCTTAGAGCAAATAATAGTCAGTGAGGATTGGCGAGAGTGAGTCAGACCTTTTGCGGGACGGATTTTTCGGGGATATTTGTATTAGAATAAATTAAGCAGGTTTTCTATTTTTATCAATTATTGTTTGACTGCCGATTGTCGGGTTATCTGCGTATTTCTAATTTCACATCTTTATAGTACAGTGCTGATTTGTAAATACTTTAAGAATTAAGTATAATTTCAGGGCGAATCTCTACTGGCCGCAATTGACGTTTCTAAACCAGGAAACTCAAAAATAAGACAATTGTATAACATAACTGGATTCCCGACATTATTGTATTATGAGTAAGTAATATTTATAACAATTTTATAGATTTCAGAACGACAAATCAAAATCAATGTATGCAAACTTGAATAGTTTTATGACAGATGAAATTTTTGCTCCTTTACCAAACTTCATCTCAATATACTATTGATTTAAATGCGACTTAGTTACAAAATGTAACAATTTTATTTGCTTTATTATAGGAAGGGGCAATACAAGTTGCCATATAATGGTGAGAACAAAAGGCAAGCGATTGTAGACTTCATGAGAGACCCCACAGCTGCCATGCAGCAGAAAAAGAAAGACGTAGTTGACGAGAGTTGGCCTGAAGACTCTGATGTTGTGCATTTGACTGGTAAGTAAGATTATTTATCCTTATAGATTCCATTGAACTAGAAAGAAAGAGTAGAAAGTTTATTTAACCGGTAGCGGCCCGCCCGACGATCCGGATCGTCAGTGCCATTGTTTATCTATTGTGTCTATAATTACAGTACTACACAGGACCGATCGAGTACTGTAATTACAGACACAATAGATAAACAATGGCACTGACGACCCGGATCGTCGGTCGGGACGTACCGATTGAGTACTGTAATTATAGACACAATAGATAAACAATGGCACTGTCGATCCGGATCGTCGATCGGGACGTTAGCGGTTAAACTGGACGCAATTAGCACTTATTGAAAGTCAATTACAAAAGAATCACACATATTCGCCTGCCCTTTACACTTTTCGCTTCCTAGTGCTTAACACGGGAAGAAGCGACGCAACAAACTCCTCAGTAAAACGTAACGCAGCCCTGACTGTCTGTAGCTATAACGTTTTAGTAATATGAGTTCATATAATTTATTATTTTATTTATTGGTCCTACATGCGAGCTAGCACACTCTGTTTTACAAGCAACATGAACTAAATAACAGTAAGGGCGAAAATGCACAGGCTAGTGTCTTTCTTGGCGCCTAGTGTCTAGCAAAACACATAAAGAAAAGAAACGTATATAAATATACGGGACCGGCCGCACTGCGCGCTTGGGGCACCAAGCGCGCAGTGCGGCACTGTCACTAGCAAACTGCTGTAAGTGGAAGTCGCTAGACACTAGGCGCTGAGCTAGGCGCCTGTAGTGCGTTTTCGGCCTAAGAGCCATTTCGCACTTTCGACTAGTTATTTAGTGAGTAAACACTCAAATATGAAGCAAAGCAAAGACCGTTACGGCCGCCGACGACATGGTAGAAAGCACATGAATAAATAAACCGAACAGAATGAAAGCTTCCTAACAGAGTTCAAAATTCTTACCTACTTTCATAGGGCTGTCTACTATTTCACGACCGTAAGTTAAGTACCTACCTATCTAATAGAAAAGGCCAAATGAAATCTTACTAAGACGGCCTACAAATACTTTGGTACTATTCTACAAACCTACTAAAACAAAAATACGAAACAAATAATACGCCAACATAATTACTTACAAATAATAATTCATATGGGAAAGCCGTCATCTTAGTTATTTTGGATATCATCTACTCGTAACTAAATATTCTGTAATAAGCATTAAACATGTGTAGGTAAAAGTAGATATAATTAACTGACAAGATCCTTTGGAATGCAAAATAAGAAGTCTCCTTGTTTTTCCTACCATTATTTGTACAGTCAGCATCAGAAGTAGATGAGCAACTCAGGTGTCCAAATAATTAAACACATTCAAGATACCAAAAACATCTATGCAACAAAACTGTTCAAATTGTTTTGAGCATCATAAACTCCAAATATATCTGAGCAGTCACAATGTCAAATATTTATTTACAAACTAAAGGTCTATGGTAAGTAAACAAGCTAAACATTCAAAGGTAACTAAGCAACACGTTATTCAGAAAGTCAGGATAGCAACGTAAAATGGATTGTATTTGATTGTACTTAGAGTCACAAATTAAAAGTTCAAAAATAGATACAATGTGTACTATTGTGTCAATACAGCATTTTTTCTTTTTCTTCATATAGCTATATCCCTTTCATTTCGTGCGTGACGTCATTGACGTGTCTTTTGTTTATAATATAATCTGATAGTCAAGTTATAGGAAAACATCATAAGGAAATTGAAATGAGTATTTATTCCACACGAAAGCCATTAAATTCGAAAAAATCAGTTTGAATGAAACTCTTAGAATAAGATGCTTTAGTACTTATTCTAAGATGAAACTGACGTTTTTATTTGCTACATTTTTTAGTATATCTTCAGGAATTGAATTCGTAACAAATACCTACAAAATACCTCGGTTCATTTTAACCATGTTTCGGATTGATAACTGTGCTCAAAAAAGTACAAAATCTGTTAAACGTCAATTTAATTACTCGGTTAAAAGATATCTGACGATGTAAAATCAGCCCGACTAAGCACGCACTGAGTTGCTATATGATTTTACGCAAGCGGTTTTCAAATGCTTCTTTTTCTATCGTGTCGGCACGAGCTATACAAGAATAGCTCATGCCGTGGTGAAAAGATTAGCCAGTCAGCAAGGATGGTAGCGAGGCTGACTGCCCAGGGCGCGCCGGACGTACTGAAGTATCGTCACTCGTGGAGGCTCTTTTCATGCACCCCTTTTTTTTCAAATGCTAAAAGCACCATACAGCTTATCTATGAACAAGCACTGTAGCCTGATTCTAGTAGTCAGTTATCATCGAATCGCATCGAATATACCTTTAGCCAAAATCTAGCTCGATACGTTTTAAAACAGTCATTTTAAAAAGAACCGCTAGTGCGTGCGCTGGTATAGAGTATAACCATACGCGTTACATTTTTTAGTGGCTCACCGCCTGCCTTTAATTGCAATGCCTGCATTTTAATCTTAATAGTGTCACAGGACACTACAGCACCTTACAGCGATAACACACTGGCATGGCGGTCGAATCTATATTGCTACTGAGAGACCCACTAGCAGTGCGAACAGTAGCATATACGTGCGTTCGGTTTTTTGAAGCGCGAAATGTAACGCTCTTGAATGCGCGCATGCAAAAACTTTAAAAAAGTAAAAACCGATACAAAATAAAACATAAAATTAACAGTTTCAGAAGTCGGTGGCTACAATTTTTTTCAGTGTAGAATTGCACCGTCTTCTGAAACTGTTAATTTTATCTTATGGTAACTATTTTACTCCTTTTAGTATTTTTTTTGAAGCCGGTTTTTACTTTTTTATAAGTTTATTTTTTATTAAATACATTTTAGTGCCATAAATTAAACCCTCTCTCCTCCATACTCTCTCTCCCTCTCTCTTCATAACCCTTATTTTTTACTTTGCCGTAGTCGGGTATAATAAGCCCTTTCACGCTATACCTTACACGATATAATTCAAACATTCCGAAAAGTGAGTTTGACGCACCCCTTCGTTTTTTCCAGTAGTCAGTTACCAACAACACATATAAACAAAGCAATATTAGTTATTTGACAATTTTGCTTTGATCTGATGAGGAGTTCTGTTCCATATCTCTGAAGTTCATGGTCTAATCATAACAACATTTATAAGGGACTAAATGGAAAGTATTGAGAACCTCCTTTTTGAAGTCGGTTAAAAACGAGCATAAAACACCAAGGTCTGTAGCCGCCCTAAAACGGCTAGGTTTGTAACAAGCCTTAGTATCACTGAGCAATGTATTGAGAAATGGTTATTGTTTACATGTTTTTGAACACTTTAGTTGCTTAGTTACATTTGACTACCTCAGTTGACAAGATGATTTGTTTGCATAGAAATATTTGAATTGCGAGTGTTCAGATGATTTTGATACATTGGATGCTAACAATAATTTGAACGCTATTGTTGTGCAGATGTTATTGTGTTTTTGAGAGTGTAGAATTATCTGAGTACTTGAATTGCTTCTATGTATCTGATGTTGACTGTACACATACACACAGTACAACAGTTTGGCATCTTTAAAAACAATTAAAATAAAACGTCCGCGTCTCGTACCGCTGCCGCTGCCGGTGTGACACCCCTTAACTTTGTCCGCGTACTGAGCCGCCTCAAACCGGTTTGTACGCGAGCGGGCGCCGGTGCACTCCCCGCGCGCCTTGTCGGTTACAGTCACGCACACATGAGCTGTGCGTGTAGTAGTGTACCTACGCACGGCGTTTAGTATGAAGCTTTCATTCGGCTCGGTTTATTTATTCATGTGGTAGAAAGTCCGTGATGCCTCTTACTGTGTTATCCTTTGCCATAATTTTGAGACCACCACATGGGTCGTTATACCTTTTTAATAGCTCTCAATCGTGCCACAAATCTACAGCAAATATATTTATCAAAATGAGATCATACTAAAATTAACACGGGCAAATGATCGCGCTTGTTTATTTACAAGTACATATTACTTCTATTACTCACATACAGGCTTGACGTCATAAAAGCTTAGAGCATAATAATATACCTAGCTCTAAGTTTCTGTCTAAACACACTATGCCGAATGTACGCGACCGAAATTCGGCATGATTACGCCTGCAATGCTATTTGAATTACTGACGACACATTATGCCGAAATTACGTTGCGTTATAGCGTACAGCCGAACGTCGGTCGGGCGTAAGTTCAGCGACAATTCGGCGGCAACGTATTCTGTAGAGCACACATTATACGCGACCGAAGTTCGCTTCGATTGCCGACGAAAATCCGGGGCGGAGAGTAGCGGGAGGCAGGCATGCCCGCGCCCCGCGTGTCCGCCCACAAGTTTGCGCAACTGAATTTCTGCAGCGTAAGTTATATGTTATGGTGTGTCATATCAGCCGAATACGTCGGAACGTAAAATCAGCCGCGGAACTTCGGTCGCGTATCTTCGGCATAGTGTGTTTTTTGGACACTAAGCTTAAAATACACAAGACCTTGCAACAAAGAGATTCTTAATAAAGAGATTTAATAAAAAAGTTTTTAATTACTGGCACAAAACTTTTATGTATTGTCATCGGCCTCAAAGATAATAGGATTGACACAATCGCACTCCACTGCCACTTGAATTCAGTTTTACTTGGGGGGTTTATTCCAAAAATGTGTTTTTATTTGTTTATTTGGTAAATATCAAAACCTTTTGTGTTAAATTACATCGCGCATTATGTTAATGCAAAAAGATTTGGTTACTAAATTTTTTAAAGGTAACTGAACTCTTTGAGAATGTATGTAAATTAGGCAGAGTCTAGTGTATCGATCGCTAGCAGCTACAAAAAATTCGTAGGCTAGTAAATATAATTATTTTTTACCAAATGTATTACATAATCATTTAAAAAAATGCATGGGTCAATTCGATGTACATGATTCGACCTATTATTATGTACATATAAATTAAACATGTATTTCTGAATTCTATCGATTATATTCGATAGGAATTGTCCTTTGAAGGATTGCCCAGCACATCTAATTTCAAAATGTTTTATAATTTCTCGGTGCTGAGGTACGAAATTCAACATATTAAGGTTTTGAGGGCCCACGGACACGGTCTCCAGAAGCGAGGGAACGATATTCTTTTGTTCAAAACGTCTAACCTTGGTATTTCCTTTTCTAAAATATATTTTCTTTTGCAGTAAGCAATTTTGAACAGACTCTGTCGAATGTTAAAAACGCACTGGTAGTCTTCTATGCACCTTGGTGTGGACATTGCAAACGGATTAAACCTGAGTTCGAGAAAGCCGCCAAAAGGATAAAGTCTGAAAAGGTTGGTTAATAGTTTTGTAAAAAAGTTTTAGGGCAATATTTTGTAGGAAGAAACCATATGTAACAAAGGAGAATGCGCATAATTGTATGGACCCTAGTCCAAGAAGCTTAATAGATACCACTATACCTAAGTTAATTGTTATGGCTGAAAATAGCTCCATAAAAAAGAAGTTATTTTTGCTTCTTGTTTCAATTGAAGCACTAGTAGTAGTGATTTGCAGGAAGAATACTTAGATTATTCAGTATTCACGCTATTTACCAATGCAATCATTGGGTTTTCATCAATTATATATCACGAAAACCTAGGCTATAATTCTCTGAATGGATATGCATAGATGAATGCTGACGACGCGATCTTTAGTTTTTGGCACGATGTGAGTTGTCTTTTTCCATATCAAGACAATAAGTTTTCCTAAAAAGCTTTAAAAAGACAGGATCCGACGCTACGTAGACTTCTTTTAATTATTCATAACAATTTAATTTAGTGACCTATTACATTTTTCAATCGTTGTGGATTTTTTCGTACCCGTAGTAAAAAATTATGCACTTTAAATAAGCTTTAAAAATACGTAGATTTCAATCTCCGATGCTTCTTGAATCTCGTCCATTGGATCATATTATGACCTAATAACTTTTATTTCCTGTTTTTTTTTGAGTTTATGATTAAGAATGATGTACTCCAAACATGCTTTAGAAATGCATAGGTCACGATCTCCGAAACCACTTATCTTTCATCCAATTGTTCATAATATTGATTTTATAAAATAGCACAACTTTTTCCACCGCATCGGAGAGGATTTTTTTGTGTACATAATAAAATAATAAGCGCTTCAAATAAGCTTTAAAATAAAAAGCCATAGGTCACATACGCCAACGAAGTTTGGACCGCATCCACCATGTATTTTCAACTCACAATGGGCCTCATAAGAAGCGTCTCAGCGCATAATGTCCTTTTCTCCAAATGTCCTTTCTCATATGGTCCTTTTCTCGAAATGTCCTTTCTTAAAATGTCCTTTCTCAAAATGTCCTTTTCTCAAAATGTCCTTTTCTCAAAACGTCCTTTTCCCAAAATGTCCTTTTCTCAAAATGTCCTTTTCTCAAAATGTCCTTTTCTCAAAATGTCCCTTTCTCAAAATATATGTACACATGTACACTACAGGGTTACAATCTTTATTTATACTAAACATGTACATACATGTAACTGTAATTTCAGAGTATAATGTGAAATCAGAAAAAAAAACAAGATATATTTAGCATTCAGCTTATTTATTTGAATTAATAATGCTATTCCCAACTAACAGTAAGGTGCATCCGCGGATTCTCGTACTACTGAAAGGTCATGTAGAACAGCCCTGTTAGTTGGTTTTCACGTAGGTATATTTTTTTGGATTAGAGGACTACGTCTACGTTGGGAGGGGGGGGGGGGGGGCTTCCTCTAAGAAGACTTGGGCCGTGTGGGACTGCGCCTATTTCATTACTGAGAAAACTGTAAATTCGCTGCTGAAATAAAATATCCTGAAAATAATCCACGTCTGAAAATAAATACGCTGAATGCTAATTATATTTTCTTTTTTTTTCTGATTTCACATTATACTCTGAAATCACAGTTACATGTATGTACATGTTTAGTATAAATAAAGATTGTAACCCTGTAGTGTACATGTGTACATATTTTGAGAAAGGGACATGTTGAGAAAAGGACATTTTGAGAAAAAGACATTTTGGGAAAAGGACGTTTTGAGAAAAGGACATTTTGAGAAAAGGACATTTTGAGAAAGGACATTTTAAGAAAGGACATTTCGAGAAAAGGACCATATGAGAAAGGACATTTGGAGAAAAGGACATTATGCGCTGAGACGATAAGAAGGCTCCCAGGTCACCTAAAGGGCAAAGGAGAAGGTTATGCTCGGAGTTTTCTTACGGGATCATATCAGAAATTATGAGATCCGCAGGAGAAACAGGGTAACCGATATAGCTCGAAGAATTGCCAAACTTAAGTGGCAGTGGGCGGGGCACATTGCTCGAAGAACGAATGGGCGATGGGCCCGAAAAGTTATGGAGTGGTGACCGCGTACCGGAAGGCGCAGCGTGGGTAGGCCTCTCACAAGGTGGATCGATGACCTGGTGAAGGTCGCGAGAATACGCTGGATGCGAGAAGCACAGAACCGGTCGATGAGGCGATGCTTGGGGAGGCCTATGTCTAGCAGTGGACGTCTTTCGGCTGAATGATGCTAATGCTCTCAATCTACCATAAAATACGAGAAAATTCTTTTTTTTTTCTATTGGACTGCTTTGGCTGGTGCTTGAGGACCGTTTCTATGTAACCGGCCAGTTATTGCCGAGACCTGAAGGGTCTCCAGCCAAAGGGGGGGGGGGGGGGAGAGTAAAATACTTAACCTAAGCTAAGTACTTGTACTACACTAACATCATGACTACGACATGGGCGACCCCTAGTGGGATTCGGACCTCGGCTTTGGGCGTTGCTGTCGTGGACTTATGGGGGGGAGACAGCTTGATGAGGGCTGAATTATCGGTGTGACTGGAGAAAATTCATTAGTAAAAATTGTGATTATATTTTAGATCGACGGCATATTGGCCGCAGTGGATGCAACGAAGCAACCTGATCTTGCTTCACGTTTTGGTGTTAAGGGCTATCCTACACTAAAATTCTTCAGCAAGGGCGAATATCAATTTGACGCAGGCCATGCCAGGCAAGAGGAGCAAATTATTAGTTTTATCAAGGTTAGTGAATTAGTCAACAATATTCTTTACTTTTATGTAGCGAACATAAGTACCGTCACAAGGAATGAATAGACCTTTTTTACCTACTCGTTATAATATCTTGTAACATGTAACTTTTATTTATTTACATACTCTTTATTGTACATAATACACCGGTTAACAAAAAGGAATACAAACATTTACACAATAATGTACAATGGGTCTTATCGCACACGGCGATCTCTTCCAGACAACATAACCTAACCTTTTATTCTTGTGACATTATTTATAATTTATTGTTTATGTACGAGCACGCTCGACAATTTTATGCTGACGTCCGCGATCACACATACGTTATAAAATAATTGTGCATTATTTGTATTATGAACCAGTACAATAAAGCTGCTCAGTGTATACAGACATCGGTGTTTTCTTCCACATTACACATGAGAATTCTCGGTACACAGACACCACAGCCGCTACAGAACCCTACAGTTTACAACATAATATTTTCTGATATTGTATCAGTTTACTTTTAAGTGTTACCTGCCATGGGTAATCAATCAATTTAGCATTTTAATCGTTAGAAAATGTAAGATGTGAGTATCATGTAGCCCTCATTGTTATGTTTTGTATGATTTATTGTACTCCTACATAAATCTGCCGGTTGCCTGGCAGTTGACTCTGTCATACTCACGAAAATGTCCTGCTGACGGTGGCGCTACAATATGGTTGAGTTAAGCGATGCTGATGTACTCGTCATGCTCATGAACGGGTGCTGTCTGTCGGGACTGGTCAGCTCTTACATGCTACGGCAACTTTCAAAGCAATTTCTCATTATTACTCTTGTACTTCTGATAATGACCTAAATTGTTCTCACATAACCCATAGTAATATTATTGTATTGAAATTTAATGAGTCTATTATGATGGTGAGTGTAGGTATATAATTATGTTGAATAATCTATATTATTTAGATACTTATAATTTTGTTTTCAATTTATCCAGATTTTTTCTGGGTAGTAAGGAAAGTATATAACTATATAAGTTAAATACTTTGTTTATCATTATCATCTTCTATTTAATTATTGTAAAGAACCTTTTTTTGTGTATAGACTCAATTTATTTATTTGACGGGAGTTTGTTGCGCCGTTACTTCTTCACAGTATAAACACTAGGAAGCGGTGAAGGGCGAGCGTTTTTGGGGACAGTTTTTTGTAACATGACGTTTAAAAAGAACGAAGTAATTCTAGTCTTTTTTTTAACAAATGAGTTATGAAGTTAGTTTGTATCGGCCACTTCAAATACTCCACATACATAGTAGTACCACAGTGTACCTACTTACTACATACAGTGGGTCAACGCCCATACATTTGACAGGTCCTATGAAATGTCAAAATTATGTAGGGGCAGAGCAAGGACTTTATATAGAACTGGACCGAGATCTTAGCAATTTATATTATCTAAAATAGACTTTATATGCAATACATAAGACATAATATGGCTTGGCAAACATTACGGTACACTTGAGATAGCAATAATTGTACCTTGTGTCCCTGTCTAATACACACTGTGTGTTGTCACGTAAATAGAAAATGCATATTCCTAAATTAGTAGAATTTTTGAACTAAATGTACAAATTCATAAACCAACTTTTTTCATCTTAATTTATCCCAAGAGACGCGATACAACTATCGGAACTTTTGTTCGTCAACGATTCGTTTTATGAGGACTTTTTTTCGTCAACGTAAGGCCAGGAGGCGATTTTCATATAATGTGCTTTTATCTAAAGTTTTTTGACAGCTTGATATTAAGTCAACGCATTTATTTCAATTAGACCATATAAAGACACTTTTGATTTATTAGGTATTTATAATAGGAAAAAAAAGAAGTTACTGCCGCGTTCCAAAGTGTAGATTCCTATGGATTAAAACGGGCAGTAAACTACATGGTTACTCCTTTGCATCAAAAAAAAAAATTGGCATTTCGACACATTGTCCATAGAAAAGCTTTCAAAACGTCAAACTCATTCCTTATATGTATAAAAGTTATCTGACGATTGAAAAATCAGCCCTAAATATTATAAATTAAACGATTTGATTGGTACCTATAATAAATATTTTATTACTAATTTAACAAAAAAAATCTAGGTATTCTCTCTATCTGACTCGTTATGAAGATAAGAGAACTCGGTTTGGGCTTTTCTATTTAGCTTCTTCTCAATGGTAGTAAAAAAAATACAAATGCTGATAACCCCATTTGCATTGACGTAAACCGATAATTTGAATTAAAAAAATTAATAATTGGATTTATTACACAATTAATTTGGAATTTGCGTACTAAATGCTTGCAAAAGCGAATATTACCCGGACTGTGGAATATCTTTTCACAGAAAGGGTTTTTCATTACTTGAATTTTCTTACCGTTAGGGTGACCATGATACTTCTAGTAGCAGTACATACAAAATCTAAATGTCTAATATGGGATTATTTTTCAAAGATTTTTATTATTGTAACTCTAAGACCGCAATGATACTCATTTTCAAATTTAAATCAAGGCATTGATACATTATTTAATAGCTCTAAAAAGCAAAAGTTTCACGTTCAAAAGACCTTTGTGACTCTAAATAAAAGAAACAACGTGGTTATGAACGTACCAACGTGGATTAGTTTTGTCAACTTTTTTTAGCGCGTAAATTTAAAAAACATCTCGAGTTGTTTTGTTCCCCACTACATCCATGTAGTTATTAAATACTTTAGTTAATGCAGTTTTAAGTGTTTTTTTAGGTAAATTTGTTTCCGCAGCGTGATATTCTGTCATCATTCAGATATCTGTATCACAGTTAGTCGATCGAAGTTGTCAATGAAATTGTAAACTAGCATTTCGTTGTGATTTCATACTTTATTGTGAATCCTGTTTCAACAATGTCGTACGTTCGTTTACTTACCTTTATCAAAATATCGAATTAAATCTAGGCACATAGTCTCAGTTTTTTTAATTAAAATGTATATAAAATGTGATGCTTTTATTTTTAGTGAAACACAAACAAGACGTCGCCGTCGTGTTAGTATGACCAAACTGCTTCACCTGTGGGAATTTTTAAATAACTTTAAATAAATTGCATATAATATTGCAATAGGTACCTATATTGGTTTATAAATTTCCTTTCATCAATTTGGAATGGGTTATTTATTTCTCTAATGCGACGCTGTCGCTTTTTCTCCATACGATATTTACTCTCTAAATATTCAAATATCTCGTACTCGTCACACATTTACAAAAACAGTAAAAAGTGTGATCTAATAAACACTTGTAATTTTTATACAAAGTATCGAGTTTAGAAAGTCTTATCGACCAAATTTTAAGTGGGTCCTCACAACAGTTTACCTCTAATAACAAAAACAATGTTGAATAAGCTCGTAAATATTAACTTTTTCAAGATCGCTTATTTTGACATTACAGCCGCTCAATATACACTCTGCTGCTATCAAATAACACATCATGGTATGAAAACTATACAAAAGAAAAGGTGAACGGATTTCGTAAACGTCAACTTAGCAGGCCTGCTACAGGCCTGCTTTAACGATGTCATAGTACAAAAACGCAGGGCAGTTCAACTTCCAGGCAACTTCTGCCCTGCCTTAAGAGGTCATAGTAAGCTCCCTGACCCAAATAGGAGCGGCGGCGCGGCGACCTATAGTCCCAGCCTAACATCTGAATATAATTACAAAATGTACCTAAACAAAAAAGGAGTAGTATGTACCAGGGATGTTACGGAGGTGGTTTTATCGGAACCGAAGTCGGAGTCGGAGTTTTTAAATTTGGTTTGTCGGATTCGGAACCGGAATCGGATTCGGAGGTGTTAGCAGAAGAGAGATGTGTTAAGGACAGGCCTAATAAAATAAAATAGTATTTACATAATTTCAGTCAGCCTCTTTAATTTCAATTAAAAATAATAAACCTACATACTTAATAAAGGCGCAGGCGATAAAAAAATGCTTCGACCTCCTATTCAAACCTACGATTTAAAAGTATCGGAGCCGAAGTCGGAACCGGAGATGTAATATCAATCGGAAGTTCCGACTTATCGGAGTCGGAGTCGAAGCTCCGTAACATCCCTAGTATGTACCTACAATAATCGTGTACCTAAATGTTAGAAGACATTGCTAATTATGGTTATATCTTTTTCCGATTGGTTTAGTTAACTTGCGGTATAAAGATATTGTAATGCTTTAAAGGACATACAATATTTAGTAATACTAGGCAGGACTTATTACACCATAAGTCTGCCATATGGTTACCCTTGTGTTAGAAAGTGACAAGGCGTACACTTATACCTATCTCACGTGATTCGCAGAAATCGACAAGTACTCATTCCAGTTGTACGTAGTACTTATTACTTCTATGGGGCAGAGGTTATGTCCCAAGTATGCAGTATGGCTACTCGAGACATAACCTCCGCTCTTTCACCCCGCAACCCCCCGCACGATTGCTCTGCGACAATGTTCTACATTCACCGACTGTAAGGAGTAAGATATAGGTAGACTGTGGTAGTACTCTGCAGTTTTTGGGGTGGATAATAATTATGTTGTTTTGTCATTTGTCATTTACGGGCTGATTGTTTATTTTCTGAATTGTTCTGCATCAGGACCCAAAAGAGCCACCACCGCCGCCACCACCGGAAAAGCCATGGTCGGAAGAAGAGTCGCCCGTGCGCCACCTCGACTCCTCGACATTCAGAAACACACTGCGAAAGATCAAACACGCCGTCGTTATGTTCTATGCACCATGTAAATAATACATTTTTGTAATACTTTTCTGCGCCCTTGCAGGCACAAATCTCACATGTGCAAACACTTAGACCAGTAACAGCTATCTGTAGTGAAGGAAACGAAGCCACGGTTCATAGCGCAGAATCTAATCGCTCAGCCACTACGCCAATCGATCCGTTTATGAAGAATGTATTTACGAATGAAATAAAAAATAAGCTGTTTACCGGTACATTTTCCGATCAATCAATCAACATTTGTTAGATGTTATGTTCAGCTATAGATAGCAGCTTTTCAACCAATCAGGGATTGACTTTCAAAAAATCCCTTCTTGGTGTGCTTTTTTGCTATAAAATACAACTACTCTATAAATTTCAAGTTTCTATCTTTAGCGGTTTAGGCTGAGTGAGTCTTAGATTACGACGTGTTCTTTTATTTACATACATGAGAGAGATGTATTGTTTTGCACAAAACCGTATGAACTAATATACAAAAGGTAAAAAAAAAAACACTGATCCTCTCTCTGATCAGTTTCTGGGGTCCAAGGCTAAACACTGAGTAACTATTGATTCGACAAAGTTAACTGTAAGATAAACTGCGTTTATCTATTCAAACAATAAGAATTTCGTATACTGACCACTAGATGCGGTCTGTTTTTAAAGCCCATCTAAATATGTGTTTCTCGCCTTATAACTTTACATCTTTTTGCAGGAAGGCCCCAGGTAAGATAAAATAAATAAATATAGTAATATGGCTTAGGTTTCACGAGGCTTGTTGGGTTTTTGTCCACTTATGGCGACCGTGTACAGCTACGAGCGCTCCGGTGTTCTTCCCCTGATCAGCGCTGTAGTATATATCGAGCTACAACTCCTCGCCCCATAAAAGGAGTTGTAGGAAGATTCGCACAGACCATTTTGATGACGTTTATCAAAAAGCGTTACGTAAGCTATGTAGGTATTAGGAAGGAGCCGTGCGCCCAGCTTTATATAGACTTATTTATTCAATTTCAGGGTGTCACAAACACACACTGCAACATTTTAGGCTGCGTGGAATGTAAATAGGCTCCTTAAAGTCTAGACGTCGTTCGCTGAAAAGCACGACTTGTTTTCGCCATGTCATTAAGGAAGGCGTGGTTTTGCAATCTTTAGCAGGAACATAACCAATTCTTCTTATCTATCAAGATATACCAATCAGTAAAATAACGAATTAAATGTTGCGTTGTCACGTATTTTTAACTGATCGTGGTATCCTATTTTCAGGGTGTGGTCACTGCAAAAGTACTAAGCCAGAGTTTGTGAGGGCCGCAGAGAAATTCGCCGATGAACTGATGGTTGTATTCGGCGCCGTGGACTGCACTGCCGATCAGGAACTGTGCGCTAATTATAATGTCAGAGGATACCCCACAATCAAATACTTTAGTTACTTCGATAAGGCAGTGAAGGACTATACAGGCGGCAGAAAGGTAGGTAATTGAACAAAATTCTGTATAAGTGTGCGTCCTGAGTGACGGCGCACCGCGCAGGCGGAATGAACGGCGCATTAAATAAATGTTCGAATCGTTTGAATTTTAATATCGACATTGTTAAAACCAAAGTAAAATAAACGAAACACTAAACACGCGCGTACGCGTCAACTTTCCCGCGTGCATTAAGGACAGGTATCGACGGTAAAGTCATTCCGCAATCCGCAATACGCCCGTGCGCGGTCACTCAGGACGCACACTAAGTCGTGAAGTTAGCTCATATTTAAAACTGCCTATTGTAAACTTACCCTATAAGTACTTAAATGAGTGGCTAAGCTTGATCCGAGCAAAGGTTTTATTGAAATTTCGTTAAGTTATTATTGCATGCGAACTGAAACATACAGCGCGCTCTCCTTTCTTTAGATTACTTTTCCAGCACAGTGTTCTTTACAAAAGTGCCCATGTCCTTTGTAAATACGTCATTAAAGTAAACATTTCGATTACTATACCTATCTGAACGGATTTGACGTTTTCATAGATTATCAAAATAAAAAAGTACAGAAGTTGCACGCCTTTGAATTTGAAGATAGCCGCCTTTTTATTGTTAACCTAAACATCGCGCGCTTATGCTAAAATGGAACTAAACGCTGCGTGTAGTACATAGTTATTTGTAATGTTGTTTGTTGTGCCTAATTATGAGACGTGCGGTCAAATGTAAGGGGTGTAGCTTTGAATGCCAAACTTAAAAGAAATACAGAAAAGTAATTAAAAAAACCATTTAATAAAATTATAATTTTCGAAGTCGATAATAAGCCACGCCGTAACGATTTTTTGTAACTTAAATGATATTAGAAGCATACTTTGATGCTGGGATCCCTAGACTCGTACACAAAGTCAGTTTTAAGATAATAAGTACACAAGTGTCACGCATTACGCGAAATTGCGGCCATTTTTGAGTTTTGTTTGCTGACAAACATTCCATCAATCAAAGATATGAGCGTACTTAGTTAATATACATTTTGACCTGATATTATTATTTCTAAATGTTTGCAACACAGGAAGCGGATTTCGTGGCATTAATACATAGTCATATAAGCGTGAACCCAACCTCGCAAAAAGCGCAGACGGTTCAAGAGGCAGGGTTCGGGGCCGACGTGGGGATGACCAGTGACCAGGACTTCGAACAGATTATACAGTCGCCCAATCCGGCCTTCATCATGTTCTTCGCTTCATGTAAGTTTTAACTGCTTATTTTTTGCATGTCGGTGGCTTTCTTTGTCCGACCAGGGGGGTTACCATGATCTGTTAGAGCAGGAATGTTTTAATATTAATCCGAGAGTGGGAAAGTGACAGCGCTAGACAGCTCTCTAGCGCCATCTCTTACCCACTCGTAATAATATTAAAACATTCCTGCTCTAAGAGATTATGGTAACCCCCCAGGACATTTTAGCGCAATCTAATGGTGGATAGAGGCATCTTTCAAAAAAATCCAAAAATAGAGTGAATAATACGTGAGTGTTGGCAAGGACTAGCCAGTAGAGATCAACTACGATAACATGACATTACCCCCCCAACATCTGTCTTCAATGTGTGTGTGCATAGGTATGCCAACGAGTCACCATTTTTTTGTTTGGCATTTAGTACTAGTCGCGCGCAGAAGGTTTGCCGATGACTGCCCCTCCCACCTCACCGACCGCTCCCCGCGCTCGTCCGGCCTACCTACTAATCGTACCGACCATCGATGCGTGACGTCATGAGGATATCGGCAAACCTTCTCCCGGTACCATACTGTTAAACGGTCTCTCAAACGGTACCATACTGTTAATTAGCAACGTTAAATCTGTCGAGCACTGCGTTGAACGAATGACGTGTTGTAAATATTCTTTCTCACACATTTGATCTCTGGATGTGTTAAAAGCGACATACCTCCGGTTTCTGAATTGAAAATTCGGGATAGTATTGGAGTACTGAGTTGTCAAAAATATGCTTTAAAATCCGTCATTTTTTTGACAACTCCGTACTCAAATGTTACTTAAGTACTGCTTATCCTAGAATTCTCAATTCAGAAACCGGAGGTTAGGGACTACCTAACTATATAAGGTGTTAAAAAATCTACTCTAAGAATTTTGTGGGGTTACTCGGTATCGGAAATTGAACAACTTTTGTACTAAACTCTTCGCCAATTTTTTTTTATGCTTGTCCACACGAATCAAATAAAATATTTTTTTGTTTTGTATGGAAAGTTACAAAAAAATACGCGAATTTCGTAAAGTTGTAGAACAAAATTTGTTCAATTTCCGTTACCGAGTAACCCCATAAAATCTTAGAGTTGATTTGTTAACACCTTATATAGGGACTTATACCCTTTTTCACTAGAGGTATAGATACATTATGTTCGTTAGGCGAATCTATTTTTATCATGTTTCACTCACGGCTATGAATTGCAGCGGTCTTTGAGCACTAAGGAGGCGTATATTCAGCTGTGCACGTTCTACGGGTCGATATGGTGATAATCCTCTAAAATTTATGCTGTTTTTAAATATCGCCTATAGTCACCAGCCGTGATCCGCTTTCTGGTAGACATAGAATTTCTCAAGGTATAACAAATGATTCTGAACTTGGAGATAAATGCAATAATTATTCTGTCAGGCCTATATTAATTAAATATCTTTCGCTTATGAGCGGCCTCTTAAGTGTTGTTTTGATGAAACTTGAGGTGCTGATTTGATGAGATAGAAGTGTTGTCAAATGTATGAAATTCTGATGACGTTTACATTTTAACAGCTCCTCCTCGAATGTTGCTCCCAGGCCGCCATGTTGAGAGCGGTTTATTAATGAGGGCCTAGGTGTCTAAACACACTATGCCGAAGATACGCGACCGAACTTCGGCGTCTATGTTTTTTATATGGGTAAGACGCGTCGTAATTTCAGCCTGGTGTGTCGCTCGTAATTTGAAAAGCATTGTACGCGTAATCATGCCGAACGTCGGTCGCGTATCTTCGGCATAGTGTGTTTAGACAGTAAGAGTCCTTGGTCCGAAATAAAAATTTCACATGCTTATTATTTCCGCTTTTTCCACATTTGTTCGGATAGGGTGCGACCATTGCGTGGCTGCGAAGCAACCGTTCAGTCAGCTGGCCACAAAGCTGAAGGCAGAGAACAGCAAAGTAAGAGTGCTTGCCGTGGATGCGTCTCTGAACCCGAAAGTCGCTGACATCGCCGGCGTACAGACTCTACCTACATTTAAAATGTTTGCCAACGGGAAAATCCTTGCCGCCTACGGTGGTGACCGGACGCTGGATAAAATGTACCAATTCTGCCAAGCATACGCTAAGGTGAAAGATGAGTTGTGATCTTAGTCAATATTTCATCCCTCATTGATTTCCATATCACGTCAAATCATTAAGTTTGTTGTAACCTTGCATTTACTTATCATTATACTGTATGCGAAAGAAAAAACAATAATTCATGTAACTTTTAATATCGTAGAGTTTTCAGAAATAATTTTGATCATAAACGATTCTGGTATCCGCTCCGCTCTTAATATTTAGGTAACGTAGAGTAATGTTGATAAACTTATAATAATACAATTTCAACAATAAGACTTTGAAAATAATGACAATACACAAATGTAGCTGTTTGATTTATTAACTTACATAATATTTTTGCAATGTTATTTGAAGCAGTTTATTGTGCTCTTTAATTAGTTGCTAATGTTACATAGGTATTAATTACAAAAGACTAATGCAAACATATTCTAATAAATAATAAAACGTTGTCAAAAATAAATATTCAATTATTGTTATTATAACGTACGAGTACGAGTTATTTTTCTAAGCATAAGACATACTTAGGTGACTTTTTAGTCAACATTTCTATGTAGAAAAGTTTTTATACATACATATGTACGTATTACGCATAATAATCTCAGTATATATCACAAAATTTTACAAATACTCAGAAAGTGAAGTTTATATACGTAGCAGTTTATTCATAGTAAGTATATATTATAGAACACTAACTGTATTATGAGTATGATCTCCCATTTTTACGAATGTGATGGTCATTAAGTATGGCGTAATATTTTTTCTAGCGATTTCATAAGTTTGTTTCCGTCGAAAGCCATCTTTCATTTTTCTATCAATTCTTCGAGAAGGTTTTGCTAGCGGTAAGTTTCGAAAATAAATTGTTATTTTTATATAATATTAAATTGCAGATCTTCCGATAAAATGTTTTTGACAAATGGCCTTTGACTCTTTAATGACATTTCAGAATCTTTTAATATTAATTTTATTAAAGTTGACTAGATGTTGGGATGCATAAATCGGTTTTAACGATTTGTATGCACCTATAAATATGTTATAGTATCATGTAATATTTACTGGCGTATGCCTTAACATTCCTTGTACTTACATATTTTATTTTACAATAATAAGATAGAACATTTGGATTATGTCGGCAACAGTTTATGAACAAGGTACGTGTTTGGTATATATCTACCTTCAGAATAAGTAGTTTTTAATACAAGAATTAATGATCATCATAAGGGACGTTCGCTTTATCGCAAAATTTAAAGGTGCTTCTTATTTTGACGACAGATTGCAGCTTGATGGTCACGCGTTTGTTGCGCGGCTTAGTATTCCTTATATCGTAGTTTGGATAAAGGAGAAATTTAAATATGTATTGTTTTATGAAATCAGAAATTTGTAAAAGTACTTAGTTTTCTTGTAGCAACACCTTTTAAGGTTAAACATCAGTATCAACATGTAGTTGAACATGACATGTGGTATATACAACGTTATTTTTACTTTATGCGAAAACCGAGACACCCCAACAAGATTTTCGTCAGAACTGCCTGAATATGTGTTTTTTTTTAGTAAATCTCCAAGTTACACCTTAGTTTATGTCGCGTTAAGTTCGCTAAAAAAGTGTGAAATGCCTGAGTTGTGCCATGCAGGGGTTGTCTAATACACGGAAACTGACCGAGCGGACCATTTCAAGCCTCAAGGTGTCTATTCCCGTCAATTGTTATGGGTAGAAACCTACTGAAACAAAATTGAAAATTATGAAAAAAAAAAAAAAAAATGTGGTGTAAAAAATATGTCAATCGATTCTCCTAATGATTCTGAACAAACTAGTTTCAGGTTTCGCATATACTAAAACTAACCTTGTATAGGTTGCGCTGAGCGTGGAGTCAGTATTTTCAGCGAGGGCAGCGATAGCTCGAGTGTGAAATTGATAATTTTACCCGTGATTTACACTGCCTTTCATTATGAATATGAGGAAAGTATAAATAAAGAATATGTAAAAATAACAAAAAAAAACTCCTACTTTACATACAAAGTTCAGTTTCGAGCCTGTATCCTTTTTTTTGGTGTGCTCGATACATGGTTTACTTTATTATAAATCATGTTATCCAAACCTCTTTCTATATCTCTCACAATCTACATCTATCCATGAATAATGATTAAAAATTAGTTAATTGATGGAAGTCATATTATTAATTAAGAAAAATAATAAGAATATGTAACGAATTATAAATCTTTTTTCATGCCCGTACCATGGCACTTAAAGGGGAAACCTCCTGTGGGCATTCTCCTTTGTACTCTTAGCACAAAAATCCTTTATTTTCTTTGTAAAATTGAAAACAATACTAACTACCCAGCCCCATCTAGTAACGCATGTTGAACTGGATATACTGATATTTAATCTTGAATGTTTATTTTTTTGTAATAGATGGGCTTCCAAAATTCCAACAATATAATCATATTGTTTAGCTATTATTTATGAATTACATATATATATATTAAACCAATATGCATACATGTGTGTTGAGTGTTACTCAAATTGTATTATCAATTTACAGGTGTGACAATCTAGCAATAATAGCAAGATTGAAATGACTAATGCCTTGAGAGGAGAACGCAGTTTTTTTTATAAATTACTGTACTATATTGTATTACACCTTTTTTAAAATTTGTGTATTAATGTTGTTTAGTTAAATCTTAAAGCGTTTATTACACTTCCAGATTTTTAGGCCCGGGTTGAAAGAATCCCTATCAAAAACCGAAGAGACCGGGCGCCCTAACTGTTATTATACTATACTGAGATTTAGGGACCCTAAAAATCGGGTAATGTAATTAGGGCATTTATAATAAGATGAGCTTAAAATGAAAATAATAACAATTAGGTATACAAATTTAACCAACCGTAAGGCGATTCCCCCACGGTGACGCAAGTCGGAGCGACAACAATCGTGTGCGTACTAAATATACGTGCGTCTATGTGACAGCCGTGCGGCAGCTGTGCGCTACTCCGTACAATTCATTGCGATTCTAAAATCGTTCTGAGACGTGTCGCTCCTACTTGCGTCACCGAGGGGGAACCGCTTAACTAATATGTTGCGCAACGTGTTAATTTTAACGCTATAGAATGTCGTGCTGAATATAAAATATAATTTTTAGTCTTCTGTATTATTTTATAACCGAACTACCCTATACAGACCCACCAACAATATGAGAAGCAAATTTTTTTTTAGGAAATGTTATATGTCAGTAAAAAATATATTTAAGTATATTTATTTGTGAAGTAGGTAATAAACATCTAGACGGACTAAATCACGTACACATTTATAAAATCTGAGTGCATTGATGGGTAGTTTATTCAATAAAATCCGCGAGTGCATCAGGATGGCTGGTTGCCTAACTTTTTGAGCATTGACATTGACCGAAAATTGCTCTATCGTCACCCTCCGCACTAACTGTTGTATCTAGCAATTGATAATTTTTCAGAGAAATTTTCACAGAGTGACGTATCTGCTTCAAATGAATAGAAATAAATAAATAGATACCTTATCCCTTTAGGGCAACTACTAACCAAGCCAAGAGTAAGCCAAGAGCAATATAAAAAAGTCATTAATTCATTAATAAAGTCACAGCTAACGCAACTACAGAAAAATTATCAATTGCTAGATACGACAGTTAGCGCGGAGGGTGATTATATTTCGTTAAGAGTAGGTATGCTATCTGCGTAGGTGGGAAGCCATTCTGACTTAAGGATGGCTGAGAAACTGGTGTGCGTTCTCGCAGCGGAATGTTGTTGAATTTAAAGATTTTAATTATGCAGATATTTAGTGTATGACGTCGTATAATTGTGTATGGTAAAAAAAAATTTGTGCACGCAGCCATTGTGGAGAAATTCACCAAAAACTGATTCCGCTGGGCGAACGTTGTCCTGGCGGAACTTTTTTTAATCCATAGACTTTAGAAGAATGGAGATGTGTCCAAAAATTTGTGTGTATTTGTGTGTAATTGTGTATGTATGAATAAAATTAGTGCATGCATAAACTTCGGAGAAATTCAAGTTTCCGCTACGCGAACGTTTGGCCATTAGCTAGTTTTCATATAAAGCGCTTACATAGAGAGCTGTAGATTTTTACATACGTTGTTTTGAATTTGTTTATATTTGTTTAAAAAACAGATTTAGAAAAAATCGTAGGGCTTAAAAGATAAAAATATAAACGTAAAATACGCTTATTAGGTCTTAGTTCTTAAAGTATGCACTTTGGGGTCTAGATTTTCACGTTTATACAAACCTTGTAAGTGTCTGCAACATGTTGCCAAGTATCAATGATTTTCCGTTAGTAATTAAAGAGTTATAGGACAATTTACCATGAATAGATCACTGTTTACAAAAGCAGTCAATTATGACGACGTTCTAAAGGAATTGCATGGTAAAATGTATGCCAATAATTAGTGTATTCATTCAACTATTCACATGCAAAATTTCATGTCATTAAATTCAGTAATTAAAGAAAAACAATAATAATACTGACGAAGCATTGAAAACCTACATAACCCGACCAAGTTCGGATAGCTACAAAAAAGCGGCCGTGCAATATATTTAGGTAACATCCCAAAATTTACAGTATAATACCGGTATGAAATTGGTACAGGTGATAACACAATTGTTGTTTCGATATAATTTATAGGTCATTTATTTTTGTACACCTACTTTTTTAAATGTATTTGACTATGACAGAAAGTAGGTACTATTTACGTAGGTACTTTATTTAAGTATGCGCTTGAGACTTGAGATATAATCTAGATATGTTATTTAAGACAAATAAAATTCATACAGCTAATTTCTATTGAAGATTTCACGGATCAGGATTCTAACTATAGACCCCTTAGGGAAATTTAATAGTTACCACAAGTTTTAGTTTATAAGCACTTTTTTAATGTTGATCAAATCTAAACAACTGAATAGTCTAGTTATGTGATGTGATTTTAATTTTTATTGAAGCTCGAAATATTACACTTACCCTTATATTCATAATCGTTTATTAAACCTATTTTAGTTTACTTTCGTGAGACACATTCATATTTATGATTATTTAACATATCTAGATTATATCTCAAGTCTCAAGCGCATACTTAAATAAAGTACCTACGTAAATAGTACCTACTTTCTGTCATAGTCAAATACATTTAAAAAAGTAGGTGTACAAAAATAAATGACCTATAAATTATATCGAAACAACAATTGTGTTATCACCTATACCAATTTCATACCGGTATTATACTGTAAATTTTGGGATGTTACCTAAATATATTGCACGGCCGCTTTTTTGTAGCTATCCGAACTTGGTCGGGTTATGTAGGTTTTCAATGCTTCGTCAGTATTATTATTGTTTTTCTTTAATTACTGAATTTAATGACATGAAATTTTGCATGTGAATAGTTGAATGAATACACTAATTATTGGCATACATTTTACCATGCAATTCCTTTAGAACGTCGTCATATTTGACTGCTTTTGTAAACAGTGATCTATTCATGGTAAATTGTCCTATAACTCTTTAATTACTAACGGAAAATCATTGATACTTGGCAACATGTTGCAGACACTTACAAGGTTTGTATAAACGTGAAAATCTAGACCCCAAAGTGCATACTTTAAGAACTAAGACCTAATAAGCGTATTTTACGTTTATATTTTTATCTTTTAAGCCCTACGATTTTTTCTAAATCTGTTTTTTAAACAAATATAAACAAATTCAAAACAACGTATGTAAAAATCTACAGCTCTCTATGTAAGCGCTTTATATGAAAACTAGCTAATGGCCAAACGTTCGCGTAGCGGAAACTTGAATTTCTCCGAAGTTTATGCATGCACTAATTTTATTCATACATACACAATTACACACAAATACACACAAATTTTTGGACACATCTCCATTCTTCTAAAGTCTATGGATTAAAAAAAGTTCCGCCAGGACAACGTTCGCCCAGCGGAATCAGTTTTTGGTGAATTTCTCCACAATGGCTGCGTGCACAAATTTTTTTTTACCATACACAATTATACGACGTCATACACTAAATATCTGCATAATTAAAATCTTTAAATTCAACAACATTCCGCTGCGCGAACGCACACGAGAAACTGTGTGAAAAGACTAGTTAGGTACCTACGTGTAGTTAACCAACTTTTGTTAAGACAAATATTCGCATCAATAAATAATGGATATAGGAATGGCGATCGCCATAGGCCGAAAGGAGGGCGGCGCGCCCTGTGCCTCTTGTCATAAGGACCTCCAAATCTCGACAAGCTCCCCCCGTAGTCAAATCTAATTTTTAAAATACTTTACTCAAACATAATCTAGCCAAATAAAAGAACAAATTAATAAGTAAAACTTTAGTCATTTCTAAGAACGCGTCCAATAACGTCTTTCTTAGTCCTTAATAAGGGGAAGACACTTGGTTCATGTGCTCTTTTTAATCTGCACTTTAGTACTACAGATCTTGAAACAGAGTCAGTTCACACCGAGACGCGACGCTGCGCCCACATTTTAATGGAGCGTATCAAAATATAACATTATTTACTAAACGAAAAGATAACATTTCATTGTGAGAATTCAGAATACGTTGCACCATGCAGCGCTGCGCCTCGAGATGCCACGCGGCCTGCAAGAGCGGCGCTGCGCCTCGCAAAGCAGCGCGACGCTGCCAGGCGTAGCCCTGAAGCTGCCGTTCATGCGCTTGCAAATGGTAGACTGCGGGTGAATGCGGCGGGGCGGGGGCACGCGGCGAATGTAGACACGTTCCGCTGCGCCGCGCGGCGTCTCGCTGCGTAGCGAGGCGTCATGCTGCCAACGATTTTACGATGCGTCTCGCAACGTTGCGATGCGTCTCGCGGGGCGGCGCGCGGCGCTGCGCAAAATCACTGGCCTCTTCCAGTATCGTCGCGTCGCGTCTCGGTGTGAACTGACCCTTAGGGAGTCTGTTAAATTTCGTCACTCAACAAGGCCGGAGCGGAGGCGTAGAGTGGGAGAGCAGTGGTTATAAATGTTCTTCAAAAAAGGTGACAATACCTTGCTGAAGAACTACAGACCCATCTCTTTCCCGAGTTATGTTTACAAGCTGTTTGCGAGGGTTGTCACAAATCGTCTCAGCCACTTCTGTTAATAATTTAGCTGCTAAGACCGCACCATTCCGGTTTCGGCCTCAGCGGGATTGATATTTGCTTTATAGGAGCCACCTTTGTTTTAGGTGTGAGGAGATTTCAGTATACGTTGCCATCTTTATCAATGCATCACCAAAGGTATGTAATCCCATTCTAATTTATCGTCGCTTTTGTTTATTCATCTTGGAACATTAAATTCAATTAGGTATTCGAACTCACCTTTATAATATTTCTATTCTTGTATGAGTTCCGGTGGCAACTCACTATCCCAGCTTATGCCAGCAGTCTACAGCTTCTGAATAAAAACCTTAAGAGATAATGCAATGCGTAATATGATTGCGATATTTCTGAAATCACTCTTCTTTTTGTTTCAGGAGCGGCCGTTGGTGACGACTTCACGGCTTAGTAAAATTCGTCAGTGTTCCGGTTCCAGGTAAGTCTCAATGCCTTTGTAACTTGGTCCATTTTTATGCCCAGATCTGTTCTCGAATCTTCCTTCAACTCCTCTAACAACTGACTTGCTTGTTCATTTTTGTAGCTGACAACCTTTTTTTTTCTATAAATCCATTCAGTACATTATACTGGGTCTCCCAAAACACATGGTCATGGAAGGAAAGTACAGCAGGATTCAATTTAATTGGCGGCTATGAAGTTGACATAAGTCGGGTGTTAGTGGGGCGTCATGGGGTTGGCGGGCAGGAGCACACCCGCCCACAACCTGCGGCGGCCTCCCCTTGCGGTGCTGGAAGTAAGGGAGAGTTTTTTTTTCATCCCTCAATTTTATGTACGGAAGAAAACTCTTTTATTCGTTTTTGTATTTTTCTGCCTTGTTTAGTCCGTGTCCCAATAATCTCCAAGTAAAATGGCCGTGACATAAGGATGGATATGACGAATTTATAAGGGCTCCGTTTTTGCCATTTAACTACGGACCCCAAAACTAAAATGAAGTTTCCATTGAGTTATATTTGCTATCTTTAATATTAAAGTATTTTCCCTTCATGCCCACGTGTTTTGGGACATCCGGTGCATTTTGATAGTTTGTGTTTCAGATTGGCAGCCAATTATAAGATCTTCCATGTAGATGTCCGCCATTACCCTCTCAACCAGGGCCGCAACAGGGCAGCTGTATCCACACCACAAAGGGACCTGCAAAATATTGAAATACTGAATTTAGCTTTAGCATTTGGGAACGCATGAATCTTTACAAAGTTTTTTAAATTTTTTTTTGTTTTAAATAAATAACGATAACAATAAACCGTGTTCAATTCTTTTATTATTTATTTTATCTCATCAATTTATTCACTTTTAAATTCAGAATATCTTGCGTTAAAAATATTTTTTGTTATTAAAAAACAATGTTAGAAACTCAATTAAATGTCTCCTTTAGGGCCTGCGCCCACTGGCTGGTGGGACGGCATGGCAAAGTTTTTTTTTAATTCAAACAGTTTTAATCCTTAATTTAATACTATTTACACTTGTATTTGCTAGGCATACCGCGGGAGGATTTGTCGTGCCGCGGAATGCCGAAAGATCTCGTGCTAAGGGAATTATGGAGTCCTAATGGGGAGTTGATAAGGTTTAAAATTATTTGAGCCTGAAAAAAATCCCTTGCCGAGCCGTCCCGCCAGTGGGCGCAGGCCCTTAAGTTGTGAGCTGCTCGATGAAGTCGAAGGTTTCCATGGGCATTTATATTCCACAAGAACGGCAACACCAGAGGTTTCCAGCAACGATTACCGCAGAGCTCACGCGGTTTTTTCCATTTCAATCTTAGGGTGGTAAACCACTTTATTATTTTAAAAGGTATTCATGAAGTTTCCTGCCGGCTCTTCTCCATAGGACCTACTTTTTGGAACCGTGTACCTAAATTGCGAGACGTTTTTTAAGTGCATGTACAGCCGCGGACTTGAAAATTATTTACTTATCAGATTTCAAATTCGATTCCTTCTCACACTGTGTGCAATAAGGTTTAAGATGTCATATCAACTTTCATATGTATTACTTAGTTTTTAAAATTGTGAAGCGTCGATTCTAGCAAAAAACTATTAACCACTTTTTGATGTTATGAACTCCTTTTTAGGAGTTGTATAGAGCGAACTTGTATAGAGCGAATTTGAATAAGTTGAGCGAATTTGTATAGAGCGATCTTGTATAGAGCGAATTTGATTGAATTTACTAAATAGATTGATTTTTTCTATGCTACCTAGTATTATATCCCCTTTAAATAAACATTTTTTATATCAATTAAGAAAAAATATCTTTGCATAATACATTATCATAATATGGGATAGTATATCTTATTTGACCTCTAGAGTCATATCTTTGTATGGAGATATGATTATGTCTTTAATACATTATCATATATCTATGACTCAAAGATCTATGATCATGTATATATAACAGTGTAATAGCCCCCTATAATACTAATCTATGACTCGTATATCTATGATGATACTATAATAGCTCCCTTATGAAAAAGTAATGTGCTAGCAATTAAAGACCTTAGGGTGGTAAACATTTCAAGTCCGAGACTGTACTGTGTCTATTCGAAATAAAAACTTTGAATTTGAACTAAGGCCAAGACCAAGCTCTAAATGATGATGGAATTACTACTGAACTCCATAAGCTTTTAAGGGAGTTCAGTAGTACCTAATTCCACGGTACGGGGCTCGCAATTATATGTATAAGAGCTAATGAGTATTTCTTTGTTATCATGAGTAAAATCATGTGTTTAAGTATTTGGCACTAATTACCAATCACCCTATTTTAGTCGGAAAAAGAGAGGTTACTATTCCGCGGGCCACTTAATGTAGGTATCACTGATGACTATCATAAAGCAAGAGTTTAAATTATAAAATTAGATAATTTTTATTTCCATGCAAAATCATTTTTACTTCTGTTTTTTCGAAAATTCTTCAATCCTGCTTAAGTTCCGAATTTAGAAAATGGAGCTTCTAATCCATCACCCCTAACATGACCAGGGGCCCAATTCTCCTAAAATAAATCTTGATAAATCACAACCGAACCAAGGCCAAACCGTTCATTCAGACAGTTCTCAATTTCAAAAGCTGTCTTATTGTTTGACACAAAAAACAACATTTTGAAAGTTTTCGAAAACAAAAACTGACTGACGGTTGTGGTTCGATTGTGATTGGCAACAATTTATTTTAGGAGAATTGGGCCCCAGGGGCCGAAATGATTGATTTTGTTTTTTGTGTCAAACAATTTGATAGTTTTTGAAATTGAGAACTGTCTGAATGAACGGTTTGGCCTTGGTTCGGTTGTGATTTATCAAGATTTATTTTAGGAGAATTAGGCCCCTGAAATGTAAACACAGCTGATAATAGCTGAAGACGGAGAGATTTCAGCCTATTTTTTTTCTGAAATCTTTAAACAGCTATTTCCCTTAAACTATTGACTATTGTTAAGTTGTGGAACAAAAGACATTAATTATTATGGGTACTTTACCACTCTTTCGGATTAGTTTTTTCTCTTTCCGACTAACCTTGTGTAACAACCACCCGACACTGGAAACCCTTCGTGTGCTACTTTCCAGCAACGCCACCTTAATCGATAGCGATCTATCTTAACGGAATATAATGTACTTTGAACGTACATAATGTACGTATACCATTAATTAGTGTACCTAGAATAGACAACGAGTTAATGAACATTTATTGTGGCGTTGCTGCAGAGCGTACTCTCTGGCGACGCCACTTAGGCTTAAAACGCACTAGCGGCCAGCCGCAATAATGCGGCGTGCCGCTTGCGGTTGGCCGCACATCGATTTTTACATGAAACCGCATGATCTCAACGCACTGGCGCACGACGGCTGGCCGGAAATCAGTGCGTTGAGATAATGCGGTTCTGGTGGATGCTCAGCCTACTGTTGAATTTGTTCATAATTTATTTGCGAAGTTTTACTGACCATGCGGGATCCAGCAAACACCTGTATCCCGCGGGATTCAGAATGTCCAGTTGGTCCAGTTCCGCAAATACCGGGATTGAAATTTTCTTACAGGATTGCATTACCTAAATGCAAAGGCATTCAATATTATATTAGTCATATATTTTAATCTCTTTGCCTAAATGTAATAAATTGTTTTCCACAAATACCTTCAACGGATCTGATGATTATGACGTTTAAAAGTCATCATTGCAAAAATTCACTAAGTGCTCATTCACACGAAGACGATTCGTTTTTTGACGAATCGTCTTTTTTCACGATTCGTTTTTTTTTTTGACTGGATCTATTCTTTTTAAATGCCCGTGTTTACATGAATCGTGAATAATGCCGGACACGTCTTAAATCACGTATAGTGTTTTAAAAAACACGAATCGTGATTCGTATTCACATAAATCGTGTTCGATAGTTCATCCAAGACCGTGTTCGAGACTAAACTCTGAATCACGAAACGAATATGAACATCAATTCGGACATGTTGCCGAATCGTGATAAAACACGATTCCGTATGCAATGTGAACGTCCTTCCGTCATGACGTATCGTGTTTTATGACGAATCGTCAATGACGGAACCTGTGTGAATGAGCCCTAACACAACGTTTTGCTAACTTAAAATATCAAGGCGCTCCGAATGTAAATTATTTTAACTGAAATAAACAAGATTACTATATAAACATGATATTTATGAACATGTACGCATTAAACAGCGTTCGTACATTACTTTTCAATAGGGAATAGCTGCTAATATCATTACGGAGTACGAAATCTAAGTGGCGTCGCCAGAGTACGCTCTGCAGCAACGCCACAATAAATGTTCATTAACTCGTTGTCTACTCTAGGTACACTAATTAATGGTATACGTACATTATGTACGTTCAAAGTACATTATATTCCGCTATGATAGATCGCTATCGATTAAGGTGGCGTTGCTGGAAAGTAGCACACAACCCTTCAGGTCCCGCCAATAACTGCCCGGTTACGTAAAAACGGTCCGCAAGGACCATGTAGTTATACGAAAACGTTGAAAATGAATAAAACAAAAAATCTACTGTTGGGCAGTAGCCCGCCGAGCACTATGGTCAGAGGATCCTCCCTTTTCGTTTTAGGAACACAATCCCTCATTCCACCACAAACTACAACTAAAGGTATTATTCCGAACTGAGCTGCCAACGGCAACTGCCGACAGCACGTGCAGGGACTGCTTCTTCTTCTTCTCTCGTGTCAGCACGAGCTATACAAAAATAGCTCATGCTGTGGTGAAAAGATTAGCCAGTCACCAAGGTTGGTAGCGGGGCTGACTGCCCAGGGTGCGCCGGACGTAATGAAGTATCGTCTCTCGTGGAGGCTCTTTTCATGCACCCCTTTTTCTTTTTCATGCACTTTTCGTGCAGCGACTGCATGAAGTCGCATCACGCACGACACTCGGCATACCAGCGTCACCTCTAGCCGCTGCACGTGTTGTCGGCAGTTGCCGTTGGCAGCTCGATTCGGAATAGTACCTACCTTAATCCTCACTCTTGTGTCATGTTTACATACAAGCTGTTCTCGAAGGTCGTCATGAATCGTCTATTAAATCTTTAAGCATTGACGACTTCCAACCAACGAAGCAAGCCGGGAAAAGAAATATTTGAAAAGACTACAACACCGTCGGTGACATCCATTCTGTGGATCGTCTACAAGATTCAGAGAGATTCCCCTATACCCCTCTGGGTAGGCGAAGGAACATAGGGAACACAGTAAACTGCTTGGCCGGACTTATTTGACGGTCGTAGTGGTAGCTCGCAGCTAGACAGGCGGACCGTACAGATCTTACCACACGTCGCATTATCTCGTCTCGTGTCAAGACGAGATAAGCCATACATTAAAGTGTTTCCAGAAAGTGTACATGTTTTCGAATAAAAGTCCGGAGTTACAATAGGATAAAAAACAAACTGTAAAGAGCACCTGTTCGAAGGAATGAAAATAGAACAAACGGCTTTTGATCTAAAATAGGAGGCCACCGGTCCAAGGAGACATCTCGTCCTCGAGGATACAAATGTGTGCAGCCTGGCGTTAGCGTATTAGAAGCGTACCTACATTTTCTCTCATTACAGCAGTTGTTCCCGCCATTATTTTCTATATGTGTACCTATGCAGTTCGATACGCTCAAGCGTTTTTAAACAGAGGACAGGATTGGCGCAGTGGCTGAGCGATTGGCTTCTGCGCAACGGGTCGCGGGTTCGATTCCCACATGGAAAAAGTATGTGTATGGCCTACATTATAATTGTTCCGGCCCTGGGTGTTTGTGCATATGAACATAGACTATACACTATTATGTTGAAGACTTGTGTCCATAAACGCATCCAGGATAAAAGAAAGTATTAAAAGAGGGGGCAACTTTAAAAAAGAAAACTTTTTGACTCTTATAAACTTAAGTAAATGAAAACTGACTCGTTTTGGTTAGTTTGTGATTTGAAATATTTTTTTTAGGAATGTTATTCCCTTTCGCCTCGATAAACATTAATTTTTTTAACTTGTTGACACGTGCTTCAACTACATAATTACATAAATAAAACGACACATTATTTTAGGTGATTTTTTTATTTCCTTCTAAAGCGGTTTTATTACACAAGTGCAACACTAAACAAACATCTTTTAGGTCTCGGGTGCAACATTCCATTTGATACTTGGTATCAAAAAATTGGGTAGAGTAGGTGCTCTTGAAGAATTCGTGATCGATCATCACATCATATGGCTGACCAGACATCTCCGTTTCTAAAGGATGGTAGTACTGTAGGTAGCAAAAATATGAGGAGGTGAAGCCTAATAAAGATCCCACTAGGACATCTTCCCAATGGTGATGGTTGTCGCAACAGCGGCTTAGAGCAACTACACCCGCTATCATGAGAGGAACGAGACAAAAAATAATTCCACAACTTTGTCCACGTTTTCGCGACAGCACACCTAGTTTTCCACTTAGCCACAAACTCAAAAATCCCAACGAGCAAAAAGAGAAACTGCTGTGTCCACTGGGGAAAGATTTCCTGCCGTCGATCATATCGTAACCGCTGCCAGTGCATTGGAGCCCTAGCGTCATGTTCCCACTAGGAAAACAGCGCCAGAAGAAGTCGGGCCGAGGTCGTCCCACTATCAATTTAACAGATTCTGTAAAAACGGCGTTTATTGTAAGCGCTAGCGTCCACGATAGCAACGCCTGCACGGTGTCCACGTAGTTTTTTGTTGACATAAAAGAGAAACAAATAAAAAAGAGGGGCACGAAAACAATTAATATCACGGAGGCCCATGCTGGTACATAAGACACGTGCCGCGGACGCCTGTAGTCATTTAGCAGTTCAGCTTCAGAAATATGACGCATGTGTGGTTGTACCTTCAATTGAGATATGCACACCACTCCTAAAAGTATCACTCTCAGTAAATATTCCAAAACTAAATTATTTATTACATTTTGGAGCCCCGGCCACATAACTTTTTACAAGAATGAAATAATAAGTGATCCATTTGAGATTGACGCTTGAATTTAAGTGCCAAAAATAAAATAATAATGATATAAAAATTTTATTGACAGATGTCGTTGACAGATGTCGAATAAAAACAAAGTTGAGTCTGCATGTTAGATATAGTCTATGAATCATAAGGATCTTCGAACCTACATCGAATGCAATACGTTGGACGAAAGTTGTATATGGATACCTACCCAGGATAAATACGTACCTAAGTATTACGGTTTTTTGCATTCACAACAAACCGCTTTCGGTCCCGGGTTTGTTGAGAATCACTAATCGATTGGTAGGTATAATTATTGTATACCTAACACGTTTTATTATTATATTCATAAATAGGTCAAATTCTAACCTGAGTTAGGTATTTCGTGTTACAGTAGCCGCGAATGCTTTGATAGCTGGAGAGCTGACGACGAATTTCGGGAAGGTACTTTAGGCACTTTGAAACTATGAAAACCCGAACTAATCAATGTTGGTGAATCTAAAATAGACACTGGCAGAGTTCATTTTTGTATGTAATCAAGACTTGATACTACCTACATTTCTCCAAGGTCTGTGGTCAAGACTACATTGTTCTCTCTTAACTATCCTAAATCATAGTACTGTATTCACTGAAATTGTTAAAGATAGGTACTTATCCTTTTTTTAAAAAGAGTAACCATGGAATTTTTTGCCGGCTCTTCTCCATAGGAAACGACTAACTGGAACCGTGCACCTAAATTCGACTTTTCATAAGCGCATGTATTGGTTAAGTGAAATATTTTGCAATACATAGGTATTACTTCTATGGACAACAATCGTATTTGACAACCAACCGTATTACCCGGCATTGCCTTGCAAGACCGCGACAATAAGCTTTTCCTATATAATCTTCATTGAAACGACTGTTGTAACTTAATGGAGGTGACTCTATTGTCATCAAGGACTTTTTTATAAAGTTAGTATATTGTGATTGATGACGTTCTTCTATTTTCGTGTTGGCACGGGCACTATGATAATATCTCAAGCCGTGGTAAAAAGATTTGTCAGTCAGCAAGGTTTATGATTGTCATTTATAGGCCATAGTTTCAAACAACTTGCTCTAGACTTTCAAACCCAAACTATTGTATTTTAAAGTCAAATCTAGTCTAGACAATTATATTAAAATTATATGACTATGATGTAGATACCCAAGGTACCTACCCAAAAACATATTTTAAAATAATTGCGAGGATTAAATAACAAGAAAGAGAGCCAAACGTGCGCAGATGTTGTTTTAGGAACCTGTTTAGACTCCTATGCTACAGCATTTCCTTATTTCCTGAGTGCAAGCACACAAGTGCAGTGGCCGCCGCTTTCTACTTTGTCTCCGCGTAAGCGACCCCAGACCACAACGTGCGTCCATACATACTCTAAGCATATGGGCCGTGACACATCGTTCCTTGATATCAGACTTTGGACTAAAGTTCGTTTTTTAATCCCGGAGACTGAAATGATAGGTACGAAACGTCAAATTTGAAAATAATGTTCCTAAAGCGCTTATTACACTTGGCTGAATTTAGTCGTCTTAATTCAGTCGATACTGAATTTAGGCCGGCCTCATACAGCCTGAAAATCTCTCTGAATTCATAATCTTAGTTGGAGTTCATTGCTTGCTTAGTTCACTTTCAACCTGTGGGCACAGCCACAGCTAGTCGACTTCTACAAATTTTACGAACTAAGCAAGCAATGGACTGCTATGAAGAATCTGACATGTTCAGAATGTGTGAGTCCAGCCTTAGTCAAGTATAATCGCAATTAGCAAGCTAATTTTGTTTCTGAATTTAAGATGCTAGCTTGCTAATTGCGATTATACTTGACTAAATTCAGTATCGACTGAATTAAGACGACTAAATTCAGCCAAGTGTAATAAGCGCTTTAAATTTACAATTTTGACATTTACAAATTTGACATTTGTGCCTATCAATTTTGTCTCAGAGATTAAAAAATGGACTTTACGTCAATCACATTTACAAACATGGGAGCTCATGGGAGATTCATAGAGGTAGGTAAAATTTAAAAAAAAACACTGCAAAATTTTAATTGCTTCTTCTTGCCGACACAATAAAATTGTGATAATAGGTAAATGTTACACAAGACCTTTTTAGGAGAATATCTCGCGTAACAGCTTTTTTTGTGACGGACAAAATTATAGGGCAAATACAAAGACATTCAATAACATTTAATCTCTTTGGACGAAAATAAACATACCAACCTGTTATAGATATAAGGTCACACGTGCTTCGGGCACAGGGCATCTTACGCAATACGGCAGCGGATATTTCCTCTCTAAAAAATAAAAGTGAACGTAACTTGAACATACGTAATCACAGACATATAATTATTCGTGTTATGAACACAAACTCGAAGTCGACTCGGATAATTTGCGAGATGTGCTGTGTTCTAATGTCGGTTATAACCGGTGACAGTAAGAGTCATTATCGCTCGGTCACGATGATAATCTTCAACGGGTCGAATACCTCTATAATGAGTTTTTTTGCTAGTTTTCTGTCAGTTCAATGACAATGAACCGCATAGGAATGTCGACAGGAGATGGTCCAAAACAAACACATTGCGTATTCAACTACAGGAAAACGTAGTGATTGTAGGTAGTAGGAAGGTAGGGATCGTCTGAACTAAAATGATGTGTCCTTCCGTTGAAAGGCAATAGAGCAGGTATTTTTATTTCGCCTAGCCAACTATTACTCATTCTGTGGCTTAGATTAGGCCAATAATAGTGTGTACTGACTGTCTATGCCAGTCAGCCGCCGTAGCTAGCAAAATAAACTGACCGCCATATCAGCCACTCTGAAATACTGGCCGTAGCTGCAAGCTTAAGGCCCCAATGAAATCTAAAGACACGTAGCGAGGCAGACAAGGCACGACCCAAGTAGGTATTCATATCTAAAGACAGACTGCCGGCCGACATCCAAACATTAAACAAACTTATGAAGATGACTTACCTATAGATATTTTAAATAGGTTAGGTTATGAACCTATAAGACTTAAAAAATGGCTTATAAAATATAATTAGTAAACCGTTTTGTCACAAATTGGCCATACTCGACCATACTCGATGCACTGCCAAGTCTAGCGTCATAAGACGTCCTCTAGCCCCAACGTATTTTTATGGATGTCCTATTCTAGATCGAAAGCCGTTTGTTTGATTTTCTTCTTCAGCTTCGTACAGACTTCTAAAAAGCCGATACAGTAAGCATTATACCTAAATTAATAGCATTATACTGTTCAATTATTGATCAGCACTACTTTGAGGTGCGAAGTTCAAGATTACAGAAGTTGAAATCCTAGGCCGATGTACAGTTTGGTTAAAGTACTTATAATATGATATTTTGAGTTTGGGGCTGAAGTTGTTTTCGATACACAGTTACCAGCTGCTGAAAGATGACACAGCAGTCGGCAGCACCCGCGCCGGCTTGAGCAAAGTCGGCGCTCTAGGCGAATAACTGAAATGTTGAAACAAACCCTTGAAACAAAAAGTTCGCGTAAAGTGCGCGTGGCTTGAGCGAACTGTGTGTGTGTAGACAAATGTCAATCGATGATCGCCAGAGAGGGTGCGGTTCTTAAGTACTTAATTTAATTATGCCTTCTTATCATTTTGCCTAAATCTCAATTTACCTTAGTCCCAGAATGTCTGAAATGCGAAATGAATGAATTTCCCAATGTCTGAAAAAAACAAATGCCTCAGAAAAGAGTACCTACAGTTGTGTTGAGAGTTACTATGACTACTTTCGGTTTACATAGGAACATGAATTTTGGCATAGTAATATTATAATACTTATTGTTCGTTAATTTGATCTTGACTCTGATATAATCCACGATGTCCTTATCCGTCGTGTAGTGATGCAGACAGGATATTTACCCTTCGTACTAGCTGAGCAGCGCGTTACGTTGCGTAGCATCGAGCATCGTATCGCGAAAATAAGAGCTGTATGCCTTTTATAGTTGGGATAAGCTACAACGTAACTAGTGCATCTAATATGAAAAAGTATATGAAAAAAAAAACTAATATTTATACTCTTGGCTTGGCCAAAGACATTTCACGTTAAATCAAACGGCTGTGCACCCCGACACCTTGTTTTTTTATTAGGTATTAATTCATAAGAGTTAGAGTATTCATGTCTTTTTTTGTTGTGATACACACATTTCATGTTCCAAAATATTTTTGTTTTTCTTAATGAACATATTTTAGTTCGCACATAAGGTAGTTTCATAATTATTCAATAGATTTTGGTGTAACTGTACGACATCATTCGCCTTTTGTCTTTTCCGACAATCGGAAATTCAGTCATTTCGCATTTCAGATAAGATAAGATAAGATAAGATAAGATAACTTTATTTGCTTAAACATGTGTGTACATACAAATTGCATGCAAGATTTCAACATAAAATATTTTTGTCCCGACATGTTTGCCATATGAAATGGCGTGCAAATATTTAGGTATTACGGTTACTAATTAAAGCACTAATAATTAAGCATTCCAAGTTACATAATTATCTCATAATTCATTCATAACAATTATCATAAATATTATTATTATTTAAATTCATTAAATTAATACAAAATCATTCTATAATAAATTCATTAAATTAATACAAAATTACTTTATAATAAATTCATTAAATTAATACAAAATTATTTTATAATTATTATAGGTACATTCAAAATTGTTTTTATGAAGTACAAACAATCAAGTAAATTTGTCCGTTAGAAAGTCAGTGATATTATAATATGCTTTATCAGTCAAAAGTGATTTAACCCTGGCTTTAAATGCTGCAATTGTAAAGTCTTTCCAACTCTTAGGGAGTTTATTATAAATGACTGGCGCCATGCAAAAAAACACTCTTGAACATAAGTGCAGTTCTAGCCTGATTTAGACATAACTTACTGTTATCACGTCTGTTACGGGGATAAGCATCTGCCATGCTCTGAAATAGGTTAGGATTTGTCTTAACAAATACTACAATCTCCAAAATATATAAAGATGGCAGAGTCAGTATCTTATATTTTTTAAAGAAAGACATTCTGGGACTAAGGTAAATTGAGATTTAGGCAAAATGATAAGAAGGCATAATGAAATTAAGTACTTATGAATCGCACCCTTTTGGTCCTTATGGGAAATAGGTTCGATTGGCATCATAAAAATGTTTTGTGAAAACTGCCCTTTTTCTCGCTGACTGTACAATAACTACTATGGGTACATGTTTTTTAAAATTTGTGAATGCTGATAGAAATTATTCCAAAGCTTAAGGGTGGTCTCCTAAGAACGTTTTCTTGTACCTACAATGGTTAAGGTAACTAGTTAGCTACCCTTTATGCCCCATCTCAAATTACCACGACGAATTTTTGTAATTCCTTCAAACTACATGATCTATTAATGGTATAGATTAACCCTGAACTGGATTTAGATTGATGAAAAATAATAAAAAAAAATTTTCTTAATTTTTTTTTTTGTGATAGAAATTTTCAATGCCATGCATATTGAATGAAGGAACGGCGACACAGCTGGCGGGCACGAATAGCGCGTTATCGCTCCACGCAGTCAGTTAACCCATTAACGGGCAGTACATTTTAGGAAAAGTAAATGACTAACAATTTGACAATTTCTTATGAAAATAAAAAATTAAATGAAGTAAAACATTTTTAAGTATCGTTTGTATTTTTTATTAGAGTAAATAGTAAAAAAATAGTAAAAAAGCCAGGTTTAAAAAAAAAAAGTAGAACAGGAAGGCTTTCTCAACATGTCCCAAAAAACATGGTGGCAAACATATTGCCGTTGCCCTTGTTGATTCTGAAAAAAACCTATGCAGGGTCAACCAGTGTCACCAGTAGATCATGCGGTTTGAAGGAATTACACGAATTCCTTTACAACCTGTATAAATAAATAAAGAAACTTCAAATTACTAACAATAACACAGTTTTTACAAAAAAACCCAATAGTATATGTCCGACCTGGTAATCGAATCAATGATCGATTCTAATAATACATTGATTATATCATCAAGTTACATAGTTACGGATGTTATTCAGGTGTACTCTCGTACCCACGGTTTGCGGTTGCGGTGACCGCTTGACCGAGTTTCGTAGACATTTATACTTATATCTAGTTGTTTATTGAAACTATTCGGGGATTTCTTGGGTCGTGTTTGTATGTTTAATATTTTTAGTAGAGAATTCATTTAAGGCATTTTTAATCAGTCGGCTAGTCTGTAGAGAAGACAAGGAAAAAAATTGTTAGAATTAATCGGTTAGTACCTATTCGTTACTTACAATACAATACAATTTGAAAGGTTGAAATGATTCAGCTTTTATTATTTTTGCATATCTGTTTTGATTCCCCAAACTATGAATTTTAAAACAGAATGTACTTGGAAATTAATGAAAATAACAACAAAAAATGTTTAAGGCACACTACAAAATTAATGGTTCGTATTTTGATCTATCAAACACCATTTGTTTCTGAACGCATCTCTTAGACGACTTGTGAAGTGAAGAATTGGACCAATTATTTGGTCGTTTCTAGCACTCGCCGGCCGCTGCTGCAGCACCGCTGTCTTCGTTCGCTTGGCTCGTGCGTTAAGTGTTAAGTGGTTAGTAGTGGTTATGGTATGTCTACACCCGTGCGCTTTCATGTTCATCTTGCGCTTTCAACTTTCAATTCCTCTTGCGTCAAGCGCATGCAATATTGATTGCCATAAGACTCGAACTAGTATTAAGGCATGCGCTATTGCATGCGCTATGGCGCTTCAGGCATGCGTCAGACGAAAGCGCAAGATGAACATGAAAGCGCACTGGCGTAGACATTAGAGGTGGGCGTTAAATCAATAAACTGTTTTTATTAACGGCTTTTAGTACGTCAACGAATTAACTGTTTTTCTTCAATGACAAAACCTGTTAAAAAATTCAACCTAATAAATTTTGTCAACGTTTTCGCAACTCGCAATTAAATAATATTCTGTTTTTCTTCAATGACAAAACCTGTTAAAAGATTCATATAATAAATTTTGTCAACGTTTTCGCAACTCGCAATGAAATAATATCATAGGCTTGCAGTTATTTAATACATTAATTTAACTTAATACATTAATGTAATGAAAAATCTAAAAGGAGAACTTTCAAAAACCCGTTAACGAATTAACGGCTTTTTCAACCTGTTAACAATTGACGATTAATGTTAAATTAAATTAATTTAAAAACCGTCAATGACACATCGCTAGTAGACATACCATTTTACGGTTCTGACAAGCAACAGGTGAGCTTTGTCATTTTAGATCATATTGCGCCCGGAGTTTGAAGTTAGAAAGAAACATTGAAATTATAGTCAGGGTTGGAAAAAAAACAGTTTTTTTTTAAATTTTATAAAACAAACAGTTCAAATTGTTTTAAAAAAGTGTTTTTTTTTGTTATTTTTAATTTAGGACATTATTTCAAATTAATTCGACCTATAATGTTTCATATCTAGACTAGATCTTTTCAAATTCGCCATAGTAAATTAAATGTTTACAAAAAACGATCAATGGATAAACATTTATGTTGAGTAACTTTAATAATACTGAACGCTTTACATTCACCCTGTATGTTCTAACCTTCGATTTTTAAACTGGGCGACATAGGGACCTTCCTAGCGGCACTATACCGGCGGGGAACTACCCATGAATTCTATTATTTAGAATAGAAATTTTGAATATTCTAATACATGTTTCAAAAATAGGTGTTATATTGTCCCATATAAATCCTGGTACTTAGATCTTTGTTTGATTGAATGATAAATTATATTTATCTTGAATAAATTACTTTTCACAAATATAATGTTTTATTTAATTACAATCCCAATAAAAGTTCAAAAATATAACATAGCAATAGCATAGACTCAACTGGTTTTATGTCAAGCTATTTAGACTCCTAAATATTATTTTATTTTCATTTTATATCCATTCGTTCGCCGTGAAAAGTAGTTTTAAAGCTTGATTTTTTCTTATTGTTTTTTACAATGCTTAAAACTTGTTTTAATCTGTGTTTTTAAACGTGTGACAAAAAACACGGTTTAAATTCAAACTGTTTTAAACAGTGTTTTAAACATGTGTGTTTTAAAATAACTTGTTTTCATCACGCCAACCCTGATTATAGTGCAAACTATTCTTTTTGAAGAAGACTTAAAGTTAGTAAGTATTAAAATTAAAGTGCAAACAATAATTAAAGTCTTTTTAAATTGGAACTATTATTTTTAAAGTTCATCCTATTTTGAAATAAACTTTGGGACCGGTAGTTGTGGAGTCGCTATGTTCTTATGCATAAATTAGCTCAGGCTCTCTCTCTACGTTCTAGTCACAGTTCTGACATAACCTAAACGACGGTGATTTAATTAATTTAATTCGACATTCACCAATCTGTGATGTTATTATTATTAAGCACCGGTTAGTATTGATACCTAAATGAATACCTAATTGAATCACACTAGCTTTTGCCCGCGGCTTCACTCGCGTGAAATTTTGGACCCTCGTTAAGCTCCTTTTTAGTGTAGTTATAAAATTCAAAAAGTCCATCTTTTATTATTTACTACCTACTTTGAAGAGTGTTTGTGCACATAACCCCAAAGAATAAAGATTTTCACGTAAACGTTAATAACCCATTTCACCCGTTTAGAGGTGGAATTTTCAAAAACCCTTCGTTAGTGGATGCCTACGGTACTAGACGTACCCAAAGTCAAAATTTCAAGTTTCTTACCAGTTTAGGCTGTGCGTTGAAAGATCAGTCACCCAGTCAGTCAATTTCTCCCCATGATTATTACTTCAAAAGTACCAGATTCCTCATACAAACTATCAATCCTTATTATTTCATCCCCTTAGGGGATGGATTTACAAAAACGTTCAAACACGTGTACATTTATTTCTAGGGTCTACCCTCTATAGCAGAACTTTTTATGTCATAATATTATTTTGCATAACAGCGAATAGCATAAACTTCATTTCGCAGGTAATCGTTTGGCACACATTCATATAGCATACATTCAAAACTCATAATTTTCTAAGTCAGAATCATCATTATCATATCCATAATATTTAAAAAGTAGAACCATCATATTGCAGAAAGAGTCGACGGAGCCCCGCTGTGCGGTGCTCCTATTTCTGTCTGAATTGTTTAAAGTAACCTAACACGAAGGGGATGACAGGGGCTTCGTTCGCTCGCTTTGCTCACTCACTTTAGCCCCCGTCATCCCCTTCGAACGTAACCTATCCGTGTCAGGGTGCCTCAAATTCCCGAGCTCGCTTCGCTCGCTCGCGTTTGGCTAATGTGCCTTTAATTTTTATAAAATTGTGTTTTATTAAGTCAATATATGTAATGTTTATTTCAAACGTTGTTTTATGAGATAAAATAATGAATTGTTTGTAAAATAATATCTTATTAAATAAAAGTTTATCGGATAATTATTTTGCTATGTGAATTATTTCATAAACTTGTTGTAAAATGATGAAATGAGAAATAATGTTTTTGCCGATCGTTGCTTGTCAAGTAAAAATTTGTGAATTAATTTTTGGTGAACTGACAGGTCACCACATTTTTAATTCCATGCTTCTTACTTCAAAAAGACTACCAGATTTCTCGGGGTTGAATTTCGAAAAATCTTTCCTAATTCCTTGTCTACACTATAAAGGGAACTTCTGTGCAAAATAGCAGTTTTCTAGGTCCAAGGGTTTGGGCTGGGCGTTGATGAGTCAGTCAGTCAGTTAGGACTTTTCTTTTTATTTGTATAATATAGATTTATCCTAATAGAGATGCGTCTTAGGGTGCCAGGCTCCAGCAGACTATTGACCACCAAAACAACAGTTAAGTCGTAATTAAAAACTTTGGCAGGTAAAGAGACGGCGCACAATTTTCAATGGGCAACGATCGCGGCCTACTCCTTCAAAATAGTTGTACAGTCAACATAAAAACATCATCACAGTCATCATGACTAAAAAGTTACAAAAGTATTTCATGAATGTAAACTTGTTTTTATTAATATTTGTTTGTATACAAAATTACAGGATAAACAAGACTTAATACTAGTATTATCATTCAATGAATTATTACATGCACTGATAATTGAATTTAAAGTTTCAAAGAAGTCATCAACGTTTACTGTTGACTGTATCACTGGCCTAAACTTAGGTACACACATGTCCAACTGTTTCATCGGCTATCAACTTTTCAGTTGGTATTATCTGCACTGACCGTTCCACTCAAGTTACAAGGCAACAAAGACGAAAAAGTCGTACGCGATTGGATTGGAAAGAAGTTTGCACTAAAGACCTATCAAACTAAACAGTTGGTGTTATAATCGGCCGTATGCGGAGCTCTTAGGCGTCGTCCTAACGCGAAACAAACGCGCGATCATGCGATGCGATGATGCGAATGTTTAATGAAATATCTTAAAGTATGAGATAAAATGGATTTTTTACAATTTTGAATAAAACAATTTGGTACTAATAAGCCATTGTAAAACCGTCAATTAAAAAATATTACTCATATTAAGGTATTTGATTGAGCAGTCGCACCAACGCATCGCACGATCGTACGATCACCCGCCTAATGGGTCGACGCCTTAATCTGTACGCGTTCCTAATAAAGCAGCTGTTCAACACGGATAAAGTCGCGCTCAAAAGGTACGTAATTACATAGGAAAGTATGTACGATTGTGACGGTAACTATAATAATGAGTAGGTACAATCATTCTGTAAATACATCAACCTCTGACTTTACTTATAACTGTTTACGTAATAAATAACCGAATGAATAAGATGCTGTCATGGGAATTGAGAAAGTGGAGTTATAATAAAGCCACGGGAATTGAGTTCGAAATGAAAAGTACCCTGCACTTGTTAAGATATTTTCCGGGTTCCGAAAAATCATCTTAGCCGAGCCGATTCCTGACTATTTTGGGCTCGGCTTCCCGTCTTGCCGGTTGAATTTCAGTTTTAAGGCTGCCATCTGACAAGAAATAACAAAGAGTAGTTGTCAATTAATGACATTCTGTATCTCTTGACCAAGGACTTTACGTAGTACTTATTACTTCTATGCTCTTGACAGTCTTCGTTGTATAAGTTTTCAATTGTAGTGTGTGACGTATATATCTATCTATATATTGTCACTTAATCAATATATTGTAACATGTCATGGCCTTACACAGATAGGTACTTGTATTTTATTGCTACACCGAACACCTGTCATTACATGGGAAACCTGCCAGGATTCAACCTGGAATCTGATTGTCGCCCGACTGAATGCCTGTTCTGATTGTCACCCGACATCACACAATAAAGTACTCCTAAAAATAAACATTTAATTTGTCATAAAGGTGACTTCTTGCCGATCAAGTTTTTTTTTTAATTTTATTGATTCAACTTTGTACTATGTAAAAAACTTGTGACAAGCTAAGGGTAAAGTAAATATAGAACTGGCCAAGAGTCATCATGACTATGTTTATTCATTTATAAATATTTCAATAAAAATTAAAAAAAAAACATTTAAAAATATGAAAAAAATAGTAGCCCACCGGCATCGGGAACAGGGTCCAAGCTACAGGTGGTCAGAGCCTTAGAGAGAGGAACCTCCTAATAATAATACGCGCCGTGTCCAGAAGCTTTCTGCACCAGGCTCTTGATCCAGCTGCCCAACGAGAGCCTCTTTAGATGTTGGTCGAGGCTCTTGGTTATTAAACCATATGCCGTGACTCTCATCATGACTATCATTATTGCAGTAGTTTATTTCCGTATATGAATGAAACGGAAAAAAAACTGTAAAAAAAAACGGAGAAATACTTAGAGGCCTCGCTCACGGCGACTTTTTGTAGCGATGCTGTCGCGCATGTGTATCGATACAGCCGCGATGCTGTCGCTGGCTGTGTACCTTCGCCCAGATTTTGTAGCGATAGCAGTAGATTCAGTAGCGATGCAGAAGCGCGTTTACAAAACGCGCGACATCATCGCTACAAAAAGTCGCCGTGGGCTTTAAAGTGCTGGACTGTTATGTAATTAATGTTATTTAGTAAGTTTTGTATTACTTACCGCGCGAAGTGTGCGATAGAAATGTCTGTCTAATTTAATTATGTATTATTATTCAAATAAGTAAGCTAGGCAACCCTAGGGTTTAAGACTCTACATCTAAGCAACTTAGTTCAAATTCGCACGAGTGTGTTGGGTAAGAATAAAATATCGGCATCAGCCCGTAACACGAAGTAAAGCCCGTACAAAGGAAGACGGCGTTTTACAAAGGGATTGTACTTAATACCTATTGCTAACTCTTCTTTAATCTGTGCTATAAGGTGTAAGTAAAAGTGCCCTAAGTCATTTAAGTTCATCAACAACGAGTATTGGAAAATATTTGAATAATTATAATGAACCAAATTAAGCTCAACAGCAGATTATGATGCAAAGCTATGTCCATTGATTAGTAGACATTTCAGTGAAAACTAGAGTGATTTCTATTACCAAGGCGGCATTTGTAGGAAGTCTGCAGGTACCTATCGTATTTTTTTTGTTATTTGTGGCACTAAAAAGTATTAAATAAAAAACTTAAAAAAATATATAAAAACCAACTTAAACAAGCTGAAAGGAGTTAAATAATTACCATATGCCGTTTATTCATTTACATCACATATGAAATTACATTTTTAAATAAATAAATACAAAAAAAAAACATTTAAAAACATAAAAATATAGTAGCCCACCGGGAACAGGGTCCGAGCTACCGGTGGTCAGGGCCTCAGAGAGAGGAACTTCCTAACAATACGCGCCGTGTCCAGAAGTACCGCTTGTTGTATCAGACCCTTGATCCAGCCGCCCAACGAGAGCCTCTTTAGATGTTGGCCGAGGCTCTTACCTATTAAACCATTGGCCGGAACGACTATCGGCACAATGATTGCTGAATCAACATCCCACATGGCGACAACCTCGTGTGCCAAGTCTTGATATTTAATTTCTTTATCTTTCTCGGCTTTCACAACGTTCTCGTCATGCGGAACCGTGATATCAACAATTACTGTGAGACGCTCTGATCGATCTATCACCACGATGTCAGGCTTATTGGCAACAATAGTCCTGATAGATCGATCCCAGTACAATGTGACATGACCATTCTCGAGAACTGGGTCGGGCATATACTTGTAGTATGTTACTTCTGCGTCCATAAGATTGTATTTGAGAGCAAGTTGCTGTAATTACCATATTATTATTATATCATAATTATAACTAACAGTTTCATAAGTCGGTGCGTCCAATTCGGTTCAGCGTCGATAAGCACAGACTTCTGACACTGTTATTTTATTACACACACTACTACTACACTGATATTATGCCAATTATTTTACACCTGTCAGATTTTTTTAAGTCGGTTATTAATTTTTACAGTGCATACTGTATAACATATTTGTCTCTTTTTCTTGCAAGTGTGTAAGAGAGATAGAGTTTAGCGAACTATTGCTGTTTTCGTAATTTGCAAACTCTTACTCCTTACTCTTGCTGCAGGAGTGCAGGTCGCATAGCACGGCACGCCAATATTAACGACATTATACGTCGTGCTCTTGCCATCGCCGGCGTGCTCGCTGTACTAAAACCCAATGGTTTGGCACGTGAGGATGGGAAGAGACCAGATGGCATGTCGCTTTTATCATGGAAGATGGGTAGGCCTTTGGTGTGGGACGCAACTTTTGTCGACACCCTTGCTCCATCCCATCTTCCAAGCTCGGCGGGCTACGCTGGTGCTGCCGCCGCGACCGCGGAGACCTTCAAATGCTCAAATATAGTTATATTAATTAATTAAAGGTTATAGCAACCTCATTGGTTGCTATAACTCTGAACCGTTTGGGGTCGAAACGCTCGGGTCATGAAGTCCGAGTGCACGTCTACTCTTCAAGGAAATTGCACATAGGCAGGTCGACACTTAGCCTGACCAGTGGGCTGGCTTATTCTTAGGCCAAAGAATTAGCGTTAGGATACTTTCGTGTCCTAGCAGAATTGAACCTCTCCGGATCCCGTTCGCGGCCTCAGCCTAGGCCACGATGGTCTCGTATCTCGTAGAAGCCACTGCCTTCCATGCCGACCGCTCCGCCAGCTTAGCCGATACTACAGTTGACAGCGACAGATTTTGTCCGATCCGATGGACCACGACCTACCACTCTTCTGTGCGAAATCCAGAAACCTCCACACAACAATGGTGAAAATTCGCCGTTTCCTCCCTCAGATCGGATTTATTCCATGTTTTGTGAACATCTGACTAAGAAGGTAGGAAGGTGAAGCATGGCAGCATGGCTTCCACCATACCACCATGACCACACCTTTGTGCGTCCTATGGCCTTTCTAGCCACGCGTCGAGTTCGAATCACCACCAAGATCCGCCAGGGCATCCAAGGTCATAACTGTGCCAGTACAGATCCTTAATCTAACCTGATGCCCACTTTGTGCTATAGCTCCTAAACTTAGCTCTTTGGCACTGGACACTTAAAGGGACCACAGCTATTTTATTTAACAACTCCAATTCGCAAGAAGCCATTACCAGAAATCGTCTGCTTTCAACCTCGAAAGCATTCTACAGCATAGTCTTTTTGACCATATAGGAAAAACAGTTTATAATCCAGCTCCGGCAGGGGTCTTGAATTCTAGATGAATGAACAGTGGTTACCATCGCTTGATTGCGATGCGGCAACACTCATAAATCAATCGATTTGCACAGTAGCAACCATTTAGGCGCAAGTTTACCATATCTAAACGTACTCCATAATAATTATTTATAACTTTTATTCCATTGCCTCATAACCGTTCGCTTGGATTAACGATCTACTGGGTGTTATGTAGGTGGATTACATTGGCAGCATTCTTTCCAATTTGGATATCTGCAACCATTAAACTGCTCAAATCTCGGCTATCGTGATTTCTTCTATCGTAGCGACTAATTGTTCCGCATTGCGAAATGTACGCAGATAATATCTTATTACACTTTTTCTTAGTAATTAGTAATACAAATATAATCTCATTATCGTAGATTTATTAATATCATGCTGAATATTAAATTAATTAGCATTACATAGCTTGATTTAAATTAAAATAAATGTAGTCTTAACAAGCATGTGCTATGTCATGCAAGTACATAAAGATAGGCGATTTATATTGTCCAATAGTTCAAACGGTTGGACTTGAATTACATCTTACGTAGTATGATGTAAGATGCAACACTTTTACCAATAAACTCTTCAAGAAAATGTCGAGTGATATGTAAACTCGACGGTCTGGGATTATGTTTGACTGTTACATAATATATCACGTATCTATAGTGTAGGTACATTTACCTATCGGTCATAACTTTAATCTTACGAATGACCGCTATGTTGCATAAAATGCCTGCGAGGAAGTACCTAGTTATCCCCACCTTACGCAGTCCATTGTCTCTAAATGCTCTTGTGAGAAAAATAATAATGCATTTAATTGGCATCTAGCCTTCTTAAAAACTTAGTTGCCTTGGCTAATTATCTTAAATGTTGCTTTCTTTTTGACGACCTCATTATTGGTGCTGAGGCGCCCGAGACTCCCACGAGACACAAGCGCCTCTACCGTGGTTCATGGAACTATCAAGTCTAAAAACAAGAGAAAAATAATGATTTCAGAGCGATACTTAATTAATCCACAATCTACAGATCCTGCAAGTTTCCTCTTATATCTTAGATCCATCTGATGATCTCTTCATTAATATTTCAGTCTACTTTAGTTAATCATCATCCAAGCCCTTTCCCCAGTACATTCGATTGAGCTTCTACGGCTGAATTCTAGTAATTTAGGGGAAGTAACTAAGCAGTGACATAAGCCTAGGTTGAACGTTTGTATTCCACGTACGAGGGTCTAAATGCGACTGCACCTCTGACTTTTCGAATTCATATGCGGATCAGAATTTAACTATCACTTGCGTTGCATAATATTATAATCAGGCCATTATTTTCTTACTTCCCCATTGCCGAGCATCTTCTTAGAAAGAGAAGGGTCGCTTGCGTTACCGGTGAAGGAAAACATTGGGAGGAAACTTGCATACCCATAGTCTGTGGAGGCCATATTGGCGTATGACCGAGATCTTCTTACTTCCCTATTGCCGGACACGGGCCTCTTCTTAGAATGAGAAGGATCGCTTGCGTTACCGGTGAAGGAAAACATTGGAAGGAAACTTGCATACCCTTAGTCTGTGGAGGCCATATTGGCGTATGACCGAGATCTTCTTACTTCCCTATTATCGGACACGGGCCTCTTCTTAGAATGAGAAGGGTCGCTTGCGTTACCGGTGAAGGAAAACATTGGGAGGAAACTTGCATATCTGAGAGGACTCCAAAAAGTTATCGATGGTGGTGTAGTCAGTCAATCCGTACCAGGCCAGCAGCGTAGTGGACAAGGGCCTGAACCCTTCTGATTCTGAGAAGAAGCTCTTGCCCAACTGTGGGTCAGTAATGAGTTGATTATGTACTGGGAGTGACTGCCTGAAAACGTTCAAAAGGCCAGGAGGGGCTCGTGGCTAATTAACAACGGCAGCTGCGCTTGCCACAACATTTCCGAGGGTGGATGAACGTTCGTTACACATAGAGACCCTCCGTTTCTTGGAGAGCACGTAAAACCGACGGTCCCGGGTGTCAGAAGCCCAAAAGTCTGGTCTGGTCCTTAGGATATCGACATTGCCCAGTAACTGGTTTGTGATGGTCTGATGGCAGCACTGGTATTCAGCCGCGTCTGATAGTTGAGAAAAGCTAGGCAGAACAGGCTACGGCTACTAAATTAATGTTATTGAATTATACATTATTTATTGTCAAATGTAAATTTTCTCCACCTTTACGGACCAAGTATACTATTTATTCTGTGGTAGTAGTCTATTCGTATTAGCTAACGATAACAACGGCTAAGTTCCACGGATTGATCGGAAAATATATAGGAATCAAATGAATTGTCCAAGAAAATATATTCGTACTTAATTAACCTGATTTTATTAAAAACCGGCCAAGAGCGAGTCGGACTCGCGCACGAAGGGTTCCGTACCATTATCTATAAAAACGGCAAAAGAAATCACGTTTGTTGTATGGGAGCCCCCTTAATTTTTTTTTTCCTATTTTTTAGTATTTGTTGTTATAGCGGAGACAGAAATACATCATCTGTGAAAATTTCAACTGTCTAACTATCACGGTTCATGAGATACAGCCTGGTGACATACGGACAGAAGGACGGACAGCGGAGTCTTAGTAATAGGGTCTCGTTTTACCCTTTGGGTACAGAACCCTAAAAACCAAACGACGCAACATTCTTAAAATAATGGTTTTTATAATTCTGATCTTAATAATATATTTTAAACACATATTTTTTTAAATGTTATTACTCGCTGTTAATCATAAAGGAAGCTTATGTTAAGATTATAATATGATAAAAAGTGTGTTTGAAAAATAATGTATAAGGCCTTGTCCGTGTGAATAAAAAAATACTTGAACAAATAGACATCTTGTTAAGACTCTAAAACCCAGTTTACATTGGTACAGTAAGAAGTTCAGTAGGTTCATACGGTACAGAACTGGAAATGCCATGCATCTTTTCTTGCCTAGCTTATTTCCAGCTGCAGGCAACGGCAGTTAACTATCGATTCCGTTTTTGTCTCGTTTCGTCTACTATGATTCTCGTAAGGATAGAAAAAGAGATGGCAAACCGATTGGTCGATATCGAGTCATTTCGAATCAGCGACCTAATAAGTGTAATTTAAGTACCGTAGAACGGGGTAACTTTGATAAATTTTTTGAGCTTCATGTGTTTGTATCTTATTTATTTTCGCTTTTAGCTGCTATATCAAAAATGTTTCGTATAGACTGAATTAACTGAGATATATGAAATCACGTACCTAGACTAGATAAAAAAACTACAGAGCATAGTTTTCGATAAAAAAAGGATAAATTTCCGTATCAAAGTCGGACCGTAGGCTTTTACTTTGATAATCCCTGTTTTATCATTCAGTGTCAAAGTATCGGAAAAGGAATTAGGACTCGAATGTTGTACATAATCAGGGGTGTGATTTAGTATTTTTTATCTTAGCCATCTATCTAACTTCGCAGACACCTCTGTACCGTATGGTAAAATAGGAAAACTGTCAATGTTGCCTATACAGTTAAGTTAAAATGCATAAGTTCCATTTTTACAGAGATAGGTATATGACCAAATGCAATATTTTTAATAACTATCAATGTCGCCCCATGATATCAAAGTAACCCCAGTCGCTGGTATTTAAAACGAATAGACTGCCAGCTGTCCTCCGCAAACCAGTAACTGGCCGTATACCGTATAATATCATAAGGTAAGACCACAGGTTAGACCGATCTGAATTTTGGGCTTTAGGCTCGTAATTACCGTCAACGTCATGGCTTCGTGGCGGCATCTATCAAGCCACATGCGAACTATCGCAACACACTGGTGGTGTAGCAGACTGCAGCGGCAATATCGACAACTCTCATAGCAGTCATAGTTGACGCCATGACAGTTCCTACATCGCGGTATCAAGATTTGACGCGCGGATAGCATATTACATGCGCCCAACATTAACCGTTCAGTAGTCCATCAGACATAAGACTCCGCCTGGTTGGTGGATCCTCCCTTGGTTGGAAGAACACCATACCTCGTTCCTCCACAGCTTTATTAATTCGTTGTGAGTGTTTGAGGATTTCGTGGCTTCTTTAAGGAGCGGTATTACCACAGTCGGATGTGTGATCTTAATAACACATCGGGACGTAGACCTAGCTGCTTAGCTAAAATGGTTCCTATGTTTATTGTCTTAAGGGTTCGGTTTTTTACTTCCTGTGCCACCAACTTACCTGAGTCTTCTGTGTATTTTTTGATGTTGATGGTTTTCTAACTTCAACTTTAATGGCGGCGCCGCTGTTACTGTCATCATTGTTATTTTTTCTGCGGTAATTTTTGTTGATCATCACTTCGGATAACTTTTAATCATTGTATACCGGAACTTCTAATAGGTTTGGCGATCGAGACCAGTACCCCAAGTGTGAGTTTTTTTACGTTATATGAAAATTTAGGCAGAGCCTCTAGCGGCGAATAGCGTGACTAAAAATTTGTTTGACATTTTTGGCGTGACGCAACTACAGAAGTAACGTAAAAACTCAAATCAAATCAATTTATTTGCGTCATACAGGTTACATGCAGTTGTTACAATAAATATTTGATTCTCTGTAGACTACCATTTCTGGTGTGCAAAGTTTACAAGAAAATTCACACTTGGGGTACAAATGACAGTCAATGTCTCTCTCTTTATCACTTCGATTTTTTGATGGACCATAAACTGGCTATCTAAGGAGTCAATCCCAACAAACTTGGGAAATAACTAGGTTGATGAAATCCTTAAAACTTATTGTTTGCTTTTGGCTGGATACGAATCCGAAAAAATACGATCCAAGAAAACTCGGCTGTAAATCTATTAAATTCGGATCAGCGGTCCAATTCGACTAACAAAATTGTTGCCAAACGCATACGAACCACAACCGTCAAACAGTTTTTGTGTACGAAAACTGCCAAAATGATTCGTTTTGTTTTTTGTGTCAAACAATTAACAGCTTTTGAAATTGAAAACTATCTGAATGAACGTTTCGGCCTTGGTGCGGTTGCGATTTATCAAGATTTCTTTTTGTAGGATTGGGTCCCAAGTGCAATGCACAATGCACAACCGTTCATGTCATACATTAATAGAACGTTACTGTAGCTTTGTTCGGATAGTATTCGGATCGAACGCAGTCCAAACACAAGCATCGCTTTCCGAGGGTGCTTTTAAAGATCTCTCACCGTTGATATTACGAAGACAAGACAGAGTAGTACAGAGTAACACATCGACGGCCACTGAGAACACAAATTAACGTGTAACGGTAAGGATACACGGTGATACTGATATTCGACACAATGCAATCGCGACACTGAAATTAAACCAGAGCTAATGCGCAACTCAGTGTAACAGCGATGTACACACTACAACACTCGGTGTCGACACTGAGTGTCGAGTGTAATGTGTCTCCGTGTATCCTTACCATAAAACGTCGCAGATACTTCTGTTATTATGGCCATCCCATTCCCCCATGATTCCTGAAGGGATCCTGTTAAACCCACAGTGAGAACTTTAAAAGTGTATCCAATGGTGTTTTAGGGTTCACTAATCTAGACAGATTACCTCTCAAGTGTAAGCTAACTGCAACCAACAGTGCTGTTAAATGCAGCAACTATGAAGATGAACCAAGTCGACCGCTCAGTCGCCTACATAAATAACTTACTTTACGTCCGTAACTTCAAGTTAGTCAACCTGCAGTTGTTGTGCTGTAACACTGCAGTGAAACCTACTGCAGCTTTAAGATCAAATGCAATAACTAAAAATATTTAGAAATGAATCTACTCTCCGGGCTGTTGTCAAAGACCCTTTCTTATTTGATGTCATGGTCGTCACACATGTCATGAAATGAATTACCGCAATCATATTGTTCTCTGAATTTGATGGGAGAGTGTATTCAATTTGGTTGGTGGTTAAGTGGTTATGTGTTACTTCATTGTATTAAACAAACATACCTAAAGTAACGCTTACTATTCCTGTAAAGTAGGTCCCATTATGCAGTTCCGGCATTTTTTTGACAAAGAATATTCCGCCCCTCCCAGTATCATAAAGGGCAGCAGGAATTACGTCAAAAGGATGCATGAAACAACTTAGTGTGAAGCAAGTTTGCCAAGAGTGGTGATTATGGCAATATTTCCTCACTAGCTTTTGCCTGCAGCTTCGCTTGCGTGAGATTTTGAATCCGTTAAGTGACGATTTTACATACAAACTGTCATCCCCTATTTAACTCCTTTAGGGGTTGAATTTCAAAAAATCTTTCCTTATTCCTTGGCTACATTATAAAGGGAACCTCTGTGCAAAATTTCAGCTTTCTAGATACAAGGGTTTGGGCTGAGTCAGTCAGTCAGGACTTTTCTTTTTATTTATATAGATGACCGGTCGAGGACACCCATGGTTAGCAGTGGCCCGTCCACTGTTATGAAGAAAATTGAATTTGTTCAGCCTAGCCTTTTCCCAACTACATATTTTAGGGTCAGCATCCAGTCTAACTAGATGCGGCTGAATTTTATTTTACACGGAGCGACTACCATCAGACTTCCGCAAAACAATTACTGGCCAATGCCGATATCCTAAGGTTAGAGTGGTTGTCAGACTTTCGGGCTTCTGACAACCCGTAACGACTGTCGTAGGTAGTCGTATGACACACAGAACTAGGCCTATCAACCGTCCCGCGAGAGCCGGGACATCCCGTTTCTAGAGTTTTAGAGGATGCGTCCCACGAAAGACATGTGCGGTGCGGGACGCCAATTGTCCCGTTTTATCGTACCTACGGCTAAACCTTCGGGCAGAAGTCAGAATTTTGTGAACGCACGTTTTATTTAACTAGAAGAGTGGTGATCGCCACGGCGAGTCTCGCGTCGAACGAACGAAAAAAATATTTCTAATTGTAAATTTCGCCTCTTTCTATACTTTGACAGTTGTGTCCGGCTTTTTTTGCCACGTCCCGCATTCTGATTGCCAAAGTCCCGGTAAATTCATACATAAAGTTTGGCAAGCCTACACAGAACCGACTGTTTAAAGTGAACGGTCACCCATCCACGGACTAATCGTGGCAAGCGCAGCTTAACCTCGCAAGAAGTATGATCTGCGCTGTTGATAATTAGCCACAAGCCTCTCTCCCTTCCATGAAGAAAATTCAAATATTTACGTTTATTACCCCTGTTACTAAGGTTAACGTTCCAGGGACAGTACAAAGGTACCTAATTGATGGATAAAGCCAACTCATGGCCTAGTTATACAAGGTTAGTCAGAAAAGGGATACTAATCCGAAAGGGGGTTAAAGTACCCATGATAATGAATAACTTTTGTTCTACAACTTTTTTCAAAAGTCAATAGTTTAAGAGAAATAGGTGATAAAACATCTCAAAAAAAAAGCTCTTAAATAAATCCATGTTCAGTTATGATCAGCTGTGTTTACGATTTATGTCATATTTGGGGGTCATGAATTAGAAGCACCATTTTCTGAATTTGTAACTAAAGCAGGAATGACGAATTATTGAAAAAACTAAAATAAAAATAAATAGGCATTGAAAAAAAATTACAGAATTTTGTTATTTTAACACTTGCTTTAAGACAGTCATCAGTGACCCCCTTTCCGACTAACCTTGTATAACCAGGTAATGATCGGCTTCCGTGTGGTGCCGGATGTAAAGAATAGCACTACTCTATCTCTTTCCATGGGAGTCGTAAAAAGCGACTAAGGGATTCACTAGAGAATGGGCAGCAGCGTTCTAAGAGTACTTTAACAACCATACTGCGATCGCCAACCCGCCTGCCAAGCGTGGCGATTATGGCAAGTCCCACATGTTTGGGCTCCCTCATGCTTGGCTTATGTCCAGCAGTGGACATCTTTCGGCTGAATGATGAATGATCGGGACAATAGCAACTCCTTGATTTTGTGTGTGGAATATACATTATTGTGGTCATACATTAATCACCGTACTATCTGAATATAGGGCAATCAATCAACACGATGGACGTGTACATTAGGGTGGAAACATCGTGTCCTCGTCTACAAACTCGCGTAAGTTGTATTCAAGGGATTATTATGAAATATGTCAAACCCAGTTGGGGGAGTGCAGGTCCGCCGGCGACACGCGTTTGATGTCAACGGGTGATTTTATGTCATTATTACAGGCTTCTCACTCTGAGAAGAGGCCCGTGACCAACATTGCGACAGTAATGGGCTAATTATGTTATTAAAGGTATGTTTTTTAAGTGATATCAATACAGGTTTCCTAAGGAACCGAAATCGCCTGTTGACACTTAACGTTTCCACCCTGTGTGTAGTCATATCAAGAAACACGTTGTTATGTATACCACAAAAGCATTTATGGGAGTTCGCCATTCATGGTTACGTATGGTTACGTAACGGACTGGACTCGGATCGTCCGGCTATCGTAATATCATAATAATTATGTGGTTATGTTCGATACGATCGTATTAACGGTTACTCCTGGTTCTTTCAGTTCCCCTATCAGAATGTTGACCGCGCAGTATCTCCCTACCACTTTGTATGATACGCCCTTATGTTAAGAATAGGATACGCAGAAACCAAAGCGTAAAATAGGTTTTTAGATTTACGATTGTCAATACGGCTGTCCCATTTCAAAACCTAGCAAGGGACACTTTTTACAAAAATCGTTTTATTACAAAATCTTGCTAACCTAGAAAGTCTCTACCAAATACACCAGCGTTGAAAACTCACATAATAAGCAGATATATTTAAGGATCGACACCTAGTAAGTGCCATTGACTGCCTCTGATCATTATAAAACCTAGTAAGTCACTTTAACCACATGATTTTACCTAACATAAATACTTTTCAAAGGCTGACCGATTTAACGTTTATGCCCTCTCCTGTAAAATTTAGTTTTAAGCCCTTACTAGGTTTTGAAATGGGACAGCCGAATAGTTCAAATTGAACTATTGTAATTGTCATGAAAACTAACGAAAATGACCCTTCTTAGAACATCCTTTGAAACGAATAACACGCTTTAGAAACAATGTTTTTGGTTGCATGCTTGGAGGTAATTAAAAGCTCGCGATTCATAAACAGCAATAAAAATACATAGTCAAGGAAATTATGCCCAGTCGTTGTTTACGAAATAATAACATTTAGCAAGATCACAAACGTGTGTAGAAGAAATTCTGAAAGCATATTTTGGTATAATGCCCGCACATAGATAAATTTTTAATTACAAAGTTATATTATCAATATAATATTAAGCGTACGGAGTAGGGGTTGTCTACATTCACTGTCATATAAAAGGCTTACACGGTGGAGGCAGCTCATAAGAGTAGTTACGTTCGTTCCGTCGGCATCAGGAGAAGCAGAGGAGGCGCGACCTATACAGCACCTTCACTCCCCACACACCATGGCTTCGCGATTAGCCGTGAGTAATATCACACTTACGCGACATAGCGAATTACTTCCGGACCGTAGCGTGTGACACGGACGCATCGATATGCACTCACTGTGATCTCTAGTTACTGACTTTTACCACTCATAGTTCAACCAAGTGTCACGTTACTAATTCAAGTTTAACTTTAGTGCTTTAATGGTTCAGCAGTGATGCGATTCCTGATTTATAATAATTCGATGTCTATTAATTGAATATTATAAAATGCAAGTGAATAAATTACAATAATAATCAAAACAATCCTTTACGTAATCTGATAAAAATTACTTTAAGGAAAATAACCAGAGAGAAACGAGTTTAATCCATGAGCACGGATTCATAAAGGTTTCATTAGAGAGTTTTGATTACGGAGTATAGTTTACGTAACGCAATTGTTATGGGTACCTACTTGCACTATCTCCACATCTGTTGAGTTTTATTATAACAGACTACATCTGCACATTAACACTGCTGACCACTTTCATTTTCATGTTTTACATATCCGCAAAGTAATCAGGGATCAGGGTACACACATAATTAGTGTGAACATGTAGGAATTATGCAAACTAAATTACTATTTACTGTTATAATTTCAGCTGAGCTGCTTTCTACTGGCTTGCGTTGGCGTCTGCCTGGCGACTTTTGGACATGAACAGTTAGTATTACCATGTTCCCTTATCTGTACCGATTTCTCCAACCCTATACAAGTTTCCGTGCGGTGATATCAGTGATAAAACTATTATTTACGCTACAAGTCGATGGAACCGCAAAAAATATAGTGGATGGAGCAATTTGGTTGAGATTTCTATAACGATTCTCACGCTTCTTCATTGCGGTAAATGGTGAAAACCGAGCTATTGTGTTTTAATGATAGACCTACCCTTGCACTAGGTTTTCACTGTATCACGTTTGACCTGCTGGCTTTGCGATCTATTGTTCCTCATTTATTACGTTCCTATTGTTTATCTGTCGGCGCTCTTGTAACGATGCGAACATAATATGAACCCAGAATCTCTTCTTGTTTGTAAGAACATGCAACAATGAATGTTTTTGTTTGTTACAGTGTTCATATTCGGGTGCATATACCTGAAGAGCATCACTCTTCCAAAGAAGTGGTGATACATGAGCACCATGATGATCATGGTCACGGCGGAGGCGGCGGCGGCGGGTACGGCGGCGGCGGCGGCGGCGGAGGTTATGGGGGCGGTCACGGTGGCGGTCACGGAGGCGGCGGCGGCGGTGGTCACGGAGGATCTTTCTCTGAACATCTACACGGAGGATTCGCCGATTACTTGAAAGGCGGTGGCGGTCATGGCGGTCATGGCGGTCACGGCGGTGGCTCCAGTGGTGGATTCGGCGGTGGTCACGGCGGAGGACACGATTTTGGTGGATATGACCTGGGTGGCCACGGAGGCGGTGACTTAGGAGGACACGGAGGCGGTGACTTAGGAGGACACGGCGGCGGCCACGACTTCGGTGGTTTAGGCGGAGGATTTGGCGGTGGTCACGGGGGAGGATTCGGCGGAGGTGACCACGGTGGCGGCCACGATGATCACGGTCACGGTGGAGGACTAGGCGGTGGTTTTGGCGGCGGATACGGAGGTGGCGGCGGCGGTGGCCACGACGAACATGACCTTGGCGGCGGCTTCGGAGGAGGAATCGGAGGTGGATTTGGCGGCGGTCATGACGAACATGACCACGGTGGCTCATTTGGCGGTGGACTCGGCGGTGGCTTTGGAGGCGGTCATGGTGGATCAAGCGGTGGCTACGATGGAGGCCATGGAGGAGGTTTCAGTGCTAGTTTCGGAGGATTTGGAGGCGGACTTGGAGGAGGCCATGATGACCACGGTAGTAGCTTCTCCGGAGGCCATGACAGCTTCAGTGGAGGAGGCGGCGGTGGATATTCATCCGGTGGACACGGCAGCTCTGGTTTAGGAAGCTTCGGTGATCACGGCGGCGGCGGTCACGACTCCTACAGCATCGGAGGTCACGGTGGTGGCGGCGGAGGAGGAGGAGGTCACGATAGCTACAGCATCGGAGGTCATGGAGGAGGCGGCGGTGGAGGCGGCCTCGATAGTTACAGCATCGGAGGTCACGGAGGAGGCGGCGGTGGAGGAGGTCACGATAGCTACAGCATCGGAGGTCATGGTGGGGGTGGCGGCGGAGGAGGTCATGATAGCTACAGCATCGGTGGGCACGGTGGAGGCGGTGGCGGAGGAGGCCACGACAGTTACTCAAGTGTGAGCTTCGATTCCTTCGGTGGAGGCGGTGGACACGGCGGTAGTGACAGTTATAGCATCGGCGGCGGTCACGGGGGTGGATTTGGAGGAGGAGATAGCTACAGTGTCGGTTTCGGCGGTGGACACGGTGGTGGATCGGGAGGTGGACACGGAGGCGGTGGCCATGGCGGCTTCAGTTTAGGGGACATCGGTGGGGGTCACGGCGGGGGTCATGGAAGCGGAGGTTTCGGCGGTGACAGTTACACGAACGCCATAGGAGCCGGACACGGGGGCGGCCCGTACCACAAACGGAAGTAACCACCTCCGTAGTATTAGTAAACCTACTAAGTCATAGTCCTCAGACGCCGATGGATATTTATCCAGCGCTATATAGTACAAGTTTTGTTATTGTAAATAGGTTATAGGCTAAGTTATTGTTGATTTGTTTAATTAAAAGTTATTTAATTTTTTTCATTGGTGTTTTTATTTTCCTTGTTACTTTTCATCTTGTATAGTAAATAGTACCGCCACATAGTTTTCTACAAACTCAAAACAACCCGATTCCAAAGAGTTTTTAGAAGGCTAGGATGACCATGACTCAGATGTACTGCCTATCAGATAATTAAACATAAACTATCACTGTTATAACCTTAAAACAACAACTAAAAAATGACCGCCATATTATAAAGAGAGAACAATGATAATGAGGTGTCTCGAATCTAGGTCTGTCACGTAACAGATGCCAATCCTGTAAGTTCAAAGCTTTGTCTCATAATAATTGACCTACAGATAGCAACTTCATCGAGCTGAATAACGGTTGTTGAGCAATCGTTACGTCACTCAGTTGTAAACTAAAGAGGAAATGATGCATGAGGTTGATGGCTTGCGAGTTCAGACTGAGACAACAGGAAGAATGCGCACGCAATCTCGGTTTCACTCTCGTGTGAACAGACATTAATTACGTAAACTATTTATTCCTTTGGCAGTTTATTCAGATATTTATTCCGCTCTTTTAATTTGACTCACTAAACGGAGAATGATCACAAGCATTTAGAATCATAGAACGAAGTGTATGCCAATTAATTTTAATGTGGTTTCACGCTACATAAATTGCTAAACACAAAACTATGGGGTAAGTATTAAGAGTTATAAACCATTATATCTGTAACTCTACATACCGCTCGTATTAATCGTGATTTAAATATTTTGTAAGCTGGTCTAAATCATTTTTTACCTGGTCCAAGGAGGAAAACACTACATGAATGCATCTAAGCCACTTGTAGAACAATAGATAAGTACTGCGATATTCTGTTGTGATTGTAATTATAAGCAACATTCGATCAGACAAGATCTCCTTAACATATTTTCTTCCTCATTGATTATTGAAATGCTAATGAGATCAAATTATGGGATCGAGTTACGTTAGTGAAGTGCACAATATTATCTTGCTTTGACTATTAGGAAGACGGCATGGCTCTGCTTGTAGAATATCTAGATAGCGGATTTTAACTGAATATTGAATATGTCTGTATTTAAAGGTACCAATGTGTAGACCAAATGGCCTGCACCTCAGAACACAAATAGTTTCGTTTCACACATTGCAGTCAATCAATTGACATGCATTTCATTCTAATTGATTCTAGATTTTTGCTTTAACATTTTGTTCATTCTCTTAGTATGGTTCATGAATTGGCTATATTTGTCATGTAATTTGTCCTCTTCATTCATAGGAAGGTAGTTTTTTTCCAATAGGTGATGTTTTTTTGTTCCTTTCTAGTTTCAGTGTATCGGAATGTCTGACACATTCATCGTCATCTAATAAATATCGCTCGATCATTATTACTAACGATGAATCATTGTAGGTATATTAAGAAAAATATAATAGAAGTTATGAAATATTTCGTTGCGAATAACTTATGTACGAAGCTATCGAATTTCTCCGCGATCAGGAATGCATTGATCTTAACTGTTTTATAACATAAGCAAACCCTGTTTGGCCGCCCTTCACCGGCGCAGGCGCACTTCCGCGTAAAGCTCTACACCGCTTTTACTCTCGATCTCGTAAGTATGTTTATATTGACATTAACAGTTTTTACTATACATATTTACATGATTCGGGAAGTGAAGTTTGTAAAGGAACAAACGATGTCGACGTGTTTGTGCGATTCATGAATCATATTGTAGAAAGTAACGTGCGTTATGATGATGCGACTGATTGACAGACGATTTTTCAACGTGACTTCCCGGATTAATATTTTAAACACTGTTAAAAGCAAGCAACTTTTCTATTTAATTAGTTCTTGGCTACTAACTATTATTTTTACCTACCAATATGAACCGAAAGGTCTGGAAATCTTGGGGAGAAAACTTCAGGCATTTCATTTAGCGCACCAATTTGAAGAGCACCGATTCTAATCGCATCGTATTCCTATTAATATTTGTGCGATTTGACTTGGTGCTCTTCAAATTAGTGCGCTAAATGGAATGCCTCGAAAACTTTGCCCAACAGTGGGAGATATAGCCTAACAATACCAGTTTCAGTAACCAATCTGAAATCTGTAGGTAGTGTACCTACTCTTTGTTTAAGGCATATTTTGGTTAAGTATGTTAATCCTGGTTTTTTTGATTGATCATTATTTTATCAACTCTTTTCAAATTCTTTATATTATTGGCTGATGTTATTATTGAACGCTTTTAATTTGAACATCGTTTTATACTTAAACGCAATCAAGACTTCGAGTAAGTTAGTTTTTCATGACATTGAATAAAATAACAATGAAACAAGATGTGGCGGAATCTGTGTGTAAAAAGATTTAACTATCAGGGACAATCCTTTTTTCTTGAAACGCTTGTTTTCAATAACTTACCTTTCAATTAGAGTGATGCCTACACCTTGTAAGTAGCAATCTATCTCTACCCTGCGCGACTACAGGCTGTATTGGCTAGGCGCTTGTTACCAACCATTTCTCATTTGACTGGAGCGTGGCGTAGGCAAAAAATCTACTCTATCTGCAATCATTTATAGATTCAGAAATAAAATTCATTGTTATTTACATTATTTTATATTTTAACTTCGCCCATAGATTCGTATAAAATGCATGAATACCATCGTCGTTCGCGCTCTACGTATAGCTAATAATCAAGTTTAGATTATTACAGCTATAAAGGCAGTATAAATAATAAAAATATTCACATAGACTCTGAAACTCTCTTCACTCACGGCATTCAGTGCGACACACAGACCTAAGATCACGTACTTATAAAACTAAATAGCACTAAGTTAGTTCGTTACTGTTCAAATTTTGTCACCATATTTGAGTTTCCCCGTGGTACTTGGCGCATCTGCACTATGCTTGTAATAATGTTCAGACTCGTATGAAGAATGTGACTCTTGTGGCTGCAATGCTAATATTTTGTACCTCGGCTTATACTCTTTACGTGGATTTAGTACGTCAGAATTTTGATCCATGGGTGCGCTCTTTGGCCTCGTTTCGTAAGTTGTAGCTTCTGTTGTACCAGCTTCGCCGGTCTCTATGTCATAATATTCCTGCGGAGGAGCGGTTGTCGTCGCTACCGTCACCACGTAAGGAGTTGTTGATGGGGTCGGTGCTTCAGCGTACTGGTAGTTGTCGTTAGAAGCCTCAGCTACCGAGAGTTGGTCTCCGTGTAGGGCCTTCACTGCCATGGCAGAGTAATACGGATGCACTGGAGAATTTTCTCGTATAGTAAACGCAGTCGATGGTGCCGACTCCAATGGCTTTGGTTGATCATAGCTGTTGTAGTTGTCTACAGCTGATGGAACAACCGCGTTAAGTGACGTTGCTGAAACACCGGAATCTTCTAAGTGATCTACGGTCGTTTGATGATCTAACCCACCAAAACTTATATTTTGTGTCGATATGGATTTCTTTTTGCCTTTTTTAACTTGATAATTTAGAGCGGGATTCTCAGGGGCATATAGATTAGATGACGAAGCGTACGAATCGAATTCATAGTTATTCGGATAGTTGTAAATGTTTTTATTAAATTTAGACAAGCCTACCGATTCGACTGTATGTCCCGGGTAATGTTTCGGCTTGTAGTCATGCACGACGGTGGACGAAACGGAGTACGGCGCCTGGACACTGGCCTGCTGGAGTCGGTAGTCAGACACTTGTTTTCCGTTCCCAAAATATAGTGCTGGTACTACGTTACGAGTCTTGGTGTTTCCTTTATCTTTTAATTTGAAATGGGGAACAGGCCTGTAATCATCTAAACTTTGCTCGGGTGCGGACTCAAAGGGTGTTGGAATCGTTGGCTTTTGTATATTACGAAGCTTGCTGTAAGGGGTATAAATATTTTCGTAATATGTAAAATCTTGTAATTGACTCGGTTTTGGTTGAGGTTTTAAATATTTGTGTGAATATTTGCTTTTGAGCCCTTTATTACCACTTAATCCGATGCGCAGACCCTGACTGTTGTAAGTCATTCTCGGTGGGTATGACAAATGGTCCTTAGTTATATCCACATCGGAGGGGATCTCTCCGTGATCATGGAATATATGATCGTGAGTAACTTCTCGCGGATTGTAAGCAGCGTACTCTAGATGCGACGGAGTTCCCATAGACCCGACCGCAGTGAATCCTGTGAGTGTGTCTGAGGGAATCGCTAATAGAGCTTGAGAATTCTTCAGAGGAATTAGAGGGTGCGGAGCGGCGAGCGCGGACATGCTGCCGACGGGGTCAATCCCGACCAGTTTAGACCCGTCGTCAAACACTAGCTTGTGAATGTGCTCCTCACTATATGTGTGAATGTGTTCGGTATCACCGTCGATAATTTTTTCAACTCGTTGCGGCTTCTTAATTTTTCTGATAGTCCCCGAACCACCCAGGTCAGCATAGAAATGTTCATGGAAGGTCGATACCGGATGTTCCTCCTCCGCCTGGCCTGGTTTGCCTCGCACTAAAACTCGTTTCGGTTTAACCTTTCTGGAGGTTTTCTTTCGCGGAGGCTCACTAACCTTCACGATTTTGACTCTCTTCGGGGGATAATTAGATAGTGCAGTTGGAGCCGCTGATGGAGCTGAGAAGGCAGTGGGTATGTATGTTCCGTCCGTCGGTTCTGGGGGAGCTAGGTCATACTCCTGGTCGTCCCACTCCTGCGGCGTGGGTCCGTAGTAGCCGCGCGCGCGGTACAGCGGCAGCAACTTGGACGCCGCCGACGAGATCCCGGGCATGCGCGTCGGTGACTCGTCGTACAGTTCTACTGAGTTAAGAGGCAACACGTTGGCCACGGCCGGCATCGCAATGTTGGTCGGCACTGCCACCGCACCTTCAGCGCTCGGCATGAAAGCCGGTGCATACTGTGATGATGCTGGATGATTCGTTATGTAGATCTTCTTGTGGTGGTGAATGTGTTTCACCTTTTGTGGTAGATGTATGCGGATCTTTTTCCTGCAACAAAAAAAATAATAGTGCCGGTATTCTGTGGTGAGGTAATCGATCGCGTGCATGTTCAACGGCTGAGTTTTTCTGCTTGTAGTTCCGTCTAGTGCAGTGTCAATGGCATGACGCGTGACTCGGTAGCGCGGCTTTCGCTGTTGGCGGTCGCGACGTCGCCGTCGCGTCGCCACGCTGTGGCTGTCCGCCGCCGCTACTTATCCGCACCTCGTCACACACGACATACGACTCACAATTCGTCTTATGTCATTTATTTTTTCGTAACGTATAAAACGTACGACAACGATGAGGATCGATGTGCACTTTCTAATAGGCAGGCGCTTATTATGCGCCTGGTTGAAGCTGGTTCAACGTTCAAGCAATTATCGCTAAGCGGTGAAACACAACAATTTGAGCACAATCGCCGGCACACTGACATTGACAATGCTTACGGTTGAAGTCGCGTAGCTTGTAATCAACAAACACACTTTCGCTAGCCAATGGGGGCTACTTGGTGTCCTTTAGCAGATTAGTCGGGTTTACATAGAGCCATCCTGTGTAATTAATAACTAATTTTATGGCTGGGACAAAATTGAACTTATTAATTGAACAACATCGACTCGCTAGCAAAATTAAATCTATCATTTATAATATGAAGGCTCGAATAAAAGATTGTGACATGCTTGACGTAAGAGTATGTAGGATGTTCTAGATTACATAGTATTGTGTCAGCTGATATAAAGGTCAACAAACTAGGCACCAATGACTCATGCGACAGAGTAGAGTGAGGCAGGCCGTCGGAAAGTGGAATGAAGTAACACCACTAGGCAGAACATAGCTGAAGATAGCACTTAGTTAACTAATAAGGTATTATACTCACTTAGGCGCATCTGCCGTGATCTGAACTGTTGCTACAGCTACCAGAAGAGCGAACTGTAACAGAAAGACATAGCATTGAACTCTCAATTGCATAATTATATTGTAATTCTTACCGCCACCGCGTTTCTGGCCGTGGGTGTTGACTAAAGGAGTCTAATAAATAGCTCTCATTTATTGGCGCTTAGGTGTCTTTTTGATATTATTAGAGATACGGATAAATAATACGGGCCTAAGTGAATTTGATTACCAAGGAAAACATCGTGACGAAACCAGTACAACTGAGAGGGCTTAAATAAAGTTCTCGATTGTGTGGTCCGACAACCACATCATGTGGACTAAGGCCATACACAGTGGTGCCCAGCAGTGGACAGTAATGGGCTGATTATTATGTAAGTGATCAACTCAATAGGATAGGATCCTCCGGTGCGCTAGTAACAACATCCTTACTACGGTCACCACCCGATTAATAAACGAAGTGATTGTGACTACCTATAACTATTTCCTATGCCATACTTTGTATCCATGTTCAGAAATGTTTACAAGTTTATAAAATAATCAAATTATTATTATTCCATACGTTGTTTTTACAAAAACTATACTAATGACACATCAGGACTGAAATCGCCAACCCGTAGTGAACAAGCATGGTGATCTATGCTCCTTCTCTGTATGAGGACAGGCTTTTGCCCCGCAGTGGGATGTTTACAGGCTGGTATATTATTGTATTTTAAAATTAGATTAATGATGTCATTATTAAAAAAGTACTGGACATACATCCAGCCAGAAGAGATACATCTAGGACAGAAATCTAGTTAGAATAATAGAATAATTCGGTATACCACGTAAAAAAAAACAATTCTTTAAGTTCAATAACATTATTGAAAGGAAACTTATACCTTTTTCATACAATAAAAAAACTATTTGTAAATATGGAGTTTATCACCATAAATTGCCCGTTACCATACATTGCTGAAAATTTGCCTCTTATTCGACCGCTCAATAACAGTCATATATGTATAGTTAAAATATACACCGATTTTTTGTTATTTAGTTTTTTTAAATACGTGTATTATTTTAATATGATATGACATAAAATGATATACATAAAATAACAAATAAATCGTGTTTGATTATTTAATTCCAGATTTAAATATGAATTGTTTACAGTCAAAACGATTGCTTGACAAGGACCTAATCAATCTTATGTTGTATGTATTTTAATTAAATAAAAAAACTAACACTGGTCTTGTATTGGTTTTTATGCACTGTCTTAATATTTGTTAAATATTAAACGTTAAAATATTGAATTAATTTTCCATAATGTGAGTTACTTTAAATACGATGTTGACATCAACCTCTATCAGTCACAATCACATACGCACGCAGAGTAAAATTCGAGGGTCACTATCACAACTATATTAGGCACAGTCCACACATCATGTTATCACTATCACATATTCTATCATTAACAAATACGGTTCACGAGATACCGACCAATTTCAACCAATCCATTGCCGCTTCTTCTGTTGACGGACGAGACAAGAGTTCGAATCAATGTTTTCTTAATTTTCAATTTTTTTTGGAAATACTGCACTAGTGGAAACCGCACTGGCCTTCAAGCTCATATGATAATTGTTCGCGGTGCGCCTGATTATTTATAACATTCATTTTCACGCCTGAAAGAATTCCCAACTGCATATGTGAGCGTAGTGCATTGCACACATGTTGCACTCCGCACAGCACACTGGAGTCAGTGCAGCAGTGCTGCTGACGGACGGTGATATGATCATCAATATTTTGCCGCTATTATACAAATAATTTTGTTCATAATCAGGCACGTTAACAATGCTTCACATTGTATCTTTGAATTCAGGTTGACTAGTTATATTCTTCTCTCCTTACTTCTGTAATAAAGATAGATAAAAAGATCTATTCAAAGCATCCAGTTCAGTGTACTGTATAATACGATAATCTAAAGTTTAGATTCTGAACTATTTGAATAATAAGACAGTTAAACAGGTATCTATAAATACAATCAACTTGTTTATAAAACTTTTGATTTCGATAAATAAGATAACACTAATCTTAAAATATAAAACGCTAAGAGCGCTTTCCCATAAATTGACCTAAAGATGAACATGGCCAAGACGAAGGTAATGTCCAGCATAACCATCAAAACTCCAACAAACGTAGCAGCTGGCGACGAGTCGCTGGAACTGATGGATCATTATATTTATATTTATGTGTTTTGGTAGATCGTGTTGCAACACGGAGATCTTCCGCATACAGTTGGGTTGAAACATATCGCGGTGCTTGAAAACGAGGCTTTTCCACTAATGCATCCTGCCCACGGTGACTTACGGTGCCCAAAACATGATGACTCAGAAAGGAGACTTTGCACAAAATGAGAGTCGAGCAAAGAGCTCGAGACGACACGTTTGGTGCAGTGGCTAAGCGATTGGCTTCTGCGCCACGGGTCGTGGGTTCGATTCCCACACGGAACAAAAATTTGTATGGCCTACAGATGGTTGTTTCGGGTCTGGGCGTTTGTTTGTGAGATTTGTGTCTGTAAACGCACCCACGATACAAGAGAAATCTTAGTGTGGGGCAACGTTTTTATTTAAAAAACAAAAAAAACAAAAGCTATGAAGCCATGTTAGGCAGAGTCCGGTATACCAAAATCCGAAGAACTAGAGTCACTGACGTTGAAAAACCGAACACGCGACTCAAGTGGCGCTGGGCTGTACACATTGCTAGGCGTAGTATGGAAGTGGAAGGTGGTGAAAAAAAAAGTTTAATATGCAAGGTTAGTCGGAAAGGGGGTACTAATCCGAAGCCTACTTATAGTATATCTGATGACTGTTTGAAAGCAAGTGTTAAAATTTCAAAATTCGATATTTTTTATTCCGAATAAAAATATTTTTATTTTAGTTTTTTCAAAAATTCTTCATCCCTGCTTTAGTTACAAATTCAGAAAATGGTGTTTCTAATTCATGACCCCAAATATGACCTAAAATGTAAACACAGCTGATCATAACTGGGGATAGATAGATTTTAGAGTTTTTTTTTGAGATTTTTGAAAATCTGTTTCTCTTATACTATTGACTTTTGGGAAAAGTTGTAGAACAAAAGTTACTCATTATTATGTGTACTTTAACACCCTTTCGGATTAGTACCCCCTTTCTGACTAACCTTATATATAAAAAGACGGTGAAATGTCGTATGAGGATTATAATAAAAAAGTGATCTTACAAGCTCATGTGTAATAATATACTTATTCGAAAACAATGTGGCCTGTGATAAAAAAAGGTTTAATATTTATAAAAAGAAGATGAAATGACGTATGAGGATGATAATGAAAAAGTGATCCTACATTACCGTAGCAGACGGCCATACCATCAACCCAGGTTTTCCTGAGCTAGGAATAGAGCTACTACAAGCTATGACCGAGTGGATACCGAGAGAGGCAAAGCGATCCGTTGGCAGACCAGTAGCACGATGGGTCGACGATATTACAGCGATCGCAGGAAATATCTGGATGCGATCAGCGCAGACCAAAGAAGATTTACACAAGGGAGAGGAGGCTTACACCTAACAGTGGGTCGATATGGGCTGAGGATGATGATGAAGAGCGCTAGTGCACTGCGTCCGAGTAAATACGATCTGAGGAAACTCGGATGCAAATCTATGAAATTCGGATCGAATGTGGTGCACAACCGTTCATACAAGTACTGCAGCTTATTCGGCGAATATTTTCTCGGATTTGGACGAAGTGCACAAGCTCTTAGTGATGACAAAGGGAGGAAATCTGTGTCCAATGTTTTACATAGGGTTGTCTATAACTCACATAACGCTCCTTTAGAATTAAAGAGAACTATCTAAAAAACTAAGGTTTTGGAAAAGGTGGAATAACGTTTCGTGTATTTATAAATTTTGTAGAAACGGGAGATTATTCGGTTGCGTTACATTTCTACGCCACAATAGGCCTCTGTTTTATTAAGAGTCGATGAAGATGGGTCAGTCTATAAGTAAAAGATGAAATCTTAAAATTTCGAATAGGTCTCTTTAATTCTATAGGTGCGATAAGTTATTCTTTGGAAGCAACGCTAATGAATGAATTTATTTAATAAAACCCATCTGATTCCATAGTCAAACTGATAACCCGGTTGTGAGATGTCACACTGTAAGTCCTGTAAGTGATTATACAAGAAATAAAAACAGGCAAGCGGATTTCTGAGTACAGTCTTCACAACATGACCCTGCGGCTTACCACTCACATCTGAAATAAGTATTCCACTACGTAATTAAGTTGCATGGTTGTCCTGCTGCGTGAAATAAGTATTCCACTACGTAATTAAGTTGCATGGTTGTCCTGCTGCGGTGTGTGTTGTCGTCAGAGTTAAGGGACAAGGTACACCGCATGCAGGAAAGGTTGATGTTTTTACACTGTATATCCCTTGAGCCTCAAAATGTGTAACATACCACCAGGCCAAACGTGATCTTGACGACATCATCTCACTCAGAAAATAAGAGTCTGTGTTCTTATAGACCACCTACAGGGTCTGCGGGTCGTATTAACGAACCACTGTAATTTGAGACTTCTAATTTCTCCACACTACGATCACTGTATCTGTAGACTAATTTAACTTTAAGCTGTAATTCGTGGTAAGAAAAAAAAAACTATTGAACTTTGCCAAGCTTGGTGATTAAAAATATATCATCCAAATGTACCCAAAGATAATTCGGTGTAGCGGCGTATTATCGGTTGTCGTCTTCGGGTTACACAGTATGAATTACATAAAACTCTTACAAATTTACTACCTTCGTTTGGGAAATAATGCGGCGGCGTCGTTAAGAATGTCCATAAATAAATGTACGATAATTATGGATCTATAAATCACACATGATTGCCTACAGAAGTATGCCTGAATTAAAAATTGATTGTGAGTTAATTTGCAACAGTAATGATCATGTAGCGAAACATAGTCAATGTGTGTGTGGCTCATAAATGAGGCGTAACATATCAGTACAAGTTAACGCGATAATTTATATTTATCCGCCTGTAAAACAACACACCGAAGAATTTTTATATTATACAAGGTTAGTCATACTCTGACTGAGGAGCTCGTGGCTAAATAATTACAGCCGCATAGACCGATCTTCCGGGTTAAGCCACGCTTGCCGAGGTTGGTCTGTGGATGGGTGACCATTTACCATAGCGAGTTTCCTCCGTGCCTCGGAAAGCACGTAAAGCCGTTGGTCCCGGCTGTCATTTGTAGATCTTTGACAGTCGTTACTGTTGGTCAGAAGCCAGAAAGTCTGACAACCAGTCTTACCAAGAATATCGTATTACCCAGTTACTGGGTTGTGGAGGTCTGATAGGCAGTCGCTCCATGTAAAATACTGATATTCAGCTGCATCCGGTTCGACTGGAAGCTGACCCCAATATAGTTGGGAAAAGGCTAGGCAGATGATGACAAGGTTAGTCAGAAAGGGGGTACTAATCCGAAAGGGTGTTAAAGTACACATAATAATGAATAACTTTTGTTCTACAACTTTTCCCAAAAGTCAATAGTTTAAAAGAGAAACAGTTGTTCAAAAATCTCAAAAAAAGTCTCTAAAATCTATCTATCCCCAGTTATGATCAGCTGTGTTTACATTTTAGGTTATATTTGGGGTCATGAATTAGAAGCACCACTTTCTGAATTTGTAACTAAAGCAAGGATGAAGAATTTTTGAAAAAACTAAAATAAAAATTATTTTATTTGGAAAAAATATATATCGAATTTTGAAATTTTAACACTTGCTTTCAAACAGTCATCAGCGATAGTGGGCTTCGGATTAGTACCCCCTTTCCGACTAACCTTGTATACATCGCCTATTTAGTTTGAACTTCAAGGTTTGGGACCAGAATTTCAAACTTAATAGTACCTAAGTAGATGGATAATTATTAAAGGTATTTACTAAAGATATTTGAAGTAAGTATGAAATACTTTATAATAATCGCTAATGATGTGTTAACAGCAAAACAATACTTTATGGGCAACAGCTTAAAATATTCTGCAGTTTTGGAAGGTAACATGGATAATAAATATTAAGGAATCGACGCTCCTCCCTAAAATCGGATTAAGTATTAGATTTCTGTAGCGGAACCAAAGATAGAGTTTATTTATTTTATAATTCATTCATTGCATGTAAATAAATTTATTTTTGATTACTTCCCAGAATTCCGCGGTGGTTGAGCAATGTTCGAGCCTGTCTAAGGGAAGGTATGATGGACTTGCATGATTGTAATAAACTCAGTTGTGTAACTGAGGTAAGGCTAGGCTGATATAATAAAAGTGAAGTTCTGTTTAAATATTAATTAAGTAACATTCTACTACGTTTACCACCCTTATTTTTGGCTAATAACCTTCACATTAGGTCGGAATTGAGAGCTATTAACCTAATCCTACTCGCAATAGCAAGACAATTTGCTTACTACTCTGGTTTCAAATGTAAGGCACTGATCTCTATAATCTACCCTTTTTCCAATGTTTAGAGCTATTTAGAATTATTCGGGGGTCCGGAGACCCCTATAGACGTTAAGAAATGAACATGGTGTTACTACCGCACTTATCCCAGTCGCCGAGATGTGGTGACAGGGGCCTTACCATGACCTCTTATGAAAACGTGCAAATGCCAGCCACTCAACTTCCGTTCAAAAGCAGGCCTGCTTCTGAATCGCTAAAAATCGTACCATGACAGTACTAAAGGTGAACGACTTTTGAACCAAGCTGAACGGTAATGCTTGTTCATGGTACGAAAAGTCTATACAAAAAAAAAGAAGAACGGATTTCGTAAACGTCAATGTAGCAGGCCTGCCGCAGACCTGCTATAACGATGACATAGTACAAAAAAGCAGGGCAGTTCAACTTCCAGGCAACTTTTGTCCTGCTTTAAGAGGTCATAGTAAGCCCCCAGATATATGAAAAAATCAGATCTATGTTGAAACGGTAATATTATTATATTATATTTCGTTCAATGATCAGGGTGATCCAAACATGAACAACACCGGACATCTAGACGCACTGCAAGTTACTATCTATACCTAGTTGTCATTCCACCAATTCGTACTAAGCGCTAAGCGCTTCCAAACATCCTTCCTAATGCGCACGGCAAAAGAGCGGAACTCACTATCTGCGTCTGTGTTTCCGAACGCTTACAACCCGAATCTCTTCAAAGTTAGAGTGAAAAGGCTACTCTAGGTAAGGTCGTTCCATCGTAGACTTTGTCTCTGTCAACTCTGACCTTGACATGAGTCAAGAGCAAATAAAGCCAAATAAAAAAATAGACTTACAAATTCTTCATAACAAAAGTCAGGTATTATAAATTTCTTTATAACGAAACTGTTATTAAACCGTCAGGAAACACTACCAATTATAATGACCTGATAATTTAAACTTCAATAAATGCTTATTTTTATCGTACTCGTAAGGTATAATTAACTTTGTTCATCGTTAACGTTGTCCATGATTTGCCAATAATATTATTATTTAAGTTTTTTTAAATTTTCGGGAAAAATGTGTGGTTATTATTGTATACTGATTCTGTTGTAACTATTAAGTACCCATTACTACTAATGTTGACAGCATCAATCAATTTCAAATCTAATTAGTCCGCCACTTAGAGTTTTGAAAAATAAAGGACACGTATTTTTTCTTTTGTTAAATCTAAGAATATTTGGAAAGATAAAAACGCATCAAAACTCGAGAGTGGGGGCTTGTGACGTCAAAAGCAAGTGAAAATTGTACTTGCTTGTGACGTTTTGCCAATTTTGAAAGTGCCGTTTCTTCGTCAATTTTGGTTTACTTTACAAAAGGAAAAATACGGGTCAAATATATTTTGATACATAATCTAAGTGACGGACTAATTAGATTTTTTCAGTCCAATACTCTATTAAGATTATTCAAAGAGCCTTGGTGTCTCGTGCACTCATTTGCAAGCAAGCTTCCAAAGAACAGAAATTAGCATCTTGATTCTAGAATCGAGACAACTACATAACTCGTGGAGCAACATTTGTCCTGGCTGTCATATCAGTGCAGTCGCCAGTTTCATATACAATACGGCCGACGTACCTTGGCGAGTCTGAAGTTAGCTGATTAGATGCGCAGTAGACAATTTCGTTTCTAAAAGATTCATTGCGCAGCCAAACAGCTAACTTCAGATTCGCCAAAATACGTCGGCCGAATTGTACTTACTTAAAATCTCACTATTGACCTCACCCTAGGATACTACATAATCCATTTATAAGTAATATAACAAAACAGTAGTTTCAAATCTTGCGGTTTCAACTATTTATCATTCTTGGAAATGGCATTACAGGTCGAAAGTTTATGTCGATCTAGTACATCTCATTAGTATTTCTATTCTCTAGCGTTCGGAAATTGCCAACTTGTCTAGACCCTCTGAAATTGATAATACATAACCGAAGATGTCCAGTCACATGAAAAAACCATCCAATTTGCCTGGCCACATTGATCAGACACTTATAACGTTCCGGTCACTTTACAAATCTAGCCGTCAGTCAAGGAAATAGTTTATTCATCCTTATCATCAAGAATCGAGTCTCCTGCACATGGTCTTCTCCCACGAAGGAGGCATTGTTCGTGCTTACCAAGCATTGTTAATGTTTTATTGTTTGAGTCAAATCACAATACCGTTCACTCGCCACTCATAAAACAAACAGGCTTTTGATAAATTGTAAGTTTTTCATTCAGCATTCACAGGTAATGAATTAATTAAGAATGAATTAGGAATTAAGAACATGATCTAATAAAAGTGACTTCGGAACGGATCGCATGTGTAACAACACGCGATCTATCTGCATCCGCATTTTAATACTACCCGCGTAACAATAACAAATCGTTTGTTTTGCGACGAAAGTACACATACACCAACACTATGATTAATTTATATTATGACCAGCTGTTTCCAACCGCTTTATCATTGTCCAATTTATGAATCCATTTTCTGGTGAGAAGTAGTTGAGGCTCAACACAGAAATGATTTATGCTTGGTCGATAGTTTTATATCTAGTTAGTTTTAATGCTTGTGTGCTAATAAATGAGTCAATAAAACTCTCGTTTTGCCCAGTGACAGAAAAAATATGGCTAACGACGATGGTGTGTGAATTTAAATTCATCATCATCTTAGCAGCAACTGGACGTGTTGCTGGACGTATGCCTCTCCTAAATCCAAGTGTAGTTTTCATAATGGGCTTGATCTCAGTATAAAAAATTGCAACAGGTCTACGGTCCCATACATAGATTCTATTGTGACTGTTGTAGCTTTTGATGTTCATCGACAGCTTTTGGAGACATGGAATAAAATCAATACAAACAAAAAAAAACGTTGCATATACGGTGGCATGAAGCAAGTTAGCTCGATGATCATTTAAAAATTGTATCACTACAGCAAAACGTTGTTAAATCGAATTGAATATGAATGACTTTCATTGAATTTACGAATTGAAAAGCAGAGTCTTAGCAAGTTATGTATGAACCATCAACTAAACTTGAATTTAGGAAATACAGTTGAACGTTATGTCTTCCTATTAATAAGTAAACATACTTGAAATGGGCACTCCGGAGGAGCTCGTGGCTAAATAATTACAGCCGCATAGACCGATCTTCCGGGTTAAGCCACGCTTGCCGAGGTTGGTCTGTGGATGAGTGACCATTTACCATAGCGAGTTTCCTCCGTGCCTCGAAAGCACGTAAAGCCGTTGGTCCCGGCTGTCATTTGTAGATCTTTGACAGTCGTTACTGTTGGTCAGAAGCCAGAAAGTCTGACAACCAGTCTTACCAAGAGTATCGTATTACCCAGTTCCTGGGTTGTGGAGGTCTGATAGGCAGTCGCTCCATGTAAAATACTGATATTCAGCTGCATCCGGTTCGACTGGAAGCCGACCCCAACATAGTTGGGAAAAGGCTAGGCAGATGATGACTTGAAATGGGCACTCCAATAGTTTGGACTGCCCATTTCAAGTCCAAGGTTTTTAAGTGATCTTCGATCTGATATCTACCTATCTATTTATTTGAATTGCGTATTACCCATCTCCAATTTGAAATATTTGGAGACGTTATAAATAAATTGGAATAAAAATCGATCAATTACGATTCAAATTGCCTTATAAATGTTTCATTGTAGATACTTCGCAATGGTTCATTACTTTTGGATTTTCTACACTTTACTTATTGCGTATATCATATTTCAGCTGTTGTAAAAGATTTTAGACGATAAAACATAATTTGTTAGTATCGATTTGTTCCATAAGACCATTTTAAAAGTTTGATACGGTACTTAAATTCGGTTTGTAACCCCTCGGTTAACAGTGTATTCGTTGAACTCTTTTGTTCGTGGTTCAGTTGTCTCGAGAGGTTAAAAGGAAGTGTTGTATAATAGCTCTTTAAAGTACCTACATCTATTTTTGTGTGGCTTTTAATTAACAGAGCAACAGTGTGTATAGGTACAGACGGTTCTGGATTACCTCATGATTGAAGCTACTTAGCGAATTCGTGATTAGAGCAAGATTTCACTGATAAATATTAGAAGCAATTATCAGCATTTGTAATTCTATCCACCCACAGCTTTTGATGCTCATTGACAGCTTTTGAAGACATGATAAAATCAATACAAAAAATTTCGTTGCATGTACATACGGATTATTATACGGTATCATTATATTACTTATCATGCCAAAACTTAGTACTTACGAGAAATAAAAAACTTTATTTACTTACATATATACCTTTAGAACTTTATAGTTCTACGCCTCACTCGCACACATTCCAATATATCACATACCCCAGTATTTCCTCTCATAAAAAAAGCAAATAGTTCAATAAATTACTTGTTACGTTAAATACGAAGGTATAAGGAACGATTACGTGGCATCAATATTAACTACAGCAGCTATCCATGACCGTGGACGGGGAGCCTTGCACTTGCGCTCGCGCACGCTCTGCTGCACAACGTTAGTGCACTTATGCACTCGTAACGTGCGATACACGTTTGAACTGATCCTCTGGATTTATTTATAAAGACCATTATTTTACAAATTTTTAGTGTTCTTTGAATTAAGTATATATTTCGAAAGCTACATATTAACAGCTGATAGGGCAACAGGAGCAGCTATAATTCTTCGTGAATGAGTTATTTTCAAATCATTGAACTCACTATGCTGGTAAATTTTAAACTATTAAATATAAGTAAGTATTATTAATCTTCACATGTATTCTGTGTATGAGCATACAAAAGTACTTAGGTACGGTTTCTACAATCAAATAATATTAATGGAAATCAAATGCGCAGTTCCTTCAAATACCACCTCACTGCTCTGGGAAGAAAGCTCCGCGTAAAATATTTACTAGCATAGTCAAATCACGGGCTAAAGCCCCATGAATAAACACTATACCGTTAAGAAACAGTTTAAATAAAAAAGAAATCGGTGCACCTAAAACAAAGTATCCCCCATCACATTTAAGATACTTGTACATAAACTAGTCACTTTCTCGTGTACCTTCAAACCATTTCCGCGGTCGTTTACATTCTCAAGTAGTATTTTGTCCTATCAGAACCTGACAAGTCGACAAACCGGCCCGGCTCTCTAGCTTGAAGCTATGCTCCACAACCGCGAAGCTATATGCTTCAAGAATAGCACCCACAACGCTTTCACGTCCGGCACACACCATTATCAGTTTTAAACGGTTGCATTAAGCGTTGTTGTAACAAAACGTTTATTTTGTCGTGTCGTGTGAGACATGCGACGAGTTACGTAACTCTTGGCCGGTATTACGACAATGGATAGACGTTTGATAACGTGTAATTTATTTGTTACGACTTCGAAGACCTTTTATTTGTGATACAGACGTCTTTATATAGGTATGTAATTGTTTTGAGTTCAAATGAAGTTCGGTTGGAATAGTTTAGTTTTACCGCACTTATTTATAAGTTGGTACGCCAGAGTTTTATTGGATGTCTGCGGAAAGCTTGTATTGATCATGTTGACAGTTCCACAGTTTGGCGAAGAAGCTGTCTTTCTTTCTCTCGTGTTAGCACGAGCTATACGAAAATAGCTCATGCTGTAGTGATTAGATTAGCCAGTGAGCAATGGTAGCGGGGCTGACCGCCCAGGGTGCGCCGGACGTACTTAAGTATCGTCACTCGTGGAGGCTCTTTTCATGCACTCCAATATATGCTGTGAATAACATGAATAGTCGTCCACTCACAATATATATATTCTTTTTAACCGACTTCCAAAACAGAAGGATTTCTGAATTCGACGTGTATGTTTTTTGCTTTTATGTTTATGATAATGATATTTTTTTGTTTGAAAGACTACTCTCCTGAAGTGTTCCCATTTTAATTTAGTGAAGATCTGATGAACTCCTTCGGAGAAAGACAATGGAACTCTTCAATGAATCAATCGTGATTGTTGTAATCGCATGTTTATGTATTGTATTCAAAATAGAAAAACAATGTTACAAAAAAAAAAGAACCAGCTTCAGAAAAACTGAAAAGAGTAAAAGTAATTACCATATTATAAAATGAACAGCTTCAGAAGTCGGAGCCTTCAATTTAGTTCGGCGTGGATTAGCATATAATATATTATGTTAATTATACACCGTAGGCCCGAGGTACCCAAAAGATTTTAACCACGCCTTTCTCATGGTATTATGAGTCAAATGTTATATCACCAAAAGTCCAATTCAGTCATTTATTTTTGTTTTTCTGCACATGGTAAATCAATTAACTTTTAATACTTCCTTGTAAACAATATCTTAGATTGAACTGGCAACATTTATAAATTATCGTGTGAGTGGATAAGAAACTTCTCACTTCACAACCCTCCCCGAAAAATAAGACATACGACGAGTGATGGTATGACCAAAGTGGCAACGCTGCGTTTAAGGACTTGTTACCATAGATTCGATTTGTAAAGGACAATGGGCGTTCTGGCCCATCAGCGGCCATCAATGAAACTAGTATCATTTGAAAGGCGAGTGCTTTTAGAACAAATATTGTTCAAGGAGTACGGTTAAATATTATTTGGGAAAAAAGATACAGGCAAAATACTATTTTAATGAATTATCATATTTTTTTCATGCTGCAATTTTTGTTATAATGACAAAACATACGAAAAATCATTGCATTTTGTTTACTATAATGACGTGTGCATCAATAAATAATGTTAATAAAATATTAGGCTTAAATGTAAATGTAAAATACTTATTTGTCATAACCTTAGCGGTAAGGCGTGAATTACACAGAAGCGGTATAAGGTGCAGACGCGGCGCAGGCGCGTCGCTTTCATACATTTTTTGCGAAAAAGATTTGAAGCGGCGCGACAAAACGTATGAAAGCGACGCGCCTGCGCCTTACGCCGTTTCTATGTAATTCACGCTTTAGGGCCACTGCAGACACGATACTTTTAGCATCGGCGATCGACGATTTAATCGCTTTTTGGTCGCTGGATGCCGCGACTGAACACATCACTCCGCACACAAACGAGTCTCCTAAACGCGATGCAAACGCAAAATCGCCGATCGCTGATGCTAAAAGCATCGTCTCTGTTGTGGCCCTAAGCGCACTCCGGGTTGCTGCGCCCACATATGGTGGGCAAGAAACCAAGAGGAAGAAATTCTTTTGCCAGCTGATTTTTTTAAATGAGTTAATCGGTGATGATGATTAAAGCCCAATCATTAATGCAGTTATTAAGTTAATCACTATATTGCATTATTGTAATCTGATATACATGTTTTCATTTCAATAAATCAACGTATTTAATAAACCTTCAGGTTTATTTAACCTATCACTATCTTATATTTGTATATTACGTATATAATAACATAATCATATCATTATTACATGCTTAAATTCATTATTACATCAATGTAACATCATCACGAGGTGTACAAAATATTGTATTAAAGATACAAACTGTAATAATTCCTGTAAATGATTTAATTCGATATTTTTTTAAATATAATCCACCTATGATAACTTTTTATCCAAGGAAGTTACAGAAACAATCTTTTGTAATCTTATTGTATACATAATTGCCTACTAGAAAGTAAATAGTACAGAAGTGGCCGCTGATGGGACAAGCTCCATACAATTTTGCCCATTGTCCTTTCCGTAAATGATGAATATTTCGAAAATTAAGCTTTATTCAACAAACTAAGCATATCCTCGCTTTTCTTCTCCAATTAGGCATCGGAATCGAAAGATTAAAATCTTTCGGGTACCTCACGGCGTAACTCTTTTCAGTTGTTTGAAGTGGGTTCTTCTTTTTTTTCAAGTAATTAGCTTAATACTAGGTTCGAAATTAAAATTCCTGTAACCTACATACCCACATAAACAATATTCAGTGGCGTATAAACATGCCGGCACAAATAAGTTGTTTTTATTCAAGTGTTGTGTAAACGCTGGCTTCCCACTTTCTACCGCTTGATGCTTGCTTACTGTCCATCAAGTAACATCAGGTAATACTGCAACTTAATCAAACATTTAGCTTTTCTTCCTTCCTTTAATAGCAACACTTTATATGCATAATTTTTTCCTGAGTTTTAAATTGTGGTAGCGAAAATGTTTGAGCATTTAACTATTATGGGTATTGTAATTTAGTTTATGTCATTACTTGCGGGTACTGCAAAATCTGGTCTAATCTGGAAAGTTCTAAAAAGTTGTAATATCGGATCGAAACTTACAAGAGTTACAAAATGATCAAAGCGAAAATACTCGTAGCATGCCAGTCTCCCTGAAGTGGAACGATTTCGTAGTTCATCGAATAATAGAATTGCTGATTTATCGCATAAGAATGATTCTTTGAAGTAACTTATTGTTTGAATCACGTCAAAATCTGGTTTATTCTGGAAAGCTCTTAATAGTTGTGTCAGAACTTAAAAGGGCTACAAATAGATCTAAGCGAATATAGCATGCCAGTCTCCCTAAAGCGAAACAACTTCGTACTTCGAATAAGAGAATTGTTAATTTGTCGCACAAGTATGGTTCTTTGACAAAACTTATTATTTGACTAACTAAAACCGGATACAAATAGATCAAAGAGAATATAGCATGCCAGTCTCCCAACACTGGAACAACTTCGTATTTTCGTCGAATAATAGAACTGCTGTTTAATCGCATAAGTATGGTTCCCTGACGTAACTTATTGTTTCAATCCCTTCAAGGATACAAATAGATCAAAGAGAATATAGCATGCCAGTCTCCCTACACTGGAACAACTTTGTATTTCGTCGAATAATAGAACTGCTGTTTAATCGCATAAGTATGGTTCTTTGACGTAACTTATTGTTTCATTCCCTTCAAGGATACAAGTAGATAAAAGAGAATATAGCATGCCAGTCTCCCAACAGTGGAACAACTTCGTACTTCGTCGCATAATAGAACTGCTGAATTATCGCATAAATATGGTTCTTTGATCTAACTTATTGTTTAAAACACGTCAAAACAATGTGGTATAAAAACAACCTTCGTTATAGTACCCGTGATGTATTTTATAAAAGTCTTCGGCACCTCTACTTTAAGTGGTCACACACAAACCGATATCCATCGCGTTACGTAAGTGGTTCCGTGAGTATAACCTCTTCTCATTGAGACAAATTCACCTGTTTGTTGCTGTTGCTTCCCACACTAAATGGGAACTCGCTATTAAAATGTTACGAGGCAGTAACCAGGATAATTGTGACCAATTTCTGAACGTTTTTATTACCCATGCAACTATCAAATTGTTATCTGGAGCAGTTAAGGTCGGTGCCACGCTTCAGTGATGCCACTTTGTAGTAAAAGGGGATCGATGCCGCGAGTCTAATGTACACCGTCAATGAGACAAAGATTAAATAAGTAGGAACTCTAACATCAATCAATTCACTAAGTTAGAACTGTCAAATAGGATATTTTATGTTATTAGCTGGTTAGATTGATCGGATATCCTGTTTGGAAGGTATCGTCAAATACATTTAAAAAAAACAAAAGGGCAAATGTTTTCAACGCTTTAATTTTATAACTTTCTATTCTATTATGAAGTTTTTGTGAGCAAATAACACACAATTAATACTATGAATCTTCTGCTGTCTTCAATCTAGTCCTAGGCTAACAAAAGCAATTTTTGGTTGAATTAATAAATCACTTTCGCGATCGCATTTCCCTGATTGGCGGCGCATTTTCATGAGTTTCACCGGCGCAAGCGCGGCGTAAGTACAGGAAATACGACGAGCGTGCACGCAACTATCCGAACACTAAACTACGCGCGAATACTGCATACTGCTTACTTTGTTTAATAACTCTTTTATATCCAAATATTATATTAAATATTCTTATCTGTTGGATGGTGCAGCCTGAGGGTAAAACGTTAACCATTGAGCTTCGTCCAACTTCAAACAAGCAATACGCTCTGCCGCAGACTCATGTGCCTCTGGCGGTTAATAGATGATTGGATAACCACCAGCATGATAAGCTAAGGTCTGTGAAAAGCAATATAATGAGAATACACAGAGTCCTTCTAACGGTATGTAACCTTGTAACTGTCACTAACCCGTGAGTGCGGCTATTTCCTTCCGAAGGATACAACTAATAAGATGTCGAAGAGTCTATGGATCCGTTAGCTACTTACCTAGTTATTTGCTCTGGGATAATTAGAGCTTTTATTATTACATACTAAGATATGATAAAATAATTTTATTTGTCCACACATGAGTAGTAGGGTTTAATACATTCAAAAGCATGTAATATGATAAAAAAAGAAAAAACCGGCCAAGTGCGAGTCGGACTCGCCCATTATCTATAAAAACGGCAAAAAAATCACGTTTGTTGTATGGGAGCCCCCTTAAATATTTTTTTATTCTGTTTTTTAGTATTTGTTGTTATCGCGGCAACAGAAATACATCATCTGTGAAAATGTCAACTGTCTAACTATCACGGTTCATGAGATACAGCCTGGTGACAGACTGACAGACGGACGGACAGCGGAGTCATAGTAATATGATCCCGTTTTACCCTCTGGATACGGAACCCTAAAAACAGGACATCATATTTGCCTCAGAGACTGACGTATAAATATTTATCAACGAACATAAATCAAAATTTCTATCTAACAAATAAGGTCAAACAGAATCAAAATTAATAATGTTACTAGAAATGGGTGTTACACTTTTCTGTTCATCCTTGCTTGTTGTGCTATGATCTATAGTGCAACGGGTGGGGAACTCAAGTCCTTTAGAAACCAATGCCTTAGATATTAAGATACTGCCATGTTGTAAGGTGTAGTTTAATGTCACAGATGAACCAAATACAGTGGTGGACATATAATTAGAAACACCAAGTGTGACTTTTATTTATAGTACAAATTAACTTGATGATTAATGTTTTACGTATCATTGAGGGCTTATACCTATTTATCTATAATGTATCCACATCGTGAAGTATTACTATGTCAGTTTTGGAAATATCATACAACCGTTCATGTAAAAACTGGTATACTTTATAAAATAAAATGAAGCAGCACAACGTACTAAGGTGGACAACTAATTAGAAACAGAAAAAAAACATTAGCATAAATATGAACAAAGGTAGGTATAAGGTATAAGGTATAACGGGCTGGTATCCGCAACTCCACGTCTAAGCGCGTATTTTGCGTGATGGGTGGTAAGTATAACTACTCGATCCACCCTAACTCCTCGAAAAAGGCCAGCACACCCTTGATGTTACTGGTGATCTCTCGGAGAGTACCTGGGTTACCGAAGTACTTGGCCCTGTATGTGGCGACCTCAGGGCAGTTTAGTAGCACGTGGGCTGCCGTCTCGTCCTCCTCCATGCATGCTCTGCACAGTGGGCTGTCTGTAACTCCAATGACAAAGAGGTGTTTGTTAAAAGAACCATGGCCAGTGATGGCTGCTGTGACTGTACGTAGTTGTTGCTTTGACAGCCGGAGTGCTTTTTTAGTGAGACGACCGTCAATGGCCGGAAGCGCCTCCTTGGCCTGCCTGCACTCGCCATGGTTAATCCATAGATCGTTGTGTTGGTCTCTGGTGCGTTTTCTTACCAGGGTGCGTAGATATCCGAAGGGGAGTGGTACTATGGGTTCTGGACCCACCGCATCCATGCTCGATCCCCTTCTGGCGAGTTTATCCGCTGCATCATTGCCTCGGGAACCGCTGTGTCCTTTGATCCATTGAATGGTTATATTATTGAGGTTACCCACCTGATTCAGAGTTTGGTGACACTCGTGTACCAGCCCAGAATTAACTGTGTGGCTGCTTAGTGCTTGCAGGACTGCCATGCTGTCCGAGAGTATTCGGATTGAGTGGTCCTCAACCTTCCTGGCCATGATTGCTGACGCAGCTAGGGAGATACCCAAACATTCAGCCTGGAAGACCGTGTTATGAGCCCCCAATGGTGTGGCTATGTGTACGTTGAGGTCTTCTGAGAAGATCCCGGCACCTGTGCCTGTACCTGTTTTGGATCCATCCGTGAAGATCCGCAGCTCCGCGGGGCATAAACCCTCGCATCGGTGATCTTCGTGCAGTTGGATTTTGTATTTTTTGTCAAAAATGAATTGTTTGGGTATCCGGTCGTTTATAGCTCGTATAAGAGGGAACTCGCTAGCGAGTTCCTCTAGCAACGAGGTGTGTTGTGTGTTACCTTTGCTCCAGAGGTTCAGTGTTTTCAGGCGTATTGCTGCCACCGCTGCTTCCTGTTGTATAAAGAGGTGCAGCGGTGGCAGTCCCAGCATGGCTTCTAGTGCTGCAGTCGGTGTAGTCCTCATGCAGCCCGTGGTTGCCATGCAGGCAAGTCTTTGTATGCGCTGTAGTTTGTTTGATGCTGTGCTCAGTTTGGTTCTGGGCCACCACACCACAGCCCCGTAGGCGATCATGGGGCGAATCACCGCACTGTACAGCCATAGTGTGATTTTGGGGGATAGTCCCCATTTCTTACCTATCATTCTTCTGCACTGCCAGAAGGTGATGCAGGCCTTGTTTAGTTTGTTGTCTAAGTGATTGCTCCATTTTAGCTTGCTGTCCAGGATCACCCCGAGATACTTAACCTCATTGGACAGCTGGAGTTCTGTGTTGAGCAGTTTGGGTAGTCGGAAAGGGCCTAGTGCCCGTTTTTGGGTGAACATGACTAATTCTGTTTTGGTGGGATTCACTGATAGATCAAAGTCCCTGCACCAGCGTTCTACGATGCGCAGGGCTTGCTGGGTGAGATTGCAGATGGTCCCGGTCACCTTGCCCGAGACCAGGATGGCGAGGTCATCAGCATATCCTATTGTGTAATAGTGGTCGGCATTGAGTTTAGAAATGAGGTCGTTTATTACCAGGTTCCACAGAAGGGGGGATAGGACCCCTCCCTGGGGGCAGCCCCTGGCTATCATGGCCATCTGCTTTTCGCCTTCAAGGCGAACCACGCGTTTGCTAAGCATGTTTGTAATCCAGTCAGTTAGTACCTGTTCCACTCCATGTTTGGAGAGGGCGGCGCTTATGCTGGAGAAGTGTGTCTTATCAAAAGCCCCTTCGATGTCTATGAAGGTGCCCAGGCATGTTCCTTGCTGATGGATCGCTTCTTCTATCCGGCTGACTACCAGATGAAGTGCGGATTCCGTTGACTTACCTGAGCTGTATGCGTGTTGGTTACCGTGCAGCGGTATAGTTTTTAGAGCGCCGTCCCTCAGCTCCCTATCGCATAGCCTTTCCAAGGTCTTTAGCATGAAGGAGGTCAGACTGATTGGACGGTGAGATTTCGCATTTGTGTAGTCGCCCTTACCTGGCTTTGGGATGAATATAACTTTCACTTCCCTCCATCCTTGGGGAACGTACCTAAAGGCCAGGCACGCTCTCATTATGGGTAGCAGTATCCTGGCGACAGGCGTTTCTCCCCATTGCAGTAGGGCAGGAAACACTCCGTCCGGACCGGCTGCCTTGAAAGGATGGAAGCTCCGGATGGCCCCTTGGAGTTTCTCCAAAGTGACCATCTTGCTCGCATAGCTCCAATCATTTTCTGATGGTGTTAGGGTTACATCCTGCCAACTTATTACCTGTGTGAAGACGCATCCTGGGAAGTGAGTTTCGATAAGGACGCGCCTGGCTTCTTCCGGCGATGATGTAAGTGTGTTGTCAGGTTTACGGAGATTGACAGGTGCAGATATGCCCTGTTGCGCCAATATTTTCCTTACCCTGTTCGCTTGCTGGCATGATTCAATGTTCCCACAGAATTTACGCCATCCCATGGTTCTTCTGAATCTGATGCATCTTTTGTAGCTGGATTTGGCCGATTTGTAATCGTCCCAATCTTCGTCAGCACAAGTGTTCATGGCTCTGTTCAGAGCCCTTCTTACCTTACTGCGTTTGCGTTCCAGCTCTGCGCCCCACCAGGGCTGTTTGCCCGGTGTTGTGGGCGGGATGGTCTCTGGGCAAGCCGCATGATAGCTGTCTATGATTGATGCGGTTAAATGTTTTACCTGTTCATCAATTAATGTGGTGTCCCAGATAGGCTGTAGGTCGTTTAGTTGTGTAAGCTTAGAATCAAGGGTGCGTGTATACAAATCCTTGTTCGTTTTGCGTGGATTTCGCTTGGGTGGTGTTGCCGGTATATAGACCTGAAGGTCAAAACGGATCCATCTGTGGTCAGAACAGGAGGCCTCTTTCGACACCTGCCAACCAGAGATGATATCCGTCGCCCCCTCCGAAGCCAGAGTGAGGTCTATAATTGTGCGGCTGCGTCTGGTTACGAAAGTTGGTTCAGAACCCGTGTTTAATAGGGATAGGTTAGTTGTAAATAAATACTCCACCAAAGCCTTACCCCTGTCATTCTGCGTGTCCATGCCCCACAAGGGGTGGTGAGCGTTGGCGTCGGCCCCTATGACGACGTCGACCCCGGTCCTCTCGCAGAGGTTTACCAGGCGGGTGAGGTCGTGGGGAGGCGGCTCCTCCGCCTCGGGCATGTAGACCGAGGCGAAGACGATCACCTTGTTCACGGCATCCTGCTGTATGTACAGCCTTGCGGCAGAGACGTCTCTGCAACAGAATTCTGTTAAGAGCTGTGTTTTGAGGTTGTTAGTAATATAGATGCACGATCTGGGGTGATCGTGGTCTGCAGTGACTAGGAGCTTACCGCCAAGATTGGAGAGTCCATGTACGTGGCCCGCCCTGATCCACGGCTCTTGAATCAGGGCAATGGCCGTGTGTTGTGCCTCCAACCACTTGCGCAACTGAGCCGTCGCGGTCTGGCTGTGGTGGAGGTTGGCCTGTACAACCTTACAGGTCGACGAAAGGGACGCCATCGCTGGTCGAGCCCTCCTCGTCCCCCCCAAGTTGAAGCCCGGCGAAAAGGTCGCCCGCCTCGAAACCGTCCCCTTCCAGGTCCGAAGCCGAGGACAGAATGTCATCCGGCTCCCCACCCGGCGATGGGACGGCGTCCGAGGAGGCGGCGGTGGTGGCAGCTGGCTTTACAGCGACAGGTGCCGTCGCGCCGATCTCCGGGATGTTTGATTGGGGAGTGGTCTCCCCGGTCTGCTTAGGAGGCAGCTGCTTCAGCTCCTCGCGGATGGTCTTTGTGGCTGGGTCCCATCCCTGAGGGACGTCGGCATATCTGCCGTTCGGACCCTGGAACTTCAGGTACACCGTCCCTAAACCAAATGAGAGGCGGCGACCGGCTTCCATCAGGGTCCGAATTTGGTCCTCAGGAACACCGACCACCACAAACCATGCCGCGGTCTGCTTCTCTGCCTTAATGAGCACCCACCTTTAGATCTCGAGCGACGGGTTTTGATAGGCTAGGGCGCGGCCAATGTTGGTCGGCTCCTCTAGCACTCCCTGCTCGTCCGGAATCAGTATCCCGCAGCGTGCTCGTCTTGATATCTCTGACTGGCTTCTAACGACTAACGAGACATCAGCCGGGAGAGCCAAGCCAGAGACAGTCTTCTTTAGCCAGGCTAAGGTGTGGTCGTTTTTGCACCACAGCTTGAGGACGCCCTCGGCATACACCGGCTTGGCGTCGAATGTTGGCGCGGGTTGGTCTTGTTTGGGAGACCAGGACTCGCTGATAATTTGTTTCTGGACTGCAGCGAGTACCTGGTCGGAGAGCGCCTTGCTGATGTGCCCTGTGCGGTCGCAGGTGATCGCGACCCACAGAGGCGTGCTGGCAGCTTGGGCGTAGCTTCTATTGGCGTCCCGCTTGGATTGATCAAGCCGCGGCCGCTTGCGCTCCCCACGAGGCGACATCGTCTCATTGAGAGCCCGCTTGGCCGCAGCCTGACCCTTCCAGGCGGTTCGCTGCTTCCTATTTGGTTGCTGCTGCTGAGCCGGCTCCCCCGTTACACTGGTTGGCGGTACACACGGCTTTGGTCGACTTGCGCCAACCTCGGCCTGCGACCGCTTTCCAGCAGCGAACCTGGGAAGGCTGCTAGGCGGGTTAGCCGGCCCGGCAGCAGTTGTTTGTGTAGCTGTGGGGGGGGCGTTGCCTGCCCGCTTGCGGTCCAGGCGACGCTCCTTATTAGTCTTCCGTTTCCTCCTTTTCTTTGTGTCCTGGTTGCCAGTCGGAGGTGGAACCGAGTGTTTTGTGCAAGGGCAAAGGGTTTGTTGAGTACGTTTACCCTTGCCCTTGCCTTTGTGGACTTGCCACCGACACTAATTAGGCTCTTAGAAATGCTTTAACGTTGTTTGGATTATTGTAGTGTCGGTGTTAGAGTGGTCTGCAAATAGTTCAGATTTGAATCAAATCTAAGTTTGTGGTACATTGTAAAGAAAACATTGTCCAATAAACATATCACTAATATCGTACTACTACTAGTATCATACTACAACAACTTTAAGACGTATTTGTAGAAGCTTGGAGAAAAATTCCCTGGAAGTGTATGAAACATTGATAGAATCATTGCCACGTCGTTGTAGAGCTGTAATCGACAGCAGAGGCTTCCCAACCAAACATTAATTGTTTATTATAAAACGTTTTTACTATTTAACTTCATTATTTATTGTTTCGTTACCTTTGTTCATATTTATGCTAATGTTTTTTTTCTGTTTCTAATTAGTTGTCCACCTTAGTACGTTGTGCTGCTTCATTTTATTTTATAAAGTATACCAGTTTTTACATAAACGGTTTTATGATATTTCCAAAACTGATATAGTAATACTTCATGATGTGGACATTATAGATAAATAGGTATAAGCCCTCTATGATACGTAAAACATTAATTATCAAGTTAAATTGTACTAAAAATAAAAGTCACACTTGGTGTTTCTAATTATATGTCCACCACTGTATGTGTATGATGATGAACCATATATATTGTGTATCGTCGCTGCGCTTGCTAAAACCCATATGTGGATTTTATCACTAATATCAACTAATATGTTTAAGAAAAATCTAAAAAATCAAAACGCTAGCAAAATACCTTGCGCTCAAACGGTGATAAAAACATTTTTTTTTGTGTTACTTCGTAAGCTCAAAATATACATTTATTTTTTTATTTTTCGTGCACATGTCAGATTTTTTGGCCGTGCATGTGCGCTTGCCAAAACCCATATACCTATGTATATGGGTTTTGGCAAGCGCACCAACGGTATGTGGATGATGATGTAAAACTTTCCACCACAATGAACGCTTCACTCTCTTCTTTATTATCGGGAATCCCCTCTCCCAGGTTTCCTGAGTCGTCGTATCCGACAACATCATTAACACAAGTTATGTTTTCGTTAACATTGTACGCTATAAAAAGTAGTAAACGTAGATGTTCATGGATTCTAAACATAATTATCCAGAAATAAAAGAAAAACCTAGTGATATATTTAGGATCATCCACCTCCGTAGTCGTATTCCTCATTGCTGAGAAATGAACTCAGGAAATAAATAGTACTTAGATGTTTCTGTTATGTGTACATTATAATAATAATTATACTTCTCATCAAAAAAAATCAACACTTCCGATTTTTTTTCTGGCGACATCCTCCTTAACGATTAATTCCTTACCTATAGAAAAAAAAAACGGAAGTGTCTCGATTTTTTTGATGAGAAGTGTCTATTACATAATATATATGTATGCTTAGAACGTTCATCCTGTGAAATAAAGTCTAGGTACCTACAAGATTAGAATTTCGAACTTTACGTACAATATAATAAAGTACACTTATTGACGCTTAAAAAATTCGATAGTTCTAGTCTTTGTTTCACGTAGGATCTGTCCTGGGATTTTTGTATAGAACGTTCTCAGCATACAATCAATCTAATATATTCAAGAAGAATAAAACGCAGAAAAGTCAGTTATACACTTAAATCAATAATGTTGTCTTGCATTGTTTTGATTTCAGTACTACTCGGAAGTACGAAATGACAATTATTCCAAGACACATCCCACTTAGAACAGAGGAACAGAGTATAAAAGCACATCTTGTATTTAATATGATTTAAAAGATTTGTTATATAAGTTATCGTTTATTAGTATGGATGGCTTTAACAAAAGAGATAGAGCATAGAAAAGATGAATGGATTGTATGAAAGAATGATATGGCTAGGAAGGAAGTGCAACACTAAAATTACATCTGAAAGAGATGTGTGGAAGAAAAAGTCATGCTGTGCCGCACCTAAAATATTGGCATAAGGGCAAAGGATGATGATCCCATTGATCACTCTAATGCTCACTCTGGCACTCAGCGCGTGCACTGGCTTACTCCAAAATACACAACATCTTAGCAAATATAATAGCTTCCTGAAATGTGTTATGATAAATCTGAGCAAACGCTAGACAGTCGTCGATTAGAATCTACATTGAAGATCATATGGACTAGGAAACGGAATGCATTGGTTATTTCCTAGCTATTACTTTTATATCTAGGAAGCTACGTGGAAGATAAAACCTGTAACAAATTGTGATTACCATGACATAATTAGAGTTACATACGCATAATTGTACAACGAATTAAATGGAATTTAAAGAGTACACAATCACAGAGTCTAAAGTATAGGGTGAAGCTATGTATACTCGTAGGTTGAAGTTTAAGAAACGTTTATTTATATCAGTAGATTTATTTAGACGGCGATGCGAGGAAACCTGTTTATCTGCGAGACTACATGACGCAAAAAGTTAGTTACAATTTTTGATTGAATCTTTTACCTATCATCTAGGATACCCTTCATCGTATTGACATCACTACCTATTCTGTATTACTATATAAATAAATTATAATATACAAGCTTAGTTTTAGTATACACTAAACCTGAAACTAGTTTGTTCAGAATCACTAGGAGAATCGATTGACATATTTTTACACCACATTTTTTTCATTTTTTTTCATTATTTCTATTTTGTTTCAATAGGTTTCTACCCATAACAGTTGACGGTTCGCTCGGTCAGTTTCCGTGTATAGACAGTCCCTGCATAGCACATCTCAGGCATTTCACACTTTACTAGGGAACTTAACGCGACATAAACTAAGGTGTAACTTGGGGATTTATTAAAAAAAAACACTTATTCAGGCAGTTCTGATGAAAATCTTGTTGGGGTGTCTCGGTTTTTGTATATAGGTACTAAAAATAACGTTGTATATCATGTTGTATATGTGTTGTTATATACATTGATGTATCAACACCTGCGTTTCCAATATACGTATATAGAGCAGAGTAAACATCAACTAATCGTCATACACCTGTCTCAAAGAATTTAAGTTAGGTACCTTTATTACAGTTAATTCTGTTTACAATCTTTGATTGTAAAATTAGGTGCAGTAAAGATTCAATGGTCTGTCTAGTAGGTGTTAATTGGTAGGCAATTTGAACATCTTAAATTGTAATAAAAATAACATAACGCCTGTGTTCCCCTACCTAAGCGTTGTACAGAGGTATATAGTACACCCCAATGATATTAAGTATACAAGCGTAGTTTTAGTATATACTAATCCTGAAACTAGTTTGTTCAGAATCACTAGGAGAATCGATTGACATATTTCTTAAAGCACAATTTTTTTAAATTTGTTTTTCATAAATTTTAATTTTGTTTCTGTTTGTTTCTACCCATAACAGTTGACGGGAATAGACACCTTAAGGCTTGGGATGGTCCGCTCGGTCAGTTTCCGTGTATTAAACAACCCCTGCATAGCACATCTCAGAAATTTCACACTTTACTAGGGAACTTAACGCGACATGAACTACGGTGTAACTTGGAGATTTATTAAAAAAAAAAACACATATTCAGGCAGTTCTGATGAAAATCTTGTTGGGGTGTCTCGGTTTTTGTATATACTAAAAATAACGTTGTACTCGTGTACAAAAAGAAGTAGATATGTTACGTTCATAGAACATGGCGTTTAAAATTCCACCCTGCAATATTTTCACTAGTATCTCTAATGAGTAAGACGCAGATATTAAATAAACACGAGAGTGAAAGAGCTATTTCCAATCACAACAATTATTAGTGTAATTTTGAAATTATGAATAGTCATTTTTGGTGCGTCAATGACATATCTACTTCATTGATCACTCTAATGCTCACTCTGGCACTCAGCGCGTGCACTGGCTTACTCCAAAATACACAACATCTTAGCAAATATAATAGCTTCCTGAAATGTGTTATGATAAATCTGAGCAAACGCTAGACAGTCGTCGATTAGAATCTACATTGAAGATCATATGGACTAGGAAACGGAATGCATTGGTTATTTCCTAGCTATTACTTTTATATCTAGGAAGCTACGTGGAAGATAAAACCTGTAACAAATTGTGATTACCATGACATAATTAGAGTTACATACGCATAATTGTACAACGAATTAAATGGAATTTAAAGAGTACACAATCACAGAGTCTAAAGTATAGGGTGAAGCTATGTATACTCGTAGGTTGAAGTTTAAGAAACGTTTATTTATATCAGTAGATTTATTTAGACGGCGATGCGAGGAAACCTGTTTATCTGCGAGACTACATGACGCAAAAAGTTAGTTACAATTTTTGATTGAATCTTTTACCTATCATCTAGGATACCCTTCATCGTATTGACATCACTACCTATTCTGTATTACTATATAAATAAATTATAATATACAAGCTTAGTTTTAGTATACACTAAACCTGAAACTAGTTTGTTCAGAATCACTAGGAGAATCGATTGACATATTTTTACACCACATTTTTTTCATTTTTTTTCATTATTTCTATTTTGTTTCAATAGGTTTCTACCCATAACAGTTGACGGTTCGCTCGGTCAGTTTCCGTGTATAGACAGTCCCTGCATAGCACATCTCAGGCATTTCACACTTTACTAGGGAACTTAACGCGACATAAACTAAGGTGTAACTTGGGGATTTATTAAAAAAAAACACTTATTCAGGCAGTTCTGATGAAAATCTTGTTGGGGTGTCTCGGTTTTTGTATATAGGTACTAAAAATAACGTTGTATATCATGTTGTATATGTGTTGTTATATACATTGATGTATCAACACCTGCGTTTCCAATATACGTATATAGAGCAGAGTAAACATCAACTAATCGTCATACACCTGTCTCAAAGAATTTAAGTTAGGTACCTTTATTACAGTTAATTCTGTTTACAATCTTTGATTGTAAAATTAGGTGCAGTAAAGATTCAATGGTCTGTCTAGTAGGTGTTAATTGGTAGGCAATTTGAACATCTTAAATTGTAATAAAAATAACATAACGCCTGTGTTCCCCTACCTAAGCGTTGTACAGAGGTATATAGTACACCCCAATGATATTAAGTATACAAGCGTAGTTTTAGTATATACTAATCCTGAAACTAGTTTGTTCAGAATCACTAGGAGAATCGATTGACATATTTCTTAAAGCACAATTTTTTTAAATTTGTTTTTCATAAATTTTAATTTTGTTTCTGTTTGTTTCTACCCATAACAGTTGACGGGAATAGACACCTTAAGGCTTGGGATGGTCCGCTCGGTCAGTTTCCGTGTATTAAACAACCCCTGCATAGCACATCTCAGAAATTTCACACTTTACTAGGGAACTTAACGCGACATGAACTACGGTGTAACTTGGAGATTTATTAAAAAAAAAAACACATATTCAGGCAGTTCTGATGAAAATCTTGTTGGGGTGTCTCGGTTTTTGTATATACTAAAAATAACGTTGTACTCGTGTACAAAAAGAAGTAGATATGTTACGTTCATAGAACATGGCGTTTAAAATTCCACCCTGCAATATTTTCACTAGTATCTCTAATGAGTAAGACGCAGATATTAAATAAACACGAGAGTGAAAGAGCTATTTCCAATCACAACAATTATTAGTGTAATTTTGAAATTATGAATAGTCATTTTTGGTGCGTCAATGACATATCTACTTCTTTTTGTATATAATATCATCGGTACACCCACATTTCGCCGTTATGTTCAAGTCCCATGTAATTTGGGGCGAGTCTGTTGCCATCAACCGGGCACAAATCCAGACTCCGGGCTGCTACTGAGAAATTCACACAGAACAACCCAATAACACTTTGTAAGAAATGGGGATCGAACCTAGGACCTCACGCTCAGCAGTCGCGCTTGCGACCACTAGACCAACGACACAGTCCCTAAATTATAAACGCGAAAGTAAGTTTGTTTGTCCGTTAGTTACTATTAAGAGCGTGTACGCCGTACGGCATTTCATATATATTTTCAAGTCTTTGTTTTTCGTAATGACTGAACCGATTTTGATGAAAATTCACACACATAAGCAGGATACTTAGGTCTAAAAAGATAGTAGAAAACATTTTCAAAATATCTTACTTAAAAAAAGATAATTGGAAATTTCTGTTTGTATGGAAAATTTAAAATCGGTGTAAGTAATTTAAATGTAACACTATTTTTCGAAAATGTTTTCTTCTAACTTTTTAGTCCTATGTATCCTGCTGATGGGTATGAAGTTTCATTAAAATCGATTCAGTCATATCGAAACATAAGGACTTGAAAATTTGTATGAAATGCCGAACGGCGTACACGCTCTTAAAACAATTTTGATGAAACTTGACACAGAGATAGCCAGGCACGGAGATGCCCGAAAAGGGTTTTTATCGACATACTACTCGAACAAAGTCGCAGCGTCGGCTAATAATTAATATTTGCGTATTCGATAAGACTCAGAATATTTCCACATGATACCAGAAGTATTTTTGGATGATTTTTATAATTTTACGCGAATGATCTACTTTGTCTGTAGCCCTAATAAAGAGTTAACAGGTTTTTTATTTTGTAACTAGTAGGTATAGCTTTAATGATCCTTTTAAAGGTTTGCAATAATATGCTTGTCTTCAACAGTTTTTAATTAATTATAACCATCCAAGTTTTACTAAGTTATCCGGTCTGGTTAAAAGCAGAATAACGGCAAAACGTGCGCCGACGAATTCCATATTAGAAACAAAATAGTCGTTAAAAAACCGTATCCATAATCGAAACACGTGGATATTGGAGTTCATTCACTGGGTCGCGCATTCCCCAGCTTTTAACGGTCCAGAGCCCTTATTACGAGAGGCAATATTCAAACTAAAGATAAAAAGTTAAAAAAGGGACGATAAGAGTTGCCTACGCAGTACGAGAGGCATCAATCTGGGGCCATGCTAAAGCCCACCGGCACACTCCAAACTTTTTTTTTCTGATTATTAGGCCACATTAAAATGTCAGCCAGTGATTGTAAAACTTTTGTTCTAAGTACTGTATTTTGGTTGTGTCTTCTACGCTGCTGTTACTGGTAAATATAAATTCAAAAAATATAGACAACTGCAGAAGTTACCAATGATTTTGTATGTATCTAATCAAAACTTTTAAGCATCTCCTTTTCTCGAAAAAATCTATAAGGTATCCGAAGAGATGGGCTATAATGAAAATTATTTTAAACGACTACAACAAAACAGAATAAAACACGCCAGGAATATTTATAAACATCAGCTTATAAATGATCACCTCTCCCTAGTCCTACAGTTATAAATGTCTTGATATTTTCTACGCCACAATCCCTATTTATTATAATGAAACCGAGAATCCGATTTATAATACTTTATCTCAACACAATTATCGAACATTGGGAACCGCTTCATTTAAGAAGAGGACTCCTTAAGATTTATTATGTACAAGGAAGAAGGCTCGCTTGTCTAGTAGGGTTTATTAGAAAGTCGGCTTATCTGAACATTTTTTGTGTTACGGTAAATCGGCTTGTCGGCCGTTTCCTCGGGCTGACCGTTCCGGGCCCGTCGCCGCCGGTCGGCCCCGCCTGTCGGCCATGCCCTGACGCACCTGCTCTTAACTTCATGTTGACATCTTGAAGCTTCGCCATACATTAAAAGTTTAAATTTGAATTTTCTAAATTGTTATAATGCTAATTATAGTTTGACACAACTCTTTGCGCAGGCGCATCCGGATGTTGCGGCACAACTTGTGAGTGGTCATGGTGTTATAGTAGAGCAATCCACTGCTGTGATTACGATATGCAGAGTTCATGATGATGATTTTCTTGATTACTCATGTAAAATAACTATTTATTTGTTAATGCCAGAGAATTCAAGACTCAATGCCATCTTGTTGAATTGTTAGGTATTGTAACGTATTGCATGATTGTGTATACCTTATACTGCTTATGCTTTCGTATACGAAACATAAACATTTGCCGAGTAAGTAACATAGTCGCCATCTACCCAAAAGTCAGTGAATCATTGCAAAGTGAACGTTGGCAAAAAGTACTTTCGCTTGGGTGCTGCGCCTGCGCTGGTACCTACTGAGGCTTTTACTATCACTTGACGCAACCAACGTAGATCGTCAGCTATTTCACTTGGATTACTTCAATTCACTATATTACTTCGTTTTAGCCCTAGGTGGTGCTGTTTTAACTATTTTTATATTAGAGCAAAACCAGTAGGATTGATTTTTTAGGCAATTCTAATAATTTGTATACACTTACCTTTAATTTATTTACCAACTAGCTAGCCCAACAGATCTTGTCCTGTCATACAAAAATACCATAGAAAGAAAGAACTTTTCCCATTTTTCTTTTCATATAAACCTATGCCATGTCAGTCCAGCCGTTGTCAAGTGATGCGCTTACCAACGAACAGCATTTAATTTTTATTTATATTAATAAAAGTCACTGGAGGCATTTGTCCAAAATTAACCCCTTAGAATAACTTAACGGAAAATTCTAGACCACGTTAGAAATTGTGGATCTCACACTAGGTGGCGCAAAAGTGTCATAATGTGAATGTGCCTTAATTTTTGGAGATGGCGCCAAATGTCACTGTTCTTTAACATTTATGGTGTAGGAGAACTAGCTTTTGCCCGCAGCTTCACTTGCGTGAAATTTTGAACCCGTTAAGTGACGATTTTCCATACAAACTTTGATCCCCTATTTAACTCACTGGTTGAATTTCGAAAAATCCTTCCTTATGTCTACATTATAGAGGGAACCTCTGTGCAAAATTTCAGCTTTCTAGGTCCAAGGGTTTGGGCTGTGCGTTGATGAGTCAGTCAATCAGTCAGTCAGGACTTTTCTTTTTATTTATATAGATTAGTTGTCAACATGCCATGGAGCGATGCAAGAACGTGGAATTATTGTTACTGCTTATTTGACAAATTTTCAATCTGTTGTTTTAACGCAGCGTGACATTCGTCGTCGTTTTCCTCGTCGTCATGTTCCATGTGCTCAAACAATTAAACGAGTTTTTTTTTGCCGCAAGTTGCTGCATTGGGCCTCGATCATTGTTGGTTCCAACTGGACGGAGCAACCGCTCACACAGCTTGGGCAACGATGGAGATTTTGAGACACCAATTTTCTAGGCCGAGTGATCTCCCGTTTTGGAGATTTGAACTGGCTGTCCAGATCGCCAGATCTAACGGCGCCAGACATCTTCCTTTGGGACTTTTTGAAATCTCGCGTTTACCACAACAAACCACGGACCTTGCAAGTCTTGAAAGCTAATATTGAAGAAGAAATCGCCAATTTGGAGCCAGATGTTTTGCGAGCATTCAAAATGCCGTAAAAAGAGCACAATAGTGCATCAACTATGAGGTGGCCATTTGAGCGATAATTTTTTTTCCAATTAATGTCCTAACAAAGTGGCCGTCAATTCAAATTATGACATTACTTTTGCACCATCCTATAATAGGAGTAGTTAGTATTTTCTTACATATATAGTCTAGCACTCAGCACCTAGACTCTGTTAGTATATTTCGCTTCCTGTACCTATTTTATTGGATATTCATCACTGATTATATTTAAAAAAAAACAGTCTTACGGCTTAAAACGACACATACAATAAAAATGTCTGTATCCAAAGTCCCAGAGAAGTATCGAAAAGAAACATAAACTTGGAATACCGTTAGAAAAGACATTCCTTATGAAGTAATAAAACCGTCATTGCCATTCAACAAATGACTACCGTCAGCCGCAGGATCAGAGTTTAATTAATTATAATAGTTAAGAGAGATTGGATGATATTATATGTAAACTGTCTTGGGAATACTTCGGAGCCGTGCGGGGGGCTGCGAGCACGGTCCCAGTCACAATATACCACCCACCTGGAACCATATTGGTATCATAAAAAGAATATGAAGCAATATTCTGTTTTAAGAGCCACTTATTTATCATAATTGAAGAATCAAAGACTGGTTAGATTTACGGACATAGTTTTTTTGCTGGGACACTGTATTCTAAATTTGTTTGTGACTTGTGTATTGTGATTCATATTAAAGGATTAAACAATAATGTTAGGCGAATATAATGGGCCTACGGACCAAATACATAGTGCAAATATGTACTTATGAGGTGTATAGGTGTGTGAAATGGTGCTTGCCAACTGTGTTTAATGTAATTTGTGGAGATAAATAAAAAAATATTATAATTATTATAAAAAAAATATCTCAGCTTCAGCAAAAAGAAAATAAAAACAAAATTCGTGTTGTCAAATAACAGGTTATAATTCAAATCCCATCTTGAAAATTTGTGAGAATTTTGATAGTACGAGTATTTTGGCGATTTATGACGATGTTCCCTTGCGAACCTTCACTTTATCGGTCAATGGCTAATATTAAAGAGATTAAATAAGTATGTACTACTATTGAATGTCTTTGGAGATTTTCTTCAAGATTACATTTACAGCTCTATTAAATTTACGGAAATCCTGACAGTACTGTAGGTATCAAAGGAGTGATCCTTTAGAAAATTCTTGGAAATTCCAGAATACTGCTGTGTCGGGCGGCTGATATACAGAGTGTAAACGATTTCGTGTAATTCCTTAAACCCACATGATCTCTCCTGGTATAAATTAATCCAGATGTTGAATTGAAAGGATGGGTAGGTACTCAAAAAAATCATGATTTACGTAGACAGAAGTGTTATTCTGAAACGTGTCATTTTAGTGATTACCTCATATGGTTATACTAATAACGATTTGCAACTCAACGTTGTCATTTTGTTTACAAAAATATTTTACGTAGGGTACAATTATTATCTACTAGCTGTACCGTTGCGCATTGCGGCATGCGTTGCAATGCACTTTTTCCTACTTACTACCTACCTACTACCTTCTACGTGCCTCTACGTACTACCTACCTTCAGAAACAAAATCAAAATAGTAACAAAAAGTTAAAACCATTTTCATGCATGCGGTAAACAAATGAAGAATATGGACATACTTTACATTACTGAGATAATTTAGTTTTTTTTTTAATATCAAAATTTTCTTTCATATGAACCTTCTCTTTAGGAAAAAAAGAAAACAACATAAAAAAAATTGCGAAATCAGTCCAGCCGCTCACGCGTAATGCCATGACCAAGGGAAATAGGGACTCATTTTTATATACAGGGCGTCCCACGACTTTGCCACATGGAGGAGAAGTACCTTAAATACTGTAGATAGAAAAAAATACTGAATGAAGACTTCATTTTTATTTTAAAAAGAATACGAACTGCATTCAAAGAATTTTAAACAATCACCTGTCTGAACCGGGAATCGAACCCGCTAAATGTGAAAACAAAAAAAAACTGTAATTTTATTATACTAATCGAAAGGCTCGATCAGATACATTTATTTCTTCTAAGTAACATAGCATCTAAAATAAAAGGAACACCATGGTTTTTCAACATTTAATTTAAAATTTTGTTCAGAATAATGACTAGCATTTCTCTATGTCGTGCTTATAACAACTGTCTTTATGTACTACTTGCTGCTTTATTACTATTTCGAAGTAATAATTCAAATATTTACCATGAAAAAATAAATAAATCAACGGTAAGCAAGATTATTAAAAGAGTAACAATTTGTATACAACAGGAAGAGACACATTTTGAGTATTTCATCAATTAAATTGTTTGTAAGTTGCACAGTTAAACGTGTCTTATTACTTCAAATAAATGTTAAATTTCATGGTGTTCCTTTTATTTTAGACGCTATGTTATTTAGAAGAAATAAATGTATCTGATCGAGCCTTTCGATCAGTACCATAAAATTACAGTTTTTTTTGTTTTCACATTTAGCGGGTTCGATTCCCGGTTCAGACAGGTGATTATTTAAAATTCTTTGAATGCAGTTCGTATTGTTTTTAAAATAAAAATGAAGTCTTCATTCAGTATTTTTTTCTATCTACAGTATTTAAGGTACTTCCCCTCCATGTGGCAAAGTCGTGGGACGCCCTGTATACCTATAGATTAGAATACGGATAAAAATAAAAGCTCAAGAACGAAACGTACCACAAATGCCACATCCGTAGCAACGTCGCTAAGAATGTACCTTCATATAGGGCCGGTTTTCGTCTCGGATAATCTTACTATTGATTATATTGGTATGCAGGATGCTGTGTGCTTTAAATGCCTTGTGTTTATAAAGATTATTCATTATAATGTACTCTTCTTAAGAACGAGTAATTGATACTTTCTCCGGAGATTACCCTTGTAAAGGTTACAATCATGATGGATTGTGTCTTAAGCACAGTTCAGACTTCGCCATAATACTAACCGTGTATTATAGCAGCACCAACCGAGGACTGTCCAAGGCTGCACTATTGGTGTAGGACTGTAGGTGCAGTCATGGACCATCCCGGGTGGGTTCTATCTGGTCTATACAAGGTTAGTCAGATAGGGGGTAATAATCCGAAAGGGTGTCAAAGTACCCATTGTAATGAATAACTTTTGTTCGACCAATTTCCCCAAAAGTCAATAGTTTAAGAGAAATAGCTGTTCCAAAATTACTTAAAAAATTCGCTAAAATCTAGCTATGATCCTCAGCTATGTTGAGCTGTGTTTACATTTTAGGTCATATTTAGGGTCACGAATTAGAAGCTCCATTTTTTTAATTCTTAACTAAAACAGGAATGAAGAATTATTGAAAAAACTAAAATCAAAATAATTTTACATGGAAATAAAAATTATCGAATTTTGAAATTTTAACACTTGCTTTAAAACCGTCATCAGTGTACTTTAAGTGGCCTGCAGATTAGTACCTACCCCCTTTCCGACTAACCTTGTATATAGCTTATAGCAAATATTGTACAGCCCAACGATATCGTTCAGCATACATTTTATATGGACACGTTCACACAACGCTATGCTATATGTTTGCTATTGCTATTTGAAACTTATCTTTTTATTCAGTCAACAAAAAGATCTCAACCGTCACTAAAAAAGCTTTTGCGTAAAATTTTCATACGAAATGTACGGGAAAAGGTTTTTGCAAATTGTGACTTTTTGAGTTCTCCAACGATGGTTGGTCCCATAGAAAATTTTGATCAGTATTAGAAACAGGATCGCTTGGCATCAAAAAATGTTTTTGTGTAAAATGGCAATTTTCTTGCTAACTGTAATTTTTTTTGAAAATCTATGAAAGGGGATCAAAATTCCATTAAAATTATGGATAGTCTCTTATGACCATTTTCGTGTAGCTGCAACGGATAAGGCACTTCCCCTTACTGCCCCGCTGAAAGTTTCCACCCTGTATAGTTATAGCTTACGACGTAATATGCTTTACTATATAGCGAAATAGTATACTAGTCGTAACTGCCTTTAAGGGCCTGCGCCCAGTGGCGGGACGGCATGGCAAAGGATTTTATAAGCTCAAATAATTTCAAATCTTATTTATACGCTTTAGAACTCATAATTACCGTACCGCGGGATGCTTCGGCATGCCACGGCACGACGAAGCATTCCGCGGCATACTAAACAAATACAATGCTAAGGTTATTAAAATAAGGTTTAAACTTATTTGATTTTGATAAATCCTTTGCCATGCCATTGCCGGGAGCCACTGGGCGCAGGCCCTTAGAGCCCAAATACACGTCCGATACTTGCCTGCGATAGTCGGTTCCGATAGTCTGATCAGACTATCTGAAGGCGTCCGCGTCATACATTTGTTTGAACATGAATTACACGTACGATCAGACTATCGGATCAGATGTCAGAATCGTAAGCATCGTCCGGGCTCGTCGTCGTCCAGAAAAAATCTGACACGAGTATCGTACGTGTATTTCATGAATCCGATCAGATAGTCGGATTCGGCTCTCGGAAGCAACTATCGGACGTGTATTTTGACCTTTAGAGTGCTTGCATATAGAAACAGGTTTTCCGGTCCCGGGTTGTCGGTGCGACCTAAACCTGTGACGAATGCTTACGACTTAATTTAAAACATTTTTTTTTTAAACTGTTCTACCCTCTATGCCGTTTATCCCAAAACACGTGGTCATGGAGGGAAAGTAATTTAAATATTAAATACCAGCTAAATAGTCCTTTTATTTTTAAAAGCAAGAAAGCCTTTTAACTTCATTAAAGATTCCCAAAAAGTCTCTTGCCTGATACGAGAATATTTAATGACCCCTGTTTATTGATAGAGTCAATAATAATAAAGAACAAATAAATTACAGAAAGGAAGTCCGTGAAATAAGAACCAACAACAAATAAAATAAGGTGTCTTTTGAGTACAATCACAGAAAAATTTTTTAGACTTCTGCGCGAGAACTCCCTGGTTTCATTGAACTGAAATGTACCTAAGTTAATGTTAAATTCAACAAATAAAATGAGGTGTCTTTTGAGTAAAATCACAGAAAAAATATTTAGACTTCTGAGCGAGAACTCCCTGGTTTCATTGAACTGAAATGTACCTAAGTTAATGTTAAACACGGCCTTCCGTCTATTTTAGACAGAAAGTAAATAAAAATACACGTTGATATTTTTTCGCGTTTGTGTTGGTGAGATTTCAGGTACAGGCGTGACTTTTTTAACATCTTCAAATGTAGTAAGTAGTAGTACTTACTTTTTAAAATAATTAATTTTGCTATCTCTTTTATAACACTGTAAGACAGATCAGATAACATCATTCTATTATTGTGTTTGTTCGCCATACGTAACCCATTACCTGGCATTTGAATTCAATTCTCTTGGTTCTGTGTCGTACAGCTGCGTCATATCGACACCAGACCTACATTATGAAAGCTTTTATAGTGTTTACACAGTTACGTAACTGGAAAGCAAACGCGCGTTGCGAGTTCTTTTTTTGCTATTTTTCAATCATGTGCATTTGCACATGATTGAAAAATAGCAAAAAAAGAACTACACACACAAAGAACATAATTTTATGAGATAGAACTCTTTTTTTAATTTAAAAGGGCTTTTTTGAAATTCGTTTGCACCTTTACACTATTAAAAAGTGTGTAAATCGAGTTTCACCCACTTTATAAAACAATCGAATGTAAGGTTGCAAACGTATAACATACATACGCATTTAATTAAAATAAGTCATGGAGCTATACACTAACCTTAACTTAATGTAAAAAATAATAATAGAAAAGCGTTTCTTTTAAACTATTTACTTACTAAAAAAATCTTTATGCATTCTTTTTCAAATAACTATAGGGAGCAACGATAGCAACTAATCCGGGTCATCAACACAAAGCATAATATCTCCGAAACTAAGAACGATAGCTTATTCAAAAAAAAGTAAGTATTTTATAGATTTACTATTCAAGTTTAAATTTTTTTGTATTCATTTTATTGGAGTAGTATTAAATAGTCGATAAAACACTTTTTATTTGAATAAGCTAGCATTTTTAGTTCCCGAGATACTAAAGTTTATGTTGGTGACTTAATTTCATAGCTCTCGAGTGTAACTACATGGTTTACAAGAAAGTTACAAGTCCGAGACGGGCTGCAAAATGCAGACTGCAACCTCAGACCACAAATCGCCATCGGAATAGCGCCCTTAAGGTGTGCACTTTAAAGGTGCTATTCCAACAGCGACTGCAAAACTGCAACCGCAGACCGCAGCCGCAGATCGCACCGCAAGCGATACTACTTTTGCAGTTCGCGGTCTGCTGCCCGTCTCGGACTTGTACCTGAAGAAAGAATTCATGATCCTCAGCTCACCACCTATTAATCTCAGTGTTTTGTGTAAACCGATTGGTGGCAGAACAAGTACTCGTGCACAGGAAGCGAAGGTGATGATGCTATCCGTCAATGATTTGAGGTATTTACGCCGACAGTTTTAATATATAGGTTGTCCCAAAAAATAGTGTCAAGCGGAAGTCCAGAGGTAGAGTACCGTTTGGTGTACCCAAATCACCCCCTAAAAATCACGGAACATGCGATTTTTTTGTTGTTTCTGAGTTATAAATTTGGCGAATACGTGAATAGGTAGTAGAAATGTAAGCATGTTTTTTTTTCTAAATTTGCTGATTAGTGAATCATATTAAGAAAAAAAATAGGCATATATCTCAACCAGTCACGTCACTCTGATCAAAAATGTCAATAAAGTCAGTTTGGTTAAAAACATGTGTAAAAAATTAATATCTCAAAAACTACAAAAAGTAGCTGAACACACATGGGGGTGATGTGGGGGGCACGCTTCACGCTATTTTTTGGGACACCTTGTATGTTACGCATGTATTTAACTGTCTTTATACAGAACATTATTGGAGACCGAAGTCTGCATGTATGGAAAAGTATATAATGCAATAATGGTAAATTCTGTATTTGCTTACTTTCCTGTACTCAATTGAAAAGTTAACGAATTTGCAGGTTCCTTTGTAGATTCAAGAGTGAGTTTTGTAACACACCAGGATCCACCTTACAAAAATCTGCGGTCACCAAACCGTGCGTGGTCGGTTGTTCAATCCGTTAATGGATACTTCTGTAGACTCTTAATTGTTTCATGTTTGTTGTGCGAGCTTATATGACGGGGAAGTGTAGACTCGCAAAGGCGCTTCCCTTTTCATACACATTATTTATTTACAACGCATTATACAATACCTATGCACGTAAAATTATTGCTTATAATTAGATTTCAATCTAATCTAAACGCAATGATCAAAGTGTAACGCGTTGTTGCTTCTGTTCTTATTACGTGTGTACCTACGAACAGATAGTGGAATGCTGAATAGTGAAACTATTTTTGTGAGGTTAGGAAACGTGGGTATTTCCTCAATTGACCTTCTAAGTGGACATAGGAAACTCTGTTTCAAGTCGAATGCTTCAGACGTTACGGGCGAGTGAGCGGATGGCGGCTGGCTTGATATCACTATTCATCATGTTCATATTATATCAACCAAATTACAGTCTCGTTAAATTATTGTACAATAAATTACTGTTGGGAAATTTACTAAAGATTGGGTTTAATGATGGGTAAATGTGAACGAACTAGTGCACATTTACACGAATTGTAGCGAAACTAGTGATATGATTTGGCTCATGTCGTATATGTATAGTTTCGCTACAATTCGTGATTGCACTAATAGTTCATCATAGGTATCATGCAAATAATATACATGCTAACATAACTTACCATATTATTCAAATATTCTGGTTATTAAAAAAAATACCTAGTATGAAAATTACTTTGTATTTTATAACATTCAATACACAAATTAAAACTCTTGCATTTAAATATATTAATTAAATCAATACCTACATTAAATCAGTTAATATTTACACAAACAATATTTACATAATTACAAATAAAATATACTTACAAATAAAGAAAAAAATCCTAATAAAACTAAACTAAAATAGGGCATCAAAATATTCCTTCGCATCGCTTTCATCTGGTAACGAGCGCAGAAGGCTGGCAGCATTGCCACGTTGTATGGCAATGCTAATCCTTTGGCCAAAGTACAGGCCAGCCTTGCAATATCAATTACAACTACTTATTTAAGTAAAATAATTACAAAGTGTTGATTATCATTATATCAGCAAAATGTCATCCACTGTTAGATATTGACCTTTCCGATAGATTTCCAAAACTGGTGAAGGTTATGGAGAACTGTTAGAAACTTATGGTTTTTCTATTTGTTTTATTATTTGACTTGGTCTCGTTTGTCCCTAGTCTCACCTAATGGTAAGTGCAGTCAGGGTCGAAGATGGAGCACACGGATCCAAGTAACAGAGTTATATTGAGATTCCCCTATACCGCTCTGGCTCTCACATACACACGATACACATAATATATTAAACTGCTTGGCGCGCATCGTCCAAGTAAATAATGTTTTAGAATGGTAATCGCAATATTATATGGCTGTTATAATCTCATCAGCTTCCCTCTCGTTGAAATGATAGTAAAAGTGTCTCGGCTTCCATTCGCCGACGTGCACTCGCGTATCTACATCGCAACTTTATTTTTCGCTTTGTATGAATACGCATCTCTTCCTGTTTGCGTTTACAGATTGAATAACATCTTTATGAACGGAACTGTAAGGAAATAAAATCTCTAAATAGTATAAATTGTAATCGCTTTTCGCGTCTGTTTGTCCGCATAGTTCTTCTAAACTACGCAATGGCTTTTGATGCAGCTTTCATCTTAATTTAGGTAATTTTAAGAAATTACCTAAATTAAGTGAAGGAAGGTGTTAAGTTATTAAACGTACCCGAGCGAAGTCGGGGCAGGTCGCTAGAGCGAAAGTCAAGAAACAAAATAATGAAATGAGTGATTACATTATCAACAAAATTGGTATGAATTTAATAACAACAGATTAAAACCAAATAATTGAACATTTATTTACATTTCAATACAATTATTTCAGCTCAACGTTTTCGACTTTGGTTCATGTTGTGAGGGCGCAAACGACTGCACCTAACAAAATAATACTACCGGAATTTTTGTTTTGATTTGAGTTTGTTTACAAAATACAATTTATGATTTTGAACAAAATGTTATTAGCATATTCTTTAAGTCTTTAAGAGTGAAGTAGGTTTGGCAAAAGAATGCAGAATGATTTCAGCAGAAGCTTTGGGTTATTATAAATATGTTTTATCGAAAATAATATACGGAAACAGGCAAGAAAATGTCGCAGTTATTGTATATTATTTAACTAAACAGATATTAGACATTAATTGGAGTTATGTATTCCACTACAGTCCTTACAATGGACCAAACCAATCATCGTTATAATGATTAAAGGGCAAATAAAACAACGATATTTTTTTGGTGCCAGGAGCAACGGGGTCGAGACCTCGGGCTCACATGTGCCCATAAATAATTCTGTTAATAACGGTTTTTTCAATAAAACAAACTCCTATTGTAAGATTATTTATAGCTTTATGCCTGCGATCGCTGCCTCATGTCCATAACATTAATCCTGCTCCAATTAGTCTCTCGAAGCACCTCGCTCCTCGCACACAACGCGTAAGTCCGATTCATATCTCAAACATCAATTCTCATCTCCTGATATCAAACGAATTTCCACTCTACTACTACAATGTAAATCGTATTTTCACTCTAATGATAAAGCTTTGATGATATCTTAGCAGAAAATCATCTATTGGTATATGAACCCTGCTTGCCAATATTTTCGAGCTTAAAATTGATTGGAACAGTGCAGTTTTTTTAGAAAAATAAAAGCTTAGAAGTTTGTGTTCTGTTTGGTGGTAATAGAACTTAAATTGGTTTGGTTGTATTCGCACGCGCATTAGATCGACGCCGCCGAGAGGCAGTGTCGCGAAACGCGACCACGTTGCGATATAAAAGGAAGTTTTGTTGAAATTTCTTTATCACACACCAACTGCCTGCACCCGCGCTCGGTCACTCACCGCTCTATCATCTTACACCATGTCTGCCCGTCTTCTGGTGAGTTACATTACCTAATTAATATAACAAGCACATACACTACAATCATCCACGGTGATACGCGAAACTGGAACATGTTTGTTTTACCCGACATTACATAACAGTGCGTGAAAGAAACCACTCTATAGCCTGAAAAAAGTACATTACTACTATATAACCTTTTCTCACTTCTTATGTTAAGAAATTAACTGTAACACTTTAACTGAATACCAGTCCATTTCAATTGACTACAAGTGCAGGAATTTTAAATTAACCAGCCTCATTGTTTGTCAATTTCCGTTAACAATGACTACCATGTCACAATAAACCAAAAAAAATATTAAAATATCTAATGGAAACCAGTACTGATTGCGATCCTAATAACATTATTGCTTCATTCATGATCAATACAATCGATCGATCGATATCTAATTAAGAACTTTGACACAATTTCCTTTCACGTCATCGAAGTAATTTCACATCTATTGTTATAGCCTTGTAGGCTGAAATTACAAACGAGGTTTCTAATTTATGTAAAAATTTATAGTAAGGACAAACAATTATTTTCCCAACTTTAACTGGAACTGTCATAATATTGTTTCATACAATTTATTAACCATGAAAAGTCTAAATGTTTGTATCTATGTACGTACATTCAACGTATGTACAACATACAAACAATTTTGGATAATGAAGACTGGTGAAATTTTCTTTTAACTTTTTCTTGAAACTTATTGTGGCCACTTTTATCTATAACATAATTGTGTTTTGCACTGAGAGGGAGATATTTTCATTGTTGGTTATTCAGGTACAACCGATACTCGGTGAGAGAAAGTAGTCTCCAATGTCACGCCTCTATTCGAGGTTTTTTTATTAGATGTTATTTACTTAGCTACTATTCATAGCACCTTATATCGATTTTGTTATGCAAACAACGGGTACCTTATAAGCGATGTCCTTAAATGCCTAGCGAAATCCTGTACTTACTAGTGCTTGCGTTTGCGATTGTTTTATGCGATTCCATGTCTTTGTTATTCCTTCAGAAAGAAAATAGCTACAGAGATACCAATGTGTGTGTTGCTCTTAGTTATGGGATTAAAAAAACAACACTTTATCAACGTAGAACCATTAATGCTACGAAACTTACCTCCGGTTTCTGATTTGAGAATTCGAAACCGGAGGTTAGACACTTCAATTTATAATATGCGAGACGTATTTAATAACTGTTCGTTTTCTTAGGACCATTCCAGTAGGATTATTAGGCAAACTAAATACCCTTAAATTATTAACAAGCGAACACATCGAATAGGAGTAAGGGAAAGAAACCAAATATAGGTACTATACCAGTATCCCTGACATGGAATATTAACTAATTATGATTTTTATTCCTCAACAGGGATACTATTTCGTATTTGGTTACTTTCCCTCTATTGTTGCACAAAACACTCGTGTGAGTTGATATAATGGATCCAAGACCTTTGATCAGATCTGAATATAGACGATCACTAGCTAGGAGAATGGTATTATCTGAATACCTTTGCGATAATTTATCATGTAATTTGAGATAACTCGTAGTGAACCCTTTTAAAAGACTCGCAAAGAATACAATACATCTTTCTTTATACAAACAAGGTCTTTTCAATGAGCCTACTTAAAGTGGTCAGTAATCTCAGCTACGTTACAAAAGGTATCCTGGAATTAGTTGAAAGATGTGGTCAAGAGGATCCTCAGGAGTAGCCTTCTCATGTGAGCTTATATCGTCATACTAGGATTACTAATCCACCAAATGTGGTCGTTATAATAATAACTATATGCAACCCTAAGGAAAAGTATTATAATTAAGTATATACTCGGGGCAGGCGGTTAAAACGTTTACCCGAACTACAGGACTATTCAAGTAACATTCATTATCATCATAATTGAGCACCTTGTTCCTTCAAGTGCTGAGTGTTAACCCATCTACGCCATGCTTTCCTGGTCTGTGCCAATCAAATCCACTCCATCCTGTGATGTTAGTCTTCTCATTTGGCTCTCTTCTGCGAAAACTCTGTCTATGCTGTCTTTTAACTTAGTTAATGTCTATTTTATGTGTTAAAACCTTTTCTAAAGAACCAACACACAATTTCCAGGTGGTCTTAGTCTGCATGGCGGAGTTACTGTCGCTGATCGCAGCAGGAGGCGGCGGCGGCGGCCACAAGAAGGTCATCATCCATGTGCCGCTGTTCGTAAAGCACCATCACCACAAGCACACAATCGTCAAACACGTACACCATAAGAGTGGCGGCGGCGGTGGTGATGACCACTATGAGGTCTTGGGATACACGTACGGCGAACCTAAAGCAGCACCACATTTTGGAGGAGGTGAGCACAACAGAATTAAATCTTTAGTAATAATTGTACAAATTCCCAAAGATCTACTGTTATTTGGATTTTTTTTTGTCCTTTGGAATATAGGGGTTCATAAGATCATTTAGTAGCTCCTAAAAGGAGTTTTGATCAAAACATCATCAAGTTTAGTACTTTTAGATTTAGATTTTCATTAGTGTAGGTAGAGTATGTAGTTTGTGTATGCAGTCTTCACACTGCGTGCATGAAAAAAACCTCAACGAGTGACGACTCTTGGGTGCGTCCAGCGTGGTCTGGGCAGTCAGCCTTGAGACCAACCATGCAGACGGGCTAAATCTTTTCGCCATGGTATGAGCTATTCTCATATGGATCGAGCCGACACGAGAGAAAACTGTAGTGATTGATCATTTCTATTTAATAATCTTATATCTTAATACCGAAAGTAGTTTCAAATAATGACTGTAAGGTAAAAGTAGATTGGAAAGAAGATAATTTCATAGGAACACATAAATTATGTGACAAACAAATGTGTCATTACAAAAACAATGAGACCTCTATCTTAAAACGTTAATGTTTTTCTAATGACTCTTTGAATAACTTTGATGCTTTATCTTTCATGATGGAAAACATAAGTGATACAAATGGTACACATGGAACTTTTCAGGTCACGGCTGGGGTGCTGCCGAGGAATCTCACGGTGATGGTGGCTACGGGGAGTCTCCTGTCAGCTTCGAAGGAGGTGAGCACACAGGATACGCTCTCTCTGGTGGGGATGAAGAGTCCTACAGCTCAGATGTAGGCCATGGTGGATACTGAACATGAACACACAAAATATTCTGTACATATAGCATAAATAATAAGGTTTTAACATGGAACTAAGCAGTGGATAATAGCTAAACAATTTTCACTGACAATTTAACGTACACATGACCTGTATTTAACAATTTGATGTAAAATAGTATTGACTTTAAGTACAAATTTAACGAATGATTTTTGAGTATGTACACAGCCTAAATATATAAATACGTACTTCATCTAAGTTTATGGGTCCAGTGAATACTTGTAGCCTCATTATATTTACAACGTTGTGAAGGTTTGTCTTGAATGTATTGTATGTAGCTTTACAGTTTGACTGTAGCCGTGTAGTCCGTCTGTATGAGTGTCTGTTAGCTTTAAGTTAGGTTTATGGAACCGTTGTTGTGAAATTTATCCCGGTTTAAGCGGGACTTTGTTAATAATATTATATCTGTTGTTAATTTAAAATATTATCATTTCTAACAGTGTATTATTTCCCCTTTTTTCATCGCATATCCTGTCCTGACACACTTCCTCTATTGTAAAATTTAAAGCAGTTGCGTGTCAAATTCACGTGTCCGGCAGTAATAAATCATGCATTATTTTTAATAAGTACAACAGAAGTATACAATTAAACGAAACAAAATAAACAGGGTCTTGGTTGGTATTTGTGGCAAAAAATAAACAGCGATTGTTAGCTTTCTAACATAGCAAATCTTTGTTCGTTTTGTGATTTTCCGCGTCTGGGCGCACACGTAACAAAATAAAAACTTTTTTTTTGTAATTTCTTACGTAGCTCTAGATCCGGACCTTAATCGCTGTCATTGACGTATTATTTATATTGCGTTCTCCTAATGTAGCAAGATGAGGAAGTTGCATGCATGAGTCTGCATGATGTTTTTATCTTATTTCTATAACATACATTCATTTCATTACACAACGCATTTTTTACATTGTTTTATTTCGTGTACTTTCATCGTACACCGGAAATTAATTTAATGATTTATAAATGTGTGAGTAAAAAGTCTAGATATACTGAACATGAGGCAGGCTACAATATCTCGATGAAAGGCTAATGATGTCCACGAGTGTCGTATGGGTGACCAGGGATCTTGTCAGGATAATGGGCGCTAGTAACAACATATGGCGATCCCAGGGCCGTAGTTAGACGCTCTAGTGACCTGGGGGTCTACTCCCTAAGCTCGAAGTCCGTGGCACAGTAGACACATAAGCTAAAGCAGTACCTCAACTTACTATAATCTCATGAATTGAAACACTCACACAGACACGCTCTGTATACTGAGTAGTTTTTTGATTTTGTATGGAACTGTATCCCGAAAATACCTTATTTGTCTTGTAGCAGTGCGTGTCTGTGTGAGTGTGTCAAATCGGACGATTGTAGGTAGTTGAAGTACTGCTTTAGCTTATATGTCTACTGTGTCCGTGGTTTCGACCTTAGTTACGAGCGTTTCCTACTCCTTATCACCTACGGACATACGATTATTTCGGGGCCCGAACTAAGAATGAATGACAACATGATTTGACAGTTGTCCCTACTACCGATGTGTTTTTGCCCATCCGAAAAGTTGAACTGGACTCTTGTTTTGTTCACTCCTACGTTTCGGGCTACTTTCAGACGGGCGACTAACTTCGTTGCGGACTTAGGGAGTAGGGCCCCTGGTACGCGGTGTAGCAAGTGATCAGTGAGCAGCGAGTGGTCCATTCTTGTTCGGGGGCCCTCTACTCTACTATACTCGGGCCGGGTCCTGACCCGGCTGCTTCGGTTGCACCTACAGCTGTGTGCGAGCAATATTCATAATAGTGGTCCTCTTGGAGACCGAAGTGAACATCTACGGTCTGATAAAGTGTCGCCACGAGCTATATAAGAATAGCTCATGCCTGCCGTGGTGAAAAGATTAGCCTGTCAGCAAGTATGGTTGCGGGGTCGCGCCCAGGGTGCGGCGGACGTACTTATGTGTTGTCACTCATCGACGCTGTTTTCATGCAAGGTAATAATGATGAAGGCTGATAATAGGCAGGATGTACCACCACGTGAAAGCTGGATGTTGTATGTTTCTTACAGTTTTTTGTGTTTTCATAATAATATCTTATGTACCTACCTACCTATAGCGAAACGGCCAACTTTGCATCCGCCACTTTGTATCCGTCATGGTTGTTTTATGAGAGCCCATAATACGAAATATGAATTTTGCATCAATTGAAGAAAATTTGATCATCTAAATATAAATGAAAATGAATCGCCGAAATGCAGGTATGTACGCGCTTAACTTCCGAACGACTGCACCAAATTAGATAATTCTTTTTTTGTGTGTCCGTTATGGTCAGGACAAGGTTTGTACAGAAGAAAATTTAAAAAAAAATAACGAAAAAAAATTGTGGTACGAAATTCACCGGGTCAGCTAGTGTATGTAAGAAATAGGCAATAATTAAAAAAGAATAACAACGAGATCCAACCTTAAAATCTAGAATACCTAGTTACTCTACATATTTATCAGTTTAGTTACGATCCAAAAGTAACACCATATTTGACCCATCTAGCTTTTCCTCGTTAAGTCTCGCTTATAAACCACAAAGATGCAGAGCTTTGAAATTACAACCATTACTTATAACTTTTCTAAGTATTTCATAACAATCCATCCAATAGTTGTCCGGAAGAAATTGCTTTAAGCGATAAGACCGCCATTTGTACTGTTCATAATTATGTGTATTCCTTCTGTTTTATTTCTTTTAGTGTACATGTACATGTGTAATAAAGTATATCTATTTATCTATTAGGTATATATATCCCTTTAGTTTTTGGCTGAAGAAAATATCGTGGGTGTCGGGGGAGAACTAAATAACTGACAAATTCAAAGTTTCGAGAAAATCGCGATAAACTGATTTTTTTCTAAATTTTTTTCCTAACTTTACTTGTAATAACAATTTATACGTCACTATTTTTGTATGTTGTATATCTTTAATATTTTCATCTTTCAGGATAATTTTCCAATCGCTAACTGTTACAGCCACCTAAGAGAAAAAAAAACAAGTTATCCAATTTTCCTTCCACATAAATTTCCGAATATTATGTAATTAGTTACTTTTTCCTGTCAGTTGTTTACTTCTCCTACGTATGGAATCACTCAACTCTCAACTCACAACAAAACATTCAACTCTCTTATAACGTCAAATAAGTACCCTTATTAACTTCTGCCTGAACTTTATTGACATGTTGTACTGCCAAATTTAAATAAGATACTTTGTTCCATTGTTTCGTTACTCAAGTAAAGATAAATTAGAGTTATTCATTTATTTCTCGAGTTATTTACTTCTCCTATTTAACGTGAATATAACGATATTCATTTTTACACCTGTGTTCATTAAATTAAGACATTGTTTTATTGACTTAAGATATTTAAACGTGTGTAAGACTTTACGACAAAATGTAGAAAAGTCAATTTCGCCAAAAGTGTTAGTTATTTAGTTCTCGTTCTCGCACTACGCCGACGACGATATTAGGTACTATACTGTCCACTTTTAAGGTGTATTGCACATCCGTGCTTTGTCATTGCCGGGACCTGGCTGAAGCTCAATGTTGCATACATTTTGTACCGAGGCACGACCTCATGACCAGTCCGGAAGCAACGGGTCTCTTGCCACAGAATAGTATCTTGCTTCGTAAACTATTGTCTTCATATGCAAGATATTAAGGTGAATTACACTCACCGGCACGGAATCTTGGCTACAACAACATTTTGGCAATTGGCGATAAGAATTAAGTAAGTATGTTTATTTTTGAAATTTCACTGCTTTATTCCACAGTAAAAAATATCGGTAATCCAAGAGGTATATTTAGTCGAAACTGAGTTTTTTAAAATTATGAAGTCATAATATTATCATAAAATATTTATTTATTAGGTATTCGAAAAGATGTTCTACGAGTTGTTCAAATTCAGATTCTGAATAACCCCACAAAATACTTAAGAGTAAATTTTTTAACAGGATGTATATTTATTTGCTATACACTACACTCAATAAGTACATTCACAATGTCACTCGAGGCCTACGCTGAAAACCAGCGCTGCGGTACTGTACAAAGCGCGGCAGCAATGCTGAGCGAAGACATTTGTGGCACAGCTGCGAAAAACGCTAATATTTTAAACGTTTAGTTATTTTTATATATTAATAATAATAAATCTTTATTTTCAGACCAGAGATCCATAAGAATGAGGAAACAATTTGGCACTTACCTACTAACTAAAACACGTTAAATAAAACTTTTTATATCATATCTGAATGACGGTCTGTGTGCCGCTATCCAGTGACAATTTGGCCATCCACCCTACCGGCTACAGTAGCCACGAGGCTGTTGGGGCCGTCGCGCACCCGACGCATCAGTGATGCGATTCGCAGACGCAGCAGCGAGTCGAAATCCGGAACATTCCCGACGCGCTACAGAAGCGCGGCCACCCCAGCATTACCCGGAACTCATTATTATATTGGACTCGTAGAGCATTGTACGAGCCCTATGTTTTTATCTGAATATATTGAATCTAATAGGTAAATTATAAATAAAAGTGTGTGAAGTTAAATTTTAATTTTGTTTAGCGTCACTTATTTCCGTGCTCTTTTTCATTTTTCATTCTTTGCTATTTCTATTTAAGTATGAAGGAGATACTACAAAACCAAAAAAAACATTAGATTTAGTATCCAGTATTTTCAGCCCTTGCTCCACCTGCTCAGATTTGCCATGTATTTGTTGCCATGTATGTTTTTGTTCATCGTATTGAATACAGTGCGCAGATAATATTGTAGGCCGTTGCTTGCTACGGTGTTCCGTCTGATCCACTGTCGGATGCTGCCGGAGCTCTGTAACACCTGGTGAAAAACAACCTGGAACTGTCTGTAGCACGTAAATTGGTAGATTTACTTGTTGTTTTTTTATGCGGGTAACAAATTCGTATTCGTGAGAAAGCCCATTGAATAAAGATATAAAAAAATAGTCCTCGGTTGTCCAGGCCAATGCAGAAAGCAATTAGGAGGCCTTGTTTAACAAGGTACGTTTACAGGTCAATTGACAAAGATACTGTAGCTAAGGGCAACTTTAAAATTATCTTATTCAGAGAGACTAAAGGTACTATTCCGAAAGATTTATATGAAATGGCTTCCAAGCGCCGCGGTAGCAGCACGTGCAGTCGCCTGCTGCAGCGGCGCTTGGAAGCCATTTCATATAAATACATACAAACCAGTAGTGCAACTGCGGCCGACTTCATGCAGTCGCTCACGTGCTGTCGGCTGTTGCAGTTGGCAGCTCGGTTCAGAATAGTACCTTTATACTTACTCAACTACACTGCTTCCAGTAGCTGAAAGGAATCAATAGAAAATGTCCAAACATGTTTTTGTGATAATTTCTCTGATAGTTTTCCGTTACCTTGCAGGCGTGAGAAAAGTTTGTGACAATCATATATATACTTAGTATCTTCTAAGTATTTATCAATGCCATTCATTGTAGGTTTTGTCTGTCTTTAAAGAAAGGAAATAATTATTAGTAAGGGCGTGTCTACATCAGCCAAGTCTAAGGTCAGCCTCTTATGAACTCACTGTGATGATAGTCTATGTAAGTGCACAAGTACTTTATTTAACGAGTTAGTGCGTATACACGTAGAAAGCGGGTTGCCGGCGCGGCGCCGATCTGCTAGCGCTTGTCGGTGCTGGTCCGCGCAGTTAATCGGCGCAGGTAGTCTTTATACTTTGTGGCGAACCAGCGCCGACAAGCTCCGAACTTCACCGACAAGTTCCGACCTTCTCCGATCAGCGCTGGTAAGGCAACAGGAACAAGGCTTATTTTTGCTAAAAATGCCAGCCCCTGCTTCTACCTGCTTCCTTTATGTAGCGGTTACCTGCACGGACCAGTATCGATAAGCGCTGGTAGGTCGGCGCTGGTTACCTGCTTCTTTTATGTATTAAGCCTTAAGTGTCGTTTTGCTCGTTATTAAGATCGCTAAAGGCAGTTTTAAAATGACGGCATTTTTGATGGCAAGAATGTTGTAATTCTTTATTATTGTTTTCTTATTGTGAATTGAATGTTAACTGACTTTGAACAAGCCGTAACATTTTTTTAGTTGTCGTTCAGATTTTAGTGTTCTACCAATCAGCTGATACAATGCAAAAGACAATACCCAATATTTTATTGCATTCCACAAGGTTGTTTTACAAAAAATATTTGATCATCATAGACCCTCTCTCCTATTTTTGTGTCGGGCACAGCAAAAATAGGAGAGAGGAAGATGCAATAATCTATTAGTAAGTTGTAGAGTACTGGTAAAACTTAAGCAGTTAGGGTAATATGGACGTTGTTACACGAAAAGGATCCAATCCACACAAAGTAGATATTGACGTTTAAAGTTTGGAAGATGTTTGACGTGCCATACATGTGGGTTGGTTCTGAGGTAGATAAAAAGTGATGGACAGTTGTTTTAGCTTGGATCTTTTTTACTGGCCGATAGTATTGATATTTAGCATTAGTTTGGTGCACTTAACTCATTTTTGACCATGTTGTGGATTGGATCCTTTTCGTGTGTATTTTACAATTCTTTAGAACAATTTGAAATAAGTAGTCTCTATGATATTAGTGACCAAAATTCTCTCATAAATAATTTTATTAATCCAGTCTTGAAACTATTCCGATTAATGAATTGATAACTCATCCTTTTTTGGGAAGACATTTTCTATTAGTGAAAACAACAAAACAATTTTATTGATCTTTATTTTTAACAACAATAACAACAAATCAACAACAACGATTACAACAATAACATTTATTTATAATAATATCTAATTAAGGGTTCTCATTGGTATCTTAGGAGGGGTCTCGAAGGGTAACAAAGGTTTATTACACATTAACATTATACAAGGTGTAACATAAATAACGCACAACCTCTTAAGGAGTCACTGTACTCATCATTATGAACAACTTTTCTTACCGGAACAAACGTGAAATCGCGAAAAAAAAATCAGCTGTTCCCTACATTTTGACGAGTTGTGCGAACATAAATGTAGGAAACAGCTGATTAATTTTCTCGCGATTTCAGTTTTTGTCCCAATAGTAAAAGTTGTTCTTAATGATGAGAGTAGAGTGACCCCTTATGAGGTTGTGCGTTATTTATGTTACACCTTGTAGATACAAGGGGCTGAAATTTCTTTACAAGTAGATGTCATAGTGTAATAAATAGTACTAAGAAGTCGGCTCTGAATGTTCCGGACTCAATTACTGAATGATTTCTTATAGCTTGCGCAACACTTAAGTGAACTTTGTTTTTTTTCTTATTAAATTATTCCGTTACAGTTACGTTGACAGTTTTTTTAACATCTTGCGCAATTTCGGAACTAGGGCATATCGAATCAGCCCGACGTCGTTTACTATTTGGGGTGTAGTAAATTACTATGTAAGTAAGTAGTTTGGTGACATAAGAGCTTTCGATAACTAGCAGATAGTTACATTATCTAATAACAATTCTAATGGAAAACCATGTTTACGAATAACTTCTAGTAATACAACTTTCGTAAGACATTTATATTTATGATTAGTTACGGTTACCACACGTGCGTTTTTCGGGATTGCCCGACTATTTTCGGACCCAAACGGAGCTTTTAATCATGAGCTGAACACCCGGCAAAGTCGCAAATCGGGCTCATGATTAAGGGTACCGTTTGTGTCCGAAACTAATCGGGCAATCCCGAAAAATGCACGTGAGTATACCGTAAATAATCATAAACTTCTAGTAAACTTATACATAATAACAATTCAACAAAAAAAAAACTTATTAAATTAACATAACACTTACATTTTTAATACAATTTAAAAACACCAACAAAATAGCAGTAAACAACTAAAACTCAACAAAATCTTTGTACTTACAACTTAACATTTCCAATTAAAATAGCTTTACATCACATAGTTAGGAAAGATACCTGTAATAATACTTCACAAAACGTAATAGCATAAATTAAAAGTTCATAATTATTACTTACAAATCTAATACACAAGAGTTTCAACGTTACCAGTCTTGGTGGTCTGTTGTATGCCAGCTTCTCTTGCAAATGACACTGGTGTATCATCAGACAAATCGTTCTCTTCATTCGATATGAACGATCCATCTTTGCCGTCCGTTCCGGTAAACGAGTTCAATTGACCGTCGAAACTGTCTCCTTGAAAGGTCACTGGGTAATCAACAGACGGCTGAACACTGGGCAGGCCTATAATTTGAGTTGGTGCAGACGATGCAAAAGGGTCACTCTGCACGGTTCCAGTGAAGCTCTCTATATCACCTGACAACGCTGAAGTAGGCACAGGCGCTGCCGCAAAGTGGGTTGGAACCGCACCTTGTGAAGTTATTTCTGAGAAGGGATCATTTGACGGCTGAGGGGCAGCGCTACGAACAAAGCCGAATGTTGCCGGGATCACGTTCTGTAGTTGGTTCACTGTTGTAAAGACATCGTCTTCATCCTCACCCTCTTCCGTCACCTCGTAGCCATGCGAACCGCCCTTGTTTGGCAACGCGCCAGGCAACGAATCGAACACTTTAACTTGTTTAACAGTATGCGTTATTCCATGAACGTGTGGTATCTGTGGAGCTGAATACCCGGTGCTTGGGATACCACCGCCGTATGCAGGTACTGACGGGGAATATGAAGAGGTGTAGTCGTCCTCGTAGGAAGGAGCTGAACTAGGCGTGTAAGTGAAGCTCGGTACGACGGGCGCATCGTGGTGATGACCGTGACCATATCCGTGATGCTCGTGGCCATGGTGGCCATGATGACCATGATGACCATGATGGCCATGATTTCCATGATGTCCGTGGTGGCCGTGGTGGCCGTGGTGACCATGATGACCATGTTTAGCATGGTGGTGACCGTGATGATGTCCACCTTTCGACTCTGTATGAGACTTTGTTTTAACTTTCTTATGATGATGGTGGTAGTGGTGCCCGTGGGGCACATGTGGCTTATGATGATGGTGATGATGATGATGATGTTCTTTCTTTGGCTTATGGTGATGATGGTGAATTGTTATCACTTTCTTATGGTGATCGTGGTGTATAAACTCCGGAATGTGCAATCGTACGTGGTCACTGCAAAATAGGTAAATAATTATGGAAGTGAGCATAATAATTTTAAAACAATACATAGGCAATTATTATAATTTTTACAAGATTTTTGCATAAAAATTCGCTGAATGCAAATTATCCAATCAAACAAATGATTTTATAGTAGGTATGAATTCGACCTAATTTCAAAGATTAAGAACTATCGCATAGCTGTCACTTATTTCGCTTAATAAATTAAACAACAATACAAAATCTATAAAACTTCTAACTTTGCTACTGATTTATTAGCATACTGACAAAATTCTTATTCATTATTAATATCTATTAAACATTTAAAGGTATAACAACAAAAATAGGGCACAGCAGTAGGTTTGATATGTATGCATTCTTACTGGTGTTTTCCTCCACCTCCGGTCTCGCCACCCTCGAGGCACAGTATCACCAGGACCGTCAGGTACTTGGTAACATCCATGGCTGCAGCACGACAACCGACAAACACGACAACAGTCCACAACACGCGGTGACCAGTACAGCTGAACTAATAACACCAACGGAACGAACCTACGTTCACATTTTGTTTTACATCACAACAATACTTTCTTTCCTTCCAGATTTTTAGTTTTATTTTAGATCAGTGGAGCGACGAGCATCACGAGGCAGCACCGCACTGCCGCCACACCGCACCAGATTGAGTAGCGCAACATCGTGAGATGACCATTTATCCAATTTCACTTAAATAAACCCGTAATATCAACAAAAAGACAACAATTGCCATTGTCGCCGAAGCATGCCAAAAGACATAGCGGGCGTGCGCGTCGGGACGATTGTCGCTCTAATTTCCATAGATGCAGAGTTCTTTTCTCGCGCCAGGAAATGGTGCTCGCTACGTTTTTGTGAGCACTGTGTGTAATAACTATTTCACTACCGTTCCAAACATCGCATTCGATTTGACCGCAAGGTATGCTGTAATAGTTACGGTTGTTCTCGTACTACTCACTAGTCAACTTGCTTTTCAGTTGAAGTTTTCTGGATAACCCAGTAAAATGGAATGTGCAGTGAACTGTTATACAACGTTAGATGGATTCATTCAACTTAATATCTGACTCGTTCGTTGAATGAACCCAATAAAAATAGAAAAAGTTGAGAGTAAGGTCGATTACATCGATTCGTTTTCTTTAAGTGCGGGGTGGCGTCCAATAAATAAAACTTGTAAGGGTCAGATCGTGCTCGTAAATAGTTCTTAGAGTGTGCCCATTAAAATTTAATCACTCGTTACGATTGAATTTATTGATTTTGTGGTATTGACTAAACTTTATTGTGTGAAGGGTTCGTCTGAACAAGAAACTAAATAGTGATATTTGTAGAGAATTGTATGTACTTTAATTTCTGTGAACAGACCATTTACTAAAAGTTCATAGTTTTCGAGTTATAAGCAAAAAAATTGGAACAGCAGAAATTTTCCGCTTTTTTTGCGCTTTTTTCAATGTTGCGTCACGAAATTTTGTCCACAAACCTTTAGAGTATAAATTGACTGAATTACTATTGTATAAACCATATACAAGGTTAGTCAGAAAGAGGGTACTAATCCGAAAGGGTTTTAAAGTACCCATATTAATGAATAACTTGTGTTCTACAACTTTCCCCAAAAGTCAATTGTTTAAGATAGATAGCTGTTCAAAATTACAAAAAAGAAAATACGCTTTATTCTATCTATCCTAATCTATGATCAGCTGTATTTACATTTTAGGTCATATTTGGGGTCACGAATTAGAAGCTCCATTTTTTTAATTCGTAACTAAAGCAGGGATGAAGATTTTTTTTTAAATTATAATTTTTAGATGGAAATAAAAATGATCGAATTTTGAAGTTTTAGCACTTGCTTTAAAACCGTCATCAGTGATACTTTAAGTGGTCTGCGGATAAGTACCCCCTTTCCGACTAAACTTGTATACACGCATTGTGTCCAGGGATAATGGCTAATTGCAGTTATTATTACAAATATGAAACAAAATATATTTATATGTTTTAGCCCGCTCTGTGTTTTAATGAAGAGCGTTAAAGCATATTTGTATTGTATTGTTCTTTCACTCGATCCTTTTAACAAAATACTATCCTGTAAAAATGGCAAAAAAACGGGTAGGGGCTAAATAATAGGATCTCTTTTATTCTGCCAAGCCTACACACATACTTCATTGACATTATGGTCGGTGCGCTTGCCAAAACCCATAGGTATGTGAATTTAATTACTTTTCAGGAATCGGACTGTTTTATTTAATAACTAATAGGTTTATGAATGATCTTAAAATTTAAAACGCAAGCAAAACATTTTGTTTTCATACTGTGATAAAAATATTGTTTTAGTGTTACTTCATAAAACTCAAAATATACTTTATGTATTTTCAGTGCACATGGCAGATAATTATGTCAGATAAAATGGGTTTTGGCAAGCGCAGCGACACGACGATATATTATATCGCTTTAAAAACAGCAAACAATGGAATTCGTTTTAATATTTCACTAATATTTCACCGTAAAAAGTCACGGATGACATGATACTTTCGGTTTGGTTCAAAGTAATATTTAGGTTCCACGTTTCATGTCCCAGAGTGGAACTCTTTAAAGTATATAACTCTATTGAATTTAATTGGGCCAACCGGTACAACCTAGTTCTCTTTAATTTAAAATCTATGACATAATAAACTTATTTCTACTGTTATGTAAGTTCAACGGAGGCAATGTTATATAGAAAAAACCGGCACAGTGTAAGGTTCCGTAGCATATACTTAGCAACGAGTATATTTTATAATAATTATTTCACAATAAATTCAAAGTTATTTATTATTTGTGCCGTGTGGTGCCGGACGTAAAGAATAGCACTACCCCATCTCTTCCCATGGGTGTCGTAAAAGGTGACTAAGGGATTCACTAGAGGATGGGCAGCAGCGTTCTCTGAGTATTTTAACAATCATACTGCGATCGCCAACCCGCTTGCCAAGCGTGGCGATTATGGCAAACCCTCCCCAACATGGAGCACAGGACCGGTGGATGTGACAATGCTTGGGGGAGGTCTGTGTCCAGCAGTGGACTTCTTTCGGCTGAATGATGATGATGACAAAGATATTTTAGAGGTCAATAACAAAATAGCATTCAACTGGAGGGGCTCGTGGTTAATTAATTATCAACCGCACCGATCATACGATTTGCAAGGTTAAGCTGCGCTTGCCGTGGTCACTCCGTGGATGGGTAACCGTTAGTTAGACGTCGAAACACCTTCGTGCCTCGGAGAGCACGTTAAACAGTCGGTTCTGTGTGTCATACGACTACCTGTGACAGTTGTTACGGGTAGTCAGAAGTCCGAAAGTCTGACAACCGGTCTAACCTTAAGGATATCGGCATTGCCCACTAACGGGGTTGCAGAGGTCTGATGGCAGTCGCTCCGTGCAAAATACTGGTATTCAGCCGCATCTAGTTAGAGTAAAGGCTATAAGAAACATTCTACTGGAAATAGCAGACATTTCAAAAACTTATTAACGTATCTTTTTCAAAACATTTTCGTTAAAAGTATCTATTAGCTTGATTCTTTGTCAGAATTTTGATAACACGGTTGGAAAATTAGAGGGAGTGGGACACATTCTTAACGACGCTCATACGGAGCTCACATCTTAAGAAATATTCACCGAAACAAAAAGGTCACCTAGGAACTTTCATGTCATTTTTAAACACCTATCCAACGATAACTCAAAAGATACTTTTTTCATTTTTCATTCCTTAGTTTCAAGTATGAGATATTTTTTACCGGAAGACACCTACTTGCTTTTCGACCAAGTAGTCACAATAGTCTCTAATTAAAATGGCTATGACATACGGACAGACACAGACATGGATATGACGAAACTATAAGGGTTTCTAGTTTGACTACTGAACCCTAAAAAGAAGAATAGAGTTTTATCAACTCTATTATAATGAAATGTATTCTTTTTTTTCGTCGCCTTCTTCTTAAAATTAAGTGGAGACTTGAACTAGGTCCAGTACGATTGAGAGGCCAAATTAAAACCAGAGGTAAAAATCTGTTCCTCAACACAATACCGACAGTCGAATTCAAGACATTAAAGATGAGATCAAAAAAGTTGATAGAGCGAATAAATACCCAATTGCATGTCTGTCGCACAATATGAAATATACTGGGTGTAAACGAATTCGTGTAATTCCTTCAAACCGCGAGATCTACTGGTGACACTGATTGACCCTGCATAGGTTTTTTACAGAATCTACAAAACAACGTTTTCAAAAAATGAACCATGATATTCTGTATTTGAGTAATTTTAGCGTCCCAAGTTAACTGACTGCGTGGAGCGATATCGTGCTAGTCGGGCCCGTCAGCTGTGTCGCCGTGCCGTCATTAATTTATTCATAACATCGAAATTTTCTATCACATAAAAAAAATTTTTGGGAAAAAAAAAATATTTTTTATTTTTAATCAATCTAAATCCTATGCGGGGTTAATCTATACCATTAATAGATCATGTGGTTTGAAGGAATTACACGAATTCGTTAACACCCTGTACCTACTTATGATGTTCCGTTACAATTTGTTTACAACGCCAATTTATTTTAGAGTAGTCCAGTCTTAGTAGACATTTATGTAGCTTCGAAATAATTCGCATAGAGCTGAAAAGTACAGATCTCAAAAACATCCATCTTACCTACCGTGAGATATTTGCTATTAACAGATTTTTTGTACGTTTAACATTGAATAACTTTTCTTGCAGAAATGGGATCGATGGGGACTTTTAACATTTCCTTTATAATGGTGTTTTTAAGGTCTGTACAAATTTTCAGCTTTATGCGATTTTTTTTGACTAGACAACCTGAATAATTTTGGTGCGAAGAATTGAGTTAAACATTTGAACTAAAGCGTTATTTTCTCATTTATTATTTTCGTTCAGCAGTTATTTAATGAATAGCAGTTATATTGCTTTCACGGTAACTTGATTAATTTGGCAGATGTCAGTTCATGACATGAAAATAAATTGTAATGGCGCTTGTGTATGACAATTTAATTCAACAAGTATTAAGGTAAAGGCACCTAATTCCGCGGTGTTTTCACGATAACTAGAAAGAACATTAAAAATTAAGTATATGATATACTTTTCTGTAGTATTGGCTATTTTTATCAGAAGTATTATATATCTAATTTTTGAAATATACTCACAGTTTAACAATAAAAGTTTATTAATAATGTCAAATTATTTAAAAATATGAAGAAGTCCGAAGCACCTAATGCCGATTTAAAAATCCTAATTCCGATGCATTTGGTTCCTAATTCCGAGTGTACAAAATGCAAAGGAAAGGAGGTGGGGAGAATGATACATGATGTTCAAAAAATCAAGTCAATTTATCTTTGTTTGTCTTTGAATTAGTCTCAGACTCTGTCTTACATGATTATTAATATGGTACCACAATATGTAATTTACTTAAATAGGAATTCGGGAATATTGTACTGTCGAGAAACTTTATAAACACTACTGCCAGTATGAATTGCTGTAATAGCATTTTGGAGATCCTCTTCCGTGTACTTTTTTCTTGGCTTCATTCTCCTACAATAAAACAATGAAGTATAATAATAAAACAATTTTAATTAAAGTATATAATGTATAAGTATAACTATATCTGAGTATATCGGAATATGAAAGTTATTTTGAAGGGCAAATTTATATTCTTGAAATTTACTAAAACCATACAAAAGTTTTGAACAAGCTGCGTAAGATAATGAACACTCTGTATTTAACGTGTGCCAATACCACGGAATTAGGTACTAACATAACCTTATTCCGACTTAAATACATCGGAATAGCGTTTTACAATACTAAATCAAGATTTCTAATTCCGAGTAATAAAAAGTAAAAGATTTTTTAATATTAAACAAATAAATTAATGTTCAATTGCGATATCTTTGAAAAAACATACAAAGCTCACTCAGGATTATATCAGAACACATTAATAACTTAATTTTCTGTACTTAGCTTTTCCATACAACCAATTAATAAAGTACCTAAACAGGCAATCTTTGACCTGCTCTAATTAGTAAATGCGACGCCATAGTGTACCTCGGAAATAGATTTTTATATCTATTGGTTATTTAAGTAATCAGAGCTACAATATTAAGTTCGTAATAATAAATCTGCCTTCAAAATTTGAAAAAAAGTCAACGTCTATTAAATCGCATTTCCGTGAATACATCGGTATTTATGAACCAACTAAAATATTTGGCACCTAATGCCGCGGTATTTTAAAAACTTATTTTCTCCTCAATTTGTAAAGAAAATATTAAAATGTTAACTGTTTTCAATAAAAATATAACCCTTCCAATATTTCAACCTAAACAAAAACTCACACGGTATAAAATTATCATACAAAACACTATTTAGCAAATCGTAGGTATTAATCACGTGCGTAAGGTCCGAAATGTATGAAGCGCGCGTTCGAGTCAGCTGCTAGCCTCAAACTTACTGTTTATTTTAAAACGTTAAAGCACCAAAGCACTCTTTTGCTCATAAAAACATAAACAGATAAATTATTTATTGATTAATGTATCTTGCAAACAAAAAGAACTTGTAAATTGCTTGAAAACGCCGTTATTCTAAATACATCGGAATATGGTGCCATTTTTAGAACCCCTCGGAATTGGGTGCCTTTACCTTAAATCAATTTAAAATATTAGTAAAGCGTTACCCAAAAGGTTGTTTTAAAATCAGAAACATAGAATCAATATAGTTGTATGTGTTTAACGCCATAATTATATATTACATAAATGATTTTGAAAAAACCCCGACGCGTTTTCAAACTTGCGTCAGATGGTACCAGTTGCCAGAGACGTGCGTATCGATAAAATAATTTCGATAAATTTATATTAACAGAATGAATATTTTGACTATCGTAATAATTATAGACGATAGGCTCAGTTGATTGAATAATTAAAATAAGGCTCATTATAGCCCAGTTGCCTTGCAAAAGGTCGGTCAGTCCTAAATTTTGGATACGTGATAAGGATATGTATTGTGTTCTTATAAAAATTACAAATTTTGTACCTTGGGTGACCTCGGCGCGCTCTGCCATCTTGGGTTAAAGAACCCAAAAATGAGTTTTTATTAAATAACTCCTTTTTTGCCAAAAATTATTCACATCAATTTTGTAGAAAATTAAATTCTTATTTTTCATTCCCGACTCAAAATCAGGTATTTTATAGGTTTGAAGCCCATGTCTGTCTATCTGTTTGGCTGTCTATTTCTCTCTCTGTCTGTGTATCTGTTTGTGGGCTTTTCATAAAAACACCTAACATAACACATCCAAAATTCAGGACCGACAAACCTTTCGCAAGATAAACCTCTTTTTCGCGACCCGGCAACTGGGCTTATTATTGGTGATATGTAAATAAACATTTATTTTCACTCATCCCATACCTGCTGGATTCATTATCACATCAGCACGTAATCGTCTGTTGTTGAAGATATGCATGCTAATTGACTTAATCCTAATTACTTAAATCGCAAGTATTTGAAATGTACATAAAATCACATTACAATAATTTGTCAAATTCTCGCCGAAAGGACAATGGGACAAAACGTCCCCACCCCCCAACCGATCTGAAATGTATCTCAGTTGAAACATCTTAGTAGGGTGATAAACTTTTCCTATGGCGACATTCCTCAAACGTGCGGGATATTCCGGGAAAAACGCATTTTTATTATTATTATTTTGTTTAAATGAATATTCGCATCGTACATCCGATTGAGTTGAAACTTTGTACAGTTGTTGTTGGCACTCACGCGAAAGTTTCTGACATAGTACCATCAACGAACAATAGGTGGCGCGCGAGTCATATCGAATAATTGTAAATAAAAATTCGCATGGTTCATCCGATTGAGTTGAAACTAAGTACCGTTATTGTTAGCACTTGCGCGAGAGTTTCTGACATAGTACCATCAACGTGCAATAGGTGGCGCGCGATTCGTATCGGATAATTGTTACTAAAAATTCGCATGGTTCATTCGATTGAGTTGAAACTAAGTACAGTTGTTGTTGCCACTTACGTGACAGTTTCTGACATAGTACCATCAACGTACAATAGGTGGCGCTCGAGTCGTATCGGATAATTGTTACTAAAAATTCACACGGTTCATCCGATTGAGTTGAAACTTTTTACAGTTGTTGTTGCCACTCACGTGAAAGGTCATAACGTCCTCCACAATCACATTAATAAATTGTCTGCATAACCCCTGAAAGACGATGCCTACCAAATCCTAAATACTACACTAGGAACCAATAACAACCACACATGTGTCATTAGATAGGTATTGCAGTATACTGCAATAATTGCTATCGTGGCTCATTTAAAATCACTGTGTGAAAAAAGTTATGGCGATGTTTCATAGGTTAGGTTAGGTTACGTCAGGTTAGGTAATTTCACATATCACCTATTTATTAGATGTGATTTTGAATCACGACATATAATTATAACACTGTTTACTCACTCTACTAGCATTTTTTGCTATTACCGAACAATTTATAAGAAAAAAAAACACCTAACCTAACCTACGAAAAAACGCCCTAACTTTTTTCATACAGCGATTTGAAATGAGCCGCTATAGTAGTTACGGCAGTATATTAAAATACCTATCTAATGACATATGTGTGGTTGTTATTGGTTCCTATTGTGGTATTTAGGATTTGGTAGGCATCGTCCTTTCAGGGGTTCTGCAGACAATTTACAATGTGATTGTGGATGACGGTACATAATTATAACACTGTTTACTCAATCTGATTGTTTTTTATTACATAACACTATACAAGAAAAAAACTACCTAACCTGACCTAACATAACCTAACCTACAAAACATCGCCATAACTTTTTTCACACAGCGATTTGAAATGAGCCGCCATAGTAATTATTGCAGTATATTGCAATACCTATCAAATGACATATGTGTTGTTGTTATTGGTTATGTTGACCAATTTTTCCGGTCTTCCTTTAACACCCTGTATATACCAAACCCCATCGATTTTGAAGTTAAAACTGGTTGCTAGTCTTTTCATAGATCCTTATGGAACTACTGACACATCAAAAAAATCTGTTGGAAGGGGTGGGGACAGGTCTCATACAATTTTGCCCATCGTCCTTTTACAAATTTTATCGATAGTTGAATCGACTACAGTCACATGTCTAGCAACTTCTATTGACATGTGTCATTTTAATCTTCTTATCGTGAAAACAATATAGTGTTACTTCTGTCACCCCCTCTTAGTCTTTACTCGTGGGCGTTGTAAAAGGCGACTAAGGAATTAAAACAAGAGGGTGCATGTACAACAACGTCCTCCTGTCTACTGATAACAACTGATCACCAATCATTATGTCAAGTGTTCACTACTGGACGTTTACGGGCAGATGAGAGGGATAAGGAAATCAAAAACATATATTTAATTATCTTTATTATAATAACAACCGTTTATGTTAATATTTTATATGACATTATACATTTGAAGCCAGCACTGGCACATGCACACAGTATGTCAGTATGTCAGCAGCACATGGTATGTCTACACCCGTGCGCTTTCATGACCATCTTGCGCTTTCCATTCTTCTTGCGTCAATATTGATTGCTATAAGACGCATGCAGCTTATCGTCTACACCGGTGCGCCTCGGTCAGTCGTCAGGCGACATACAATAGACGGATTAGCGTGCGGTAGGGGCATGCGCTTTTGTCGAACTAGTATTAAGGCATGCGCTATGGCGCTTCACGCATGTTTCAGACGAAGACGCAAGATGAACATGAAAGCGCACTGGTGTAGACATAGATAAAATTTCGCGAGTTAGAGGCCTATTCTACTAACAAAAACGTTGACCAATCGCAACTGAACCGAAGTCAAGCCGTTAATTTAGACAGTTTTCGTTTACAAAAACTGTCAAATTGTTTGACAACATAAACAAAACCAAACATTTTGACAGTTTTCTTTAACGAAAACTGACTAACGGTTGTGTTTCGTTTGAGGTTTGGCAACAATTTGGTTGGTAGAATTGACCCCGTTAAATTAAATAATGGCTATATCCATGCCCATATACAAATATCGCCATATTCAGTTAAAATTAAATTACATGAAAAGTCCTCAGATTAATGTTAAAGAAATAAAGACTCCGTGGATCTAATTCTTAATCGAAGTATTAATGTACTCAGAGTCGTATCTAGGGGCATCAGCGTCCGTCCGAGACAGGTATCAAATTTTGCGCTCCACAAAAAAAAACAAGCTGAATAAAAAAGGCATTTAATTAAGAATTATGCTATCAATTAACTCTTCGGGCTTTTTGCCGAAGCCATTTTATCTGTTACAATAGTTACAATCATTTTTTTCGGCAATACGATGTTCAATTGGAAGAATAGCAAGATTGCTTAGACGCACCTGGCTGATCTGCGGTCGTAAGTAACTTATTATTAATTTTAATTTGCTAAACAAACATTCACTACTGTCTTATCCCTCCTACTCAGACAAAGTCGCTTGCAGAAGTTAATTTTCATTTAAAAATGCGCCCCCCTTCTATGGCCAGCCCCTACATACGATACTGTGAATACTTGAATATTAATAAAAATGTACTGTGCTGTCACAACTAAAGGTACTATTTCGAACCGAGCTGCCAACTGCAGTTCGAAATAGTACCTTAAAGATTTTCGCATGGCTAAAACGGAATAAAATTACATTAACCAACACAGCTGGCTTCACGAAAGATAACATAATATCCCAAATTCATAAGCTCTTCAAGACTTCAAAAGCGAAACAAAATTTTAATTAATATCCACAGTATTTTGATAGATTCACAGTTTAAAATACTTTCTTCTTTAATATGCAAATTTTTGGCGTGGTCCAAAAGGCCAGATAAAATAGAACTGACTGATCAAACCATGTCTGGCACCTTGGGCAGCCAGCCTGGCAACCTTGCTGGCAGGCTAATGTTTTCACCATGGCGTGACGTCAGCTGTTCTCATATAGGTTTAACCGATGCTAGAGGAAAAGAAGTAGGCTATGGCTGCCACATGCCAAACAGACAGTGGGCATCATAAGATTTGAGTTAGACGTGGTCGCGGTAGACCATGAAAGACATTGCTGGACGATTTACATAGAAGCCTTCCGTACGAGTGAGCGCCAAAGTGCACTTACAACGAACAGAGGAAGGATTGGAAAGCCTCAGCCCAGAATTGGCATAACACGAACTTAAATTACATCCAAACATATACTCAGGCATGTAATCCCTGAAAGGGTAAGCAGATGTGTTCTCTCTAATTCGCTCCTTAGTATAGATTTTCTTTGTAAATCTATACTAAGGAGCGACTTATGTAACCGTAAACCCGGCCGCACATTAAAACTGTCAGAACAGCCCCGCGAGCACGCATCTTTTATCGAGTCGATTCGAGAAATTTATCTATTCTAAACGTCAAATTTGACATAAGATATAGATACAACAACAACTGTTGTAGTTTTTTTTTAATTTGTCGAATCGACTCGATAAAAAGATCCGTGCTCGCACCGCTGATGCGCGACTCTGCTTATACATTTTGCACTAGACCCAGCACACTATCAGAATTTGCAGCCTGCTGACTGTAGTATAAAATGTATGTGCAGAGGGTCTTCGCTCACGTGTCAGAATCTTTCTGACAGCTATTTCTAATAATGCGCGGCCGGGCTTAAACATCTCTGAGTATGGCAGATAGAGCTCAGATTAACATTTCTTAATTCTAACATAGAAAAGTCTAAACATTATGGTCTCTATCTTTCGATTTTGATTCTAAGATTACGTAATTTTTTATGTTAGGTACGGAACTCTACTGCGCAATGTGAGCAAACGAGAAATGACAAGTATTGAAGAAGACCAAAACGTAGAAAAGTTACTTTTGGATTTACGTTATTTTATCGAAAATCGTGTTGACGTTGTTTCGATTACGGTAAAATCTGAAGAAATGACAACTATCTCAGGACATCACGTGAAGGTACTTATGGTAAATAAAATAAAAACTTTTTCATAAAACAAACACAGAATTGATGCAATCTAACCTAAAATAAATAAGGAAGCACGGACTAGTCCGTGTAAGGAAGAATAGTTATCATAACATAAAGAGATCATATCGAAAATAATAAAACTAATGGTCTAATTAAGAAGTAATTAGTCGAAAGTTCTTGCATATTATTGCTGTCGCAATCTAATAGATCGGATTTGACATCTGTCAAAATACTAGGAGGAATGTCAACACTAGTGAATTATTCCAATGCGCAGCGTTTAGTATAATTTTAGCATGGGTGTTTTGATAAATAAAAACGTGACTTTCTTTAAAAAGATCGAACGCGTGCGACTTCTGTACACATTTATTTTGCGATTTTATGCAAACGTCAAATCTGATCTATTACGTTGCTTGAACTGTAATTAAAGTCAGTCTTTAAATGTAATCCTTAGCTAGAATTTATTGTTATATTTATTTGTACGATATTAGGTTTCCCTACATTCTACCCACTTATTAATATTACAGATAACATGTTATGTACAGAAATAATCTCTTTGGAAATAATTAAAGTTTTTTTATCAGTCGTTACAAGATTTTGCCAATAAGTATATAAATATTTTTTGATTTTGTAAGCACATTATTGTAGGTTTTTATGGCTTGTCACATGTAAAGAATGTAGATGTTTGATCTGCAAAAAAAAGCGTTCTTTTACACTCTTATAATTCAAATGAGATTCAATTCGTGCAAATATTATTTCTTTCACATAACTTTAACATGATGACATTAAATAACCATTGTCACAAACTATTAAGAGGGTATACTTAATAGTTCCTACGGCATGAGCTATATAATCACGAACTTTATTTTTCTGGCTTTAAAACCGTTTACTCGAAAAATATACAGACGCCAGCACATCAAGTTACTACAATCTGTCAAATTACTTTAATAGATTTTCATCTTAATCGCAAAATCATTAGGTTCAAGGTTGATTGGGAAAATTTGTCAGTTTCGGGTAGCTTGACATGCTGCTAGAATTTTCGAAAACTTTTGTTTAACCAGACAATTAACGTTGTTGAGCACCAGACTTTTTCTGGTCGATATAAAATCTAGTAGCTATTTTATTGCTCTATTGTCCTGTAGAAGATACACTAGACTAGTGCAGTATAGAGGTCTATATCGAAAACATTTGATACAAACGACCCGCTTATTTTAACTCAGTCTAATATAGTCATTATGTTAATGTTTAACATTAACAAAGGAGGTATAAACTATACGCACTCACCTAATTCCTCCTGTAAAGGGGAACAATGTGACGGCCAGATAACCCCGGAATCTCGTGTGGAGGTACATCCGGGATATCCAACGGAACGTCTAGTGAAACATCTGGTAAGAATTCCGGGATGCCAATCCCGGGGATCGGCTGACTATGCTGGCCCACTGGCAGCTCGTCATGAATGTGCATGTGGTGGAAATGTTCGTGTTCTTCAAGTGTTGAGAGTCCATGGTCCATGTGAGGTTCGCGGTGCTTGTGGTGGTGGTGTATCGTCTTGTAGACCGTGTGTGTATGCTTTATCTTCTTCACTTTGTACGGCACGTGGATCACCACCTTCTTGTTGCGTCTGCAAATATAATAAATATATATTTTGTCTATTTAGGTATTTCAAAAAACCTGTAAGTGACGTAAAAGGCAATTAAAGGATTGTCAGAGAATAGGCAGCATCCCTTCAGCACAAATAAGTACTGTTATGGCTGCTATCAAAATTTGATTATCAATTGCGTTAACGGTGAAGGCATCGCCTGGAATCCTGTGGAAACCTGCACACCTGAGAAGGTACCAAGAAATTCTCGATAAAGTGTATAGTCCTGCCGCAAATTAGTAACTGATCTGCAGTAACCTAACCTAAACTAACTTAATAGATATCCCTCTATCTATTGGCTCTTCAATCCAACCAGCGTGAGCCTCATGAGTCAGTAGTATGTGTAGTCTATGAAGAACAGATTGTCATTTGGGGAAAATAAATAAGTAGTTATTGGCTTTCTATTTGCGCTCCATTTCTATCCATTTTTATTTAAGTGGTTCAACAATTCATATATCAGGTTAGTAATAAATACTTTTAGTAGAAAGTCAATTACAGCGTACTGTATCAGGGACGGTGGCATTTGAAAACGTTGTTATGATATTATATCAAAACCCATAATATGTATTTCATTCTGTATGTTTGTATCATAGGTGTGTAATAAACGTAACGATCCATTTTGTCATCGTTTGTCAGACGTTCCGAAGACTGCGTATAATGCAATTGAGGTAATAGCAGTAGTCGGACTGTTTACATTGGTTTATAATGAGCGTGGTTCCGCCATAGGTGAGTAATTCCGGGAGCTTCCTACACCGACGCGCGTGAGTGCGATTTCAACGTTTCCTGTTAATTCATTTGATTTTATCGTGGAGGGATTCGCTGAATAGATGAGAGCTGGATTGTTTATAAATTCATCTTTTATCAGTTTTACTAAAAAAAGGGTTTTGTTTGTGATCTCAATTTAGTTAATTTTGGTTCCCGATAAAGAAAGGCCAGCCTGTTTTCCCGTGGGTCATTATGGGAGGTTATTAAGTCTAGAGATGGTGGCAGAATCCATATGTGCTGTAAACTTCTCACACTACTTTAGTGGAACTGTCATGATCTATTATTTAAAAAGAGTATCCATGGTGTTTCTTGCTGGTTCTTCTCCATAAGACCTACCTTTTGGAACCCCGTGCACCTAGTTTTGACGTTTTAAAAGCACCTGTAATCTGGTCTACTTGAAATAAAAAACTCGACTTTGTAACAACACACTGCAATCATCATCCACCAACCTTTTTTCCAAGTGTAAGCAAAACTTATGCTCATGTGCGTTCTTTGTTTCGATCCTTACGGAAGTCCATGTTTGATTGTGGTCATTTTCGGGGTTATTTTGATAATTTAGTTTATATAAATATGCATTTAGAGATCTTCTCAACTTTCAGCTGTTTTGTTTTGATATCCTAATTCGCAGTTTAGGTAATATTTCTACATTCACATCTAGATTAGCATGCACATTTTCTACCTTCCATTTTGCTTAAAGAGCTATAGGTATGTTAAGTACATAAATGAATTTGAAAAAATATCTTAGTTTTAAAACGATCGTGTTAAATCGGTTCATTTTTGACACTAAACTACAAAATGGTTGTCATTTTATCCTGAATACACGGATGAGGTGGAATTCCAGGCCACTTCTGCCAATGTTATTTTAAATTTCGTGGGTTAGTTGATCCTCAATGTTAAGCAACGTTATCGCGGTCAAATGTTGAAATGAAGAACGCTCTCTACACATCAAGACCTCTCCGAGGCTCAGAAGTAAAACAGATAAAGTGAATAAATTGAAAGACTCACCCTTCTGTGGTCATTACTAATATAGCCAGCAGCGCAACGAGGCAAAAAAGGATCTGAAAACAAAGGGCATATCTTAAATAGGTAATTAAATAGATATTAACAAAAAAAAACGATTATTATATTTTATGAAAGCCTTACAGAAAATGTGACAACTACTCTAGTGCCATACTCGTACAGAACAAGTTACAACAAAAAAGACTAAGAAAATATTGAGATGTATATGACTAATTTTGGATGTTTTATCACATAACAACTTACTTCTGCAATGACACCATTACATTTAGCATTCAAATACTACACAAATGATAAATTAACAGAAGCTTTGATACACAGCGCAGGGAATTCCTATCATGATTAGCAACAATAAAGAAAATGTTGGAAAACATTTTTTATGTTTCCGTATACATCGTTTATAATCTAGTCCATCGAGGCATCACGCAACGCTCAACTTTTTAAAGTAATTATAAAAATACAAAATATTTAGTTGCTAACTTTATAAAGCGAACCAAACTGGCACACAAAATCATAAACTAAATTAATCAATCAATCAAATCGGGCTGTCGCAGTCTTCCGCTAGTTACTAATGTATGGTTAGTAGAGGCCAAAAATCATGACGAGCGTCAAACAAATATAATTTATAGCATTGGCTGCAAATTAGTCCTCTTCACACAAAATCAATCAATGTTAATTAGGAAAAAACGTGAGATAGCGCAAAACAAAACATTTGACGACTAATTACTTGTTGCTATAACAATTACCAAACAATTTAATGAGTGACATGCAAATTGACAAACGTTCTCATCGGTCCAACAAAAACTTACCACATTTCTACAATCCATAATCGTATCTATTGTTGTATAACAATGTAGTGAAAAGCACAGCGAACGAACATGTGTTGTTTGTGGCAAAAAAACGCGCGGAGAGATGCGCGTGTGAAACAAAATCGCTGAATGGCGCGTGCGACGCTTTTGCGCACTTACTGTAAATTTCCCACTGCAATGCGATGCACTCGAGTCTAACAGCAAACTAGCAATGAATGCCGATGCGCCTATCAATACTTATATATGCCATACATTAACACCAACTGCGAGTATTTTGTCTGCGATAGCCGATCGTCCCATTTCAGAAGCTCTACAGCTCTCTAATGTTATTCTAGAAAAGACTAATCCCTGCCGATTGTTGTAATATTCTAGGAATCTTAAGTAAATAGTGCTAAGTGACGTCCCTAACGAAGAATGAAAATTATTTATATAAGTCTACATTGTGATAAGTTATTCATTATCTACTTAGCCTTTTCCCAACTATGCTGGGGTCGGCTTCCAGCTTAACCACAGTTAGCTGTATCATTATCATCATCATTCAGCCGAAAGAAGTCCACTGCTGGACATAGGCCTCCCCCAAGCCATATTGGAGGGGGTTTGCCATAATCGCCACGCTTGGCAGGCGGGTTGGCGATCGCAGTATGGTTGTTAAAGTACTCAGAGAACGCTGCTGCCCGTCCTCTAGAAAATCCCTTAGTCGCCTTTTACGATACCCATAGGAAGAGATGGGGTAGTGCTATTCTTTACGTCCGGCACCACACAGAACAGGTAGCTGTATACCAACCACTAACCACAACAGTATTTTAACTGCCATCTGTCCTCCTCATTCCAGTTATTAGACAATTAGTATCCTAAAATTAAAGCGGCTGTCAAATTTAAAGAAGTTCTGACTGCCCGTAACGACTTCAACAGGTATTCCTATAACAACTGGAATCGGCCACCGCCATGTGGTACCCGACAAAGAATAGGCCACCGCTTCCGCAGACGTCGGTGTCGTAAAAGGCGACAGAGACTCAAGGTCACTCATTACGTTAGAAAATAGACAGCAGTTTGCTCCCAGTGGCTTAGCGTAGACTAATCTAGACGGGGGCGAAGTTGCATCGGCGAGGCCCTTTTCTGTCAGTACCCAAAATTACAGTACTGATCGTACTATTTACGTACCCCCGAAGGCTAGGCCCCCTAGAGTGCGAGGCTGTGGGCGTAGGGCCGCTTCGCCAACGCCTAGCTACGCCATTGTGTCTTCTTGTCTACTAATAACAAAAAAATGCGATCACCAATATGTCTGCCAAACGTGGTGATTAATGCAATTTCCCCAACTGTACCTCAAGTCTGAGTTTTTATTGTTACCTACAGTCACGCCAAATGTGTATGCAAATTTAGCCACCGCCTCTAGGTGCGGCGTTCAATTCTAGCGCGAATTTCAGTTAGTGAACGCCGCGCCTAGAGGCGCTGCCTAAATTTTCATTTCAAACTCAGACTTGGCGTACTGGTCATTATAACGGTAATTTTCCCATGTTTATAAATGGACGTTCACGGGATGATCATATGATAGTTGATCATAGAATTAATTTAAAAAGTCAAATGGATTTTTAGAACAGTCGGCACAGCTATATACCGGGTATCATGAAAACACGCAGACACTCAAAATAAACCCTCAAAATCTACGTATAAAGAAAGGCATTATGGTTACAAAATGCGAGGTTAGCTAAAAGGTACATTGAAATTATTAATATTATATTACAAAATACCGGTGTTCCTCTAAATTGTACAAGTAAGACTTGCTCCATATAAAACAAAAATGGATTCATACAAGATCTGTTCGACCATGAAGACACAGCAGTACAATTTTACAAGAGAGCTAGAATTGAAAAATTCTCAAAACTTAGGAAATATTTTGTTCTTCTTACCTGAGTTACCTGAATTACTAAATATCAATAAGAAAAGCGTCATGGATTATGATTAAGGAAATAAAAAGATCAAATTAGATTCAACCACTCTACCGCGTAACCAGCTATTTGTTTACAAATCTTAACAAACTAAACCCGAAACATTGCAGAAATCCATGGTTGAAACAATTACCTTTCATAAAACTGTTTCACGCTGCGTAGGTCGTAACCGAGTATTTCAAATAATTATCGAGTTTATCGTGACGAAAACCATATAATTGATTTATAATTTTTACTGCAATTTTGTCATATAAGTATCTACTGTTCTAATGAATCAGCCTTATTTTTTACAAAAAATATTAGATAAATGAACTTGATAAATAATTACCTCCAATTTAACGTCTCTTAATATTTATTATACAGTTTATCTTGGAAAAACTACTTACGTAAAATTAGAGGGAAGTAAAGTTCTTAAAATATTTTAAATGATAGAGCTATCTCAAATTAAAGCACCGTAGAGTAAGGGTTTGCCCAAGGAACAAGAGGTTACTAAAATAATTTGAAAATACCAGACTGGCACTGACTAATAACGTGCTCTCCGAGACCTCAGAAGCGTTTAATGAAAAACGATCTCATCCAATAAAAGACCGTGATGGCGGCGGCTTGACCTCGCAGATAGATCGATCTACACACCCATTTAACCGAAGCTCCTTATTTGCCTTCCCTGTGCAGAAGCTTATTCATCTATGCTTACATTTTCTTCATGATTAATGTTTTCTCCCGTTAGTAAAAATGGTAAAGTAAAATCTAGATAACATCACCAGTCCAGGCAAACAATAAAAGACAGGCATTATTTAAAAATCAGCATCATCATTAAGTACGAGGCTAGTGAAACTGATGAAAGTTGAGCAAATTATGTCTTACATTGTCATCACTCTGTAAATCGGGCCAGCACTAGATGTGAAGATAAACATGAAAGTGAAATACTTTTCACTTGTTCATTTCAACTTTGTTTCAAGAAAAGAGATTTATTTACAGACTGAGTGTTTTTTACCTACTTGATTAATGTTTTGAAGGGTTGCGTACCATAGTACGTACAGCCCGATAGTGAACAGTGGTTACATCATAGGGTATGGTAATAAATAGGCTTTTTCAGTTGTTCAGGAATTTTCAGTTGACGATAATAGGCTTGCTTGTCCTCCATCATCAACTGAACATTTATATTATTCCAGGAGATCGCAGAGAGAGAGACGAACTTGGCTTGACACACTGCCGTGTCTCTAGATTTTTCGATAAAAATATAACAATGAGGGTTAGCGCACACCGATGCAGTGGCGGCAAAACGACCAATTTAGTAACAATTGAGATTCAACTTATTTTGCTTCTACATACGACTGGAATTAAAATAGCGAAATAAAATCACACTGGGAGGCTCAAAACACCGCGAAGAGCGATCGGTTTCCGCGCGCCGCTGGTGTGCCTTGCGGTTCTTTGCCGCCTCTCCGTCGGTGACTGGTGAGCGACGTGTCTTGCAAAAGTCGCTCCTACAAAAATCGGTAAACACCCACACGCTTTATTTGTAGCGATAAGATTATCGCTACAAATAAAGCGTTCGAAAAGATATGCGTATGTGGTCTCGCAGGCGGTCCACCGACAATTGATCAATCGAGAAGGACGTTTTCACCGACATTCGGCAGACCGCGTACTTTAGTTGGTTAAAAATCGGTGAGAAAGCAGGTCAGCGATAATATAATTGATCTGGAGTCGGGCTGTCAATCGGACCTAGCAGTCTGCGAGACCGCACATCATTACAATAATAATTTCCTTATCGAGAGGCTTCGTTTGTAACCCAGTCGGATATATCCGACAATTTTATTAACCTCTATCTATATGGATAGTAAAGGACACAGGTATATCCGATATGGTCGAAATAGAGACGATTTTTTTTGTCGGTTTAATCCGACTGAGGCGGTTAAAGGGTTAAGTGCCAGTGATTTTTATACTACGATATTATGTACATAATGTAGTTTGCTTAATATAAAAGTAATATATATATATTTCAACAATAATAGTATAGTAATATTTAAGTTAACACACCATGCCAAAATTACGCGACTGAGCTTCGGCGTGATTACGTGAAATATTTTTTTTTTTCTTTTATTACGCCTACTGTTTTTTATATCGGCAGGGGCCGACGTATTTTCAGCCTGGTAGACACACCAATCAGTAACAATACGGAAACCGCAAAGGCAAATAGTCTAACAACAACTATAGAATGCATACCTATAATATTTACTTCCATTCAATTGGCCCACGCAAATTACTTCCTCGGATACTCTGGCAATCAAATAAGAAACGTAACCGATCATTAATCGCACACAGACAATACGTTCTATAAACTAATTGTACAAAAAATACATTTCTACCTTTACATAACACCTTCCTCGTGTTAGTTTCGTAAATCCAGTGAAGGTACTTTTTTGCCTAACCTATCTTCATATTGTTTTCCAGCCTAGAATGAAATAAAACGGAATTTAATACATTATAGCGAACCAAAACTTATATCGAGTAAGTAAGGAGTACCTGATGTTCTTGAAAATGTTTCCAAAGTGCATAGCGCAACTCCCAATCTTCGAAAAAAAGAGTAGGCTTATTCCAAGTGATGTGATGCCTACCAATTTTGTAAAAATACATCATTGGTGGATTCAGTTGAGGGGCTTCTTTTGCTCGCCGCGATATTATCTGGTTCACGTAGGTGTACAACACCGGGGCTTTATGCACCCAGCAGATTAACGACATCACGGATATGACGACGGCGTGCAACCAGTACCTACAGGGCACTGGAATGTTCTCTCCGTTCAGGGCCAGGTCTTGGATGGCCATCACTATGCACGCGGTTGCGGCGGCCGTCAGCCCGCAAGGCACTTCCAGCACCACACAACACACAATCGCAAAAATAGACTTCACGTTCACAATGTTCGTACAGTGATTTTTGATCGCTCTCAAAAGGTACTCGTTTAATTTTTCTCTGTGATGCCGAATAAACATCTTATCTTTGAGATGGTTGTGGCCTATTTTTAGTTGCACCTGAACAAGAAATACAGCGTGATTTATTTAAATGGGACTCTGTGGAGAAATCGTAAACAAAAGGAGCTACTTACAAGAAAATTTCCTTTAGAGACATTGCCCATTTCTAATGAAAACAATATTGGCAGATGACTGTAGAACAGAATGTATGAAAAAACTTTTAATTAATTTGAACAACTTCTGCTGCTCATTTTGTTTCTCTCATACTTTTTTTGAACCTTACATGAAACGGAGTCGATTTCGTTAACCCAACTTTATTAATTTATATGGAAAGGTCACACTTGACCAAAAAATAAAATATTATGCCAATATTACCTTTTTAAATAACAATCAGGAAAATATCCTTGAAGAAAATTTCCCTGTACCTTAGTTAAATAAATCAGGCTACAGAAACAGTATACGTAGTTATTAAAAATAATAACTTACGAAATATTTACGAGTGGAAATGAGTAGAATTACACAAACCTGCGAAAACTCGTAGTACAGTGTTGGAACTATAAGATATTGTGAGTTATTCTGTCGGTCCAGAAATTTTAACATGAGTCTACAACCCACAAGACTGTACGTAGCGTTCGAAGAACCCACTAAATTAACCAGCACGTGTTCGAAAACCCCTTGCCCGAAACTGTCTTTGTACGTATGTACTTTATAGAACGCTGCAGCATGATCCAACAGTGTTGAAAACTCCAAAACATCTTCCTGATTCATTTTCACCATGGAAAACCAATTTAGCATAGTTGCTATAATCAGCAGACGATGTTGATTTTCAACCCTCTCAAAGATGCGACGTAGACAAACTTCGAAGCCTTTTCTTAAATATCTATAAGCAGTCGTTCTGCCATCATCTTTGGACATGCTATAAGCGAAAAAATCTAGCAGTCGAGTAACAAACGGCAACAGCTTTTGTTTGTCGATCACCCAATTTGTACTTTTGAGTAATTCGTAAAATATCCTCATGTGATGTCTCGCAGACCTAACGTCGGTGAACAGAACGTAGTGAATGTCAGTCAGCATTATGTTGAACAGAGTGGTCTTTCCTCTGTCGAAATAGAGGAGCACTTCTAGAATTTGTACAACGAAACTCTCAAAGTTCCAAAGCGAAACTACTGTAAAGAACTGGAGAGTGATTTTAATAGTCATTTCACTACATTCAGGCAACAACATATTCATAGTTTTTTGAAAAGCTGCTTCTGCCTTAAGGAACTGTCGCCGGCCGCACCAATACCAAGACTTTGCTGTTAGCCTGCTTAATTTGATCCGCATACCAAAGTAGTATACCAGGGTTAAAGCACACAGGATTAGTTGCTCAAAATCTTGGTTCTGCAGATCTGGTCTACGGGAATGTTTCAAAATAAAATGCATTTTTTTTACAGCCGACACCTTACTTTTATAGTAATTGGAATCCAAATTTATTGGCATGTAGATCCTGGTAAGCGACATTATATGCTCCTGGAGATCCACGTCAGATAAGAAACGCTTCTTATTTGATGAAAAAATCATATTTATATTATCTACGTGTGTATTAATAGGTATTTTATTAAATATATGTAATAAGACTCAGTGACATTGACAGTTTAGTTTCCCCATAGATAAAGAAAATAGTAGTTTGTTCACCAAGGGTAGAAATCTGTAGAAAGTGAGATCAATTTCACATGAGATATTTTGGCGCCCAAGCGCAGCGAGGGCGACTATAGTTCGAATGTGAAATTGATCACTTAGGCACCTCGCGCACTAGACGGCCACGACCACGACCAGTGGCCGCAACGATCAGACTAAGGCACCTCGCGCACTAGACGGCCACGACCACGACCAGTGGCCGCAACGATCAGACTAACTAAAGAAACCATGTAAACGTCGCGCACTTAGCCGCAACAATAATCTGATCGTTGCGGCCACTGGTCGTGGTCGTGGCCGTCTAGTGCGCGAGGTGCCTTACTAAAGAAACCATATAAATGTCGCTCACTTATCCGCAACAATAATCTGATCGTTGCGGCCACTGGTCGTGGTCGTGGCCGTCTAGTGCGCGAGGTGCCTTAGTATAACATTACCGTGCTTTTACCCTTAGAGCATATACCTATCTAAGCTTTTACCCGAGGTTAACAACATTCCGATTTTCATTTCGAATGTGAGGAAAGTAATAATACAGGATAATATGCAATCATACCAAAAGATACTCCAACTGATGGTTGTTGGTTGTTGTACATAATGTACGTATTATTCACTTATGTGTGGAGTGGTTGTTGTTATATTATAAGACTAGCAGTGCCCGCGACTCCGTCCGCGTGGAAATCGGAAAACAACACTGTCGTAGTAACTAAATAATGTATAATTATGTTAATTATTAATTACTTTTGTAATTTATTATAATAATAGACAAAAGTGGCCCACCAGGGCACTAACATCTTTTGAACCATTTCTTCAAGTAGAGTTTCAGCTCATCTTGATTGATCGTTAAGATTCATAAAACCTATTATTTCCATACATTTCCTTGCTAAAATGGATTGTAATTGTATAGTGATATTTATTGTAAAATTAATATGTTACACGTTGTTTACATATTTGTAGCTACCGATTGACTGTTTTAATTTCATTTCACTATACATAATTATAGTTATAGATAAAAAATAAACCGTTATCATTTATTCTTAGAGCATATACTATACCTCATTTATTAAATAAATCACGTCGTTGACAGGCTTTTTCTTAGAATAAGTACTAAAGTACTTATTCTAAGGGCTTTTTATAATACTGACAACAATGACCAAAAAAAAAAAACATTGCAAAAAAATTAAATACGAAAAGCTAATTTGAAAACTGAGATTCGAACGCAGAACATGTAGGGCCACCGATCTCTCACTACAGCATTCTGCTACGCTGATTTCTGACAAATTCTTTGAAATTATTTATGATATTCTTAGGAAACATCTGCTCAGTCTTTATTGTAAGTAGCGTGATAATACATATCTCACGTGGCTTATAGTGTAGTAGCTTATCGTGGATAATACCTATCCGACGTATTAAGCTTATACGTCGCAGTATATGGAATATATGGAAATAATGTTCCGCTACTCAGCTCCTGTGAGCAATAGCGTGATGGTATTTATAACAGCCAAAGTGCAACTTTTTATGCAACACATCAGTGAAAGGCGCATCAAAATCCATCAACGGAATTTTACGTGATTATACATCGCAGTATGTGGAAATAATGTTCCACTGCTCGGCTCCTATGAACAATAGCGTGATGGTAGATGTACCAGCAAAATTGTCGCTTTTTACACAACACATCAGCGAAAGTCCCATCAAAATTCATCCACGGGATTTTAAATGATGCCCGGACAGACGGACAGACAGACAGACAGACAGACAGACAGACCGACAGTCAGACAATAATTCCAAAAAAAATTGTTTTGGTTTCTGTATCGAGCTTAGAGCATAGAGAATAGTAACGCCCAATCGAAATTTTGGAAAAATAATTAATGTGCAGACAAAGTACACTTTGAGTTTTATTATTAGTATAGAATAGATTGATTAGCCATTGTAGGCAGGCAAAGGGCCTATAACCACACAACCTTATACTCGTACTCCGACTGAAGAAAATTCAGTTTCGAGTCATTATTATTTTTATTAGCGGTTTTCTTTTATGGTTATTTATTATTCTGATCGAAAAAATGGTTTTATTCTGTTACTCACCTAATTAAATAATTCAATTTACTAACTAGTGATTGAATTAATTCATTGAACTAATTAGGATGTTTACAAAAATAATAAGGTTGTATTGCAGTAGCTCCATTGCCATCCGGTATGAAACGAAAATCTTAACGAAAACTGAGGATTTAAAAAAAACATGAATATATAAAGTCCTTGGTAGGTAGACCGAGTAGAAAGAAAATCTCTGTTCGATTTTCAAATTACTTTTCTGCCCTAGCTTAAGGGGTCCCTAGACGGTCATGCGGCATGTCATGCATTACCATAGTTCATTGATAATTTCATATCATTCACATCAATTAATACATTGAAACGATCATTCATGCATGACAGCACGTAATGCATGTCATGCGGCATGACCGTCTAGGGACCCCCTTAGAGTATTTATCCAACTGCCTCAGGGAAGAAAAGACGCACTTTCTTTCTTTCACTTTTGAGGTAAATAATGACTTTAATGACACACTTTCAGAGCATAAGGGATGAAAAATGTTTTGCTACCGCAAGTTTGCCAAAACCAACTTATTTGAAAGAGTCCGTCATAAATACACTCTAATAAACTGATGAGTCTATGCAAGACAAAACTCAAGTTATTATTCTGAGGTGAAAGAGGTGCTGAGCTCCGATAAAGCAAAGACCGAGCAAAGAGTAAATATTTTTTTTTTATAAATTTCACTTTTTTTAATTTTAGAGCACCGTTGCGTACAAAGTTGAGAATGTAGTGTTTTACCAGCTTCCAAACATTACCATTCCCGAAGGAAAAAATTACTAAAAGGTTGAGGTAGACACACACCAGAACTAACTTTCGACAAATACTTAACCCTGATTCCCGTCCAAGATAATATTTTTTATTTCCATGTAACGTAATTATTATTTTTGATTTTTCAAAAATTCATTATCACACGGAGCTTCTAATTCGTAACCCCAAATATGACCTAAAATGTAAACAAAGTTATAGCTGAGGATAGATAGAGTTTAGCATGTTTTTTATGTGATTTTTTAACAGCTATTTCTCTTAAACTATTGACTTTTGGGAAAAGTGGTAGAACAAAAGTTATTCATTATTATGGGCACCTCATCACCCTTTCGGATTAATACCCCCTTTCCGACTTACCTTGTATTTAGTACCATGTGTATACAGGGTGTAAACGAATTCGTACAATGCATTCAAACCGCGAGATCTACTGCTGACACAATAAATTGTGTAAGGGTTAAAACCCTATAGGAGATTCAGACAAAATTAAAAAAAAAATGACTCTTTCTTTTCTATATCTGAGTCATTTTAGATTAGATTTTTATTGAGTCCTTACAAGGTGGTTTAGAAACGATAGCAAGAATATAAAAACAAAAAATATTCAAACTAAATCCCGTGCGTGGTCAATCTACACCAGTAGTAGATCATGTAGTTTTAAGGAATTACATGAATTCGTTTACACCCTGTGTGCTTGACAACTTAATTGACAATCTCTACGTATTGTTACATTCTCCAAATGATTCATTATTACGCTTAGAGCATATACCTATTGTTACGCTAAGAGCACCGCGGTCGACAGTTTTCAATGACCGCTTTGCTCTATGCTCATTACGTCAACTGGAGCCTTTCCCCAATTGTTTTTTGACGAAAAAGTAGGTAATGTTATACATTTTCGCTGTCGGTAAAATTCTGCGAATATGTTTATGTGCTAGGTAAATAAAGAAATCATTAAAAGGAAAACAAATACATGGTTTTATTTTTATTTAGAATGAACACATAATGCTCTTAGTCTATCAGTCTTCGCGATCCTTAGAAGGAAAACCTCGCACAAAAATATAATAATATGAATTCTAGATAAACGTCCGAAATAAGAGGTTTTCGCTCCAAGACGATATATTAAATACAGTAATTCAATGAAATAAATTATACATTAAAAGAACGAGTCATTGGTGGGATTACTTGGAGCTAAAAGCTTAGTTGAATCTGACTCTATTGCTTGGGGGCTTGGGAGCTGTCCGCCGAGACTTGTTGTTGAACGTTGTAGGAAGGTTGAGAGTACGTCTGGGCCATGTAGGGGCCGGGCCCGACTTGTTCCTGAAGTTTCTCGGCCTCTTCAGGGGCGACAGGACACATGCAGGGCACTAGCTGGACATGTTGGAGAGACACAGGGGTAAGGCTGGCCCCTGCAGGAACGCTGATCGGTATGGGCGCGAGGTTCTGCTGTAACATTTCTTGCTGCTGGTATTGAGGTTGCTGGTATTGAGGTGGTTGTAATTGGTACACCTTGCGGGACTCGTACGGGGTGTACGTGTACTGGTACCGGTAGCCTGGCGACATGTTTGGCGGCATCGGCTGCACCCACGTCTTCTGGGCCGACGACTGGCTACTGCAAAAAAATAATGATGTTTGTTATTTTGCTGAAATTCATAATCAGCCCGTTACTGTCCCACTGTTGGGCATGGGCCTCTTCTCAGAATGAGAAAAGTTGAGGCCGGAGTCTACCACACTGGCCTGCGGTGCGAGCACGGATCTTTTATCGAGTCGATTCGAGAAATTTATCTATTCTAAACGTCAAGTTTGACATAAGATATAGATATAACGACAACTGCTGTCATTATGCAGGGTGGTAATTTGAAATGGGTCATGAAGGGCAGCTACCTTAACCATTGTAGCTACAGGAAAACGTTCTTAGAAGACTACCCCTAACTTTTGGGATAATTTCAATCCACATTCACAGATTTAAAAAAAAGTACAGTCAGCGAGAAAAGGGGCTGTTTTCACAAAACTTTTTTATGATGCCAATCGATCCCATTTCCAATAAGGATCAAAAGACTCTTGCGGACTAACTGAGGTTTGAGTACTAGAAACGTCAGAAATAACAAAAAACTATTTGAGATGGGTTAGTTATAAGGGCAGCTACCTTAATCGTTGTCGCTACAATAAAATGTTGATAGGAGACTGGCCATAATTTTTGAACAGTTGTGACTACAGGACAATGTTCTTAAGAAACTGTCCATAATTTTTGAAAATATTTCGAACTGCATCCACAGATTTTGAAAATAAAAAAAGTTTTTTTTTCTGCGTTTTAACGAAATGTTGTTTTTCGTGATTTCTGATGTTTCTTAAGAATATTTTCCTGTAGCCACAACGATTAAGGTAGCTGCCCTTGTTACTACCCCATCTCAAATAAGTTTTTTGCAATTTCTGACTTTTCTAGTACTCCAACCTCAGTTGGTCCAGAAGACTTTTTTGATCCTTATGGGAAATGGGATCGATTGGCATCATAAAAAAGATTTGTGAAAACAGCCCTTTTTCTCGCTGACTGTACTTTTTTTTCAAAATCTGTGAATGCCGATTGTAATTATCCCAAAAGTTAGGAGTAGTCTTCTAAGCACGTTTTCCTGTAGTTACAATGGTTAAGGTAGTTGTCCTTCATGCCCCATCTCAAATTACCACCCTGTATATCTTATGTCTATATCTTATGTCAAATTTGACGTTTAGAATAGATAAATTTCTCGAATCGACTCGATAAAAGATCCGTGCTCGCACTGCTGATACGGGTTGGCCGACTACACAGACTATTAAAAGTTTCATGGAACCCTCTCAGATGTGCAGTTTTCTTACGATGTTTTCCTACACCGTTAACGCAAGCGATAGTAAAATTATGATTCGCACATGAATTCGAAAAGTCAGAGGTGCGGGCCGGGATCGATCTCGAACCCTCTTTCATGGAAGGTAAGCGTTCAACCGCTAGACTATTACAGTTTTTGTTGAAATTAATACATGAATATCATTACTAACCTTTCATAGTAAAACCAAAAAATAAATGTTAATAGTACAAGAAAAATCTAAGAAAACCGGCTAAGTGCGAGTGGGACTCGCGCACGAAGGGTTCCGTACCATTATCTATAAAAACGGCAAAAAAATCATGTCTGTTGTATGGGAGCCCCACTTAAATATTTGGTTTATTTTAATTTAATTATTTATTTTTAAAGTGAATATATAACTAAATATTCTGTGAATATTTCAAGCGTCTACCTGTTGCCGTTATCAATATCGAGCAAAAACGAGCAAAACAATCACGTTTGTTGTATGGGAGCCCCCTTAAATATTTATTTTATTCAGTTTTTTTAGTATTTTTTGTTATAGCGGCAACAGATATAGTTACATCATCTGTGAAAATTTCAACTGTCTAACTATCACGGTTCATGAGATACAGCCTGCTGACAGACGGACAGCGGAGTCTTAGTAATAGAGTCCCGTTTTACCCTTTGTGTACCTACGGAACCCTAAAAAAGGCGAATTTTAAAAAAAACAGTAAAGAATTTAGATGATAATAGTGATAGTTATAGTGTAATGGACCATCATATTTTTGACTGCAACCATGATAATTATGTCTTAGGAACATCAAGTAAGGAGCAATGTTTGCTACAGGTAAATCATTACCTAATCATACTGCGACACTACCGCGACAAAGAAACTAATGTGCGCACATGTATGTTAGTTGCTGAACATTTATCTAGAAGTACAACAGCTACTCACTCTATATAAACTAGAAGATCTGTCAAAACGGAGCCAAGCAAATCAGAAAAAATGCATCAAATCAGAATTCCAAACCAATTGTCAATCAACGAAAAACACTTACAACATATGAAATAAAAACCGTTACAAAGTGAAAATTAACCACACCTTCAATAAAAAAAATCCAGGTATGTCTGGCACGTGAAATTTCACATTTATATTTAACGTAGGTACACGAAATTTGTCTTTTTTATCTGTGCCATTATGTAAAATATGTGACGATAACTGCCAAGTTGCTTTTGACATGGAAGCAACTTCCAGCATCAGCTACAGCTAAAGTCCATTTTTTTAATCCCGGAGACTAACTTGACAGGTACATAACCGCACATATCAAACTTGCCAATTTTAGGAACATTTTTTTCAAATTTGACGTTTCGTGCTTGTCAATTCAGTCTCCGGGATTAAAAAACAGACTGTAATTGTTTCACCCCAGTAACCGAATAACGACTACATAAGCGCTTATTATACTTGGCTGAATTTAGTCGTCTTAATTCAGTCGATACTGAATTTAGTCAAGTATAATCGCAATTAGCAAGCTAATTTTGTTTCTGAATTTAGGATGCTAGCTTGCTAATTGCGATTATACTTGACTAAATTCAGTATCGACTGAATTGCAACAACTGAGTTGCAAGAAAGATACCATTAGGTGATCATTAACTAATCCGTCATTAAGAATAATGTTTCCATTAAATTAATGGCTATTGCATGAACACTAATTAGGTCGTAGTTCGTTCTTCATTTACTAATTATCATATATTGAAATCATGGGGAGTTTGACACATCAAAAATTAATTTTAATGGATAGTTAATCATTCCATTAAATCTAGCTTCTTGCAATGGACAGAAGAGGTTAATGGAGCATTAACATTCTAATGAGAGCATTAAAATTTAATGGACCTTTCTTGCAACTGAATGTTAGACGACTAAATTCAGCCAAGTGTAATAAGCGCTTTATTTACGAACTGTGTACGTGTAGCATTTGCTTTGATTATGTTGGAGGTCAAATACGATAACATGGCACGCCACTCCAACATCTGTCTTCAATGTGTGTGTGCATAGGTATGCCAACGAGTCACCATGTTTGTGTTTGATATTTAGTAGATTTATTGCTCGACTAGTGCACAATTAACGTGAATGAATGACAAGTTGTAAATATTCTATCTCACACATTTTTACTTGCAGTTTCAATGGAGGAGCGTGCCATATTATCGTAGTTGATCTCTACACATGGTCCCCCTTATTACAAAAGGTGGTTTAAACCGAGACTAAGATAAACCCAGATTTAAAATATACCCATCACTTTCTTACATAATACAACAAAAAGAGACGGGGCTACCCTAAAACTGGGGTTTTTCTTAGACCATTGTTTGTAATAAGGATTTGGGAGATGCTTATATGCAGTACCTACCTAAGGGTTAGTTGATTGATTTTTTGATGCTGGACACGTAAAACGGCTGTCCCATTTCAAAACCTAGTAAGGGACACTTTTTACAAAAATCGTTTTATTGCATAATCTTGCCAACCTAGAAAGTCTCTACCAAATACAAAAAAAGCAGCGTTGAAAACTCACATAATAAGAAGATATATTTAAGCATCGATACCTAGTAAGTGCCATTCACTGCCTCTGATCATTTTACTTTAACCACTTGGTTTTACCTATACCTTAGTTCCAGAATTCAGATAATTTATGTAAACAAAGAAATGTCATTGTCAAAGTGACAGGTTAGTGGTACAAAACATTTTATCATTAAATGTTTACTAAGTAATCATTTAAAGTCAAGTTAATTTTAAGAACAATGCAAACAAAATACCGTAGCCAAACAATGTCTTGTGTAGTGTGTCGGAGACGCGCCATATAATCACTTTAATCAGTCCTTATACGCATTCATCACCATAAGTTTTTCTGTGGCACTCATAGATGTTCGAGGCCGCTTTTTAACAGGCGACAAAAAGTCGGGGGCGGCTGCCTTCGACGGCCCCGGCTGAGGCTCCATTTGTCAAATAACAAATAAAACTTAACAAACGAACTCAACAAAACAAGGAAATATAACAAACACCAACGAGATGAAAAACTTAACACGATGATACTATAGCACAATAAAAACACGCAGCGAAAACGGGAAAAGAAAACGAATGTATTGTTAAGTCGCTAAGACAAACAATAAACAACTTTGACATTTTGTTAAACGAAATTTGAAAATGTTTTGTACTCCTACAGTGTTACCAGTATCGTAAAATACTTTATACCAGAAAATCTCCTTTTTTTAATAACTTTGTTGAAAACTGAAAATTTATAAAAGTAATTACGGTATGATATTCTTTAAATTATTATTTCTAAAATCAGTACATAAAAGAGAATCTAACCCTTTTTCCGGCATTTTCAGTGAATTACCATTAATAAAATATTTTTTTGATCTGTTATCCCCTTTGTTTACATAAATTATCTGAGATAGGAATTTAGGGTATAACATAAATACTTTTCAAAGGCTGACCGATTTAACGTTTATGCGCTCTCCTGTAAATTTCGTTTGAAGCCCTTACTAGGTTTTGAAATGGGACAGCCGAAAAGATATTTTAGGTATTCACTTAATAAAACATATTAAAATAACCTCGTCCTTTTGGGAGAGCAAAGAATAACACAACAAGCGTGAGAGGGGTATGTTTAAACAGAATAAGTCTATAAGTGGATGATAATGTAGAAGACGTTAAAAATTTCAGGTGGTGCGACAGGTGTTAAGAAAGGTGGCTTTCTGTAGCATGTGTAGTGTATGTATAGGCATGTGTAGGGTGCTAGGTTTTGTTTGTAGAGACTACGGGATAATTCCTGTAGATGAGAAAATTATAGGGACGATGAGGACTGTTTGTGCTCTCCTTTGGGTTTTTACTTTTATAGCAGTCTTGATATTTACTGAGCTTTTCTTAGAGTTTAGAAAACAAAATTGCTATATGATATTATTATAACTTTCATAGCATTACATCGACATAAGTGATATTCACACTTACTGCTATTACAGCATGGCCCTGGTCGTTGGACAGTCCTTAGCACAAAATATTCCGTAGGCTAATTCAGGTTTTTTTCGAGGCAGAAAATTTTCTTGTACAGGTTTCTTTAATCGTTACGAAAACTGTCTAAAAAATACCTGAGTTGGCCAACTGTAGTGCTTTTTTGATACATATGCAAAGTGTTAAAACAATAGGCTCGCCCCCTATTAGATGGGACTTAAACATAACGGCGAAATGTGGGTGTATTATACACCTCTGGCAACCCTTCGGGGAATATAGGCGTGATGTTATGTTATTAAAACACTCACTCTAGTATTTACCGAAAAATAAATGATTTGCACTTAATCACTTTGGAGCAAACTGTAATTGGTATGTCTACACTAGTGCGCTTTCAAGTTCAACTTGAGCTTTCAACTTTCAATTCCTCTTGCTTCATGCGCATGCAATATTGATTGTCTTATGACGCATGCAGCTTATCGTCTACACCGGTGCCCCTCGGTCAGTCGTCAGTCGACTTAATACTAGTTCGACAAAAGCGCATGCCCCTAGCGCACGCTAATCCGTCTATTGTATGTCGACTGACAACTGACCGAGGCGCACCGGTGTAGACGATAAGCTGCATTCGTCTTATGGCAATCAATATTGCATGCGCTTGACGCAAGAGGAATTGAAAGTTGAAAGCGCAAGATGAACATGAAAGCGCACTGGTGTAGACATACGAATAGGTTCAGGTATGGTGACAGTACTTCCCTAAACGAGTTCTTTCACAAAGAGTTCTACTACTACTGTTCAGCAATTATGGGATGACATTATGAAGATTAAATAAATTTAAATAATGATATTGATATAAGTAATCATCCAAAATTTAAGTGCTGGGCACTTGTCGGTGTAACAATTTCCATCTTTTCCTATCCAAAGTACACAGACCAACTGAAGGAAAAGACGGAAATGATGAATATTATTTATTTTTGACTAGAAAATTAACCGGGCAGGAATCTGGCTAAGACGTGAAAATAATGAAATGGATAGGTTAGACATACTTTTTTAGGTATAGTGGAACAACGACGAAATCGGCCCTAAGTAGGTATATTAATTCTGTCAAAATATCTCACCGTAGTACTTAAGCTTAGTCGACGTTGATAAATTCGGACCGTTTTAAAAACAACCAGGCCGAAATTAAAAACACATTCGCACAGAAATAAAATATTTCGCTCATGCTGGAATAATTATTTCTAACCATATTTGAATTAAAATTAAATATTCAAAAACTTACTTCGAATCAGAGCCCCATTTGAGGAAGAACGCTTCAGAAGACGCAATCAACGCCAAACTCAGGACCAGCATCGTAATCTACAAGCAAATGAAACCCACTTCAGACTTTTCTTCAACAATAAAATTAATATAAACTACGGAATTCTTAATAGCTATTTCATTATTAACAAATAAGACAAAAATAAGAAGTTATCGTTACGGTTACATCAACTATCACGTAACAGTAATCAAAACTGTTAAACAAAAAAAAAAAACAGCGCCCTCCATATAAGTTAAGGGGAAAATGAAAGTATAACTCGTTATTACAATGATAGGTATAGGTACTCTGTTACAATTCTTTACTTTCTCATAAAAAGGTAGTGATGCAATATTTCAGACCAATCGAAAAATATCTTGGACAGCGTAAGCGAATCTTACAGACAGTAAGTTTGCTGGAGGGAGTGGAGATATAGCCATAATTGAGGAGTGCTCACAGTAGTAGTATTTTAATCTATGAACTGAGCTACACCTACATCGAGTCACAGATGTTAATTTATCAAACACAGCAAATAAAAATCAACCCAAAAAAGGGACATGCTGAACATTTTTGCGCAAAGCAAAATTTCGCAAAGCAAACAGACATAAAAATCAAACGTAACGCTAGCCCAAAGAAAATTTTAAATCAAACAAACAACAATACCTTTTTCAGACACCATTTTGTATAAATCACAATTTCATTCCACTCAACTCAAAGTTGAAACTAATTAGAGGTATCTACATCTACTAACATTTAAGATTAATGATCGTATGTTATAAAATCCTAACTACTCAATTATGAATTTGTTAATTACAGTTTTTAAAATAAACAAGGATGTTGTTTGTAAGGCTGCGCATGCACGCCTCCCATTTACAATTGGATTTCGAAAAGAGATAGAGATCGTTTCATTGTTGAGAAGTAATTAGAAAATATATTTGACCTTTAATTTTTGTCAGGATTAAAAATATAATTTATTTTTAAGGAATATTTTGTTAGGCAGCGCAGCAATCACTGCTTTCCCGTGTTTCGCCAGATATGAACATTATAAAGTGATTTGTGCCGGTCCGTGGATAATCGTTAAATGGTGCGTGCGAGTCCCAAACTCATAAATGTTTAATTTATTTTCGAGGCTTCGCCTATGAGTGCATGTTGGTCATCAATTCTTCATTTTTGTTTACTACAGCCATATTTTATTCTTTCACTTGATTAATACATGAAATAAAAATAAGGATCTAACTATTAACTGTCTCAAAACTAACATAAAGTAATTTCTATTAATAATTATTTTAAATGAAATCTGTACAATGTTTTACTTTTTTACTTTAAACTTTACGCTATTTTAAAAAGAAATGTAATTGTTAAAGCAGGATCCGTTGGTGAAAATAAAACAATCAATAACATAAATCTTAACAAACAATAAACACTGGTCGATAAAGGACGGCACAATCACAATAATTCAATATATCGACAGGTGTCACAACAGAGATGTTAACAAAACGTCGAGGTGAGATTACCGGGCAACCGAATGACTTGCACTCTCTGCTCTCATCAGCTATCCATTCAGGCTTGTTATTGCCCCCATATAAATTGAAATTTTACCCAACAATAGACAATCATTAAGCTCGAATAATGTAAACACGAAAAAGTGATAAATCTATTCTATGATTGGTCTTTCCTTTTTTTAACCACAGTTAACAATTTTGTTTTAGAATAATATTTGTTTTTAATCTTTATCCACGAAGAAATATAAACTTTAGAAATTCAAATCACTAGCCAATAATGAAATAAAATAATTACTACAATAATTGGTTAACTTTATAACGGCATTAAAAATAAATCGCAAGTGGATAAAAGGAATAATCCGACTCACCACTCTGACTGCATCCGGATACATTGCACTTGATGAGACGTGCTAACTGGACGAGAGAAGTAGCCCAACGTTCACCCCCTCCGAGATTGGACTCAAAACTGCTGGTCAAGTCGAACGAAGAATTAAGGAGCCTTTACACAAAAAATATTCGTTATTTTGGGAACGAAGATGCGTGCACCCACTCCGGCCGCGGAATGGCCGATCCCTGGGGACCAGTCGTTTTTTATACACGGTTTCAGAAACATTCCGTCCTTAAAAGCCGGTCTCCGACCTCAACATGAGGTATAATAATAATCTTATTAACTTATCTACACTTCTATCTTTACTTAGAACGTACCGTTATATTAGCCTGATTTTAAAAAGGGGTTTCTTAGATACTGGCCACTTAAGATAATTTCACACTTTTTTTGGAGGGCGGCTTAAGTGTTTTAATAACATGGAGTTTTTTAAGGCGAAGTGTATCTAACGCTTCGGCCGTACTTGCTTGGTACTTGGTAATAAATTATCTTACAAGCGTGTAGATTAGTGTACAAAAGGGGAGAGGTCAGGTTAATAATATTTTATCAAGCATATTGGTTCTCGGTTAACAATCCTTAAAAATCCTTTGTTTTATATTACTTAATGCTAAATTCATTTAGATTAACATTGAGCGACCAAAAATGACAGACTTATTTATATTATAAGTCTGTCATTTTCGCATTTTCGGCAAGCTTATTTTATAATAAGTCTGTCATTTTCGCATTTTCGGCAAGCTTATTTTATAATAAGCCTGCCAAACAATTGACGTTTTATTGAAGAAAGTGGTAAGTGTTTTAAGCCCAGCGAAGACGAGGGACAGTCCTCGGCGTACTTTTTTGTTCCTGAAAATAAAAAACTTATAGAGCTGCATCGCATAACGCACACGACGAACTAAAAGTACCGCGTAGGTACATTGTGTTTTATTTTCACGGAAAAAAGTTCTCCGAGGACTTGCATCGTCTGCGCTGAGCTTTATAATTATGTCCGTCAGCGTCCGGCGGATTTTGCACGGAAATTCGACAAAAATTGCGCATGAGTGGCGAAATAACTTTTAGTACGGATTAATTTACTCTTAACATAATACCAGCTTTGCAGTAATTAAAAACTTTTTTTAAATTATTCTTTAGTTCTTGTATACTTATGTAGATTAAACGACACGTTTAATCTACATAAGTATACATTTATGACGACACGTTTGGCGCAGTGGCTAAGCGATTGGCTTCTGCGCTACGGGTCGTGGGTTCGATTCCCACACGGAACAAAAATTTGTATGATCTACAGATGGTTGTTTCGGGTCTGGGCGTTTGTTTGTGAGATTTGTGTCTGTAAACGCACCCACGATACAAGAGAAATCTTAGTGTGGGGTAACGTTTTTTTTAAAAAAAAAAAAAAAAAAAAACGCTGTGGAATTTTGCAAGATAAATATAAAAATCCATAAAAAAAAATTTTTCTTGTGTGGTCATATCTAAACCACCTGATAAGATTTAAATAAAAATAGAATAATATTTGTTCTCGCCTTCTGTTGTATCACATTTCGATGCACGATTCACGCATAAATGAATGCAAGCACGGCGACACAGCTGGCGGGCACGACAAGCGCGATATCGCTCCCCCTCCCCGGGGTGAGTTAACTAGGAGCGCTAAACTAACTCACGTTAAGATGTTTTTTTATTAATGAATAGAATCCCTAGAGGGAACTTTCCAAACACGCTCCGTCATAAGGCGGCTTCATTGAAAATCAAAAACATATATTTCACCCTTTAAGTTAGGTATACACAAAACAAGGAGTTTAATACACAAAGATGCTTATTATTCTCCCTATAGGCATTCCGCCATTCCGCCATAAAGAACCGGCGGTAGGTATCTTTAATGTCGGCGGATAATTGTGAATTTCAATACAAAATCCGTCGTACGGCGGAAATACGAAGTCTACGGTGTAATACCGCTCCGGCGCAGAACGTTTAGACACTTCGTTAAATAAATTGATGCAGAATGATCTCGCAGCTGAAACTGCTCTAATTAATACGAGTTCCGGAGAATCGCATTGCCGCAGTAAGAATCGGTCTTTGACCTCCTCGCGCGAATATTTTCGACCGAAGACGAAAGTTCGGTCACAGGACAACAGTTTGTACCTACCAATGGCCGGCGCCCACGGTCTGCTGCATACGTAATGGCAAGGAAGGAAGCGGCTGACACTCGTGTCGAATCGCCGAGACGTGTTCATTATCAACTCAACTCTAACAGTCTGTGAAGCACCCCTCTTCTGCCGGATCCCCGTGACTTGCTTTGCTACACCGAGCGTGAAATCGTAAATGGGTGAAGTAAACAAAGTGACACTATGACTGTCGAAAAAACAATTAAGACAAGTAGGATTGCACTACGCGCCAAACCAACATTTTACAAAGATCATGTTAGAATCTTTATTTGATACTAGCTTTTGCTCGCGGCTTCGCTCCCGTTAATTTACGGATCCCTAATTTTTTGATCCCAAAATATATCCTATAGCACTCAGGGATAACGTAGCTTCCTATTGGTGAAAGAATTTTTTAATCGGATGAGTAATTTCGGAGATTACCTCCTACATACAAACAAACAAACAAATTCTACCTCTTTATAATACCTATTAGTATAGATAACAATAGAAGACCCATTTTAGCAAGGGAATGTATCTGTTACCGGTAATCTGTATAATCCGGTATTCCATACCATGCCTAGGCAATGTATAGAATACCTAAAACGTTTAGGTAATGTATGAAATATTATTTATTTTATACTTTGCCTAGGTATTCTATACAGTACCGAATGCGCAGCCGGTAATGTGTGAAAAAGATGAGAGCGGAAAAGGGGAAGACGTGCTAGCAGGCAGTAAACTCCACTCGACGCACAATAAAAACAAATGAAAAACATAAGATGTTTGTAAGGTTGTTTGAGTTTCCAAAGCAGAGTCGACGGAGCCCCGCAATGGCTCCTATTTCTGTCTGCAGAGTTTAAGTAACCTAACACGAAGGGGATGATGGGGGCTTCGTTCGCTCGCTTTGTTCGCTCACTCTAGCCCCCGTCATCTCCTTCGAACCTAACCTATCCGTGTCGGGGTACCCCAAATTAACTGACTAATTGAAATAAGGCAGTTGGGAGATGAGTTACAGTGTTTGGCCCAAAATCTAACCTACCTTTCAACTAACATACTTATCAAACAACTTATTACCGCCGTTTGTACTTACATAACATTGATAAAATATATAGACCAAATCTATTTACTTTATAGATTTCCGGTGGACCAGCAGGTGTTCTATACAATCCCTAGAAAATGTATACATTACCTAGGCAAATTAAGTAATGGACAATAATATTCATAATATTTCATACATTGCCTGGAGGCCCCAGGCATTCTATACATTGCCTAGGTATTGTATAGAATACCTACCTGAATTATACAGATTGCCGATAACATAATTATCCATAGAAATACCTAAGCAACATGTTTTCTTCCAGCAGAAATTCAACACAGTATTATGGTTTTTTGAACTTTAACGGTCAATCAAGACTAGCTGAAACACTACTTACAGGAAGGGTTCAAAATACATTCGTGCCTTGGTCTTCCACTTTGGTCTATTGGTATAATAAATGCGAGTAGGTATAATATGCCGACTGCATGCGTCCAACACGTAGGTACCGATAAGTATTGAGAAAGATTTAACTCCTGCATACCAGCTTGATTAGTAGAGTTATTACTGCTCTGGTTGTTAAAAAAAAATACCGACCGATTTGAGAACCTTCTCCTTTTTTTGAAGTCGGTTAATAATCAAAACCTGTCGGCTTTACGAATGACTGGATTATTTATGAATTGGCTAATAAGAGGCTAAGTCAGACCGTAGGCAGCGCGGTGAAGGCAACCAGTCCCAATAAGGGTTGATGACAGGCAGGCGGCAAGTCGTCAAACTTAGCTAAAACTTTTAACAGTGTGACTAGTATAATTTAGTCTTGTAAGACTAGGCTATAATCGAAGACGCTACGCAGTGGTAGCACCTGTGGGAAGTGGAGAAGGGTTGTTGCACCATAAAGGGCTGATGCGACGTGGGTAAAGTGCGAGTTCGAAGGGAAACAACTTGGATTGAGTTGTGAGAGTTGGAATATAGGGATGATTTCTGGGAGAGGAAGGGAATTAAAAATTGAACATACCTAGCATGTTTGAAAAAGACAAGTTGATCTAAGTTAGGAACCTCTTAAAAGCAAAGCAAAAAGAGCAGTACCCCAAGTGTGAGTTTTTTACGTTACTACTGTAGTTGCGTCACGTCTAAAATGTTTGTAACTTTAAGCAGGGCCTCTAGCGGCGAATAGCGTGTCTAAAAATTTGTTGGACACTAATGTACGATTTCCACCAAACGGGCCGCGCCGGAGCTCATTTCACACTGTGCTACAGGAAATTCAGGCTTCATGCAATAGTTAAGTTTCATGTTTGCGTGGAATTTACACTGCTTGGAACTCGGTTTGATCCGCGCGTATGCCGCGGCAGCCGGTCGGCTCCTCGCGTATAATACGGCCGACGTATCTTGGCGAGTCTGAAGTTAGTTGTTTGGCTGCGCAATGAATCTTTTAGAAACGAAATTGTCTACTGCGCAGCTAATCAGCTAACTTCAGACTCGCCAAGATACGTCGGCCGTATTGTACGTGGACGGCGGCGCTCGGCTGTCGTCGCGTCCGGTCGGTTCCGCTCGGCCACACCGCAGGTAGCTTAGACAAAGTAGTTACCATACTTGATCTAGAAACTGACTGCGATAGCGGATATACGAGCACGCACGCGCATGCGCCAGGGTTCCAGCACTTCCAGCAGATTGTAGCCGTCGGGCGGACGCGGTCGGCTACGGGCGCGTGCTCGAGCATCCGCTGCGACGCGCTGCGCTGCGCTCCTGCGTGGCCCGATTGGTGGAAAACGTACATTATGGTAAACTATTCGTTACGGAAACGTGTAGTACCCAACTCACACTTGTGGTACAGTTGTCAGAGCTAAGGCGCAGAACAATGTATACCTAACTCACCGATTGCCACAGAGCCTAGAAAAATCTCTAATGGATAACAAAAGCCAGCGAAAAGAGAACATGAATTTTTTACACATCAATTAAGTGTAAAAAATTATGCAGTCACAATTTTGCCGGAAGATGACTTGGAAGGTGCGTTTGGAGATAAGAATGAATATTACAAACGAAGAGAATGTATTGTCGGTTTGCTAAAAGAGTAGCCTAAATGTGGATTTGGTAAAGCGCTTATTACACTTGGCTGAATTCAGTCTTCTAAATTCAGAAGCAACTTTACATTCTGACTGGCTAGTTAGGATCCTAACCGTCCTAACTCTTATTACACTTTCCTAAATCCTAATTAGGATTCCTAAATTCAGCCAAGTGTAATAAAGGCCTTATTAGACCACCCAATTTTGAGGGACCCTAACCCTAACTAAGAGTGGTGTAATAAGACTTAGGGAGTTAGTGTCCCGATTAAGGGCGATCGGGTCATCCCGATCTGCCTAGCTCTCTAAGCGCCCTGCAGATTGGGTAATGTACCTAATAATAACGTTTAGGGTGGTTAGGGAGCTCAGTTGCCGCGCGACTAGTGCGTAGAGTGGTCGTAAGTGAGTACCGCGAAGCGGCTGTTCGTTCCGATACTCTGAGATAATTCCTTAAATCTCCCGGTTCAAGCACGCTTAGTATTTGCATATTTGAAAGCTTTTCACGTAACCGCAAATACTCTTTCACCCAGATCTTTCTCTTCTTTCTTTTTTTAATATTTGTTATTGCGAGCACGGTTGTCACTGCTACAGCAACTTTTTGAAGTTTCGAGACTGACGACGGCATAATGTAAAATGCGACAATACGTTTATCTCTCTAGACATTCGCGTATAAACTGAGTTAGGGCCCAATTCGCAGAGAAGTGTAATAAGCGCCGCACTAACTAGGGTACACGCCCACCCTGGATGCAGGGCCCTTCATATCGGGTTGTGTAATAAGCGTTTAAGCGCTTAAAGGAAATTAATATGAAAGAAAAAAACGGATGATGGTTTTAAGTATAAAGAATGGAAAATTTACGGCTGGTATTAGTATACCAGCTGGTCCCGTAAATTTTCCATTCCATAATAATTTACTGGAGTAAAGTATGGGAATTAATAGGACAAACATGATGAATGCAAGTTAGTGCTGACTATATTTTGTTGTTTTATGATTGTTGTATGAAGAAGCGGTCCCAGATAAATGCTACCATTTCACACAGTACGCGTGTTCCAATCTTTTTAAAATAATTCGTTGCTGTTTGCACTTGTACAGTTAATCCAGCACGAAGTACTTTTTTTTACTTTTTGACTGCTGTAGATGATCCTAGGGGACCGCTTCTACGTAACCGGGCAGTTATTGGCGAGACCTGAAGGGTCTCCAGCCAATGGGGGGGTGGGAGGAAATAAAATACTTAACCTAAGCTAACTACTTGTACTACACTAACATCATGACTACTTGCAACAACAGCACTATGGGCGACCCCTAGTGGAACTCGGACCTCGGCTTAGGGCGTTGCTGGCGGGGACTTAGCTTGATGAGGGCTGAATTATCGATGTGACTACGGAGTCTGAAGAGACGACCGGCTCTACGACGGGAGAGCTCAGTGGATTGTGACGGGCGGCGGTGGGACGTCGCGACGGGCCTCGTCGGCGAGGAGCACGACGTACGTTCGGTCGACCACTGGTATACTAGTTCAGTATGACTGACGAGTGACCGACGAGTTTATTGTGACTGCAGGGGTAGCATAAAGGGTTCCCAAGTAGGAAAAAAGTTGTATAATATTAGAATTATACAACTAACAGACATGTAAAGGCTTTATAACAGTTTTGCAGCAACTAAACAGTTGTAAAGTAGTATTCACTTCGACGCATTAGTTATATACAATTTAAGTCATGTTAATGTGTCTGGTAAACGTCATCTCAATGATTTTATGTGACGGTTTTATAACGTTAAGTCGAGTAAACGTTTCAGTCAGAAAATAGTGATGAGTCGCCATGTTTTGTAAATTTAGAACCTTTTATTCAACACTTAAATAACAAACTGTGATGTAGTGATTTTATAGTTAACTATTATGAAACCGTCATACTAGGTCGTATACTTTCACCTTTAAGTAACTTTTAGGTTGAAACGTTATTCTAATATAACTTATGTAAGTCAATTGATTATTTAAACAACAATTAGCAACTTTTATATAACTCAGTCGCCATTTTATATTAAGTATAATATTAATATGGATTTCAAAAAGTGAAAAAAAAATTAAACGAAGTGGTGGTTTTAGAAGAAAAGTAAATAAAAATCATCAATTTTTATTGTTAAATACAGCAACAATACGTACATTTAATCTGGAAGAAACTGTGCCTAGCCAAGAAGAAAGTGGTAAAAATTAAAGTGGTTCCTTACATTTTTATCTTGGCACCGCTGATAAAACTAACTTTCCCCTTTCTAAAGTTTGGCGTATAAATATATCACCATGATATCCCTGTAAAAATACAGCAGTTTTCCCATGACTATACACAAAGGTTTTTCTATTTTCCAACAGAACCCTAATTGCAACCGTCATGGCGGATGCCATAAGTCGTATAAAAAACCTGTATAAGACCAACAGTTATATACATGTCTAAATGCAGTCGCTCAATGTCTATTGGCAATATGGCGGAAACTATTGATGACAATTAATGTATTTTATTTTTATAAACAATATTGAAATACCAATATTATGAAGGCCCATTAAAATATTAACAAAGATAACCATACATATCATCGAAAAATTTTAATTCCCAAGTATAAGTCACAGCTGTTCATCTTCCACCACAAGAAGCTTTCTTTACAATAAATTAATAATGGTTATTAAAACGTTTGACTTATTTTTTACAAGTTTTATCACAACATTATAAATTGTCACAAAAGTTGTCTTATAACCACTGACCGACCACCAGCATAAAAATGTCTATACGATGATATAGTTATGTAAGAGTATTATTAGAAACTATTACAAAACTTACCAGTTACACTTACAACGTCTACGTGATTTTTACTCAACGTTATTGTCGCTGACGCGACTGCAAAACGACCCTTACACGATTTAAATGTTATATAATCAGCGCCCAAACCCGCGTTATATTTACGTCTAAAAAACTATTATAAAACTATTTCAGAAGGCTGAAAGTTAAATAAAAAACGTTATTGTACCATTTATATGACATTATTTTCCTACTTGGGTTAGTTTTACCTGATTTAATGGAGCATTTACACGAGGCCAATTGACGAACCATTCCACTAATTCAATGGATTGTCCATAATATAAATTGCCAGAAGACACTCCATTGTAATGGATTGTCTCTATTTAAACGCGAATAATAGCTTGCTTTGTGGAATGGCTCGTCGTTTGGCCTCGTGTAATTGGTCTCTTAGTTCTTATCGCTTCTTGTTAATAATGTAGGGCATCAGACACAACTGAAGACTAGGTCTTTGATCAGTTTGTCCTGCTTGTCATGACTTATGGAGTAGAGACGTGGATACTCACGTACAACTGTTCCACCAACGGCTACAGAAAGGGCTACGCGCGGAATCTGTCAGAAGGATCAAATCGGAAACGGAATGTAGGTACCTAAATCTAATGTAGTCGACATATACCACAGGATAAGCAAGCTAGTGGCAATGGGCCGGCCGTATTACCTGTACACCCGATATTTCTTGGGGTAGCCGTGTTATAAAGTGGAGCCCGCGAATTAGCAAACGTACTGTGGGACGCTAGGTGGAGCGACGGTCTTCGCAAGGTTGCTGGTAGCGGAGCTGGAGGCCGACGCCAATGTCCCGCAGTAAACTGCTAAAGGATGATAATGATGAAAGACAGAAACGAGACGACCTACTTACCTATAACATCTGTCTCTTCAACATCAGCAGCCTCTGTAGGTTTTACAGATTACATCGTCGAACTTGAGTTTAAGTTCGATGTTCAGTTCCACATACGTAACTAAAAGTCTGACGATGGCTATATTACCGTACATGACGTATTTAGTTCAAAGCCTCGCTTAGTACCCAAGTCAAAATTTATAGTGTGCAAGGCAGTTTTGACGGAGCAGTTTGTGTGCTCCTTTACTTTGATTTACTTTAAGGGTCAGTTCACACCGAGACGCAACGCGACGCGGCGATACTGGAAGAGGCCAGTGATTTCACGCTGCGTCGCGAGACGCATGGCAACGTCGCGAGGCGCATCGTAAAATCGTTGGCAGCACGATATCTCGCTATGCAGCGTGACGCCGCGCGGCGCAGCGGAACGTGTCTACATTCGCCGCGTGCACCCGCCCCGCTGCGTCCACCCGCAGTCTACCATTTGCAAGCGTATGAAACTCGGTCTCAGGCTGCGCCGCGCGGCACCGCGCGGCTTCGCGAGGCTCAACGCCGCTCTTGCACGCCGCGCGTACCGGCGATGCACCGCTGCGTCGCGATGCATCGCTCTATGCCGCGAGGCATCTCGAGGCGCAGCTCTGCATGGTGCAACGTATTCTGAATTCTCAGAATGAAATGTGTATCTTTTCATGTAGTAAATAAAGTTTTATTTTGAGTCGCTCTATTAAAATGTGCGCGCAGCGTCGCGTCGTGTCTCGGTGTGAACTGACCCTAACGCATAAATAAAATAAAAATTTAAAGCGTAAGGAATAAAATTAGATTATCCAAACAAACGGGGTAGACAAAAAGATTTTATTCAAAACAAAATCTTATTCAAAATTAAAACTTCAGAGATTTAAATTTACAAAGACTATGGATCAGTGGAAAGAAATTATTTTGCATATACTTATGTTTGATAATTACAATTTTATAAATGGATTATAGATACGTTTACTCATCGTCAAAATTGAATCTCCTCATGCCGTCGAACCGGAAACCATATGCGGCTGCGTTTTTCACGTCTACTAGCGCCGGGTTGCGGTGCTTGTAGAAACTACCGTGCCCATGCGCTGGCCGCGACGATCCGTTTGGTATGCCGTGCGCCTCACGCGGGTAAAACGCCTCAAACTGCCCGCTAGAGGGCAGCACATCCTTTAAGCCGTCGTCTTCTGGGTCATATGGACGACATACAGATAGCGCCACAATCGTCAAAAAACATATCGAGCAGAATGCTAGCCGCATCTGGAACAACCGCACTATGACTACACAACAGTTACAACTAAAAATGCAGTAAACAAAAACTTCACGTACTATGATGATTATCGATGCCAGTAAATTACGAGTTGATCACCTGGATGGTGTTAATTGCGCAATGGCAGACGGGTAGATCGGAGTTAAAACGTAGTGAATGAAACTGGCGTGGTTTCGACAACGGGCGGGCACAGTCGATCACCTTGAGGCCGAGCAGCTCATGCTAAAATCCGAGAAGTGTAGCAGGCGGGGCGTGACGCGCGCGATTCCGCAACACAATACTTTCCCTTCGCGCGTTTGTTACACTCTAACAACGTCGTGCGCCAGCGCCACCCACACACTGCTGGACATGACCACTGCACTCATGCTCATATACGCTAACATCTTAACATACGCAACAGTACTAGAACACATGTTTATTGCTTACATAAAGGTATTAACAACGTTTATTTATTGTTAACAGATCAGAATTATGAAAAATATGGAATAAAAAAAAACACAGGTCATCCCACATGTTATCTTTAATGAAAATAAATTCCCTCGAAAACTTATTATAATTATAGACAAAATGACATTTAGGACACTAGGATATTTCAAAATGGTTCACTATTTTAGTTCTACATATTTTAGGATGTCTGTTATTAGCAATTAAATTACTAATAATATTATATTATGAATGATGTCTTTTAGCAGAATATCGTAACTTATTTCGAAATATTATAGATATCTTTACAATGACTCAAAATCATTGCAGCAAACACTTTCATTTTCTAGAGGCAGTGACAACTCTACGAGTCGATTCTACTCTACAACTTTCCTTAGCTATGTGTGCATGCTCAAATTGTTGATGCCTACTTACCCTGCATTATGGCTTAACAGCGACTAGCTCGACACTAGCAATTTTCCTGGTTGTGGTGAAAAAGAATCATTAGAATTTTGCAAAAAAACTCTGAGTTGCTCTATTACGATCATCATTCTATAATATGGTGAAAACCTTGACAATTAAATAACACCAAACAGCTCAGAGTTACGTAAAATGCCGAGTCATGGTCGAATTAGGTAACGTGATAATTACCGCGGATGAAATATCAACACATTTAAATATTGGAAACATATTGCCATGTATAAATTGCCACGAACAGTCGTGAGTGGATTGAAAAGTTCGCGGCCTCATATAGAAATCGTAATGGTATTGAAATAGTAGTCTCATTACAATCATCAACTCTTTAGATGATTCTATGCAAAGTTTCAGTTTGTATTACTTTTGGTTCCGGCGTTACACAGACTTGATATACTTGAATACAAATTCTTCATTTGGCTCCACCACATGAAGAATTTCCTGAATTCGAAAAAAAAAAGATTGCTGCTCTGAGAATAGGCGCCGTTTAGCTACAAATTTTGTCCAAAATAGAGCCAATACATGAGACGAGACAATGATAATCTTTTCCATCATAGACAAGAGTAAAAAGGTAATACGGTCTTTTAAAATCGGGTAGGCAGAGCGTTAAATATGAAACACTAGACGGCCGTTAACTTCAACTATTGAAAAAACACCCAAAAAATATGACTCGATCATAGGAGCCCGCAGCGTTGCTGAATATTTACAAAGATACCTGAGATCATACTTAGGTATTTCTAAAAAATGAACAAAAAGTAATAGGTACTTGTTTTAAATCAGGATTTCTCAAGGTATCTGCGAATAGGGGGTACCGATGCCTTTTTAAGTTTAACAAAAACGCAACCGACTAAATATTTCGCCCCAGTTTTGGTGATGTTTGAGGCCGATTCAGAGTATTCGGCAGATTTATAAATAAATCTGTAATTAAATCTATAGTCCAGTCCTATAGCCGAAGACCAAACCAAATGTAATAACAACGTTTGGATAGTCTTTTTGAGTATAAAAAGTACTTTTTTAGTAAATAATGTAACGCCATCTGTTTTCTGGAACCTTTAGAACTATATTACTAGGATTATTGGAAAAACACTAACAACCTCTTAAGGGGTCATTGTACTCACCATTATGAACAACTTCTACTATGGGACCAACATGAAATCGCGAAAAAAAAACAGCTGTTCCCTACAATTTATGTTTGCATAACTTGTCAAAATGTAGGGAACATCTGATTTTTTTTCCGCGATTTCGTATTTGGTCCCATAGTAAAAGTTGTTCATAATGATGAGTACAATGACCCCTTAAGAGGTTGTTAGTGTTTTTCCAATAACCCTGTATATGATAAAATATTACTATATGTATATGATTAATTGCCTCATACATGGTACCATCATAAATTCCACTTAATACAGCACCTCTTTAATAGATTTCGAGATAAAAATCGGCAAAAATTACCAGTTATGCTACTAAAATAATAAAAATCTTTTGCTTCATTAGGACAATTTGCGCGCTCTTAAATAGCTATCCCGACTGCGGGAGCCCCCGCATGCTGTGTATCGACAGGCTAATTCCACAAGTCGTTATCCCGTCTGAGGGGAGTCCCCGCAGACGGGGTAATGACCAGTGAAATTTTAAGTGTAATGAAATTATCCAGCATGGGAAGACTTCCCGCCTGCAATGTAACACCCTTTCTCTTCGCAGTCACTCTTGTTTTTTAATCTAATAGAAAAAATGCCTGAACATTTAACTGATGCACAAAATGTTAAAACCATTAGAAACATATCGTAATGATGAGTATTTGTGAAATATAACAAGTGATTTGTATAAAATAATTTCGTTATTATGAGTCACACACGATTAAAATTGCTTGATACAATACCTAATTGTTGATCCATGGCAAGGTAAGGTTTAAAGAAGGGGCAGAAGACGGTAACCAATATACGGTAATCAATATAAATTCTCGAAAAATGCCGGTATTAATGCTGGTATTCCTATGGAATACAGGTTATCGTTTTCTGTCCCTAGTTTAGAGTACCACACGCTCAAGTAACTGGCAAACGTGATTTTGCGGCTTTTTGCAAAATCTGTAGTAGTTCCATATCGACTAATGAAAATGATTCCACGATTGCGGGCCTAGCATGCTTTTAAGAAATCTCCCGCACCCCTAATGCATTCCCTATCGACCAATGAAAACGAGCCATTATGTTACTCAATTACTTTAACGTAAATACGTTCAGTCGGCCCGTGAATATTTATTTTTTATTTTCACCTACCCTATCACTCCTTAATTACCCTTATTATTATTTTAGCAGTGTTACCGTAAAGCAATTAAGTAATATTTTTTTTCTTTAAAGTAGAATATGGTCTACTTGTTTAATACAAATTATGTTGCTTGCACTGGCACCATCATTGGAAAACTTTAATGAATCCTTAACATACGAGACAGTTATCGGTAGAGTAGAATCGACCTTACAAAGTAAAGATAATCTAAAACATTGATAACTACATATTATTCTACCGAACTATGGGATGAAGATCACAACCTCGTGCAGACGAGGCAGGCGCTCAACAAATGGGGCTCAGAATAACTTCGTAAGTTAGTCTACGGTGAAGCGGGGCGCCGGGAGCCTCGTGATACACTCGGTCAAGAGTAATGCACTCTTCACACCGTGCGAACTTTTATATCAGTACAATATACGACAACAAGCTGTATAACTTAAAACCTCATAGGTATTATACAAATAAAATGTACCCTTCTCATGTCTACGTAAATATCATTTATAATTGAAAAATATATCATGTATTTTATGCTTAATATAATAGTAGCTTTGATATAAAAGCAACACGTCATAAATATTTAGGCCTTCTTGCACCGTGCTGACTATTGACTAAAAATATATAGAAAATAAATAATGATGCCATGATATTAATACTGGACAATTGGTCGACGGCGTTAACACAACATGATCAATATAATTAACTCAATTATACAAACATTACCCATGCAACATAAAACAGCCTTATAATTAAAAACAACGTGGTATGTATTGGTGCAAGGGCCTTCACAAAATGGATGATTATATTTGATGAATATTTCTACGCACAGTGTATTTATTTCTACTTGTCTTATTTGCTAAACAAATGTGTGTTTTTATTTACCGACTTCTAATATTGCGTTGTATTTATGTGCGTAATTGTTTACATGTCAAAAGCAATTTAAAAAAAAACTATTCCAAATCGATCATTCATTAACTTCTCTTATCAGTAGTCTCTAGTATCCAAAGATAAACTAGCTTTACGAAATGTTAAAACTTGATGCCTTTGTAGTCTGTGCATGTTAATATTTTGATTTTGGGTAAAATATTTTATTTAAATATTTAATTTGAAGTAGATAATAGTGTAATTCTTACAATAAGTACATCTTACAAAGATCAAGACGTTCATGTATCGCTTGAAAGTGAGATTTGTTCGGAAAATCGTTGTTTATTTCCCAAATAAGACAAGTAAAATTAAATACACTTGATAACATCATCTGATGAATAAATATCGCAAAGTTGCACTGATGAGTCCATTTAAAATAGTCAGTAAAGAATCATCGAACGGTACTACTTCATAATGTAAAACTAGTTTTCTGGGTTATGTGGGTGAGCTTTTTAAATAGGCACATTTATAAAATTTGTATATTCTGTTATACCTGAGTAAAACTTTACTAACAACCAGATATATCGATATTATACTTAAATGTTGTAATATCATGCGAGACATTATTATGTCTTTCTATTACACTTATAGCAACATTGCAGCCGTAATTAAGTTAATTAAAATTGGTGTTATTTAAACATCACATACTGATTAAGTATTACGAGTACACGAAAGTTTCTTAAAACATTACAAATAAATAAGACATAGGGGTTTAAAAAGTTTCACTTGAAGTTCATTCTGTTTCATTTATTTAAGTAGTGTATATTTAAAACCAAGAAAATATACATATATATTTGTTCAAAAAGTCTTCACATAACGAAATTATAAATAGATACAACTGTGAACATTATTAATACGAAAATAATTATTAACTAGCACGGCATGCTAATTATTTCTGTCGAAGTACGAACTATGGACTTACAGTGGTGGACATATAATTAGAAACACCAAGTGTGACTTTCATTTTTAGTACAAATTAACTTGATAATTAATGTTTAACGTATCATATAGGGCTTATACCTATTTATCTATAATGTATGTACATCATGAAGTATTACTATGTCAGTTTTGGAAATATCATACAACCGTTTATGTAAAATCTGGTATACTTTATAAAATAAAATGAAGCAGCACAACGTACTAAGGTGGACAACTAATTAGAAACAGAAAAAAAACATTATCATAAATATGAACAAAGGTAACTAAACAATAAATAATGAAGTTAAATGGTACAAACGTTTAATAATAAACAATTAATGCTTGGTTGGGAAGCCTCTGCTGTCGATTACAGCTCTACAACGACGTGGCATTGATTCTATGAATGTTTCATACATTTCCAGGGAATATTTCTCCAAGCTTCTACAAATGCGTCTTTAAAGTTGTTGTAGTATGATACTAGTAGTAGTACGATATTAGTGATATGTTTATTGGACACTGTCTTCTTTACAATGTACCACAAATTTAAATTTGATTCAAATCCAGACTATTTGCAGACCACTCTAACACCGACACTACAATAATCCAAACCAAAGAAACAGCGTTAAAGCATTTCTGAGAGACTAATTAGTGTCGGTGTTAGAGTGGTCTGCAAATAGTCCGGATTTGAATCAAATCTAAATTTGTGATACATTGTAAAGAAGACATTGTCCAATAAACATATCACTAATATCGTACTACTACTAGTATCATACTACAACAACTTTAAGACGCATTTGTAGAAGCTTGGAGAAATATTCCCTGGAAATGTATGAAACATTCATAGAATCAATGCCACGTCGTTGTAGAGCTGTAATCGACAGCAGAGGCTTCCCAAGCAAGCATTAATTGTTTATTATTAAACGTTTGTACCATTTAACTTCATTATTTATTGTTTAGTTACCTTTGTTCATATTTATGATAATGTTTTTTTTCTGTTTCTAATTAGTTGTCCACCTTAGTACGTTGTGCTGCTTCATTTTATTTTATAAAGTATACCAGATTTTACATAAACGGTTGTATGATATTTCCAAAACTGACATAGTAATACTTCATGATGTACATACATTATAGATAAATAGGTATAAGCCCTATATGATACGTTAAACATTAATTATCAAGTTAATTTGTACTAAAAATGAAAGTCACACTTGGTGTTTCTAATTATATGTCCACCACTGTATATGTAGGTATCTACATCTGTCAGTGTAAACGCCCGAACACGGTTATACAAGGTGTAACTTAAATAACGCACAACCTCTTAAGTTGTCACTGTACTCATCATTATGAACAACTTTTACTATGGGACCAAATCTGAAATCGCGAAAAATAAAACAGCTGCTCCCTACATTTATGTTCACATAACTCGTCAAAATGCAGGGAACAGCTGATTTTTTTTCGCAATTTCGTATTTCGTCCCATAGTAAAAGTTGTTCATAATGATGAGTACAGTGACCCCTTAAGAGGTTGTGCGTTATTTATGTTACACCTTGTATGTTGATTGATATTTACTGGAACTAAATCAATTATTTAATCCTTAGTCTTAATAACTTTAACCAGAGCTATTTTGTAAGGCTAAGGCCTCATTTACGGAGACGCGGAGCTTAGCGCAAAGCGTGATGCTGAGCGTAAAGCGAACAATTCAAACATAAATATGATAATGTAAAGCCAAGTCTGCTGCGACTATATTTTTGTTAGAAATAGCTCTAACACGTTTTTCTAACAAAATTGTGGTTTGGCCGAACAGAAACACGCATGTTATCCGAAACGAATGGAAAACATTCCCGCGTTTGCGAGGGAAGTGGTATGTTGATTCCGTCGTTGCTCACGAACATTGCAATCGCCTCTCTTGTTTGTTAAAAGTTTAACATTGTTCGTTGAGTTTCATCGCAGCAGACCGCAATGTGTTGCTAACATGTTCGCTGAACATGTTTTGAACATGACCTGTGGCTTAAGAACGTTTATAGACGCATTTTTCCGCGCATATTGTTTGAGTGTAGTATTACAAGACGTAACATAAATAACGCACAACCTCTTAAGGAGTCACTGTACTCATCATTATGAACAACTTTTACTATGGGACAAAACATGAAATCGCGAAAAAAAAACAGCTTTCCCCTACATTTATGTTCGCATAACTCGTCAAAATGTAGGGAAAAGCTGTTTTTTTTTTCGCGATTGCATGTTTGGTCCCATAGTAAAAGTTGTTACTACACCTTGTAGGAGTATATGACAGTATGCGGTGGAAAACGCGACGAAGTGCGCTGCGGATTTCGCGTCTCCATAGACGAGGCCTAAGTGTTCAGACGTTCACAGTAACAACTATCAACAAAACTTTAGCAAGTCTGACGCAGTCGCGCTGGAGTTTGTTATAATCTTATATTAAACATTAAATCACATTTAACTCTAGCATTTTAAGGAAAATATACTACAGCGGTCTACAAATTGGTGTCAACGTTTACTATTAAGGAAAATAAGACACAATGTCAGAACATATTGTTCTGTGAAGGCTGTTCTATGGGGCGTACGACAAGTACTGCGACTTTAGAATTCATTGATTAAAATCTTTACAGTATTACATCAGTTCCTAACGCTTGATACAGTTCATCAGCAGCGAATTATTTGTGACATTTCTTTAGGTATATTATGACGCATTAGAACATTTAAGTAAACCTAATCAAAAAAGCTTAAGTAGTTAAAACATCCAATATTTAAAAAATATATAATTTATTGGATTTTTGCTACAAACTGCATCACTGATTTCAATCATTTGTTTTCAATAAATTATAAAGAATAGAACACCCCCTTAAAAATATTTTCAAATACGAAATATGTAAAATAACACAGGTCTTTTACATTTCTAACACAATGACGACAAAAGTTTAATAAGAAATACAAATAATGTCAATTCAAGATATGACACACCCGCAATCATTGTATAATGACTGATTTGTTCAATAATAATGTTACTTTATAAAATATGAATAATCAAAATAAGACTAACGCGATTGAGTCCGATTTCACTAGCATCGCGATGTGCTTTATTTTTTCATGTGCTTTATGCAGCTTCGGCTGGCGGGTTCTGATTACGAATGTAGTTCTGTTGAATATTTAAAAGGGATGTATTTAAAAGCACTTTAAATTTAATGAAAAGAACAAAAATTGTTTAAGGCACACTTCAAAAATAATGCTTTTTCCACTATAAAATTAAAGGTTCGCACTATAATCAATCAAAAACCATTTGTTTTTGAACGCACCCAATGGTAGAAACTGATCGGTGAAGCGAATCATTTTTGCCATTCGCCAGCCGCTGCCGCGGCACCGCTCGGTCCGCTCGCTCGACTCGTGCCTTGAGTGATCACAGTTCTAAAATAACCTAATCTACCTTTCAACTATCTGTTTGTCATTTTATTTCTTATTCCGGGGGACTTTGAAGTTAGTAGCATTAAAATTATAGTGAAACTAGTATTTTTAAAGAAGACTTTTAAAGTTCGAAGAATTAAAATTAAAGTGCAAACATTTAATTTTAAAGGAAACGCTTTTTCAAGTGGGAACTATTACTTTTAAAGTTCATTTATATATATCTCTATTTCAAATCGTATTAACTTTATTTTTGTTTTATGTAATGTCCCCAAAAAGGTCAATATCAAAAGCTTTACACATCTGTATGGAGTAGGTTTTATATTTATCGCTGTGGAATAAGTTTGAACATAAAGTATTACAATATAACCGCGTATTATGACATAAAATATTTAATTCAGACATTTATTGTCAGCTCCGAGCATAACATCAAAATTTAAATAATTTTAAAGCCATCAGAGATTTGTTTTCCAAAATGAACGTATTAGCTAAAACAAGTATAATTAATAACGAATAATACGTGTATACCTACAGCACAAAATTATTGCATAATCGATTCGTCCTTTCATAGTCGAACCACCAAAGACACTTACATCTAGAATATTATGCAGTCGTCAATCAATACAATTCCTATTAATGGTCTGTATATTGCTAATAAAACATTTGATATATAAGCTATTTCGGAACATAATATCCACAGGATATAAGTAAGTAATTTTTTAAAATTATGAAATCACATCGAACATATCAAAAGGATAAGCGTTTGTTCTAATAATTTAAACACCAAACCGACCTATCAATAATTATCACAAGTCTACACTTTTGCTTACGACTTTGGAGGCCGTTTTTCCACGACACGATATACTGTGGTGATGACTCCGAACACTATATATTTTTATGAACCGTTTATTCATGAACTTCTAGACTGACGCTATCCTTTTCTGCAGGCGATATACCACCACCGATATACGAATACGCATGTACTATATGGAGTCGTTCTGCCCACGCAAAGCTGGCGGATACAGCAGTAAATGAAACATGCCGGAGTCTCACTGGTTGCCTCAAACCGATCCCGGTACAAATGCTGTATCCACTGGCAGGAATGGCGCCACCAGAAGTTCGTAGAGCAGTGGCTAGCCCTAGCGAAAGAACCAAAATGGGAAGCGATACGCGTCACCCTCTGCACTACAACATCCCCGTTCGGTAAAGACTTAGGAGCCGTAACCGCTTTGCACAGCGTGTCCTCCCACTCACTGACGAACCTGCTTGCTGTGGCGAGACAAGACTTCTCTACCCACTCCGTTTGTTACTCCTTCCGAAGATCTCCCACCTGGGCATGAGTTGCCTTGGCTGACCTAGAAGTCTCTAAATAGACTTCGGACAAGTTCGGTCAAGTTGGTCGAAGCAAGGACAACCCGCTTAGGTGGAGATTTGCGGATAACTCAAACCTGGAGTGTAAATGTGGTGCCGCTCCGCAATCTATGGCGCATTTAAGAGCGTGTACGCCGTACGGCATTTCATACAAATTTTCAAGTCTTTGTTTTTCGTAATGACTGAACCGATTTTGATGAAACTTCACACACATAAGCAGGATACTTAGGTCTAAAAAGTTAGTAGAAAACATTTTCGAAATAACTTACTTAAAAAAAGATAATTGGAAATTTCTGTTTGTATGGAAAATTTAAAATCGGTCTAATTTAACTGTAACACTATTATTCGAAAATGTTTTCTATTAACTATTTAGTCCTATGTATCCTGCTTATGTGTGTGAAGTTTCATCAAAATCGGTTCAGTCATATCGAAAAATAAGGACTTGAAAATTTGTATGAAATGCCGAATGGCGTACATGCTCTTAATATCATGCCCGCCTGCCGTTACCTGTACGACTCAAGAGCTACGGATAGTGCTAAACTCGTTGCTGAGTTCTGGGCCGACACAGTGTAGATTGTTATCGACACGCTAAGAAGACGACACGACATTAGGTTATAGTGTCGTAGTAAATGTTTAATAAAAATATATTTGGCGCTGGGAGTCGTCACCACATTTTCTCGTGTCGATAGTCGTGGAAATTGATTCATAATATGCAAAGCCGAAAACTGTTGCTAAAACTCCAGCACAGATGATATTAATTTTTACTTAAGGATGATAATTTAGTTAAAAATTTCACTTTTATATCACTAACTGTGTTGCAACCTACTGTTTATTATTTAAATTTATATTTTTGGTAAACCAAGAACTAAAATATGCATAACTATCAAGTTGTTTGTTCCCGTAGCCATTATTTGGCCTATACTCACGAAATAAACTCCACATGTACATATAACAAAAATATTGAACGCATAATAATTACAACAAAATAAAAACAATCACAATTAATTCAATTTAAAATTAATAATAATCATGATTACGCAATAACAAAAGTTTATTTGAAAAGTTTATGGAATTAACAGTGACCGCAGTCCGTAGTATCTCAACAGATATCTTGAGACTTCTGTAGTTAAGGCAAATATCTTATTTCAGGCAATACCAACTTCGTTTGATTTATTACTTGTCACAAGTTATACTATAGATTTAGAGAGATCTATCGTGTGATTGGTCCTACCTTAGACCTAACTTGTATAGTAACTTTGTTACAAGATAAACACTCAGAAAGCAAATAAAGCGTTATTTTTGTTGCATAGATATTTGAATACTTACTTATTTAATATTTTGTGATTTGAACTTTTATCATAGCACAAGAACTTAATACCATTATTATATTAAAGAGATCTATAATGATCTTGACAAACAATTATTATTTACTCAAGAAATTAGTACAACATCGAGGCCTACAATAAAATGGTACAATTCAGCATGTTTCCGTACGATACAGACACAAGCGTATTGTTAAACACATTCGTATGATCGTTATGTGTATAATTATCACACATGCCTCAACTACAACGGGGGAAAACCCTAAATGTAACTGTGCTATCTTTAAATAATTACGCAGTTGCTAAAATTACTTAACTATTTGAGAATAATTTTACACATAATATAATCAGACATTTGTGATAAATAATTGTAACAATTAAAATAGTAAATGCAGACGTTTGGTTTCCTAACTATCTATACACTCTACAAATTCCGTTGTCAGTCATAGTCAACCATAGTGAGACAAGAATGACTAAATTATACGAATAAGAATTGCTTGAAATGTTGGTCTTGAAAACGACCGACGTTTTATTGGCAACACCATTAGTATTGCTTGGTCAAAACATTTAGCTTGGTATTATAAAATGACTACTACCGTAATAATAAGTTATAATACATCGAGACGTGAGTGGGATGCTTGTAACACTGAAACTATTAGTGTATGTGGTTATCTTACAATATCATAATTCTAAACACTGTACAGGTAGCTCTCCAATTTCGTCTTGGGCGAAGGCTGAGTGAATGGCGAGAACCAAAGTATAGAAAACCTGCCGAACACCGACTGTATACTCTTCCACCGAGATTTGCGAACCCATCGCGCTTGCTCCTTCTTCAGTTGCTCGATACCCTGCAACAAATATAAATAACGTTATCACATGTTTCCTTCTTGCATTTATTGGTAAGTACAGTTCCAACTTAATTTCATTTAACGACTTGTTAAATTATAAATGCATTGTTATACGTCATACAAATCATTTAAGACGTGAATAGATCCAATCGATATCGATTTTAATTATTAATACTCACGGTTTCATCGTTCCATATAGCGTGTAACTGAGTGCCAAGCATGACGGCGGTAAAAATGGCAAATAGCAGCGCTTCCGCGATCAAGAACAGTAGTAAGACGACGGTAGCGGGCGGCGAGTAGGCACTGCAGTCTCGCCACTCGTGTCGAATGCAGGTAACGAACTGGTATACAGCCAGGCCCACCGCGTGAATCGATATCGCCGCTATGTAGAACTACAATTTAATAGAATCATTATTAGAATATCATTAAAATAAAACCTACAAATTACAACAGCGTTTATAAATTATAGGAGGTTGAATAAAAAGCTTGAAGTGGTATTTTTTATTTATTTTCCTAGCCAAATTCTCAAACGCTACACAAATGTTATCGGTAGCGGGTAGCACTGGGCATTGTTGACAAAGGAAGGTAGTCGTCGATATGGATCAACCTATCCGATGTTATAAAGGCTGTGGTCATTCGACGAAGGGGAGCATTCTGTGTTCATCAGCTGAAGAAGTCTGACCTTTTATATCTGATTAGCTTGTCCTTATTTTATGATCTTGTAATAATTGTGTAAAGTATTATATTGTGATTAGAGATGTGCCGACTATGACTTTGGCCGACTAGCCGATTAGTCGGTTGTAAAGAGACCGGTTTTGGAGGTATTCAGCAATTTCCGTAACGCTTCATTTACAGCTTATTCGCGCGCAAGTCGCAACCGCCGCCTGCGAGCGTGTCGGAACATGTTCTATTTACTTCGCATTGTTTCTTGTTTTTTTTTACGTTATTCCTCCTATACTGGGTTAGTCCGAAAGGGGGTACTAATCCGAAAGGGTTTTAAAGTACCTACAATAATGAATCACTTTTGTTCTACCACTTTCCCCAAAAGTCAATAGTTTAAGAGAAATAGCTGTTCAAAAATTACATGAAAATATGCTAAAATCTATCTTTAATCAGCTATGATCAGCTGTGTTTAAATTTTAGGTCATATTTGGCGTCAAAAATTAGAAACTTTATTTTCTGAATTCGTAACTAAAGCAGGGATGAAGAATTTTTGAAAAAAACTAAAACAAAAATAATTTTAAATGAAATTAAAAAATATCGAATTTTGAAATTTTGACAGTTTCTTTAAAACAGTCATCAGTGATACTTCAAGTGGCCTGCAGATTAGTACCCCCTTTCCGACTAACCTTGTATACGTTTTATTGAGAAATACATAAAGTAAGAAGCCGGATAGTCGGCGCTCTTTGCCGAATAGTCGCCGACTAGTCGGAACATCCCTAATTGTGATCTAGTTCATGTTACTAACACTAACCCAAATACAAGTATCTACTCTCAGTGGTGGAGACTGGAGAGTCTATGTTGGTTTTATTTACTACATTTACCTTGCTCGCAATCCTGACATACCGATATTAGCTATAACTGTAATGATAGAATCACCCCTGAACGATTATGTTGTTTGTGTCTATTACACTAAGTCCGGTCGCATATTGTAAGACTGACAGAAAACTTCTGATGCGTGCGCGATGGCAATTTGCGCATACATTTTGTACTAGGCACCGCAGTATCAGATCCGGTAAAAGTTTGACAGTGTGCGGGGCCAGGGGGCTTACCATGTCCTCTTAAAGCAGGGCAGAAGTTGCCTGGAAGTTGAACTGCCCTGCTTTTTTGTACTATGACATCGTTAGAGCTGGCCTGCGGCAGGCCTGCTACGTTGACGTTTACGAAATCCGTTCACCTGTTTTTTTTTGTATAGACTTTTCGTACCATGAACAAGCTTATCCACTCAACTTGGTTGAATAGTCGTTCACCTTTTGTACTGTCATGGTACGATTTTTAGCGATTCAGAAGCAGGCCTACTTTTGAACGGATATTGACTGGCTGGCATTTGAACGTTTTCATAAGACGTCATGGTAAGCCCCCAGTACCAGTCAGAATTTGACGCGTGGCGATTGCGCAATATTAGTCGAAAAAGAATTAGTTCGCGAATAAAAATATTCGAATTATTGCAAGAATTTCGACGTATTTTATGTCAGACGAAGGTTTCGAGAATAAAACGAAACTCACGTAAAATTTGTAAAGGGCACTGCCCAAAAAATACCCAGACCGCCGATACCAATCGATCAAAACGAAACGTATTAACGTCAAATGATAGCTTATAGTGAGTAAATTGTTCGGTGTAAATACTTACCCGAATAATTTACCCACTGGCCAAATCAATGTGTATAGCAGGGGTGTATCAGTGAAAAATGGCGCCTTGAGCGAACATCAAAGTTGAGTCCATTCGTAAATTATCAAAATCTAAATATAAAATAAACAGATACCTACACTAAATATAGTCTCGGATGGCTTTTATATCTAACGCAAAATTATGAAAATTATGCGCTTGGTGACGCTTTTGAACACGGTCAATAGAAGCGAGATCATTGTTTCAAAATTCTAACAGTCAGAAAATCGCAGGAATCGCGTGTAATTTGAATAATAATATGAATTATACTGTTAGTTTAATTTGTGAATTTTGCGTCCCCCTTTAAATGGCGCCTAGGGTACGTGCCCTACTAGCCCCAAATGTGAATAAGCAAATTATGACAATAATGCATGGCCACCGCACTTTAGGTATTTGCGCTTATGACATTATATTAAAGGTGGCATTCAGTCTAACCGGGATACGGGTGAATATCAGAGTTTTAAGCGGAATGACTGCGTCTCTTGCAAGCATATTACGGAAAGATATCGATACTACGGTAAGGTATGGTTAGACCGGGAACCGATCACTTTTCCGATTTTTTTTTGTTTGAATTTCATTTTACCGAAAACTATTGACCGACGTCTTTTTTGCTACATGCATTATTTGACATATTTTTAGATCATCGAAGTATCATTTGTCATAGGTACCTATTAGTTTACCGAACTATATTTCGCCGATTTACAAAATAACCTTTTGCTATTGGCCGAAGCTTCTTTTGATCTTTTTTCATTTGCCATATTTTCACCACACCGAAACAACATTTTACGGAATATTATTTGGTCACAAATATATAGCCGATTACTTGGTAGCATTTTCAATAGGGAGTGCCACTGCTACCGGCACCCAAAAAAAAACCGTTGGAAACCGGCGGTACATTACTGCTGGCAGCCGAGATTAAAAACATCGGCTGCCGGCACCCAAAATGGAGACCAGCGGCGGTAATAAGTTGTTTGGCAGATATGTTAGTTAAACGGTAGGTTAGATTTTGTGCCAAAAACTGTAACTTATCTTCCAACCGACTAATTTCAAGAGCGAGCGAAGCGAGCTATTTGTTTGGGGGCACCCGACACGGATAGGTTAGGTTCGAAGGGGACGTCATCCCCTTCGTGTTAGGTTTCTTTAAACCATGCAGACAGAAATAGGAGCCCCGCTCAGCGGGGCTCCGTCGACTCTGCTTTGGAGATCCAAACAACCTTACAAACATCCCTTTAAGTTTTTCATTCGTTTTTATTGTGAAAATGAAAGTGGGTGACGAATAATCGACTCATGAAGAGTTTGAAGAGGCCTTGAAGGTGTATAAAAACACTGTATGCAGTCGGCGTGGCGCCGGCACTCGTAATGGCAACCGGCGCCAGCAGCGGAGGCACTCCCTTTTCAATATGTTGTGCTACAGTGGTATAATGAATGTTTGGAAACATAATACTTCGAACAAATGTTATTTCGGTTAAGTGTAACTATGGTAAAAAGTTTTTCGACGAAATGAAACGTCGGAGTAACGAAAAAAAACGAATTGATATAGGTCAACTAATACAGTGGCAGACGTGACTTCGATGAAGTAAAATAAAACGAAACGATAATAGTTGAAAAGTTTTAGGTGAAATGAAATTCGGTCAAATATTTTTCGAACTTATGATAGGTAACCGGTTAGACCCCCATAAACTGAGTTTACAGGCTTCTAACCAAACGGTCAGACGCCTGTAAACTCAGGTTCGATTACGGGTAAACACCCGTAATCGTTTTTCATTATCTACTACTACAATACGAAACAATACGAAAAATGACACAATTTCGCAAAACCAGCAAATTTTGAGCTTTATAGCTGTATCTCTAGTTCTACACAATCGATCGGGATAAAACGGGATCCCTTCTTTTCGCATAATGTTCTTTGTCCTAATATACTTCGGCATAACGATTTTGGCACAATTTGTTTTGGCATAATAATACTTCGGCATAATTTTTTTAGGCATACATTTTATGTTGGCATAATCATCTTAAAGACTAATTAGTTTTGGCATAAATTTGATTCGCATAACGTTAGTAGGCCTAATGACTATTAGCATAACGTTACTTATGATAATCAGAAATGTTTTTACCATTGTCTAATAATCTAGTCGCAGGCGCACCCCGACACGGATAGGTTAGGTTCGAAGGGGATGATGGGGGCTAGAGTGAGCGAGCGAAGCGAGCGAACGAAGCCCCCGTCATCCCCTTCGTGTTAGGTTACTTTAAACCCTGCAGACAGAAATAAGTGCCCCGCGCAGCGGGGCTCCGTCGACTCTGCTTTGGAGCCTCAACCTTACAAACATCCCCTTAAGTTTTTATTGTGAAAATGAAAGTAGGTGACGAATAATCGTCTCATGAAGAGGCCTTGAAGGTGTATAAAAACAATTTATCCAGTAATCCATTTTGACCTTTAAACGATTTGGTCAATAGTGTAATAAATAATTCAAACATTGATATTCCAGACTTTGGTCAGCTGAACTTTTGATCAAATGACCATCGTTATTTTAAACTTTGTTGATTTGTACGTTGTTCTTTTGAAATTTGCTCAGGAAAGTTTTGATTTTCTAATATGCAACCGTTAATAATTATTTCATTGTTATACCTATAAAAATATGTTTTAATATCATTATGCGTAAATAAATTTATGCTTTAGGATATTATGGTTACAGAAATTATGCTTAAAAAAATTATGCGTAAGCTGTTATGCGTAATTATATTGTGCGAAAATATAATTATGCCAAACAAAATTATGCTAAGTTATATTAGGTCTTAAAATTTTATGCAAATGGATAGGGAACCGGATAAAACATACCTTAGATTTTAAGTTCGGCTATTAACACATTATTGCTTATTAAATTGGTATATGTTTAATAGTAAGCGATGCTGGTTTTGGGTCTTCGCGTTTTGAGGATTGTTCTTTATTCCTGTCATCTAGCGTTGCAATACGATATTGCGTTTTGACATTCGTATTTCGTAACAAACGCAGGCAAAAATCTGCACAGCTATTAACATCAAAAACTATAACGTAAAACTCAGCTCAATAACAATAAAATAATAATATTTATTTAAATAAAACAAACAAATTAATGTTTTTAAACTTTCGCGATTTGTACACATTATAAAAATACAGATTCGGGTCTAGTCGCGTAAAAACTTAAAAAGGCACTAAATGCCTTTTTTATCCCGACGTTTCGGCCGAATTATACCGGCCGTGGTCACAGGTAGACTGAAGTTGCGGAGCAGTTGTCACCTTCGTGAAGCAAAAGTATTTTCATCTACCCTCACTCGATCTTGATTTTTATTTTATTAAGTTATCGTCGGTACTTCGACACACTACACTAACGACGTCTTTACACTCACCTAAACCGTCCCGTCTACGGTAACACTTGTTGATGACCGGATTCCACGATGTTGACAATTTATATCACATCTTCCCGATTGAAATTCTTGTACTTCTTAATTTCAATCGCTTCACGTACGATTCTGGGATAATAGTGACGATCGGTGGAGAGGATTTTTGGACAGTGTAGTTCTATCCAGTGATTGGAACCGTACTCCAGAAGGTGCTCGGCTATTGCGGACTTATTGATCTGGCGGTTTTTGACTGCGGCGATATGTTCCTTGATCCAATGAGACGTCGCAGCGCTACAGTTGGTATCTATAGATTGGTCGAAATCTAGCGCTGCGACGTCGCAACGCAACGCAACGCAATGGAGCAGTGTGGCCACTCTTACGAGTTTCTGCAGCGAGCGCCATGTAGCCATAGAACCGAACGTAAACGAAAGATAGCGACAGCATTCTCATTCGTGTTTCCGAATGCACTCGACTCCCGTATCCCCTGCTCGTCGACCTAAAAAGCGACTAGTGCAACGACTCTTGTTGCAAACTTCAAAGGGGAACATACTTAAAATACGCGTACTGTAAAATTGAGTAGCGTTTGAGAATTTGGTCCTTAGTCATCTATTTAAGGTAATAAATAAATTAAGTAATGACATATCTACATGAAAACTAGATAGATATGCACTCAACAATGCGGAAAACATGATATCTTTTTCAGAAGCCAGATTTATTAATTCTATCAATTTGATAATGAGAATAAAATTGATTAGATAAGTGCTTTGCAAGTAACATGTTTAAAATTGTAGAGTGGCTCATGTACAGTTTAATATTATAATCTCTTACAATTATTGAATCATTCAGTTATTCTAATAGCATCTCTACCTCAATCTTAGTCAAGGCACTGCCAAATCCATTTTAAAATTAAAAGTTACTTACTGTAAACAAAACAAAGTATTTTTGATTGTTTTCGCCAACGCAGTTATTAACCCATGGACAATGGTGATCCATCTTCCTGATGCAGCGTTGACACACTGAGCAGTGATGGGCCCGTTCCGGCTTAATGCTGCAGCACTTAGTGCACTTGAATATCACCTGACCTTCTCGGAAACTCATCTGCTTGATCATTTCCTTTGTGGCATTCCCCTTTGGAACTGCACCCTAAAAAAACAATATCAAAACTTGTCAATATCTGTACAATTAGGCCCTGAACAGACGACGGAGTTTTTGTCCAGAATGAACGAAATTGGTAGTGGTTGCCCGTCGCAAAAACGTCACGGAGGCAACGCACACGACCGAAGGTCATTTTGTCCGTAGTTATCGTTAGATCTCTAGTGTCTTCACTGGCAACAACTACCAACCACGTTCATTCTTGTCCGCGGCAGCCCGCTGGACAATAAGTCCGTCGTCTGCTCAGGGCCTTATTCTTGTTTTAAAAAGGGATGATATGATACCAATATTTTATTTTGTATACAGGGTGGTAATTTGAAATGGGGCATGAAGGGCAGCTACCTTAACCATTGTAACTACAGGAAAACGTTCTAAGAAGACTACCCCTAACTTTTGGGATAATTACAATCGGCATTCACAGATTTTGAAAAAAAAGTACAGTCAGCGAGAAAAAGGGCTGTTTTCACAAAACTTTTTTATGATGCCAAACGATCCCATTTCCCATAAGGATCAAAAGACTCTTCCGGACCAACTGAGGTTTGAGTACTAGAAACGTCAGAAATAACAAAAAACTATTTCAGATGGGTTAGTTATAAGGGCAGCTACCTTAATCGTTGTCGCTACAAGAAAATGTTGATAGGAGACTAGCCATAATTTTTGAAATTATTTCGAAATGGACAAAAAAAAAAGAAAAAAAAATTTAGTACAGTCAGCAAAAAAATGGTCGGTTCTCACAAAACTTTTTTTATGATGCCAATCGATCCTATTTCCCATAAGGATCAAAATACTCTGTCAGACCTACTGAGATTAGAGTACTAGAAACATCAGAAATCACGAAAAACAACATTTCGTTAAAAGTTAGGGTAATGAAGAAAAAAAAATTTTTTTTCTTTTCAAAATCTGTGAATGCAGTTCGAAATATTTTTAAAAATTATGGACATTTTCTTAAGAACATTTTCCTGTAGCCACAACGATTAAGGTAGCTGCCCTTATTACTACCACATCTCAAATAAGTTTTTTGCGATTTCTGACTTTTCTAGTACTCGAACCTCAGTTGGTCCGGAAGAGTCTTTTGATTCTTATGGGAAATGGGATCGATTGGCATCATAAAAAAGATTTGTGAAAACAGCCCTTTTTCTCGCTGACTGTACTTTTTGTTCAAAATCTGTGAATGCCGATTGTAATTATCTCAAAAGTTAGGGGTAGTCTTCTCAGAACGTTTTCCTGTAGTTACAATGGTTAAGGTAGTTGCCCTTCATGCCCCATCTCAAATTACCACCCTGTATATAACTCATTAGCCGCGTATTAGTGAGGGTCAAACATCAGAGGAAATCGCGCAACGTCCGCGTCGCCACGTCGCTAGTCACCTGTTTCCGCGACATTAATGCTATGACTAATCGCTCAGTCAGAAGATGATGCGCGATATCGCCCGACTACGATCGCGAAACGTATCGCTCGTTTGGTCACCTAATGAATTCACGGCTTTATACTCATAACTCATACAGAAACAAAGAAAATAATGCTCATTGTATTTTAAAATGAGTCTATGTTTATTAAACATTCTGTAGCAATTTAACAATCAACGAGATTGATATACAATCTGGAGGCCATCCAAATATCACGGAAGCGAATTTTTGCAATTTCAAACCCATCCCTCCCCTTTTCAGCGAAAGTAAGCAAAGCTCTTCTTATCTATCACCGTCTTTTTCTCGCGCTGTCTGTTAGTAAAATATAGCAATTCTGTAATTTTGGTTTAGTTTGGGAACAAGAGAATCGGCATCATTATTCTTAATCCACTACACTAACATATTACATGATTTTCGCGACTCTCGTAGTAATGTAATATTAATAAACATGATTGCCAGTTTTTTAGGGCCGATTTTTCAATGGTCAGGTAATTTTAATGTGAGGAATAAATAGTGCGGTTTGATATATTTTCTATACCAGGGCTGTCAATGAGTCAAAATTGTTTAGTAAGTTAGTTTATTATAAGTTACCAGGAAGTTGTTAGGCAGTTTTTTTTTAAATTTCTTCGAATTGCATTATACTTATTTATTATACAAATTGCTAGTACTCTTACTAATAGTTTGATATTATTTTACAATTATTATTATACACTTCTCATCAAAAAAATCGAAACACTTCCAAAATTATCTTTCTGGCAACAATTAAGCAAAAAAAAGAGAATTAATTAATCCCTTATAGAAAAACATAATTTAATAGCTGGTAGTTTGGCCTTTACAATGGTGTACAACACTTACATTTTTTTTTATTTATTTTTTATTAATTTTCGTCCTTTAATTAAATGGAGCATTGTTTTTGAGACAAAAGTGTGTTTAGAGTACATGTACATTGCCAATAGACTGTTTACAAGGGACCTTTTAATCCCCTTTCAGCTTTAGGGGAATTTTTGTAACACTTTGTATAAACACTCCAACCCTGTTTTCATAAAAATAAGCAGTTTGTTCTTTGCTTATTTTATTATACTTTGATGGCAATGTTAAAGAAAAACACACAAAGTATTTTATGATTTCCCCCAATCCCCCATATTTTTTCCAAAATTACTGAAAATGTAATTATTATTGAGTCACAGACTCTAATGGTGTAAGACATTACGTTTAGTACTTACTGGATCCGTAAACATGGTCCTAAGGTGTGATGCAAACGCAAGGAATGCCAGGCTTTGGAAAATGAATATGTTGATATAGCTGTAGATAGGATATGTTGACAGCCCAGGCAGAAGCATCACCATCATTACTACAAACTCCGCATACAGTATCAACAGCCATGTTAACACAGCACATATGATACCACAAATATCCTGCAATATCATAAAATTATATAGCTTTTGACAAAATTGTTCACAGAAAATTAATAAACCTTTTTTCAAATCTTCACATCAGTAAAGTTTAAAGGAGCTTGGAAGACTAAAAACGCTGGGCCTAACACTTGGTACTGAGTATTTCAAGAGGATTTATTAAGAATTAGTTTTATTTTATTCAGCAATGGGTTATTAGAGAAATCCTCATTTTTGTGGAAGTGAGGTGGGAATGTTGAGACCAAATGGCTATTTTCGTTTTTGTTAGTACAGTTGCCAACTTCAAAGAAAATCAAAAATATAAATTGTATTCTTTTTTAACCGGTATATATGCTTTTATTTCTGTTTATAGTTTTTGACCAAAATGGCCAATGTTCTATTGACTTAACCGATAACGCCCCGCCATCGTCCCAGGACGACACATGCCATTGTTTATCTGTTGTCTATAATTACAGTACTTGAGTAATTAATATAATACGTAAAACATAAAAGAATATTAACAAATTGTCCTCACCCTAATGCACCACGCTTTACCACCACAGCAACGGTTATGCATGTCGCAGTCAGGCCGAGTCAAAACCAAGCATTCTGGATCTATTTGATACTGACTTTCCATATCATCTTCATCAGAACTGTCATAGAATTCTCGTATCATTGAGTGCTTCTACAATCCTGGAAAGTTCATAGTATTTTGTAGGAGACATAAGAATATTTCTACAAAACTGTATGTATTGTATTTTTTATAATATCGCTGATAGTGCAAGTAAGTAGATAGATGTTCTTTTAATTTAAAACAATGGAAATTGCTGCCAGCAACTAACAGTAGCCAAGATTGATAAAAAAAACTATTATATTTCTTGCTAACCAACATGTTTTTAGCAAACACTTCGACAAAAATAAACAAACATACATATCGAAAATTACATGCAAATTCAAAGATCGCATAGTGCATTATATAAATAAAAAACAATTGCTAAGCAAAATCATTAAACACATGTACAAATTGAATTATTGATAAGTACACAACAAAATATTCTTTTAAAAATAATAATAAAATGTTTGTTGTTTAATTTTGAGTTCAATTATTTAACTATTCAAGAAAATAATAGTAGTGTAAATAGGTATTACTACTTTTGTACTCGTGATGGACAGATACCAATTTTATTCAAAGACAAACCATTTAAATCGACTGCCAGTCTTTTTATGCTACAAAAACAATACAGCTCCAGAAGGTTATTAAGCAGTTCTTAAAAAACGCATGCTTTTACTATGATTTATTAGATTGAAACATTTTAGCCCAGCGTGCTGAAACATTTTAGCTCATTGCGTACAAACAATGCGAATTTTAATAGCGAGCAGCTACATAAACATTTGCTTATTCACAATCGCACAGAACACTAAGCACTTTATCTTCAACTTAACCAGACTCTCTAAAATGATACTTCATCTCATAACAATTTAATAATTTCTTATAGCACATGTTGCAATTACAAACTTACCGTAAAAAATAACAGGACTTCTTCAAAACAAGTTAAAGGTCGACTGAACTAAAGGTCTATTCGGCTTTTTTCTCGAAGGATAATTGTCTGCCTATAGATTGACCAACCATAAAAATGCCGACGATGCCTGGAAATCGTCTTTTAGGCGCGTAACTGTAAATAGCTAAATACCTGGTTGACATGAAGTACACTGAAATCGATCGTCATAATCAATCGTGCTTCCAAATGTTTATCAAGCGCAATAAAATTATGAACGGCGTTCGTCAAAATCGAGCAAATCTTTTATCTAATTAAACGGAGTATCGGGGTAACCATTTGGTATTTGTTTGGGCTGTCATAATTCGTATTCGTATAGGCACTATTATCGACAAGTAGTTGAAAGTTCAGTTTATAAATATTAAATGAAGATTGCACTAATTTTAATTTCTGAGCTATTAAAATCAATAAAACGAAGCGACGTCACTCTCTCGCCATACCAGCAACAGATAATAACAGTATTCTTGTCTATGAATAATAGTAGCAATAAGTCAAACTGTCAAACAGTGCCGTACTTTCAATCGAAAAATAAATCGACTAAAAACGGTACACATTGAATTTTGGTATTATGGTTATGGACCGCCCAATAAAGGCTCCAATTTGAATTTTAAATTGTAGACTTCGCTAGTCAATTCAATGCAAATTTATTTTTTATGGCTCCATCGTTATTATTTCGATGATTTTGCCAACGTCAAGGTTGAAAATGACACTGTGTTACGTACGATACGTAATGTATTACACTAAACAAAAACTATTGACCGGTGTTTGTAGCTTTGAAATCAGATGAGCATGCTGAAAAAGGACAATACATTAAGTTAATAAAGGCTCACTTGTCAGCTTGTCGCCTGATTTAGGTACCTACTGCTGACATTCAGTATCATGAACCATTACGCAGTGTTGAACTCGTCAAATCTTGCCACTTTTTATTACAAGCATAACATGCAATGTTTGTTTGTTTGGTATGCGCAAATTTTGCCACTGAATTTTAATATAGTTATTCCCAACCGATTGAGCAATATTAACTAAACCAAGATAATAGTACGGTGAAGTCACCGTTTCTTTCTTTCGTCTCCTTAGTTAATCCTCACCCTCAAAAAATCCGAATTATAATGGCGAGTACGGCAAAGGACAACGACAACTAAAAATAGCATAAAACTCCTAACTACGAGGGACACTTTGCCAATGACAAAGATAACTATTAGTCGTCCGTCACCACTTGTCGACAGCTTCCCTCGACCAACGGCGACGCTTAAAGTTGAGCCGCGCACATCGACCATTGCTGTCGACATGCTAGCGTCTGGTATCGCACGCGGCACAGCAAAGTACTCTGTGCAGTCCGTGTGTAGGTGGTAGCTGTAGACTTAATTAAAATTGCGATGGCTGCAGTTAAACCTATCGTCGCTTGGCACGGCGTCGCTACTGCTCGTCTGTGAACAAAGTGCCGATCGTGAGCCCCCAGCTGGGCAGTTCATTAGCAACGCTATAATTGACGAAGTACCTAAGAGCGATTACGCACTGCATCCGATCCGAATCCGTGAAAATACGTTCCGAAGTAGTCATAGAACTATCTTTATGGTAGTTTACGCACTAGATCGGACTTCCGCCATTCCATTTCTCTCCGTCATACGTGACTTTACGTGAGCCTCCAATTCGGAAGAAATTTTGATGGACCGAAGTAGCCGTAGTACTGTTTGTATGAACGCTTTCGCATTACCTCGGATTCAAATCGGACATATGCCAAAGATGGCCCCTGAATTGCTTGGATTTGGATCAGGGGGCTTACCATGACCTCTTAAAGCAGGGCAGAAGTTGCCTGGAAGTTGAACTGCCCTGCTTTTTTGTACTATGACATCGTTAGAGCAGGCCTGCGGCAGGCCTGCTACGTTAACGTTTACGAAATCCGTTCACCTGTTTTTTTTGTATAGACTTTTCGTACCATAAACAAGCTTATCTGTTCAACTTGGTTGAATAGTCGTTCACCTTTTGTACTGTCATGGTACGATTTTTAGCGATTCAGAAGCAGGCCTGCTTTTGAACGGATATTGACTGGCTGGCATTTGAACGTTTTCTTAAGACGTCATGGTAAGCCCCCAGAGATCGGATTAGTACGTAAGCAATATCCGAATTCGGTCCGAGATTTTTAGACATTAGATCCCTATTTTCACGAATTCGGATCGGATGCAGTGCGAAAAGCAATATCCGAATTCGGTCCGAGTATTTTATATCCATATTTTCACGGATCCGGATCGGATGCAGTGCGTAACCGCTGTAAGAGTTACTGATTACAGAAAAAACTATAGTATTTTTTCATAGTATTATTGTCCATGGCTTTTATCAATCTCTAAAAAGTGTAATTGTCAATTTGTCATATTTTAATGTCATTGTCAATGTCAATTGTCAAAGAAAGGAACTGAAACTGACAACTGAATTTATATTATTATTGTTTTTCCTCCCAAACATTATCTTTAACGTTTTCCTCGTTATTGATCAATATTTTATTACAGTCGAACCCGTCGTAATGTTTATTCAGTTTATGATAAGTTACAGTTACAAAGATGCAGCCATTATATTCTGTTGGTAAGTTAATGGTTTTTTATTAAAATAATAATCCCTTTGTGTGTATTTCATGATGAACTAGAATAATAATTATTGGTAGAATTCGTATGTTCAAAAATAAAACTTTCTAATAGCAACTCAATATTAATAGATAATTTTGTGAACCCAAAATTTGTAAGTATCTAATTATGGCAAATCATTGTTTCTGATTCAGAATCTTTATTCTGACTGAACTCGTTGGTCCCTAGTTATAAATTCAATCTATACATATCATAGTAAATATGATACTTTAGAATGATGTGATATGATCTCACTCCACAGACCAGATATAAGTACATAAATGTGTATTGACCAGACGTCATATCCATTTCATTGTTAATCCCCTGATGTTACATTACAAATTATGTTGGTCATGTGGTTCATTATGTAGTATATTTCTGTTTAGCATTGATTTTAAACTGCAAGATAAGATAATTAAATATTTTTGTTTACTTAAAAACCATCATTAATTTCTATGATTAAAAATAGATATCAATTGTCATGGTGGAGTTACCACTGCATTGTTTAAACTGTAATTGATGTTTTTTTTTTTTATCACTGTCATTGAAAATTTACATTTCCTGCCAGTGTTTGTTGTTGATAATATGAACAATGGGAATTCCTGCTTATCAGTTAACACTTAGTCAGTTCATCTCATAACTAGTGATTGTGTCAGAAAACTGTGAATTTGCATTATCCTTATTTTACAATGAATTTAAAAGAGTTTGACTGTGAAACAGCTGCTTACGTGAACAAGTCTTTCACAGACCATGAAGCTCGGCATAATTCAAATCATACTGAGGGGGAAAACGTGGAGAGAACTGAAGAAAACACACCACTACTACATCGCTTTCCTGTGAATGTATCGGAGAGAAGTCCACTGAACACTGTTATCGTTAGCTTGCTGCTGATAATACTGATAGCTGGAGTTATTATTGGAATTTATCTCCTCGTGTTACAGAATGATTCTGGTGAGTGGTTAGAGATGTATTTAAAAGTTATTGCACCTATACCTCCGGTTTCTGAATTGAGAATTTTGGGATAAGCAGCTGTCAAAAAAATTACAGATTTTAAAGCATTTTTTTGACAACTCCGTACTCAAATACTACTTAAGTATTGCTTATCCCGAATTCTCAATTCAGAAACCAGAGGTTTGCTTATTATCTGTTATCTTTTTTCCATTGTTTGTAGTTATGCATAACATATTCTATTTCAGAAAATGTGCTACCTCCAGTTGAACTACCTGTGCAGTTAGTCAGTAGATCCCAATGGGACTCTAGTAATTTTACTCGGAGTAGTCAGAAGTCATTCCCCTACAGAATAAGGGATGTTACAGTGGTTCAAACTGGTACTGAACCATGCCGGAGTACAGAGTCGTGTACAAAACTACTGCAGGAAATGCAGGTAAAATTACTTACAGAATATTTTGTAAATTTTTCCTGTTTTTACTTAATATAGAAAAACCAATATGGATTGTGTTATGAACAACGGGGAAACTGGTTAGATCATTCTCATATACAGTAGGTTTGTTTTTAATAATACCTACTTAAAGTATAAATACTTTTTTATTTAATAATTAATCAGGGTAGAAAAATCCCTACTAATATTATAAATGCGAAAGTAACTCTTTTCTGTCTGTCTGTTACGCTTTCACGCCTAAACCGCTGAACTGATTTTGATAAAACTTGGTACAGAGATAGTCTGGAAACCTAAGAAGGACATAGGTTACTTTTATCTCGAAAACCGCGAAATATCTACGCGATAAACTACATCCACGCGGACGAAGCTATGGGCGACCGCTAGTACGAAATATTTTGTTTTTTTCGTACAACAGTGTTCAAAAAATGGTGATCCTAGTATTATATCCTTCTATTATAGGCATGTTGACAGCATCAATAAATTGCAAATCTAATTATTCCGCCAGTTAAGAGTTTTGAAAAATAATGGACACGTATTTTGTTAAATATATGAATATTTGGAAAGATAAAACGCATGAAAACTCGAGAGTGGGGGCTTGTGACGTCAGAAGCAAGTAAAAATTGTACTTGCTTGTGACGTTTTGCCAATTTTAAAAGTGTTGTATCTTCTTCAATTTTGGTTAACGTAACAAAAGAAAAAATACGGGTCAAATATTTTTTGATAATCTAACTGACGGACTAATTAGATTTTTTCAGTCAAATACCCTATCGTAGGTTGAGTGATAAATTGCTCACACTTAATACCTTTAATTTTGTAAAAAGTCATTTTATTCATGAATTGAAAACAAACAGTACATTTGGAGTAGTATAACAAAATAATCATGTGTCCTTATGTCTAGTGAATATATTATTATAATATGCCCGCGCGATAATATTACACCGCGAGTCTAAGTTGTTGGACTCGTGTTCCAATTGTGTGATAAATCACAGCTTAGTTTAGATCGGCCTTCATACGCATTTACAATATCCCAATAAAAACGCTATGTAGACGCCTTATGAAAAGTAAGAGTATTGTGGTTATAAGGCTAGCAAGTTTGATTCCCGCACGCAACTAATATTTGTATGGCTTACAGTCGGCATGTGAGATTTGTACCGGTAAGAATAGGAAAGTGTATATCTCTATTCAATTAAAAAAACAAGAGGAGCTCGTGGCTAAATAATTACAGCCGCAAAGACCGATCTTCCGGGTTAAGCCACGCTTGCCGAGGTTGGTCTGTGGATGGGTGACCATTTACCATAGCGAGTTTCCTCCGTGCCTCGGAAAGCACGTAAAGCCGTTGGTCCCGGGTGTCATTTGTAGATTTTTGACAGTCGTTACTGTTGGTCAGAAGCCAGAAAGTCTGACAACCAGTCTTACCAAGAGTATCGTATTACCCAGTTACTGGGTTGTGGAGGTCTGATAGGCAGACGCTCCATGTAAAATACTGATATTCAGCTGCATCCGGTTCGACTGGAAGCCGACCCCAACATAGTTGGGAAAAGGCTAGGCAGATGATGATGATATCTCTATTCAATTGCTTGAAATATGAAGACACCCTTAAACAAAACAGATTATGTAATTTTTGGATTCTACTATCGAAATATTAATTTGTTATTTGATTTGTGTCGTGACGATTATATTTCAACTAATGATAACCTTAACCTAAATAAGCTACGTGTCGTGAACAGATTGTAAGTCGATCATGATGACTCACAGCTCTAGATAAGGTAAACCGTATAATATAATCCCTGTCGTATGTCACGTGATATTTTTAGCCCGGCTGCACATTAGATACCAGAAAGAAAAGAATTCGCGCGTGCTCGAAGACTCTCTGCGCATGCATTTTGTACTCTATTCCGCCAGGCTACCGGATCCGGCAAATTCTGACAGTTTGCGGTGCCTATACCCTTTTCACCGTACCTAATAGGGGATTTACACGATGAAAATCGACCGTCTAAATGAAAATTCGACTAGGCCGCAAGTGACTAAAATCGCAAGCCCCAAAGTTGGGTGCCATCCGACTTTTGCCGTGCGGCAACAAGCCGCATGCGGCGGGTAACTAAAATCGACCGTGTAAATGGTCAGTTGCAGGCGATCGCCCGCTGCATGTGGTGTGTTTTGCGCTGTGTTGTTCCGCTAGAAATGAACAAGTCGCATGCGATTTTTGTCGACCGGTGTAAATGGGGTGGCGATGCGATTTTTACAAGCAATGCGACTGGTGACTTGCCGCACGGCTAAAATCGGTCCGTGTAAATCCCCCATAAGTTGATTCCTGACATTTCTCTACAAAACGTTACCATACAAAGAATATCAAATATTTCTAAAAAAACAAAACATGGGTTGAAGATAATATAGCTATTTTACGGTTATTAATGATGTCGTTTACGTTTTTTCTATAGCAGTCTCCTTATGGGTACAATTTGTCAGGACTCAATTTAGGCTGAAAAAGTATAGTACAAAATGTATGAGCAGAGTCGCGCGTCAGAAATGTTCTAACAGAAATTTCTGATAATGTGCGGGCGGGCTTATACGGAAGGGGTACTATGTTATACTCATCCATCCTTACGAACACTGTTTAGTTTGGATTTCATTGAAATTGTTAAAAGAAAAGGCCGTTTATAACGACCAAACGACTCCGGATATAGCGCCCAACTGCTTTAAGCAACGTAATTTCAAGGGAAAATAAAGATTTTCTTCTGGATATAACGACAAGTCCTTTATTTTGTTAATAAATTAACATCAGTTCAAGGCATTACTTACGTCTAAATCGGTGTTATAAATGGCAATTGTCATTCAATTTGTAGAGTTATGGTGGAAAATGTTTTCATATAAATTATTAGTTACACGCTATTTGAACATTTACTGATGCTTACTTACAGCGACGACGGCTTAGTACGACTAAATATCGCAGGTCCCTTCGTCGTCGTTATAAGCAGATTCCACTGTATTTTATGCAAAGCAAAGCATATCATTTGCGATGAAAACGGTATCGTAATGACAATAATCTTTCCCTATTTCTTCGTTTCGAACTTGCGAATGGCCTCGACTTCGATATCAGAAGCCGCAACTTTGATATTTAAGTAGGTTCGATCCTGAAACAGCGGTTACATATTATGTACCTACTCCAGTTCCTTAGATAGTGGCGAAGTAGGCAGAATCAAACAGCACCAAACATATAAAATTAATTAAATTATAACCACACGCTTACATGAAGTCAGGGATAAAAATAAGTGTATTAGCTTAAAGCTCGAAGTCAACGTACCGTTACAACAGTTAAACACTTATCAAATCCATAATTATTAATTACTGAACAAACGACATTGTTATTGTTTTTATTACTAACAGACGATGTAATATTTATGAAATAAATCAATGTAGTGGGCGTCGAAAAGAGAAATAACAATATTATTTCCTACAAAATAATAACATTATCGTAACATATTATGACGGCTACCATCTCTAAAGGGGTACCGTGGAATGGGGTTTCATTGATCAATTTCGAAATTCAAATGGCCATATTTTCTAAAATATAAACGAAAAAAAAACGAAAAAAAAATTAGAATATCGGTTTTTACTGTACAATCGATACAATGAATTAGATTTATTTTTTAATGACTAATATGTCGAAGAAAAATATGAATGTGAGTGATCAATGTTAAACCGTAAGTGGGGTTACTTTGATACCCCCTATTTTTTTCACGGAAACTAAAAGTAACCCTTTTAAGCGACACTTTTTCTAAAGAACGAAAAAAATCGGTCAAGTGCAAAAAAAGTTATTACATTTTTAAGAGTTTGGGGGTGACATTGATCAAGGCAATAAAAATAACTTTTCAAAAAAAAAACAATTTTATTATAAATTCTTTATTATACTCCATGGTACTTATTGAAAACCATAAGATCTTCTGCAACAGCTGTTACAGCTCGCTCCAACATCTCATCATTAAAATTTCGATAGGCGCGAGCGTCTGGACGCTTTGTATAGGTACTTGGCAGAGCGCTGAAAGTAAAAAAAAGTATATAAAGCAGTCATCATTGAAAACATATTGATAGTTTATGTTAAAAATGGCAGAAACAGCAAAATTGCTAGGTTTGGGTGAGATTGAACAATGATCAAAGAAACCCCATGCCTATGATCAATGACACCCCGCAAAAAAGAAAAACCGTCAGTGAACGAAATTTTTGAGGTTAGAATACAAAGCATGACGTCTTTCTCAAGCTAAGTAAACACTTATCAACATAAACTAAACAAATTTCTAGCACCTTTCATATCCAATCCGGTACCCGTAAAGTTATTTAAGCCTTTGAAATAGTTGAAATGCAATACTCACAGTTTTTTATGAAAATCTCCAATATCGATCCGTTTGTACGTGCAGCGCTTGGGCATTGACAAACAGTGACATTCAGTGATGCACACCCAAGAATTAAAATCGTACGCTTGCGTTTAGAAAAGGAGAAATTTCGGTTTTAAAAAATTATTAAGTTTTTATCAAAGTCACCCCGTGAATCAAAGTAACCCCATTCCACGGTACGGTTTTACGATTAGTGTGAACCAATAGAAGTACAGTGGACTCTCGATAATTTCACACTCGGGGACCAGAGAAAAATTTCAAATTACCAAGAGTTCAAAGTAACAGGAGTTTAAATAACCAAGAGGGAGGGAGGAAAAAAATCAAATAAACAAGAGTTTGATCAAAATTCGTGATTTATTATTTTAAACATTTGTACTATTATTCACAAATGTTCATTTTGAAAAGAAGTCCGTAATTTTCTGTTGAGTGAGCGACTTCAGTCTATCATTGCACAATGAATTTAGGTCTGTGGATGATAAACGCTTCAAATTATAGAGAGTAGGGAAGCCTGGATTTCAAATTATTGCATGTTGTCGGGCAAGATACTATTCCCTGAACTTGAAATTACCGAGGGGACCAATTAATATTGATTTTATTCAATTTATCGAGTATTTTTCAAGGGACCGGGAAAAAATTCAAATTATCGAAAGATTCAAATTAACAAAATACACTTGAAAGGAAATAAATCGAGACACTCCTTTTTTTCACGTGTCCTGGTTATTAGTTTTGGTTTCATGGATTAAAATACTAAGGGCTGATTTTTCAATCGTCAGATAACTTTTATCTGGGGAATAAGTTTGAAGTTTTGACAGCTTTTGTATAGAAAATCTATCAAACCGTCATATTTATTCGTTGGATAAAATTTATCTGACGATTGAAAAATCGGCCCTAAGTTGACAAAAAACTACCCTCAATGTAAAGGTTATCAAATAACCTTTTAGGCGATAGGTATATGATTCGAATTGATCTGTTCCATAATAAGTACCAAAAATAATAACAATTATACGTGACAAATAGTAGTTTCTCGATTTATTTGCTCCGAATTGTATTGGTAGAACATTGACAACTGGGGCCCAATTCTGCTAAAATAAATCTTGATAAATCGCAACCGAACCAAGGCCGAACCGTTCATTCAGACAGTTTTCAATTTCAAAAGCTGTCAAATTGTTTGGCACAAGAAACAAAACCAATCATTTTGACAGTTTTCGTAAAGAAAAACTGAGTGGCGTTTGTGGTTCGTTTGCGTTTGGCAACAATTTTGTTAGTCGAGCCCCTTGTAACTCGTCCCTGCAAACGACTCCTGATTAAGGCTGAGCATTCACCAGAGCTGTGCTAAGCTGCCTAGCGAGGAATGTGTCTTGTAAGCACCAATAGAATCACTTCATTTACCTAGCTTCGCTCTGCGCAGCTCTGGTGGATATGGGCTTAGCGGAGCGAGGTTTATGTTCATACAAAACAAGCGAGAAATGCGAGCGAGGGAAGTGTTGCGAGGAATGTGTTACGAGGAATATGTGCGAGGATTTGAAAATATGCGCCTACCAGTCAGTCACTAGATGGTGTTTGGAAGAGGTAGATGATCATTTGTATACATTAACACATTACGCATTACACATTCCTCGCACAGCTCTGGTGGAAAGGGTCACCCGTTTCACATTTTCGCACCGCACATTTTCCTCGCACAGCTCTGGTAGATGTCCAGCCTCATGATGTCAGTCTCTGACGCCCGACAGATGATGATAGGTAATAACCAACGCACTTTAGGCAGAATATCCTATGCCGAGTGCACGTTTTGTTCTGTTGATGTCATCCCGTGTATTACATTCCTATAGGGACTGGTTTATGGACACAAACCAGGTAGGCTGCTCCCAACTACATGCCTAACTGATGAAAAATACTTATTACTATTGAACTCTGTATTATTGTTTCAGGCAAATGCTACCATCGCAAATAGTACCCTGCCGTATAATTTTATGATATCATCAAATGGTCAAACTTATGAAGCTCTTGGATGGCGGAGGTCTCCACCGACGTCTAGAGAAAAGACGCCTCCAGTACTGCTCTTGGCTTTTATAGGTAAATGATCTATATTTTAGTATTTATATAATGAATTTTTCGCAAGGTTCGGTGTTTGTTACACAATCACGTCGTAAGGGCTGAACGGATTTCCATAAAAAGCAGGTTTAGGTGAAACCCGTTGTTACATTTGTGTAATATAAGGAAGGAAAACAAAAAATAAAAAAAACAGTAGGTCTAGCACGAATGTTGTGACGTATGGTAAAGTAAACGTAACGTTAACGCGAGAGAATTTTGAATTGGAAATACTCGTTTCGCACATAATATTTAATCGAATTGAAAACTTATTCATATCTATGTATGATACAAATTGTGGTTGTCGCATAAGTTTTTAACTAAAATGCTATAGAATAGTTGTATTTTCGATTCAAAATTCACTCACATTAACGTTACGTTTACGTTACTATACGTCAAAATATTCGTGCTAGGCCTACAGTCAAGTTCGAATCAGGTTCGCGCACTAAGCGATCTGTACAATATCGACGACACGTTTGGTGCAGTGGCTAAGCGATTGGCTTCTGGTCGTGGGTTCGATTCACACACGGAACAAAAATTTGTATGGCCTACAGATGATTGTTTCGGGTCTGGGCGTTTATGTATGTGAGATTTGTGTCTGTAAACGCACCCACGATACAAGAGAAATCTTAGTGTGCGGAAAGGTATGATAAAAAATAAATGTAGTATCTAAAATGGATTTTAGAATGAATGCGATGAGCTACTAAGATGACGCTATACAAAACCGAAACTAACCGAACATCTTTCTTGTCCCCGAATCGCCATCTTAAAAGCCGACTGGCATTTGAGCGCTTATTACACTTGGCTGAATTCAGTCTTCTAAATTCAGAAGCAACTTTACATTCTGACTGGCTAGTTAGGATCCTAACCGTCCTAACTCTTATTACACTTTCCTAAATCCTAATTAGGATTCCTAAATTCAGCCAAGTGTAATAAGCGCTTTACTCTAAATGCTCTAAGCATACAGATAAAACTGAGTACCACTTTTTCTTAACGTCGGTTACAAAAATGAAATCTACCCATTAATTTATGATGATTTCTAACCAATAAGGTTTGAATTGATCAATATTATCTTTCAGGGACCTTCACTCGGGCCCCACCAACACAAACACAGGTAGAGGAGGCCAAGAACTTCTTCGCTGCATCGGTGAGCCAGCAGTATTTACATCCGTCCTATCGTATTATTGGTAGAAACATGAATGACACACCCATTTTTCTATCTCAAAGTCTTAAAACATTTCCTCAGTGGAGCAGTGAATTTTCAGATAGAAAGTGAGTTTTTTCTTATTATTCGAACAGTAAATGCTAGTCGTGATAGCGTAATCTTATGGAACTCAATTATTGAAATGCTTGTTTTAAAGCCATAACTCGCTAACGCCGAAGTCGATGAGTGATTTATTTCTATAAGTCACACTGCAAGTTCGACGACGATTGGTCACATCCTCCGTAGCACGCAAGTAATTGTAAATCAACATAATAACTATCAAGGGAGAAATTGTATTAGTTAAAAATATATTAATGCTGTTAGAGAAAATGTTGTTAAGTGATACATTTAATTGTAAGTATAGTAGAAACTATTTATAACACCTGTAAAAAATATTGTGTAAGTATACAGGGTGGTAATTTGAGATGGGGCAGTAAGGACACCTAACATAACCGTTGTAGCTACAGGGAAATTTGCTCTTCGTTTACTGATTTTGAAAAAAAGTGCAGTCGGCGAGAAGAAAGGCAGATTATTATATTATAGATACATTTTTATGATGCCATGCCAATCAATCAATTGTCTTATAAGGATCAAAATACTCTTCAAAATCCACTGATGTTAAAGTAATAGAAAGCGTGAAAAAAATATCCGTTTAAAGTTACGGTCTTCTTCTTCCTGCCCTGTTCAAACGGTAGTAATGAAGTAAAATGAAATCTGTGAATGTAGTTCGGAATATTATCAAACATTATGGACAATCTCTTAAAAACAATTTCCTGTAGGCCCTTATTACTACAGATCTCACATAAGTTTTTCCGATTTCTGACGTTTCTAGTTCTCCAACCTCATTTAATCCGGAAGAGTCTTGTAATTCTTATGCGAAATAGGATCGATTGGCAACATAAAAATGTTTTGTGAAAGATGCCCGTTTTCTCGGTGACTGTATTTTTTTTCCAAAATCTGTAAATGCAGAGCAAAATATAAAAAAAAAACATGAACAGTCTCCTAAGAGCGTTTTCCTGTAGCTACAACGGTTAAAGTAGCTGCTCTTACTGCCTCATCTCAAATTACCACCCTGTATACGTCCTCGTTTCCGATTCATACGAACTATTCAAAAATGCTTGCATGTAAAAATGCTCCTGAAATTAATGTAAATAAATTATTATTAGGTTTATGACAAGTAGATGTTAAATTTTGTCATTTTCCTTATACTAATAGTATTTTTAATTTACACGTTAAAGCTCAAAAAATTCAAATCTTCGAAGGTCTCTTCGTCGCGTTTCAAGTGTGACTATTTTTAATTCATTATTAAAGCAAATACACATTTGTCAGCTTTAGTCCATATAAGTAATATAACTTGGACTATTTAGGTTTTTTTTTCAAATATATATGACGAGTGCCGTCATTGTTTATAATATTTTTGCATTTGTACACTTACGGCGAGTACGTTTTGTTCTGTGCTTACGGCTGTGTATGATTCATGTAACTATTAAGTGATCAGCTCGGCTTCATTACAACTATATGCAGCAAAGATAATTAAATGTTTTGTTGTTATAATCGGTAGATTTCGTTAGACTATCTTTTCATGTAAATACGTTTTCCAATTGAATTTATATAATTTATACTGCTAGTGTATTTTCGCTTTTATACCCACGCTGCATCGCATCACAATTCATATTATTGTCTAATACGATACGGAGCATTCAAATTAATATTAAGTTAATTAGTGAGTTTTCGAGATGGGCCTTCGTCTTCAGGGCCAAAATCAAAACTATGAGGAATATAAAGAAAGTCAATGACGATGTGAGCTTGATTTTGGAGAAAACTAAAAATGCACGGAAATTATTAAAATCAGCTGCCTTGATATATTACGTTACTTTACAGGACATTGGTACAGTGTGGTATTTTTTTGCAAAAACATCGATTTCGATTTCTTACTAAACCCATTCATTCAAAAACTAAAAATGAAATTTTCATTTTCTTCTTAATCGACCTCACAAGTCCTTTGACCAATGTTTCTCTATTTCTAATAGTTTATATTTTGTCTCTAAGGCCAATCTCACTCATCCTATACAAGGTTAGTCTGGAAAGGGGTACTAATCTGCGGGCTACTAAAAATATCACTGATTATTGTTTAAAAGCAAGTGTTGAAATATTAAAATTCAATAGGTAGTTTTTATTTCCATGCATAATGATTTTTATCTTAGTTTTATTCAAAAAATCTTCATCCCTTTCTTTAGTTACGAATTCAGAACATGGAGCTTCTAATCCGTGATCCCAAATTCTACCAGAAATGTAAACACAGCTGATCATATTTGAAGATAGATAGATTTTAGCATATTTTTTTATGAAATCTTTGAACAACTATTTCTCTGATACTATTGACATTGGGGAAAGTTGTAGAACAAAAGCCTTTCGGATTTAGTACCCCCTTTCCGAATAACCTTGTATATGAAATTTTATTATGTAGATACCTAGACGGGAATCTCACCAGTCGTTTATATACATACATTCTTTGCACACAATGAATTGTGCAATCGCCGAATGTTATCCATTAATTAATTATTATTTAATTAAGTTGTTACAATATTCTTATGATAATTTGAATTGTTATTAGACGTACCTATGATTAATATTAAGCAAAATTATATTATGTATATAGCGGTTATTATATGTGTTAAAGTATTCAAAAGTTATCGACACTGCAGTGCGAGCACGGATCTTATATCGAATCGATTTGAGAAATGTATCTATTCTAAACGTCAAATTTAACATAAGATATAGATAAAATGACAGCAGTTGTCGTTTTATCTATATCTTATGTCAAATTTGACGTTTAGAATAGATAGATTTCTCGAATTGACTCGATAAAAAGATCCGTGCTCGCACCGCTGTTATGTTATTATTTAGATTCGTGTGAGGTGTATAGTGTTATTAATAAATTCAAGGCTAGCCAAATCCTGCTGTGTTAGATAGACAGTATTTATTTTAATAGGGAAAACGTACCATATAGCCTTATTATTAAATACGAGGCGAGTCCAATCCTACTGATATGTTAGAAATAGGTAGACAGTACTAGGAAAATCCCACAATATTATTAAATTCAAGACAAGTCCAATTCTGATACGTTAGACAGACTGTTATACAAGGTATCCCAAAAAGTAGTGTCAAGCGGAAGTCCAGAGATAGAGCACCCCTTTGACTTTAATGACATTTTTGATTATAGTAACGTTAATAGTTATTTTTTTCTAAATTAGGTGAATCGAAGAAACAAAGAACAATGATCACTCGGCTAACATGCTTAGACTAGTAAAATCTAACAAAACGTAACTTGATGAAACATAATGTCGTTTCATTCGCCTACATAAATATAAATAAGTTCAGCCTTCAATATATTTTTAAAAGGTCGGAGAGACAAGATATTTTGCCACTTCCATTAACAGATTCAAAACGTGATGCAATTCCAAGTCCATTAAACGAATGCCAAGTCAACAAGAGTAGAAGATCAATCGGAGTCTGTAAGCAATGCAAAAATATAAAAAAAGGGAAAATAATATAAAATCGCACAGAACACCAAAGAATATTGTAACAATAAGCGAGGAGAACACAGTCGTCGCCGAAACTACAACGACATGGTTACCATGGACACGGTCAGCGCAGAAAACCACAGATTAGTTAATAGTAGCTAGCTACAGAAAACCGTCAATTTATTTTTACTTGTCAAGAATAGGGAGGGACGTAATCAATCGATTTATGACAGTATCGATTTTTAGATGTAAAATCATTAGTTTTTTATCTAATTCGTGGCTTTATTAAAACAATTTACCACGAAGTAACATCAAATTCTATTAGTGGCTAAGCTTAGTATAATATTGATGTGAGTTTATACGGTTGACATTGCCTGGGATTTTATTTCGATTTATGAAATAAAATCATAATAGACTAGAAAAAGTATGGACTTCTCTAGTAACGTAAGTAATTACGGATGCGTTCGAAGTTAGATATTTTATACAGCGTTCTGATAAATAAAATAGTATTTTTAAAATCAGATTATCTTTAATTCCCCATCTTTTAAAAATAAACGAAGATATCCAATAAATACACTAACAATGCACTAATATGTTGGTGACAGTTTCATCTCGGGAACAATTTCTGATTTTTCCTAGTACAAAGTGACCATTGTTCTTTAAAAAAAATACACGCGTTTGTCTCAACTTTTCATGACACTACGATCAAAAATGTCATTAAAGTCAGTTTGGTTAAAACATGAAAAGAATCATAACTCGAAAACTACAAAAAATCGCGGAACACATATGGGGGTGATTCGGGTACCTCTAAGGATGCTCTACCTTTGGAATTCCGCTTGACACTACTGTTTGCGGCAGCCTGTATAATAAGAACCCCTACAATATAGCGTTATTATTATATTTGAGGCGAGTCCAATGCTACTGATTTGTTAGAAGTAGACGATACTAGGTAAACCCACTATTCAATTCAAGGCAATTCCAATTCTGATGCGTTCGATAGACAGTTACATAATAAAGAAAATCTAAAACATAGCGTTATTATTAAATTCGAGGCGAGTCCAATCCTATTACATTCGATGGACAGTGCTTTAGAGAAAACCTACTACCTATACCACAAATACATGTTAATCATCAAAACATAGCGGTTAATAGAGGTTTAGCCTACATGATGGCTGTGTACGCCACTAGGATAGTTTTAATACCGTTTTTAGAACGATTATAGTCAAGTTGTTCGGTAATAAACAGCTAATCACAAATTTATCTTATGGCAACAACGGTCTGCCACAGTTTGGACGCCGTGCTTACATAACGTGGCAACATTACGATGCACAAGGGTATCAAATTTGACTATTTAGTATTATTTTATAGAAAGACACGGAATGTGAAAAAAAAAATAAAAAATGAGGAAAAAATAGAGGAGATGCACTTTCGAAGTTTGTTGAGAAGGAATTTTCTATTCTTGTCACGCGAAACGGATATTGTGTAGACTTGCAGAATGGTACGAGGAGAGGACGACACTTAATTGTCTTATCTATTGTGTCTATAATTACCGTGCTTGAGGTTTTATAGGTACAAGTCCGAGATGGGCTGCAGACTGCAAACTGCAAAAGTAGTATCGCTTGCGGTGAGATCTGCGGCTGCGGTCTGCGGTTGCAGTTTTGCAGTCGCTGTCGGAATAGCACCTTTAAAGTGCACATCTTAAAGGCGCTATTCCGACGGTGACTTGCATGCAGTCTGCAGTTTGCAGCCCGTCTCGGACTTGTACCTTAAGTCACTATGAAGTTTTTAAGGTATGACGTCGTATGGTAGCAGTGTTATCTGTCTTGTGAACAATTTTGAATCATTTATAAGTTAGGCATTTATTAAATATTTCATTGGTTTTTTCACTGTGGCTTATTATTTTTGTAATAATTCTGAGATTTGTAATAAGAAAATAATAGTCAAATACTCTATACTTCGATTTCTGAATTGAAAATTCGGGATAAACAATACATAAGTAGTATTTGAGTACGGAGTTGTCAAAAAATTCCGTACTCAAATGTTACTTAAGTACCACTTATCCTAGAATTCTCAATTCAGAAACCGGAGGTATGTCAATGGTCAACACCGGCAGAGAAAAAAAGGAAGATCGCCCGTCATGCTCACAGAATACTATTTGGTATATCATTAATCTGTGTCATCTGATCATTCTTCTTTTGGTTTTGTTTGGTTTTTTATAGGAAAACTAATCAATCCAACAATAACTACTCTGGAATACAGTGTACCCCTAGCTGGTTTGTTACACTGTGTGGAAGGAGCTGCAGGAGGCGCAAACGTTGTTGCAGATCCTGGAAACCTGGTCAATAAAACTGTGAATGGTTTTGTTGTGCTATTGGGTATATTTGTGATTGCGGAAATCGTACGTTTCAAGTAATTATCATCAATACAGTCCAATGCAAGTTATAAATTCCATATCGCCACACTAGTATTATAAGAAATTTTAATGCACTCAAGCAAACATTTTTTAACTATGTATATCGATATAGGTAGAATAAAAAAATGTGATTTTAATAGTCTTAGGTGTTTCACCAACCTATCATTAACTGTTCATTAAGCTAATTCGGTCTCTAAACTGTTCAATATCTAATAATTGCATTACACCACCATTTCAATAGTGATAGTGACAAGATTATTGAACACATAGCTGTCATAATTTGTAGGTCACATTTAGCTTATCTGGTCAATAGTTACGGACTACTTATTGATAGACTGGTGAAATACCTCCTTAGTATGTAACTATGTGAGGCCTAGAACACAGAATCAATTTTATAACCATTCCTCTAGTGGTGTGCGTCTTTAATAGGGTTATTTTATAGCTTGGTGTTAGTTTTACAAAGGTATAGTTAGGGTACCTACGCACTTTGCGGTTAGCCGGAACGCGGTCAGCCGTCCGGTTGGTCGCAATCAAAAATGTGTACGAGAAAATAGATTTTATATTACGCACTGCGATGCGGCTGCCGACCAACCGCTCCGGTCGCACGGAGCGCTGCGACCGCGACCCGTCTGGCGTCTGTCCTGACCACGAAGCAAATACATGCTTCGTGGTCCTGACGGTTGTTGTACGCACTTCGCGGATAGTCTAGTTAGTTTGTGGTTACCCGCCATTGACAATACAACTGTTTCGCTGATAACAACAGAATTCTCCCTTCTAAAACTAGGATCTCCAGTAAGGTGATCCTAATTCCTAAGAAAAATGTATTTTTCCTTTAATTTCTCTGGGCACTTCTTCGACGTCCATCTTGGAAATGAGTCGCTTAAACCGCACACAGCGATAGTTTCTCAACCGTACGGTTGCGGTTAAAGCCAGCCATTTTGACGAGTTATGCGAACATAAATGTAGGGAACAGCTGTTTTTTTTTCGCGATATCCGATTTCGTCCCATAATAAAAGTTGTTCATAATGATGAGTACAATGACCCCTTAAGCGGTTGTGAGTTATTTATGTTACACCTTGTATATGGCTACGAACGTATGAGAGGATCTGTTACGCAAAGCTAATAGGATCTGCGTCATTGTTGGTAAAGCTACGGCCGGTTTTAGTGCTTGACCGACCGTCGGTGCGTACGTCGGTCGCGCTTGTCATTTGTATGAAAATTCACTAGTCGTGACAGTGCTCGACCGACAGTACGCACGCGTATATTGCTACGCACTGCGTACGAGGACCGTCAGTCAAGCGCGTCCGCATGCGTGCCGTCGGTCGACCGACGCGCTATGGATACATATTAACGCGTTCAGTGCTACACCGATCGGTGGACCGACCGTACGGATGCGCGTATCATCGTAAAAAGAATGAAACCTACTAGTTCAAAACTTCAATAATATTGTTTGATTTTATTGGTATCATTACCTTTTAATGATTTAAGTACCTAATTTTGATCAAACATGGCATATATTGACACCGAACGCCTAATTACCGAAGTTCGACTTCGTGAACTTCTGTGGGACAAAGGCCACGTGTTATACAAAGACCGTGATGCCAAGTTAAAGGCACGGGAAGAAGTTTGTACAGCTTTGTGTTCAAATTGTGCTATCTACGTCTTCTGTTCCTTATACGTTTACGAAGATAGTAAGCAGCAATTAAATAATTTGTAAACGCGTTCATTTCGTGTACGTGTTTGTGACTGTACCAGTCCGGCCAGTTTGGTTGGTCAGGAGAGCACTGAACGTTAAAAACTGACGATCGGTTATGCGTATCGTCAGGAACGATGGTACGCACCGACGCGGCGACGGTCGGTCGAGCACTAAAACCGGCCTACAAGAGACTTTGTAACCTGTCTTCTCCAGAGCTTCTTGCCCTTAAAAGCCAAAATCTCCTTTGCTCAAACTCTAATTCAGCCCATTATTGACTACGCCGAGGCCTGTTATTTTAATGCCACTGAGGAGCTCTTAAATAAACTTGAGATATTGCAAAAAATAACCGTCTCATTTTCAATCTTAAAAAGTATTACCATGTCTCCAACTTTCGCAAACAACTCAGGCGACTCCCAATTTGACTTCACAGGAATACACGGATATTACACGTCTTATTCCCCTATTAGGGTCTACCTTTATTAGGTTTGGCAGAGGTGTATAATTCACCCTCATTTCGCCGTTATGCTTAAATATGTCCCACGCAATAAGAGGCGAGGCTATTGCCATCAACCGGGCACAGATCCAGACTCCGGGCTGCTACTGAGAAATTAGGTACCTACACACGGAAAAACCAAATAACACGTTGTCCGACCTGGGGATCGAACCTCGGACCTCACGCTCAGCAGTCACGCTTGCGACCGCTAGACCAACGGGCAGTCGTACTCGGATATTGTGCCTCCTATTATCCTACATTATCCGTCAGCTCCATCCTACCTGCGGCCCCTGCGGGAACACTTATCCTACACTCGTTCTACTGAGTCGCCCTGCAGGTCACATCTCAGTACCCTCTTCAAATTCCCATTCCACAAAACTGTATTCTACTCCTATTCCTTATCTGCGCATGCGGTTAGGTTGTGGAATGCGCTACAACAGGAGATTCGTGATTGCATAATCGTTTTTTTTAAACTAGTTTTTGATCTCTGTCTCTCCCCATAGTTGCTCTTTTTTGCAATTTATATACAGGGTGTTAACGAATTCGTGTAATTCCTTCAAACCACGTGATCTACTGGTGACACAGATTAACCCTAAATGGGAATTTTTGAAAATCAACTAAAAAAAAAACTTGATTTTCTATTTCTTAGTCATTTTAGAGCCTTGAGTTATCTGACTGCAAAGAGCGATATTGCGTTAGTCGTGCCCGCCAGCCGTGTCGCCGTGCTTTCATTAATTTATGCGTGTCATCGAAATGTTCACACAAATAGGTAAATAATTTTTTTTTGCAAAAAAAATCTAATTTTTTTACTGAATCCTTATTAGATGGTTTAGATACGATCGGTAACAAAGCCGCATGAAAAAATAATAATTTTATTTTTTTATTTTTAATCAAGCCAAATCCCGTGTGTGGCCTGTCTACATCAGTAGTAGATCATGTGTTTTTAAGGAATTATACGAATTCGTTAACACCCTGTATTTATTTGTTTAAATGTATATTTATTGCATTTTAGGTAAGTTTATTGTATATTTTTATTCTTTTTGTATTTATGTGGTTCTTTGTGTCTGTATAATTATCAGTTTCTCTTGTTTTTACACAATATTGTCTACATTTCTTGTTCTAAATTCTTCTCTCGCATGTCTGATGGAAGAGATTTCTTTATGAAATAAGCAGTCCCTTAACTTATCTTATATTAAGTGTTTTCGTTCATAAACTAATAAAATAATAATTAAATTAATAAAAATAACCAATAACGCCGGGAAAGTTATAGGAAACGGCCATTAGTAAATACACTTGCGGGCAAATAAATCGAGCCACTCCTTTTATTCCTCGTGGTTATTAGTTTTGGTTTCATGGATCATATACTAAGATGACAAAAAACTACGCTCATTGTAAAGGTTATCAAATAACCTTTTAGGCGATATACCTATGTTTCGAATTGACCTGTTTCATAAAAAAAAATTAACTTTAAAAAAAGTAAAAACCGACTTCAAAGAAATACTAAAAGGAGTAAAATAATTACTTAAGTACCATAATATAAAATTAACAGTTTCAGAAGTCGGTGGCTTCTATTTGCTTCAGTATAGAGTTGCACCGACTTCTGAAACTGATAATTTTATATTCATAATTTGTCATAATTTTAACCCCCTCCTTCATAACCCTTCTTTTTGGCTTTGACGTAGTCGGGCATAAAAAGTCCTTTCAAATGATACCTTACACGATATAATGAAAACATTCCATAGGGGGGGAGGGGAGTACACGCACCCCCTCCTCTTTTCCAGTAGTCAGTTCCCAACAACAAATATAAACAAAGCAATATTAGTAATTTGAGAATTTTGCTTTGATCCGATGAGGAGTTCCGTTCCATATCTCTGAAGTTCATGGTCTAATTATAACAAAATTTATATGGGACCAATCGGGAAGTATACCCTTTCGAACAAAAAAAAGAATTTTTCAAATCGGTTCATAAATGACGGAGATTTATGACGAGGTAACAAACATAAAAATAAATAAAAAAATACAACCGAATTGAGAACCTCCTCCTTTTTGAGGTCGGTTAATAAGTACCAAAAATAATAACAATTATACGTGAAAAATAGAAGTGGCACAATTTATTTGCTCCCAAATATATTTTGCCTGTTCACAATAGGTACTTCGTTATTTCTCCCCTTTCAAATATTATGTGCTTTCACTTTCCGCTCTAAGGCTCGGATTAATTAACGACTCTCATTTGAAATCTCTTGAGATGGCGATTCAAAAAATTAAAAATATTTCTACCAATGTATGGAATTCTGATGACGTTTACATTATGTCAGCTTTACTTGAGATTTTACTCTCAAGCAACCATGCTGAGAGCGGTTTATTAATACCTACAGTTCAAAGGTTAACATTTTAGGTTTGTACTTTGACATTATTTGAGCTAAAAATTTGAGCTTGCGGTCAAAGTTGTACGGCGTACCTTTATAGTACCTATCACATTTAACAAAGGTAAAAGAACGACCCTTTTAGGTTTATACATATTCAGAAAACAACGTCGCGTTGCTAACAACATGTCTAGTACAATCAAAACTAACGGCGGTAGAGCAATTTACTTTAGTTTCGATAAAAACTGTGCAGTCAACTGTTCGCGTGCTAGCAACTATTGAGAACTAGACAAAAAACTGTCGGTACGTACCGCTAACATCACTACATAGTATAAAACAAAGTCGCTTCCCGCTGTCTGTCTGTCCCTATGTATGCTTAGATCTTTAAAACTACGCAACGGATTTTGATGCGGTTTTTTTTAATAGATAGAGAGATTCAAGAGGAAGGTTTTAAGCTATAAAACGTACACGTTAAAAAAATAGGGCGGGTCGCTAGTCTGTGATAATTGTAATTTTATCATCACGTAGAGTAAATTTTTCTGAGGTAGAAAACCTTGATAGGACATTAAAAAAGTAAATAGCTGAAGTTCGATAAAGGCTGTGCAGTGTGCTATGCACACGGTGCAGAAACTATAATATCTTACCTGCAAGTATCTGCGCATAAAAACTTATAAGTATCTGAAGGTACCACACACTAAGATAAATTAAAACCAATACATTTAAATTATAAAAAAATATCTTCAGGTGTCCTGTAAAATCCTATTGATATCGTCGGTACTTAACGATAAATTTATATAATCTGCACCGTGTCTGTTAGTCGATTGATTTTGATGGAGAACGATATCGCAAAATATGTGCTCAGATATAGATATCTTATAGTATTTACACCGTGTGCGACGATAGCCTTAAGCAGTGTTATTAACACACAAATACTTAGTTGTTCCACAGTCTCCAAGTCAATTGTTGTAGATATGCCTAATTTATTTTATTTGTATTTATTATGCACTGTATTGGAAATTGGTATGTAAGTAGAAACAGTAAGTACGAGTATGTAGAGAATATCGTATGTATTCCTAACGTTACATTAAATTCCAAATTATTGTACAATTTTAACGATTGGATAGATTAGGTAGTCAGTAGGTTAATTAGTAAAATATCGTCAAGTAATTAGTAAAATGTCGACAAAGGAAATATTTATATGTATTATTGAAAAGTTTTATTAAATAACTGAATGAATTAATTATAATAATAATTAATGTTATTATCATTGTTGTAAGATAATTGTGCATAGCCAATAGATTTGTTTAATTATAGTAAAATATTAAACTTTGTAATTTATTAAATATGTTTTATTGCAGACCTTTGCCTATCTCGAAAGACAAATAAATCGGTTAGGGTACAGATAGTAGGTAGATAGATATCACGTTATAACTCCAACATAAGAAATATACAAGGTTAGTCGGAAAGGGGGTAGGTACTCATCCGAAAGGGTCTTAAAGTACCCATAGTAATGAATAACTTTTGTTCTACCACTTTCCCCGAAAGTCAATAGTTTAAGAGAAATAGCTGTTCAAGAATTACATAAAAAATAGGCCAAAATCTATCTATCTTCAGCTATGATCAGGGGCCCAATTCTCCTAAAATGAATTGTTGCCAAACGCAATCGAACCACAACCGTCAGTCAGTTTATGTTTTCGAAAACTTTCAAAATGATTTTGTTTGTTGTGTCAAACAATTTGATAGCTTTTGAAATTGAGAACTGTCTGAATGAACGATGCGGCCTTGGTTCGGTTGTGATTTATCAAGATTTATTTTAGGAGAATTAGGCCCCAGCTGTGTTAACATTTTATGTCATATTTGGGGTCACCCCAATTTAATTAAGCTCCATTTTCTGAATTTGAAACTAAATTATAGACGTTTGAAAACATAATTTTAATTTAATTTTTAAGGGAAATAAAAAAACAATTTTTAAATTTTAACACTTGCTTTAAAACCGTCATCAATGATACTTAAAGTGGTCTGCGGATCAGTCCTTTCCTGCTAACTTTGTATAGTAATGTATTAACTCATAAGAGTTAATTAGATAAACAACAGTGAAGATGAAATAGGTAACTATCTCTCTATCTACTATCTCATCTCTCATCATCTTTTAGGTCGAAAATAAAATGCGAAAAAATTATAAGCGTCTTGAATATCTCATGAACAAAAAGGTAAATGTATCGAAGTAGGTAAAATCAAAATTCTCGATATCTGGTGGTTATATTTCCAAAAAACATTTATTTTAGCTACTAGGCGGCCTAGATTTGATATTAGCCTTAAGTTTTGAAATATTTCCTATTTTAACGGAATAATCCCCTGTTGACACTTAACGTTTCCACCCTGTAGAGACGGGAATGGAAACAAACTCACTGATCCATTGGAACCGTCTACCTACGGAATTAGTAATTTTGTCTGAAAAAGTTTCTTATTTCAGTGGTGTTTTGAGGGTCGGATTTGGACCCTTAATTATTTAATGACTATGTTTTCAATGTAATGATGAGGTAAAAAAAAATACACAACAATATAATTATACAAATAGTAAGTCCTTTATTTCATTTCGCTATACCTAAACGTACAAGTCATACATCATAGATTTTGTCATGGATCTTCCCTACAGACTTTAGGGACAACACATTTTATTAAGCAAACAAAATACAAAAATAAGTATGTCAAGAAAACATGGAAGTAAGTGCATAAAATTCTGTATTGGTAGCATAAATGGAAGACTCGTTTTAAGGTAAAAAACTATCTCTGTAAAGGTATTGTTAATTCCACATCAATTTGGATAAAAGGATCCATCAATTTGAGCAGATGTAATACCAGGTATACGTACCTATCTAATAAATTAAGTATAGACTTATAGACCTGGTCTTTAATATTTTTCAGTTCTCTATGGCGTTCTGAAAACTACATGGCCACCATTATCCACTTATTTATCATACAATCTGTCAAACAATAGTTTTTGAGAAATAACATTTTTTTTATTTGCTCTCTTCATGAGTTCTTTCTATAGTAATAGAGAATTTTAATAAAAATACACAACCTAATTTGGTAACAGGCACATAAATATAGTTTTTTTTATCAGAACATTAAAATTTTTAGTGCATAAAATATAGGTATGGATAGTTGGCAACACTCGAAGGCGACAGACACACAAGGTTTCTATAAACTAAAGACTTAAAGTAAAAGTTTCTAACACTGCAGTAACCTAATCTATCTCTAACTTTCTGAAACTCCCTTGTACTGAAACGTCTCCATTTACTATATTGGTGGTGGGTTTCCTAGAGGAGATGATGCCTCTGGTGCTGATGATTTCCATTGAGTCGAGTCCAAGCACTTTCTTTTGCTGATCGCATATCAGCTGTGATGTGAATTTTACCATATCTTCGATTTTTAATGTTCCTCCATACGTTGTGGGAAGACACGCAACGTTTATGTGCTGGTGAAGTTGTTTTAGGCTTGTGTGAATCTGTCAAACAAAAAAACTTGTTAAATTTCTTTTAATTTCGATAAACATCTACGGGACCTATTAGTCAAATATAAAAAAAATGAATGAACATGTAGGTAAAGGCAACTTACGTTGAGTCTCTCAGCCATCTTCGGCGTAACTTTGCTTACCGCGAAATCGACAATATATTTGAGAGCACTCGGTACGTTCACACAATGGAACTCCTTGTGACGCATGGGCAACGATTGCTGCAACACATAATGTAGTATAATTAATGTAAATCATATCATGAGAGCACATAGATCATGTTGATTTGCCCCCAAACGTGACTTGATTAAGTAGGTACCTATTGCGCGGTCCTCTGTAACCTAGATTTAGGTAAAGAGTTTAGATATATTAGTAGATAATGCTGTTATTCAGCTGCTTCTGGTTATGGAATCAAACCACAACATGGTTGGCGACTGGCGAGCAATGACCACGCTTCGAAAATGGATTGGCGAACGCAGTCTATCGTTAATCCCTACTATAATATTATAAATGCGAAAGTAACTCTATTTGTCTGTCTGTTACGTTTTCACGTCTAAACCGCTGAACCGATTTTGATGAAACTTATACAGAGATAGTCTGGAAGAAGGACGTAGGCTACTTTGATCCCGAAAATCGCGAAATATCTACGCGATAAACGACCTCTAGTAGCGTATAAGTAAGAGGATACTGCTGGCTTTCCTTCAATAGCGTCATAAATCCAAGCGATATTAACTGTCACTTTCTTTACATAAAACCTGCTTTGCCCATCTTCTGTAAATGAGGGCAAGCCTATTTCCAGGGTCAACTTAAGTACCGAGCTATATCTGACAATTAGGTACTTATTCTACAGAAACGATGTTATTGTATAACTCTGCTTATGTAACTTGTATGTATTATACTTATATTATACTTGTGTGTATGTGCTTATGTCTGCTTATGAACATCGAACAAATGTAGCTAATAATATATCTACATAATGCAAGGTTATTTCAGTATACACTTAACCTGAAAATAGTTTGTTCAAAATCACCAGGAAAATGGATTGGGATAGTTTTTATACGACGTTATGTTTTTTTTTTCCAGAAATAAGTCCATACCCAACTTGGATTCAGCAGGTTTCTAGTTTTTACGCACATTAGTGGAGCGCGAATAGATGATGGAGGCTAGGAACGGTCGCCCGGTAGGCTCGGCAAGTTTCGGTGTATTAGACAACCCGTGCATGGCACATCTCACGCATTTCATAGTTACTATATTGGGGAACTTAACGGAACATAAACTAACATAAAAAACTTATTCAGGCAGTTTTGCGATGAAAATCTTACAGGGATGTCTTCGCTTTTTATACATAAGTACTTACTAAAAATAGCTTGTATATTTTATTACTGTTTACCTATTATTTATTTCATTTGTATGACTCAACCAATGATATTATAAGTAAAACACCTTTTTACATATATTTATCATTGGATTCAACAAGGTTTACGGTTTTAAGATTTATATTGATATAAAATGTCGTTGACGTTACCTCTCCCCATTTCATGAGGCGGGCGAAGTCTGCGGGGTTCCAGGTGGTGATGTGAGCGCCGGTTACTCCGCTGCCGTCACCGACATGCACGTAGCCGCACATCTGGTCCACGGAGTCCTCCAGCAAGCTCTCGTACACCAACATGTGCGCGCGACACATGTCCCAGCAATTGTACTTGTAAGCGTTGAATTTACCTAACAAAACATTCAAACTTCAAGTCCACGGCAGATGACTTAGACAAAGGCACAGCATCAAAACAAACAAAAAATGCATTATATTCATAGCCAATTTCAAAATCAACAAAAACATTCAAGTCAAATTCGCAGTCCAGTTAATTTGCATTATGTTATAAATTACAATAATAAACATGAAATTCGCTGTGGCATCGCACGCATATTATTATTACGACTTAAGTACTTAACAAAAATCTCCTTACTCATATTGTAAACGATGACCCGGCGACCCTTGCTGTCGCGAACCGGTGAAACCACTATGTACCTTGAAATTATGAAATTATTATGAAATTCCAAGATGGAATTATATCACAGAGACAAATTACATAAGATGCGTATTCGCAATGCGGGAACCTGAGCCAGTACATAAAGTTCAAGGCTTCCCAGTGGTACGTGGGAACTTTCTAGTAGGCACATCTGATGGAGGCACGATAATGTAAGCATAACTAAAATAAAACTGAGTTACATAACTCGGCCATTATCTTATGAAACCATGTTAGTAGGTTAGCTTTGTTCCAATTCAGAGGCAATTTTACTTCACTATTTTGATTAGACCTGTCCGTTTATTAAATTGTGCCTATTACAAAATTACCTCTTACATTTCTCATTCATACATGCGTACATAGGTAATTACTTCGAATAATTATAGGTGTGTTTAACATTGTGTGTACAATAATAGAAACGATTTTAAACAACAAATATATACAAATGTGTGTGGCAGTGTTGTTTTACAGCATGACTGGTTACTGATAAGTCATTAGCATTAACAAATACTGAATTCGTGAATAAAATCAGTTGTTCCATCCTATAGAAAAAGTTGTGCAAAATGATGAGTTCATGGTTTTCTGATATAAAATGACTAACCAGTTAGGTATTGAGGCGTGGAGTATATTATTTTTATAAACAATTTAGTATAATTACCCGTTGTTAAGAATATCTTTCAGTTTAGGATCATCGCAATCAACATTCTTGAATATTTCCGGATAATATCTTCTCAAACTCAAGTACTTCAGAAGTGTTTGTTGTGCCATCGGTATACTGTACTTCTTATGACGTAAAAACCGAAGTAGGAACGATTCATCTGTAACAAATGGATTTATAACAATCATTTATATAACATAACGGCCATGACTGAAGTCGAGGAAGGGTTTCTAGAAGGTCCACATTTCGTCGACGACGATATCATCTAGGTCCCAAGGGAGCGCCATAAGGCTTGTTACCAGGCAATATTAAACCTCGGGGCTATTATAGAGAACTCTATTTAACTTTTTGGTACCCGAAAAGTGAAAAACGAACACGGATGCTACGACCTTTCGCTCGTCAGCTTCAGACCCCTAGATCGGTGATTGGCAATCATGTAAACATGACACGAATAGATTTTTTTTTTCCGCAGTTTTGACCTACTATAATAAATATTGCAATATTTTGTTTGAGCTAGGTACCTACTGTATTGAGTATTTTGAACCGGTTTGGATATCACTAACTTTACAAAAAAGGAATTGCTAATACGTGATAGGTAAATGGCTTGCTGTTCATTTAAGTACCAACTTTATGATAACCCGGTGAATACGAGATGTGTCTCGATCACAAATAAATTCCTGGGATAGGTAGGTATAGCTGTCAGGTATAGCTGCCAGTCTTACCAAGAGTATCGTATTACCCAGTTACTGGGTTGTGGAGGTCTGATAGGCAGTCGCTCCATGTAAAATACTGATATTCAGCTGCATCCGGTTCGACTGGAAGCCGACCCCAACATAGTTGGGAAAAGGCTAGGCAGATGATGAGGTAGGTATAGCTGTCGGGTGTTGTGGCGTACCCTAATACAAGTCTAAACCTAACAGTTAACTGCGATGGACTGGCACATTGAAACACGATTTAAAATCTGCCTAAGGATAGACTACGAAGTCTATCCTTGCTCCGTCTCACTCCTTGCGTCATAAATAACAGCCCTCAGGTTATTTATGACGCAAGGAGTGACAAACAAAGCGTATCAGAATAATACGCAGCAGCATCCACCTAAGTACGATAACGTGTAAATCTATACTTGAGAGCAAATAAATCGAGCCACTTCTATTTTTCACGTAAGTATATTTGTTATTATTTTTGGTATTCCATAATTTCGGCAATACATGTTTAGAATTGATCTGTTCCATAACAGATCAATTCTAAACATGTATTGCCTAAAAGGTTATTTGATATTTTTTACAAGGAGAGTATTTTTTTACTTTTTGAATTATATAATTCATGAAACCAAAACTAATAACCAGGACACGTGAGAAAAGGAGTGGCTCGATTTCTTTGCTCCCAAGTAGATTTTGCCAGATAGATCCGATTTACATTTAGACAAGTGCGAGTGATTAGAAGAAGTATACAGCAACCCTCCGAAAACCACTAACTTTGCTCATCATGCTGTACAACTTTTATTACCATGGGACAAACTCTGAATTTGTGAAAAAAAAACATTAAGTATTTGATTATTTTGACTACCAAACTGAATTTCGACAAATCGTTTTATAGCAAGATTATAATATACTTCGACACTATGGAACTCCTACATTACGCTACTCCGACAGTTATGGAACTTCGACAATGGGGTTTAAAGTAACCTAACACGAAGTGGATGACGGGGGCTTCGTTCGATCGCTTTGCTCGCTCGCTCTAGCCCCCGTCATCCCCTTCGAACCTAACCTATACGTGTCGGGGTGCCCCAAATTAAGTGTCGAAGTTTCATAATTGTCGGAGTAGCGTAATGTCGGAGTTCCATAATGTCGAAATAAAATCTGGTCGTAGAACGATTTGTCGAAATTCAGTTTAGGAGTGGATTATTTTGTATGGGGAGCAGCTGTTTATATTTTGTCCCATAGTAAAAGTTGTACAGAATGATGACCAGATTACATGGTTTTCGGATGAAAAGCGTCTAACTAGTCGTGCTGTATACAGGTTATAAAAGAACAAAGCACGTAGATACGCTCTGCTTTAATATGGACCACTGAGGTTACTATGAAATTATGACACTTGAAATGACAAAATGGAAACCGAGCTTTATGATTTCGGCGTTCAGAGGGTCGTCACTCCAAGTAAAAAAAAAATGGTAATTGTCGTGTCTATTGAGCTCTCGGCCTTTCTTTTGGAAAAGCAGTTCCTGGCAATGGTTGAATATCAAGAAAACCCTAAGATGAATCAAAAGCAGTGACGTGCTTATAATGAGTAACAATCTGTACCTAAGGTAACTTAGTATGAAACCATAGGTAGTCGACCTATGGTTTTTTTCTTTGATAACTGTCTTCCAAAGTTGCTTGGAGTTTAAACATAGAGCAATGCAGGATGATTCGGAGGAGTTAGCTAGTTAGTTAGAAACAATTCTAGTTGAAGTCAAGCGTTGTCTCGACCCCTTCATTCAGGGGTAATTGTACTCATCATTAAGAGGTTGTTAGTGTATTACCAATAACGATGTATATTTCATGTTTTTCAATTAATCGTGTTATCATTTGTGTTATGTTTGGGTCAACGATGAAACTAAATAATCTAAAATATCAGTGCGGGCATGTAGCAAAGATAGCCCTGTGACATAGGAGCGGACGGAAAAATGGCCATGATTTAGTTTAAGGGTCTTAATTGCCATTTAGCGACTTAATCTTAACAATAGAAAGAAAAGAATAATATGGTAAGAAAGATCTGAAAAACAAAGTAAGATATTCCGTGATATTATGTGCAGTACGTTGTTAATGTTATTATTCAGACGTCCTTGCAAGCGGTCCAACCTTGTGAGCCTCGCCGTAAAGAAAGGTGTTAGAATAAACACTTATGTATGAAATAATCGGAACAATGTTATTGATAGTCGTTATCATAATGATTCAGTATAGATTCGCAACGTGGATATGCAATTAGGCCTTTCTCTTTAGATGTTCAGGGTTTCTAATAACAGCTAAATTTTATCGAGGTAAAGGTAATCAACCATCAAGATTTGTTAGCCTTTTGTTCTCTATATTATTATATGTTGAACTAAAGAGTGGCACTACATTTGCTTCATCATTTATAGCCTACATGATCCCGTAGATCACGAAAAAATTATCATCGATAGATGTGTGGAAAATCATACAAAGATTGTAAGGGCATCGAAAGACTTCAAAACACAATTCCAGCGATTTGTCGAAGAGTGTCTTCACAGTAAAGAAGATAAATTTGTGTGTTTTCTTACCTTGTCTGACATTTTTGATGTCAATGTTTTGTTGTATCCACTCCCTCATGATGGTCAGTGCCTGCTCTTTTGTGGAGGGACTCTCGCGGACTTCTTTAGCGGCTTCGGCCGTAACACGCTTGATGGCGAGACCCACACATCCCTCTTTGTCAATTTTGTCAGTTGAGACATTCCACGTGGTAGCCACCGTCAATAGCATGCTTGCAGTCGTCATCTTTCTAAGATTTATCTGCAAATGAAAAATGCCCATTGGAGTAAAGCGGGTGCCAAAGATACGCTATCGGGGTGATGAGTGATCTATCAGACCTTTTTCGAACAATAAAGAATAGGTACATGCCATTTATGTTAAATATACCTACAATTGAAATACTTAATATGTGATAAATCACTCGTCGTGGGCTATCGCCCTTAGACTGCCCTAAAGCGTGTTGAAAAACTGGACCCCGAATAAAAAATCTTGTTTCGAATCTATTTTACGATTTGGCGGAGCCTTAAAGCGAAGATCCATTGTTGCGCACGCTACGAACATTTTTCCACTCCGCTTTGTATATAAATGTAGTGAGTGTCCACTGCTGCGCATGGCCACGCTACGTATGAATTCGGGGGTTTATGACGTCACAAACAAAAGTATGGCTAGGACGAATATTTACTTTTATCTTCATTTTCAAATAAAATTTTCATTGTATACCATTTTTTCACTAGAAATTCGGGCAAAGTTCGATCTTACCTATTGTATGATTAACTTTATTCAGACGTAGTTGGATAACGTAAGCATTATCTAAAATTAATAATGTTATGCATTATTTAAAAAATACATGGATTTATATTACGAACTGCCTCCACTTCACATACAAATTTTGAAACATATGTTACTCGAATCAGATCACACAGTTGACCAGGTGGTGTCAGCACCTGGGGCCTAATTCTCCTAAAATAAATCTTGATAAATCACAATCGAACCAAGGCCGAACCGTTCATTCAGACAGTTCTCAATTTCAAAAGCTGTCGAATTGTTTGACACAAAAAACAAAATCAATCATTTTGAAAGTTTTCGAAAACAAAAACTGACTGACGGTTGTGGTTCGATTGCGTTTGGCAACAATTTATTTTAGGAGAATTAGGCCCCTGGTGTACACATAATCTTACAATCATAATTAATACAATGATCAAAAACAAAAAATTTAAATATAAAAGCAACAAATTGCAGCCACCAGTCTGTCTGCCAAGCGCATTGCTTAAGGCAATTTCCCCTTTGACAGTTAATTGTTAACGGTCATTCAAAGATCCATGATCAGAAAATGATGTTAACAAACTGATGATAATGACAAAAGAATTATTGTCGTTAAAACATTTATTACAACAGTTTTTGAGTTAGGTAATATTAGGTGGAAATTGGATGGATTGGTTTTTCTAGCTATAAATCTCAGAGGATGATAAAATATTACATGATAGTCACTAAGGTATTAATCATTAGGTATTTACATTATTCTTTATAATAATTACAAAGAAGGATTTTTTTGATTCCTTAGGCAAGCAGACGATGTCAACAGATTCTTAAAATTATTGAATAAAGTAAAAGTTTTATTATACTTTATGTTATTTTATATTATATATTATACCTGCTAATAGTAGGGTCGTTGTACTGATACCTTTTATGTATTTACGGCATGTCTTTAGATTAACCATTAATCATTAACCATTACATAAGGTAAATGGCCCGAACTTATGGTGGTTAACAGCCGATATTAATAACCGATTTCAATCTAAAGTCTTTGGTTTGATTGATGTGGTCCGCCTCGTAATTGCTATATTTCATCAAACAAAAGTATTTGTAGTAAGTGCCACTATCGTCATGCGTTCGGTTTACAATGAATTAAAAGCTTTGTGTACGCACAATAGTTACCACATAATAAATAGCTAATAGTATCTACACAATACAAAGTATAAGTAGGCGACTTTACCATTGATATAGTTATTAAGCGTGGGTGAATGTCATGCATGCGATGAAGTAACAAGATCCACCGGTACGCGGCTCCTTTCGCAACGGCGTCGTGCTTTTTAACTTTGCATCATACCAAACAATGGCCTATTGATATAACAAATCGTGTTTTAATAGGAATGAGTTTATATTGTCTTACTGTTGTTTTATTGTCAACTTTCTCTCAGCTGCCGTTTTTCCAGGCAGTGATTGTAGTTCAATGGAATACCTACCTGATAATAATGCGGTTTTCCTTGGGTAGGTACGATGATTCAGCAATGCGGTTCATGTACTTTAAACAAATAACGCATATAAATCAGACTGGGAATATTTGGGTAATGTTCAGATGACATAAAAATAGACGATTGTTTATTATTATATAATAATGTCATTAATTCTACAACTTTGTCGTGAAACATAAATAATGGACACATACATAATTTATGACTCTATTACTCAGCAAACTTAAAAACTATCATTGATGTCATCACTCTGAAATATATTGTTATCTCAGTGAAACTACACGACGCGACGCCGACGTGTAGGTACATGATAGACCTAAAACATTATGTGATGACAATGTCATGGAAATAGGTTACCTACTTATCCGAAAGTTGTAACCTAGTTGACAAAACAAAAACGTTTTCTAACGCCTGTTTTCAATAACCTATCTATCGGCGGTACAGCGGCCTTACTAGAGATATAAATTTTATATTACTGCTACGGAGCATTGTCTAACTTCTATCTTTACAAACTGTCGATAAATAGGTTATTGAAAATGTCCGTAAATCAAGTGATTGGTTAACGTATCGACTCAAGACATTATGTATCGCTGACGTTGGGCTGTAAATGGTAGAAATAACAATAAAAAAACAGATGTATTTAATAGAATAACTGCAAAACTGCACGCATAGGTAGGTACAAACAATATTGGTCGTTCATCAGATTATTTTATCAAAAAAAAATAGTCGTCCAAAAGTTTTTTAGGCTTTATATGGATTGCATAACTTCTCCTTTCAATCAACTTTTCGTCCTATCGGTTGTAGTCCAAGGATATCTAGTCGGCTGTGTTGTTACTGGCGATTTTTCCAGCAAAAGTTCAAATCACAAGCTTTAAAAGTAAATATAAAAAATACCTAAGTTTCAAAACCAATCAAAAGTCACTGTTGTTGACCTCATTAATATGAATTTTTGATTCTCTATTGATAATGTTACATAAGAAGCACGAGTTTTATAGAGTTTAAATATGAAGTCTACCTACTAAGTAAATACCTACTTATACTAAAATCTATTGTAATTCTAATAAACTATTCTTACATAAAAGTTATTACACCGGATTTGTATCGATACTTAATTTATCGACAAATTCTTTTGGTAAATAATCAGCAACTTTGCCAATTATTTTAATAATATCCGCGGTCCAGTATTCCATCGGTCCAAATGCTCGTTTTTGAACCGCTAACGTTGCAAATCCTGATAGCACCTCAGCATTACAGTTCTCTAATTTACCGATCAGTAAAGCAGCTTCCCTATAAGACGCAGGAGGGATTCTCTCTATTTCGGTCTTATTAAAAGCACAAAGTATTTGACGAATAGCATTCAGATCGTAGTAGGTGTAATCCTCAGGTTCTTTCGCTGCAAAATCTTCACGTACCCGAGTAGCAAGAGCTGAAAGTTGTGGCTCGCTTAAATAATAATTCAGACCAAAATTTTGAACTACATCAATGTTGTTTAACGTCATATTTGCATAGTCTTCCGGGGTAACGGCGACAGTAATCCAATGAAGCATCCCAAGTATTTCGTCTGGAATATTAGCAATGCCTTCATAGAACTTAATTATTGACTTCCAAATGAATTCCGCTTCGGTTGGTGGTAACTGTTCCCTTCCCAGTTGTAAGAGGCATTGCACTATGTCCTTTGGTTGCATTGATTCTAAGTCCGTTTTGGACACCTTTTTTTCTGGCGGGAACTCCAGGTATTCCTCACATGTAAGACCACGTGTTATTGAAATATTAAATAACAAAACGCAAATGATGGCTTTAATTTTCATGTTCATGCTCGTAAAAAATACCAAGCTGTGCTTTCTGTAGTAACAGTACCACTGAAATGGCTTTATTGGCGTCAGAGTTAGCCTGAATCGTTATCTATTAATGTTTCAATTATCGTCTAGCTTTTACCATTGTTTCGACCTTCAATTATACAACGGCTTGCTCTTTCACGGATTAATTTAGTTGTAGCTTTAAATGTCAGCCGTAGCGTTCTATTCTAGATTTGAATAGTTTAGTAGCTCATGGCTCAAGCCATCATTTATGATGTGCGAGTAAACTTTATTAACGGTGGTATTAAATCAAGTTATTTGTCGATTTGGAAATCATCGAATTCGTTTTAAATTACGAAAATATAAAAATCTGGTTATATTTACACTCAAGTCATGAGGAATTCAAAAGGTCTCCACACGTTGACTTAACCACACATTGACAAAACGTGGACCAATATTTTAAATACATTAAATATTTTGTCGATGTCAATATTGATACTGGTAAATGCATGAAGGTTTTTAGTCCGGAATTAACTTCTACGTCTAACCGTAGGACAATTTACTTTTTGGAAAATGTTTGTTGTGTGCTGTGTAAAGAAGTAATAAGTACCTACATATTTTATTTACATAGTCATTGGAATCTCGTCAACGTTGAATCGTTTTAAATCAGTCTTCAGAACCCCAAGAACATTGTAAGTAGTTGTAGTTTGTATTAGGGAAGTTAGAAATTCGAAATCTTTTTTTGTGGGCGGACACTGGGGGCCTACTCCGAAAAACGAACGTCAAATTTAGGATCAAAACGAAACGACACACATCGAACGTATATACGACAAGCTTTTGCCCGCAGCTTCGCTTGCGTGAAATTTTGAACCCGTTATGTGACGATTTTCCATACAAACTTTCATCCCCTATTTAACTCCCTTAGGGAAAATCCTTCCTTACTCCTTGTCTACATTATAAAGGGAACCTCTCTGTGCAAAATTTCAGCTTTCTAGGTCCAAGGGCTGGCAAGGCAAAGGCTGGGCGTTGATGAGTCAGTCAATCAGTCAGTCAGTCAGGACTTTTCTTTTTATTTCTATAGATTTTCGGAGTAGGTAACATACTGTACCGACATAGGTGGTCGTACAGTGGGTAAATTTTCAAATTAAGTAACCCTAGTTAGTAAGTTTAAAACCTATCAAACTAAATAGCTAACGGTTGAAGTCAATGACGGGGTAATGCAACGTGACAATTTTAGGAATATCAGGACAGTCTGTTTTTGACCGACTTCACAAAAAAAGGAGGTTCTGTTTAAATGTGTCTTGTGTATGTAATGTATGGTCGCGATTACCTATTTAGAGAATCGTTTCTCATATTTCGATGCGCTTTTAAAGGTCCTTATAGATAAATAACTAAAAAAAAAACGAAGTAACTAGGTATACCGTATTCAATGACGCAAGAGACATGATGTAAACAATCTCACTATGTCCTTTTTTAGTAAAATATGAAACTAGGCAATGAAAAATTCAAAACTTACTACAGGAAGAAGTTTTTTAAATAAATTAACATCACATTACTTTTATGAGAAATTAATGTTTTGAAATATTTTACAGAAAATCTTTTTATAAAGAGTAGTCCTAATGGTGTTTGAGGAGCTCGTGGCTAAATAATTACAGCCGCATAGACTGATCTTCCGGGTTAAGCCACGCTTGCCGAGGTTGGTCTGTGGATGGGTGACCATTTACCATAGCGAGTTTCCTCCGTGCCTCGGAAAGCACGTAAAGCCGTTGGTCCCGGCTGTCATTTGTAGATCTTTGACAGTCGTTACTGTTGGTCAGAAGCCAGAAAGTCTGACAACCAGTCTTACCAAGAGTGTCGTATTACCCAGTTACTGGGTTGTGGAGGTCTGATAGGCAGTCGCTCCATGTAAAATACTGATATTCAGCTGCATCCGGTTCGACTGGAAGCCGACCCCAACATAGTTGGGAAAAGGCTAGGCAGATGATGATGAGTCCTAATCGACGGGTCCTACGTATACTAGTATAAGTGCAAAAACCCAACTTTACAGGAGAGCGGTTTAAAGGTTCAAAAACTTTTAATTTTGACATAAATCAATAGAAATATTGGAAATTTTGGAATGGACCATACCTCACCATTTGAAAATTTCTAATATTTCTTTTGATTTACGTCAAATTTAAAATCTTTAGAACCTTTATACCGCTCTCCTGAAAAATTGGGATTTTGCACTTGCACTAGTATACGTAGGACCCGTCGTAATGGTGTTTACATTTTATCTCATCATTCCTTGAATAGGGTTTAAGTATAAATAGGCACCCAATTTATACGTACCGAATGAAAGCTCTCTTTGGCCCTCTACAGGGCCCTTATAAAAATATCTACAGAAAAGTAGTAATTATGCTCAACTTTTTTTGCCTTTTTAACTATTCTCAATAGTATTTTTATTACAAATCACATTTAAAAAGTCGCTTTTCTACGATAAATACTCGCCTATTTGATTCACAAGATCTACAATTTAGTGCGGAACAAAGACAATAACAAAAGTTAATAATAATTGAAGACTTACATTTTCACAATGCAGTAACACCGATATGGGAAGTAAGCGCAGAATTTAATAAATGTGTGCGAAATTAAACTAATAATACTGAGTACACTTAAAATGTTCTGCCCATGCACTTCGTGCTAATTATTATTTTACACATGATACATCCTAACTTCCTAAGTATCCTTACTAATATTATAAATGCGAAAGTAAGTTTGTTTGTTTGTTACCTTTTCACGTCTAAACCACTGAACCGATCATCCTGAAATGTTACATATACGTTGTCAGATGTACAGAAACGGACATCGGGTACCTTTTATCCCGAAAAAAAGTACCTACTCTTCCCGAGGAAAACAACAATAACGTTCATAGATGGCGCCACGTGTCTTTCGAATCACGATTGAATTATATTATAGAAACTTTAATAGTGTGTTATACCCTTTTCACCATAAGTTGATTAGTGACGTTTCTCTACAAAACGTTACCATACAAAGAATATCAAATATTTTTAAAAAACAAAGCATTGGTAATATAGCTATTTTATGGTTTTTGATGATGTCGTTTACGTTTTTTCGATAGCAGTCTCCTTACGGCTACAATTTACGAAATGACCGAGCTGTCAGAACTCATCTTTGAGTGAACAGAATATAAGAGTTTTTTAGAGCTTAGGTAATTAACGCGAGCGAAGCCGCGGACAAAAGCTAGTAGATAATCTCAGATTATAATCTGTTTTATAATCTGAGTAGATAATATACAAGATTTTAAAGAGAGCAATCGATTATTGTTGTAGTTACTTGTGCAACACGAGTTCGTATAAGTTGCAAAACGTTTTGTTAACATATAGGTACAGCATCTATGCTAGCGTAGTAAGATATTATGACTTAATTAGTAGTTTAGTATGCAGCAATTTCAACAAGGTTACGGAAATAAATTTCTTTTCATAGATGTTGTTCCGTGAGCATTATCCTTGACTGCTACTGGGTATTACTCGGATTCACTTACACATGCCGTGTGGTGCCGGACGTATAGAATAGCACTACCCCATCTCTTCCCATGGGTGTCATAAAAGGCGACTAAGGGATTCACTAGAGGATGGGCAGCAGCGTTCTCTGAGTATTTTAACAACCATACTGCGATCGCCAACCCGCCTGCCAAGCGTGGCGATTATGGCAAACCAACATTGAGAGCACAAAGTGTGGCGATGCTGAGGGAGGCCTATGTCCAGCAGTGGACGACTTTCGGCTGAAAGATGAGATGAGATGACACTTACATCAACACTGCTAATCTGCTATCGAGATCCGACAACGCTTCAGTATGACTGACCGGGTTATCCTGAAAACAAATGAAGCTATAAGTAGATTTCTACAATCTAGAATTGAGCTCTAACATCTAAGATGTTTGCAGACCAGAAGAAAGGTGAGCTGAAGACCTACAAACGATCGGTAAAAATAAGGGTTGTTTTTTTTTCTATTGGACAGTATGCTACGTAACCGGGCAGTTAGTGGCGAGACCGGAAGGATCTCCAGCCAATGGGGGGAAGTAAAATACTTAACCTAAGCTTACTACTTATACTACACTATCATCATGTCTACCTGCAACAACAGCAAAGGCCGACCCCTAGTGGGACTCTGACCTCGGTTTAGGGCGTTGCGTGCCGAAGACAGCATGATGAGGGATAAATTATCGGTATGATAAAAATTAGGGCTCTTCCCTACGACATTTAAGAAAAACACGCACATAACGCGACTGGTAATAAATATTAGCTTAGCAACAAAATAATTGATAATTTTAATGATGCTAGGAAGGGAGATACTATAGAAGTTGCTCTAAGTTTGAGAACTTTAATTAAAATATCTGCAACTTCAAGTATTCCTACTAGAAATGTTAATTGAAAGAGCGGTCATGAAATAGGTAGGTAAGTACTTATATCAAACTTGACACCTACTTAGACTAGGTAGGTACTTAAAGCCACAGTCCACTATCACGTAATAGTTTGAAGAATTTGACAAAGCAAATAAAGGTCTAATGAAATACTATGAACCTTATTTGGTTGTGCCCAAAACACAGCTAAATGTTGCGTGCGATCATCGTTTCGTATGGCCAAATTTGTTGATTTTATATAATTACTAAATATGTGAGTTCACCTCGCTTTTGTAACGAAGATGATGTACCTACTACAGAGAAAAGACAACACGAAATTGATTAGCATAGGTAATATTCATAAGGTACTACATATACTTGAAACTCTTTTAAGACATGATCAGTACTTCACCTAATTTGTGAATCTAGAGCCTTGAATTTTGGTGGGTATATCAACAGTCGATTTCACACTTCTTTGGCAGAACAGCATCTGTAGACAAATGGCAATCGACGATCGCCAGAGAATAGATACGCCAATTAAATGTAGGTATGGATATGACATACGGATCGCTTGACTTGTCGAAAGCTTATGTCAATCCAGTACATCTCATTGTCGTTTCTATTCTCTAGCGATCATCGATTGCCATTTGTATATAGACCCAGGATACACTTACGTCAATATTTAAATTTTCCAACGAACGTCAATTCTGAATGACCTGAATTTCATGTTTCTATTCGCTTTTTAATCGATATTGGCTAAATCTGAATCGGAAATTCGCTCTACTTGCATCATTTTTACAACTAACTTAATCTACACTACGATCAAGACAATATCTGTATCTCGAGTTACGAGCAATAAAATATCACCATGACGTAGCGTTTTTTGTATGCAATTATGAACAATGATAGGAACTTTACTAAACTAACTTAGTTCGTAAATAGTAACTTTCTGAAGGTGATTTCGCATCTAAAGTCATTGTCACGGCCCTGTTCGAACTATTTCCTTGCGTGTACAAGTTGTTATTTGAATGAATCACGATACTTACCAACTCAAGATCAACTACTTAGGTACTAATTATTATCATTTATACAAATAATAAAGTACTCAACCCTAAACTAGGTACTGTTTGTTTTGATATTCTTTTTATAGGTATCGGTCATCCACTAATAGAATAGGTATAATATTATGTTAAACTTTTGAGACGCGTATGAAATATGTAACTACTTGCCAAAAAAACACCTTAACATAGTAAAATGCATAAAATAAGGTTCATATAGGTAATTAAATTAAATTTTTTGGAAGTGGGTGGACATTCAATTTCACGCAGGTTTCAGCGTGACTTAGTCGATTCAGAAAATATTAGTTTGTTATCCTAAATATGACGATTATTTTAAGCATTACAATTTTTTTAAGTTGTTTCTTTTATTTATTTTCCATTGTGAGTGTACTTATCTACTAAACGATAAATACCGAAATCTAAAATAAGACAATTAGTTTTCTGTGAAAATAACACAGCAAAATGATTCGATTGTGATCTTCACGTCTCATACCTACAAATTACGATCCGATCACGACTATAGGTATGTGCTGTTCGTCTTTGAGGAGTTCTATCATCTATCTTTTCTTTCTCTATCTTCGAAAGCTTAATCAGATCAGAAAATTATTATGAAAGGAACACGGTATGATATCGTTTCAAAAAAAACATACATATTTTCCGAAATAAAAGCGTTATTTTTACATTAAACAAATAACTATGTTCGCGTCGAATTGTGAACTTTCCTCTTTTATGAGGGGGTTCTTGAAAATCCGGAACATAGCACACTTTCAGGACCTCTAAAGTAGCCTAAAGACGATACGCAGTATGATATTGATGAGAAAAGTTGGAAGCACTAAATTGTCTCCAAATGTACACACGGTGAGATAGACTCTGATGAAAGTATTTTAATGCAAAACTTTGACAACGCCATGAGAATTCTAAAAATGTAATCGACAGATATCACTGTTGACTGTTGTATCATTTTGTAACACAATAATAGACGCAGCTTAACTCAAATATTTTGGGGTGCATGAAAAGAGCCTCCACGAGTGACGATACCTAAGTACGTCCGGCGCACCCTGGGCAGTCAGCCCCGCTACCAACCTTGCTGACTGGCTAATCTTTTCACTACGACATGAGCTATTTTCGTATAGCTCGTGCTGACACGAGAGAAGAAGAAGAAGAAGAAGAAGACTCAAATATTCCAAGATACAGTTAGTATTGATATCTATATAGGAGCAAAACTAAGTTTTCACTCGTAAACACCTTATGGAACAAGTTCTAGTTCTAACCTTGTACGCATGCCTGCCACAAACAGGTATCAGCCTAAGCATTTATAAGAAACATTCAATATAAAGTACATACCTACACTGCGATGATCACGCGTCACTGAATAATTGGTATTAACTTACATTCATTACGTAATGGAAGATCTATTATTGCTTTGAAGATTTTGTCATACCCAACAAAGCAGACGAAAGCAGATACACTAGAAATCTAATCTGGATACTATAGGAGCACTATAATTAAGAAAGGAAAGCACTTCGCACTTACAATAAAATAAATGCGTAGTTGCAGATACGAGACAACTATTTTATTATATTAATTTATTGGAGAATAGAATATTAATCTAATGAGTTCATTTTAAGAATTTAATCTTACCGAAGTTAATACGTGAGGATTATACGATAAATTACATTAATTTTGGGAAGTTTTATCCCATTATAAAAGAACGTTGGTGCTCTATAAAATAATAAACGGATCCTTTAAATATTTGAGCACTAAATACATAAAACCTTGATAACGAGTAAAATGTAGGAAACACAATCCACATTAATACCGATTTCCTGTATCAAAATATGGTAAAAGACCTCGGTGTAATCCTAAAAGTTATGAGACCTACTGTAAGTTTACTTTTATAACTTCCTATTTAGTAAGTACGTCGACTTCGGAACCCTAAAGTGATAGTCATGATCAAGGCGTTGTTGTTGCGGTTCCATTTCGATGGAAGCCATTACTTTGGAATGTCTTGTAGGGAATAAAACCAATAATAAGTGTAACGTAAATATAAACGGTCTGATAATAACATAGCATGGCAGCTTATAATAAATAGTAGGCAATTATGGATAGTTATTACGTATAATAAAAATAATACATGATCTATAACAACCTGTTGACGTACATCCCATGCTTTAGTAAAAATATTGATATAAATTTTCACATTTTACACAGTTATGAGTTTATATAACATTATCAAGTCTTCTAGTTCTTGCTTACGCTAAATAATAAAGGAATTTGTAAGTGTTATGGTCCTTCCCGCCTCTGTACTAGTTATTAGTAAAGTGTTAATTGGGGAATAAACGTACAAGTCTAAAAATCATACGAGTATTTTTAAAGTATCCCGAACTTACACGACTCGCGCTGGTGACAAACCACAAGCTAGCTACTTCGTGATATCAACAACAGAAGAATTCTTAGTACTACATTAATAATAACATTTTAGATATTTGGAACAAGGAGGGCTTGTGACGGGCTACTTCTAAAACTTAGTTTTTAGTGCAGCATCTGCTCTTAGAACTTATCTTAGAAGTTAGTCTTAGCGCTTAGAAGTTATCTTATTTGTTGATATAAATTAAATAATTAAATTAAATAAACCCTTAAAATGCCAAATAAGTGGAACAATGTGGCTATTGACGCAAATTATTGAGCTATCTTATTAGTTTGATTTTTAACCATGACCCAAACCCTACCGCAAAACTTAGCAAATATGCGGTGATTTTCAGGTGTATACGTACGAGTACTCTGAGTAGTCAAACCGTAAGCTACATAAATCTTTTACGGCAATTCACGGATAATAATCAAAACAGACAGCGATTAGACTCTGACCGTGATATTTACCGATATGTAAACATAACCCAGGCGGTCAGGCTTCTCATCTCGCCTCAAAGGCATAATAGCTCCATGAACGACGGTAGAAACCGGCGCTGTTGATTTATATTATGCCATGCATGTTACCGAGTCACGCTAATAGACCTCGTTTCGAATTATGTAAGAAACATAAACGCATTTTCGTAATGTATATGTGCTTAAATTGCAACATTTGGGACACTGTCTTTGTCGGCATTTGTTGAATCATAGGTAGACCCAGCTGATTATCGCAAAAGTTTTGCAAATATTTGATCGTCGACGAATTAACGTCTTCTTGTTTGATTTATTTACTGTCAGCTTAAAAAATTTGTATCTCCTTAATAATTTGTTTTAGTTAAATTGCATAATTGGCAAAGAATGATGATCGATTACATTATAAAAATTTCTTGATGGGCAAGGTCGTCCAAATTTATGATGCAAAGGCGTTTCAATCAATTATTAAAAATCGAAATTATAACTATCGATTACATTGAGTAAAATACATATTTAGGTCATTGTTAAAAATTCATGTCATAATCCACGGTGAACTATAAATTTTGATTTATGTGCAAATCTACATACAAACATTATATAAAAGTTATTTGATGGAGATTGCTAACATGTTCTCATTGAAGGCATTTTACTTTGCCAAGGGCGATTTTCCAGGTAGGTTTTGTAGTCGACTTAACATATCATAAACTAACCTATTTATGAAACCTATTGTTGAATTTGTTTTTATGAGAGATTTGAAAAGCCGAGTGTATCTGTACCAGCTTTGGTACCTTAAGGTCCCTAATGTATCTAAGATATTATTCGCAATACTAGCAAACATAGGTAATTAATAATTGTTAGTCATAACCGCTGAACTTCGTTCTTATGCATCTTTCAAAAGCATGTATTCTGTATTTAAAACTAAGGTTTCATATCAGCAGATATTTTATTTTATGCTAATCAAAACGTTCTTCTCTACAATCAACATTAGCATAATTTGTTGATTTAAGTTAGTTTGCTTTTCCTTGTGGACACAGAGGTACCCGATATTCTTATTTCTCAGTATTTTCCGATTTAATAATCTACTCAAAAACATAATAATTAATATTCACAATCATCAGACTTATCCGATTCAAATAGGGGTTCGTTTAGTCACGAATTCATTTTAATCCGACGCGACGCGATAGCAATAGTGTTTTTGAAAATAGAATAAAATATTGCGAAAAGTTTTACGGAAGCTGCTCTTACAGGCCTCCTAATAGCTTGTCTAGGTGTGAAGCAATGTTCGTGTCTACGATGACCACGATTTTAATGTCAATATCAAAAAATGTGTAAAGAAAGAATCTCATTCAACATTTGACCCGCTTTACTTTGTAAAATTTACATAATTATCTGACCAACACCGAAAGGCTTAAAACATAGTTTATTGCCTAATAATTGTTTTAATTTAAGCAAACATGAGTCCTTGCGACCTAAAAGTAGATAAAAATAATTGTACAAGCTAATTGCTCCATTATGTAACTTACATTATGCCCTATGTATGCTTAGATCTTTAAAACTACGCAACGGATTTTGATGCGGTTTTTTTTAATAGATAGAGTGATACAAGAGGAAGGTTTTAAGCTATAAAACGTACACGTGCAAAGCCGGGGCGGGTCGCTATGTTTTATAAAAGTTCCTAGATAACAAGTCCATGTGCCTGAGTTAATAATATTATAAACCGTTGGCGTTACAGAACTTTGGCTGCTGAAATTAACTCGAGTAGCTAGTAGGTACCTATTACCCATAACAATGTCATTGAAATCATAAAAATATATTTCTGCAATAAAGTTTTCGCAAATACCTACTTACGTAACTACTTGTTTAAAAGGTAATATTAATTTTTATATATGAGCATTTATTTATCACATTCCTCTTAGATTAAATAAACGACATAGTACTTATCGTGTTGTTAGAAAAAATCGCATGACTACCTACAATAAGTAAACATTTTAAGACACATGCAGTGATTAAATGTTAATTGAAGAAATATCACTTAGGTACGTAAAATGAAAAGTGTAAAATAAATTTAATTACCTATGGAATTGATGTCAGGCATATAAAGACTATTATTTTTAAATATCCTTTTATTCTGTTTTTGCAATCGTATATTTTTGGTAAATCAGGTAGTAGGTAAGTATGTATATTCTGAATAACTGGTGAAAATGTCCTTGCAGTTTAAAAATAATTTTGACATCTTTATATTTGGGATTTTTTGTAAAACTATTGTTAGACACGTTTTTTTTTATTCTAAAAATATACACTATGATTTTTGTTAGCATCAAAAAATAGCAAAAGCCTTAGTAGATAATTAAGTAAAAATAATAAAAACTTACGTAAAATTTGGCGCGCAAGTAGATAAAACAGCCTAGGGGCCGCTGCAGCGTGCTCGACGACGCACAAACGCGTAATGTCCTACACGCTGTCGGCGCTCGCGTCTTCTACTATCATTACAGATACTGTGCAATAGTGTTACAGGCATACTCAAAAATCTGCCATTCTTCAAAAATCTCTCATGTTTCCACTGACCACGCTTCAATTCAAAATGAGCACGACCTACTAATTTTTGTTTTATTTTACGGAATCTTAATTAAACAATACGCAATTAAAGTGTGTACTTGCGTGTAATAAAGATCCTCATTTATATAACGACTTCATACCTACATAAGTTTCGGCGAATCTCATTACTTGCTTAGAGAGCATAGTTTGTTGAACATCTGTAAAAGATCACTATCTCTTTACTTTTAGCAATCCTGATAATTACCTTGATATTTAATTAATATTTCTTTATAGGATTGAAACACTTCTTTTCTAATATTTTTAAGTTAGTTGAAGTTGCAGACTACTTCACAAGTGGCGTGTAGGTCCAATATAACTACGATCAACACGAAACAACATTAAAATTAAATATGACAGGACATTATTTATCCACAGGTATACAACGTGTTACAAAAATACCCCTAAAGCCGAAAGGAAATTAAAAGGTCCCTTGTAAAAAGTCTATTGGCAATATTTTAAAATAAAAGTAGGACACAAAAAAAATTGAACAAATCATAAAATAAATCATCACTGAAACGCAACTCTGAAAACAGAAAAAAAGTAAAGAGTAGACTACCCAAAAAGTTATTTACATTCTTATCTAATTTCCTCTGAGAGGTAAATGACAACAACCATAAAAGACTACTTGATTAACATTTTATTTTTTAAGGGGAATTATGTAAAACGTTGTATAAAGGGTGGTAATTCGAGATGGGTCAGTAAGTCTCCTAAGAACATTTTCCTGAAGCCACAGCGATTGAGGTAGCTGCCCTTATTAACACCTCATCTCAAATAAGTTCCTCGCAATTTCTGACGTTTCTTGTACTCTCCAACCTAAGTTGGTCCGGCAGTCTTTTGATACTTATGGGATTACACTCAGTTTTTTCAAAATCGGTAGTAATATAATAGTAATGAACCGTGTTCTAAGAACGTTTTCGTGTAGTGACAACGGTTAGGGTGCTTTTCCACCAGAGATGTGCTATGCAACGTTGCTATGGATACGTTTCATATCCACCAATCATATTCATTGGTCCACATAGCACAGCACTGGTGGAAACTGATTCAACTAAGCTACGTTTTTTAGATGGAAGGATGCGTGCTGTGGATGCGTGCTATAGATGCGTGCTATAGATGCGTGCTATGGATGGTCGCGAGTGGTGTAGCTATGTGCAGATGCCTTCCCTATTGTCGATACGTCGCATAGCTCGTGCTGCGCATCTTCCTCGCTGCGCTACATAGCTCAGCATCAGTGGAAACGGTTACATAGTTTCGTCGTTCGTCGTTTCCGTATCCACTGATGCTAAGCTATGTAGCTGTGCGAGATAGATGCGACGGCGACGTATCGAAAATAAGGAAGGCATCTGCACATCCACGCATGCACGCAGCGAGCTAAGGATGCACGCATCCTTAGCTCGCATCCTTAGCTCGCATCCATAGCACGCATCCTACCATATAAAAAAACGTAGCTTAGTTGAATCAATTTCCACCAGTGCTATGCTATGTGGACCAGTGAATATGATTGGTGGATATCAAACGCATCCATAGCAACGTTGCATAGCACATCTCTGATGGAAAAGCAACCTTAGGCCTCTTGTTCACGGCACGATTTCTTAACCGTACGGCGTATTAGCCGTTCCGTAGAAAAATTGTGTGAGCTTGTACGCGACACGGCAAACCACCAGCCAGAAACTGATTTTTATCAATTTTGTAACACAAAATCAGCGTTGGAAAGCTATCATGCAATAATTGTCCGTCGCGAAAACGTCCGGTGTCTTTAACAAACTCTCATAGACCGTCATACAACACTAATGTAAACCAAACCGTGCGCAAAAGAGGAGTAGCCACAGTGCATACCAGGGTTGTTGCGAACATCAGCATCAGCATCCGCTGATCTTCAGCATCTTTTTCAACATCAGCATCAGCATCCGCATTGATCGATGCTGATATTAATGCTGATGTTCGAGTCGCGACATGACCGCAGAGGGGGCGGGGCTTATATCCCGTGTAGTTTTTGCTTGCGAGTTTTGATCAATCCAAGGGCAGACCGGGATTGCGTTTGCAAACAAATACAAACTTGTATCATTCATTACGTTATACTTAATACGTAACTGCGCATGAAAGTTTTTTTTTTCGTAAACTTTTGAGTTTGATAAATAATGCCGACCCCGTTGAAAAGTGGATTATGTACCTTCGATTAAATTCCAATACCTATTAATTAAACGAAAGATTGGTAGCAGGTTATGCACTAGGTAGTCTAGGTACTTAATTACTAATCTAGTACTATACTAATTATTACTAAACTACTAAGTTTGATTATATTTTTTATTAAAATCCCAAAATTTTTGAGACAATCGTTTATTTCAGTACCAAGGAAAACTGTGCAACTTTTAGATATACATATATTCAAAATGGTCACTACTTTTTCCCTGCTTTTTTTAAGAAAATAATGAGAATCAGCATCAGCATCCGCTGATGTCAATGGTAAAACATCAGCATCAGCATCCGCTGATGTGAAAAAAATATGCATCAGCAACAACCCTGGTGCATACGGCGGCGCAGGCGTGCCGTTGGGCCGCCGTATCCATCAACAAACTTCTATAGTAGTCCATACAACACTAATGACCGTGCCTACACACGGCTAATTAACCGTAGGTTTTCACGGCGAAAAAACGTATGTGAACAAGATGCCTTAAGGTAGCTATAGCTACCCTTATTGCCCCGTCTCAAATTACCACCCGATATTATTTCAGTTGGTATTAGTCTCATTTAGTGATGTCAGTCTATCGATTTAAGGCCGTGTTTAATAACCATATTACTATCTATCAGCGGTCGGTCCTTAGAAATAGGAGTTTGACATTAACTCCATTGAAGGAATGTTAAGTTTCTACCTCTAGAAGGAGAAATCACCGATACATAGGTTATTAAAAATGCCCGTTAATAAACAAGCGCAAGCGGTGAGGTTGCTGTCAGTCGGTAGGAGCCGCATGCAACAATTATCTTACAATTATATACGCAACAATTTATGCGTTTGAAGTGACGCGTGACTTGTCGCGCTACAAGTCGCGCCAGTCTGTGGAGTCGTGCGCGACTTCCTACAAAATGTTCTAGGAATAGATAAACCCAACAATAATACGTTTCGATGGGTTTCCGCTAGAAAGATACTGTTTAATGGAGAAATAATGAAAGATAGCGAACGATAGAGAATTTATTTTAGAACGTATAGACAAAAAGAAACTTTTTTCTAGATAGTATAATTGTGAATTAAGGCATCGATATTTTTTGATAGTTTCTTTATCGGGTTTGAGACGAAATCAGTACAATTTCTACCACACTTCTTAAATTCAAATCAATACAAACGAACGCTATTACGAGTATGGATAGGAGACGTCACTTAGGTCGAAAAAAAATTATCAGAGCCGTAGGAATGTTGGAAGCTGGCTTCTCGGCAACGTGCTGTGGCCATTGCTCTGGGCACTATGCAGAGACTAATATGTCGCCTCTGGACACGCTACTGTATCACTGGCAGCGTAGCTGAGCGCCATGGAGGACGAACTCGCATCACCACACGCAGTCAAGACTAAAATGACTGCGATGATGTTGATTACGACGCTTCATCGCTCTTCAGGATTGTTAATAAGCGATCAAACCATTACAAATCGTTAGCACGAAGTCAATCTCCGTTCCTGAGGGCCGCTACGAGTACCACCTATTATGCCCCGCAATCGCAGGACCCGTTTACAGTGGGCTCGTAAACGCAGAAATTGGGCAGAAGAAGAATGGCGCTATGTGTGGTTTTCTGATGAATCTCGCTTTGGCATGAGACCAGATACTAGAAATATTTACGTTATTGGAGGATCTCTGGATGCCAAAAACGTTTAAAATCATGCTAGGAAGTCCATACCTAGTGGTGGAACAATAATGATATGGGCGAGAATCGAACTGATTTAGAACAGAGGCAATCTCAACACACAGATTTACGCTGAAATGATTCTTTTGGATGTTGTCATTCCTTTGCGTACCTACCCAATTGGGTGCTTAATTGCAGCTTATGCAAGACAATGCACGTCCGAACACCGTCAGAGTCGTTAAAATACACTTGCCGAATCTAACATCAACATCCTACCATGGCATGCTCAATCATCAGACTTAAATTCGATTGAGCACGCGTGGGATATGCTTCAAAGAAAAGCTTTGGTAAGTATGGATACCGTACATACACCAGAAAATCTTTTTACCTGCCCTAGCGGACATGGGCAGCCATTCTGCTAAGTGATTTGGATGAACTCTTATTGAGCATGTCAAATCGGTGCAATTGTGTGATACAAGTTAATGGTAGAAATGATTAGAAATACAGACTACCGATTGTTCATTTTATGCAATAAAAAATCCTATCCCCCTAATCCTAACTAATATTATAAATGCGAAAGTAAGTTTATTTGTTTGTTACCTTTTCACGCCTAAACCACTGAACCGATCATCCTGAAATTTTGCATATACATTGTCAGGTGTACAGAAACGGACATAGGGACGGTACCTTTCATCCCGAAATAAAGTACTGTTCCCGAGGAAAACAACAATAGCGTTCATAGATGGCGCCACGTGTTTTTCGAATCATGATTGAATTATCTTAAAACTTTAGTAGTGTGTTAAGAGTTGATTGTCAAATTCTTAGTTAACGCGAGCGAAGCCGCTGGCCAAAAGCTAGTCTTTAATACCTTTTAGTTTTACCAGTTTACCTCTTTATAATGTCAGCATTACCTAACTAAGATCAAATCTCCCACAATTTGCTGATTTGCTTAAAAAAGTCTTTAATAATGCAAAAAACAGGGGTATTTCATTAGTCTAGACATAGAAAAACATTCTAGGTAATCAATATTCATAGGTTTTTTAATTAAATTGAATTTTATTAGGGTGAAAAAACATTAGAAAAAAACACGTTGATCCCTAGACACTTTTAATGTGTGTATTTTGAAGTGATAACATGACTTGTATTTGTACACTGGAGTTATTATACTCTTAATTAGCTAGGTACTTACTTATTTATACGAATATAAAATAATGTATTATTGTCTTCAAAGTAATTGTTTAAACACATGCATCTAGGTAGCAATTAATGAGTATAAAAATGAGCATTATCTTAGTTATCAACTTCTGACACGGCAGGCAATTTTATTTGACCTGTGTGGATACGATCATAAAATTATGGTGAATGTACGGCCTATGCATGCACCTACTGTGCATAGTTTGTCTTTGCATAGCTGAGTAGGAACAAGAACTGAATAACTCGAAAATAAATATTATAAATCGATCGAAGGCATAGGAATTAGAGCTTAATTCAAATCGAAGCGCTTTTTAATACGGATACCGTCATATCCCAAAATTCTGGTTACTCGAACATTACGATAGGTACTTAAATACAGTGGTGGACATATAATTAGAAACACCCAGTGTGACTTTTATTTTTAGCACAATTTAACTTGATAATGAATGTTTTACGTATCATAGAGGGCTTATACCTATTTATCTACAATCTATCCACATCACGAAGTATTATTATGTCAGTTTTGGAAATATCGTACAACCGTTTATGTAAAAACTGGTATACTTTATAAAATAAAATGAAGCAGTACAACGTACTAAGGTGGACAACTAATTAGAAACAGTAAAAAAACATTATCATAAATATGAACAAAGTTAACGAAACAATAAATAATGAAGTTAGGTAAATGGTACAAACGTTTTATAATAAACAATTAATGTTTGGTTGGGAAGCCTCTGCTGTCGATTACAGCTCTACAACGACGTGGCATTGATTCTATCAATGTTTCATACATTTCTAGGGAATATTTCTCCAAGCTTCTACAAATGCGTCTTAAACTTGTTGTAGTATGATACTAGTAGTAGGTACTACGATATTAGTGTTATGTTTATTGGACAATGTTTTCTTTACAATGTACCACAAATTTAGATTTGATTCAAATCCAGACTACTTGCAGACCAATGTAACACCGACACTACAATAATCCAAACCAAAGAAACAACGCTAAAGCATTTCTAAGAGACTAATTAGTGTCGGTGTTAGATTGGTCTGCAAATAGTCTGGATTTGAATCAAATCTAAATTTGTGGTACATTGTAAAGAAAACATTGTCCAATAAACATATTATCACTAATATCGTACAACTACTAGTATCATACTACAACAACTTTAAGACACATTTGAAGAGAAGAACAAGAACATTCATAGAATCAATGCCACGTCGTTGTAGAGCTGTAATCGACAGCAGAGGCTTCCCAACCAAACATTAATTGTTTATTATAAAACGTTTGTACCATTTAACTTCATTATTTATTGTTTCGTTATCTTTGTTCATATTTATAATAGTGTTTTTTTTCTGTTTCTAATTAGTTGTCCACCTTAGTACGTTGTGCTGCTTCATTTTATTTTATAAAGTATACCAGTTTTTACATAAACGGTTGTACGATATTTCCAAAACTGACATAATAATACTTCATGATGTGGATAGATTGTAGATAAATAGGTATACGCCCTCAATGATACGTAAAACATTCATTATCAAGTTAAATTGTACTAAAAATAAAAGTCACACTTGGTGTTTCTAATGATATGTCCACCACTGTATATTCCGGTACCGAAAAGTTGAGTCTGAAAATTCGAAACGGTTTTTCAATTCGGTAGGTATCGGTACCTAAACCTTTATAAATATGGGGGTTTTTTTGATAGACCGTTACGTAGTATGATTCACTCATCACTCGATGTTTTTCGGTACCTAGCGAAATCGTAAAAGGTTAATTATGGGATAGTTTAGGCCATACCTATGGCCTAAACTATCCCTCAACCACTGACGTATAGGTATTTACTCATTAACACTGACATAATAACAGACCTATGATTTTTTTGAATACCTCTAATCAGTTATTGTATTATATATTATACAGGGTGTTAACGAATTCGTGTAAAAAACCACATGATCTACTACAGTCTGGTGTAGATTGGCCCCGCAAGGGAATTAGCTTGATTAAAAATCAAGAAATAAAAATGTTTTTTATTCATGCGGTATAGGCGTAAGTGATCGTATCTAAACCACCTAATAATGATTCAGTAAAAAAATAAGTTTTTTTTTTTTCAAAAAAATAATTTCCTGCTCTTGAACGTTTCGATGCCACGCATAAATGAATGAAAGCACGGCGACGCGGCTGGCGGGCAAAACTAACGCGAACACTTTTTTGACGGCATGTACTTAGGTACCTATGACAAGCAGGTTTTGAACACTGGAAATAGATAGGTTTCTTACAGACATGACATACCTATATGTACGAGGTTTTTCTATGTTTTTGTTTGAAACATAAAAACAATTTTTGAGGATACGGAGGTTATCATTTTCGGGTTCAACCTCTGCATGAGATGTTGCAGCTGTGCCAAGAATGAGAGTAAAGACTGCCTCGACTTCCAAAGAAAGTCAATTGAATTTAAAAAAAAAAAATTGTGGAATTGTTAAACGCTTTTCGAGGTGCGGCCGCCGTACTAAACTTATGGCAACATTTTTCACAAAAAATTTGTCGGTCTTCCGATTTGGAGTTTGATAGTTTAAAGGCGTTTACAACAGAAACATCCAGTATTCTTTAAAACATAACCATCGTCCGTCGGCCATTCTGGAGCGTCTAAGAGCAAGAATATTTAGCGCATTGTGTATCCAATGAATCTACGCCGCCTTTCGAAGAATTTTATAATGAAATTATCTCTAGAATATGAATTTGCATCATGAATTATCTATACATATAATAAAATCGTGTTTCTGGAACAATTAATTTTTTTGTGTCTAGAACTTATAAATTGTGCGGTAACGAAACCATAGCGCGATCTAATTCGACGCCAACGCCATCTAGGGAAGTAAAGATTAAACATATGTTTGCATGTTTGTGAAAGCATCACGTATAAAGAGCTGACCCAATGCTGTTGATTTTTATAAACATATATTGTGCTTATCTCCAAGTAACATATTTTTTTTGTTTCATTGCAATCGGTTCACGCAATCAAAAGATATGCAAATAATCAATGTGTTCTACATATTAGACTTGGCGTGTCTGTACATAGCAAATATTTTGAAAAAACATTGTTGGGGTGTTAAAAGACAACCAAAAGAACCCATTTTTAATATTTTTGGATTTGTTTTCTGATTGTCTGTTTGTCTGTTTATCTGTTTGTTTGTTCAAGCATCACGTAAAAAGAACTGACCCAATGCTGTTGAATTGTATAAACATATATTGTGCTTATCTCCAAGTAACATATGTTTTTTGTTTCATCGCAATCGGTTCACGCAATCAAAAGTTATGCGAATTTTAAGTTTTCTAGAAGAACTTAGCATGTATTAGTTTATTTTCAATAAATGGCGTTACGTGTATCAAATCATGTTGTGAGGAAATATATTACTACGAATAAATCCACAAATTATCTAATATTCATTGTTGAATTGGTACCTATTCTCAGTCTACGAAAGGTCTAATGAAATGCTATCCTTAAGAAGAAGGAACTAAGCTTTTACAAAAAAAACGAAGATATTGTTATTTAGAATTTATTAGGTCAATTTCTTATTGTTGTTCACAATAAAATGAATTCATGATGTGGACTAATAGTAGGATTTTTATTCATTGAATGTTCGTACTTTTTGGGAATGCTGATGCCGAAAATAAGGTCCAAATTCAAATTGAAGTCGGTGGCCATGATTATTTGCAAGAAAGCACTCACCCAGTGCTTTCTTCGAAATTTAGTATTTCATAATCATTCTATCTACTCAATGCACTTTTTGGAATGTTTTTCTACATTTTATTTTATTTTGTTCATTATTGTCAGAACTATTCAAAGCCTGTCGCCGCCGTTTTATTAAGTTTATTTAATTGAGTTTTTTTAAGCTTTAGGTAATGTTCCAAAGACATGGTCATGGAGGGAAAGTACTTTAAAATATTAAAAATAGCAAATTTCACTCAAAGGAAACTTCATTTTACTTTTTTTTAATGTAAGTAATATTGCCTTTACTGATTTTTTTGCCTGAACCGGGAATCGAACTGACAAAGCTTTATGTACCATCCGGTATTATATTATGGTACCTGTTGATAGATTATCTATAAGGTCAATAATAAGGATGAAATCTCTCCAACAAACACACTGTCTTAAATTGAAGGAAGTGCAAGAAATAAGAAGTAACAACAAATAAGTGTTTGAATTGAAATGTACCTAAGTTAGGTAGGTACTTAATGTTAGTTTTTATGGTCTTCCATCAATTTCAGGCACTATGTTTATTGGAGCGATTTGATCCGTATTATCGATCATATCGATTGATGAAATAAAAATATAGATGATGTTTTTTCGCGTTTGTGTTGGTTCGATTTCCAGATCAGACTTTTTGAAAGCAGTACCTACCTATTTATAACTTATTAAAATTAAATGAAGTCTTCTATAAGTATTTTTAGCTGAAACTCTACATAAAGAAATGGTTCAAAAGATATAAGTGCCTTAGTGGGACACCTTTGTCTATTATTATTATACCTAAATGGAATACAACATTATTTAGTTGCTGCGACACAATGTTGTTTTCCGACTTCCACGCGGACGGAGTCGCGGGCACAGCTAGTCCAAAATACAAATCCAAAATCTCCCAGAACTCTTCAGAATTAATTGGAGAATCTGGTATCCTTCATCTCATGCTCATCAGAAAAGGTAAGGTTTTCCATAACAAAACAAAAAAAATTGACTGGTTAAGTTGATCTGAGGCTGTTTATTTGATGTCGACAGTTGAAAGGCGTTTTTTAGAAGCCATTTTACGCATTTTAAGCCCTAAAACAAAAAATAAAAACTGACAATAACACTGACGCTACGTCTCACAGATGTTATGAAGTCAATATTTACCTGACAGAGGCGCACCGCGCGTCTCCTCGCCCCCGCTGCGCGTGCGTCACAGAATCCTAGAAAGGTAGGTACAGGGAAGTGCAAGTTCGTGCGCGTACGAAGTTATAATGGTTTTACATGTGTGTCTACTGTCTACTTCTCTCAGACGCGGACGTACGGTAGTGTTAAGGGCTTTATAAAAAAACGGTATCCTAATATTTGTAAGGTATCGTAACCTCTCGCACGTACCGTAGGTACCCGATTTCAGTCCTTAGCTTAGTATAAGAACCTATCTACTTACAACACTATTAGCAAAATTCAAGAGTCACGAATGTATTAAAGAAAGTGACCTGTTTTAGTTAGAAATAAAGGCAGTACCTACCTACCAGTAGCGAAGGGTGAATTTTCTTAAAAGGGAAGCCGGACCAAAAAATGTTTACCTTGCTCAAGTGTGATGCGTGAATTCCAGTAACTACTCGTTTCGAAAGGGAAGCCGATAGGAATCGAGTTGTATGGAGCCTTCGCCACTGCTACCTACCTGCATTTATCTCTTGCTTGCGTTTAGACAATCAATTTTAATCCTAAATCAGTCTCTACTGACATAACATAAAAATTAGCGGCCAAAATTAATAATAATTCGATCGCTATCCAAAATCTTTGGATGATGTACCTAAATTATTGTAGATGTATGAGATTACTTTTATTCAATTGTCAAAAACCTCTATCAAATCCAGAGTCTTTGGATTTAGATCGAATATTATTAGTTTCGGCTGGTGATTAAGTATTAACAATACCTATCCTTATCCATTGATTGGAAGTGTCCTCTTCCACCTTTAAGTTACATCAGCCCACCGCAGTCCATCCTCGGTCCTAGTAGGTAGGTACTTGTTCAAAACGAAAGGTTACAACGCTAGGCAAACCGTTGGGACGACTAGAACCAGTAGGACGCTGGTTCTCGTCACTGGCTTAAATTGGGTTAGTTATTTAAAGCTTCGAATTTAATGGTTTCGGTATCCTCCGTAACTTGCCATCTTTTGGTCATCAGAGCCCCACCGCTTCAGACTAATACCAGAATGCCTCACAACCTAAAACTCTAAGGGTGCTTTTCCACCAAAGATGTGCTATGCAACGTTGTTAAGGATGCGTTTGATATTCACCAAACATATTCATTGGTCCACATAGCATAGCACTGGTGGAAACTGATTCAACTAAGCTACGTTTTTTATATGGAAGGACGCGTGCTATGGATGCGAGCTATGGATGGTCGCGAGTGGTGTAGCTATGTGCAGAACAGTGTACCTACAGTAAGGGCGCGTTTGTAACCGAAAGTAGATATTTTCATAGCACATGTACTCGCTCCGCTACATAGCTTCGCATCAGTGGAAACGGGCACATAGTTTCGTAGCTTGGCTTTTACATTCTCGCAGCATAGCTGCATAGCACATCTCTGGTGGAAAGGTACCCTAAGCCGTCTCATCGTTTCGTACCTTATGTAGAGTCCACGGGGAAGGTCGAGGTTGTCTCTTCTTACCTGGGAAATGGCTCTGAGAGATGTCAATTCCTTTCTACAACACCTAACTTATTATGTCCTGCCAGCACCGAATTGTGAAGTAGCGAGTGGTGAAGTAGCTGGCCTTCACCAGTATGGTCAATCGCCATCTATGAGCAGAAGTGGAGGGGGCACCGTGAGCATGTAAGGCTGACGTTCAGAAAAATTGTTCAAGTGCCGAAGCTGAAACCTCTATCTTCTCGTGTGAAAAATAAAATACCGCTATATTCTACCTATACATATACAGGGTGGAATCGTTAAGTGTCAACAGACGATTTTTTTGGTCATTTTAAAAAAACAAAATTCTCGATATAATATGGCGGTTATTATTCCAAAAATATTTATGTTATTTTAGTTACTAGGTGGCCTAGTTTTGATATTAGCCATAAGTTCAAAAGTATTTTCTAAACTGAAGGAATAATCGCCTGTTGACACTTAACGATTCCACCCTATACTCGTAGTTACGATTCGGAGATGACGTTTCTTACGCCCAATAGGACCACTCAAAATTAAACAATGTAGGTAGGTACCTATTCTTTAGTGTAGGTACAGCTACACAATACACACAATAAATATCATTTCACTTCTACTTTATATAGTAAACCTACTCTATGCATATAGAGCTGTTTGTGAAAATTTAATGACCTAGGCTGGAATCAATTGAAGTATGAGGTATTCCCCACGATTTGCTCAAGGACTATCTAAGTGCACGCAATCAAAAGATTAAGATAGGCAATACCATTAGCTCTGAAGAGGCCGTCCAGTTCGGAGTGGACCAAGATAATGTGCTCGGACCGACATTGTTCCTTATAAACATAAATACGCTATTTAGCATGAAAACTGTGGATGGACATATTCTGTCATATGCAGATGACACCGCTATAGTGTTCAGTGCCGCCACCTGGGAAAATGTCCGGATAACTGCCGAGCGTGGATTGGCAAGGATAGCAGCTTGGCTTGACCTTAACCTTTTAAACTTAAATACTTCCAAACCAACTTCATCTGCTTCACAAAGTACAACACCTCTCAACCCCTTCCAGAGTTCAAAATTAAAATCCATAAATGCCGTTATCCCATAAACCCAAATTGTTCGTGCACAGAAATTATAGAGTGGAATCTACCAAATACCTAGGTAGGTATTATGGTTGATCAACGATTATCCTGGCACAATCACACGGAATTAATAATGAAGCGAATACGGAAATTAATCTGGACATCCAAGACATTGCGTCATAAAACCTCGAAAAACTGCTACAGATCTACATCTCACACAAAAATTCGAAAATAGAAAATGCCATAAAACGAGCCCGTCATATGACGAGGTCATCAATTCTGGCGGCGGCCACTTGACCGATATCATTTTCTTGATTTGATGGAAAAAAACTAATTCATTAAATAAACATAATACAGAAAAAAAAACATTCTTCAAAAAAATTACAGCATGACAACATCGGGTGATTACTTTTGCCCCACCTTGTATGTACATCGTCTCTTCAGAGGGTAGCCAGGTGATCTGTTACACGGTTTTTAACTAAGTATCTCAATCACCAGACTCTAATTAAGATTTTAGTTAGGTATTGTGACTCTGTAAAGTGTTGAGAAATTTTTAATTAGGTATATTATTGAGGCACACAAAGTTGCGACAAAGTAATTGAGATTATAGTCTAAGTACACTTTCAAACTTTCACTTAGGAAATCCAGTATTTCTAAGAAATTTCTAGTTTCATACCTGCGTAGGTACTCGCAGTAAAATTAAAGTGTGTCAAAGTCAGAGTCACCACCTTTTATAATTATTGTTTCTATTTCATGGCGAAGACAATACACTAAGATCAATCTTAAGTCGAGGATGTTGTATTATTAAGCGCATTTTCAACTTAATGTGGAAGTGGGCTTGGAGAAAAGGGATGGAAGATGGATGAGACTAGAAAGAAAATCTGTGGGTAGACCAGCAGCCCATTGGTCAGACGATAAGTATTGTGAAGCATACTGGAAAAGTGTGGATACAGAGGACACAGAAGTGTTTAGAGTGGCGTTACAGAGAAGATGCTTATAGGTACCCATCTGGATAATATTCAGCAGTGCGTGAATACGGGCTGAAAGGAAATGAAGATCAATAATATTTACAGAATTTCAATTTCAGAGATAGTCGTACTTATGTACGAGAAGTTCCCCCGACGCAAAAAGTGGGGTGTTATAAGTTTGACCGCTATGGCTGTCTGTCTGTGGCACCGTAGCTCTTAAACGGTTGAACCGATTTGGGTGCGGTTTTTTTATTTAAAAGCAGGTTTTCTAGCGATGGGTTTTAGACATGTTTTATCTAAATCGGTTCAGACACTTAGAGGCCATCAGCTGTTTTGTTAGCTGCGGTAGGGTTCTTAGACGCATAAACGCATAATGTGTATAAATTTACTTTATTTTCAAACATACGTTTGACCTAAAATTTGAAACACCCATGTATGCTATATAACTTGCAAGATTATGGAATTTTTGGTCTGATGCTGCAGACAGGATATCCAGCACACTAGTAGGTACACTCTTGATAACATAATAGCAGATATGTCGTGTTTGGATTCGTTTTGATCAGTATTTGATTCTACCTACAATACAATGGTGGCAACACGATGAACTGATGCTGCAGCCAGGATATCCAGCACACTAGTAGTCTTGAAAAAATAATAGCAGATATGTCGTGTTTGGATTCATTTTGATCAGTATTTGATTCTACGTACAATGCAATTAGCAGATATGTAGTGTTTGGATTCGTTTTGATCAGTATTTAAGTAATTATTTACAGTACGATGGTGGCATCAAGATAAGTTAATGGCTGCTCCCCTGCGTTACCGGGAAGGCTACCTTGCCGATAAACCGTGTCAAACAATTAAGTACAATAAGGCCGGAGGTATATTAAACACATAAATGGGCGCCTAAATAATTTAGCATTACTTATATGACATCCAGTCATTTTGGTTTAAAAACCAAACTACCAAACATATTTTGATGAATGTTTTATGGACCAATCTGATAGTATATCCTTTTAGATATATCTGTACTTATCATAATTTCTTTTGAAACTAAGATTAAAAAATTAAATTAAAAATTTCAAATTGACCATTTAAAAAGTTGAAAATAATACCTATCGTTGAGCCATCAAATTCGATTGAGTTACACCTATATACATATATTTTAATTATAGAAATTGATGGATGACACGACAAGGTTTTCGCGTTGAAATGGCGCTACAATGTCGAATCGGGGTACCGCTAAGTTTAAAGCAATAACTAAATAGCTAAAATAGAGCGATTGCAAACTCATAGCGCTCTCAGACTTAACATTGTAAACACCCAATGTACAATACGGCCGTCATATCTTGGCGAGTCTGAAGTTAGTTGTTTGGATGCGCAATGAACCTTTTAGAAACTAAATTATGTACTGCGCAGCTAATCAGCTAACTTCAGACTTGCCAAGATACGTCGGCCGTATTATAACTACATAGATTTGCAACAAACATTTGATCGTATCGAAGCAAGTTGGTTGGAAATGCTAGTAAATTAATAAATAATCAATCAAATGAAGGGTCTGACTTACATGCGGTACCCCGAACGGCACGACCCTCTAAAAACGCTTCGAGAGTTCTGTTATGGCCTGTCAATTTATTAGAATCGAACTGAAAATTAGGTGGGTAAGTAATCCTAAAAATGAAAACGTTATATTATTAATAATTTAAAAGATTTAATTATTTACTAGTTACATACATTATCTATTGGTCATAACAAAAATAATTTATCAACTATAAAATATATAAGGTTGTACTTAAGCATAATAGGTACCTATTACAGTTTAGAGCTGGTTCACATTAAATCGGACCGACACATTAATCGGTCCGATAAGTACCTATGTCGGGTGTTTATTGGTGCATACATTTAAATAGCACCATTCTCATTACTGGGATCCGATAAAACTATCGGAGACGACATAAGTATATACCGGCAGGACCTAGTGTGAACAGCCGACAGTGGACAACGACAAAAGTGTCGGTACGACCTAATGTGAACGGCTAGAGCTGACAGCCGGCCAACAACAAAAGTGACGGCTCGACTTGGTGTGAACCAGCTCTTACTGGAAAAACTCTAGTTAAGGCAAATTTCTTAGCTACATGGCCAAACATCGACAGTAAAAACTGTTGAGGTAAGAACTTTTATACATTGCTACTAAAATAAATAAATTTGTCCGGATTTGTCCATCAAGGGATGAGCAAGGATTGGCAGGATGGCAAAAGAATGGTGGTTAAGAAGAATACTAAAACTACAGAACGTGAGGACACAACATATAAGGGGGGATAGGCTCACCTCTCGACAAGTCGACACACTGAGCCGCTGACACCGGTGTTGCCCCCTCCGCCTGTACCTACTGGCGGCTTTTCAGGAGGCCCATCTAGTGAGTTTGCGACACGGTGTCTGCCATGTTACATGTTCTAATTTAAAGTTAATGTCGCTGTTTTCTCTCGGCAATACAAGTTAAAAAGTTCACTTAAAACCATAGATTCACAGATCGAATAATTTTAGGTTCCATTTTTTTTTTTTTTTTTTACTTTTGACTGCTGTAGGTCGTCCTAGGGGACGGTTTCTACGTAACCGGGCAGTTATTGGCGAGACCTGAAGGGTCTCCAGCCAATTTAGGTTCCATGTTACAATAGGCATACATATAGGCCATGACTGTACCTACTCCGATCGCGCAGTCGGAACTTTCGCCGGTTGATGTCCCATTCCATTTTAGATTTAAGTTCTCTAACAAAGCGCGGTTTTGCGTAGTTTTCATGTAGCGTGATAGATGCTGTTATATATTATACTAGCGACCCGCCCCAGCTTCGCACGGAAGTGACTTTGTTTTATACTATGAAGTGCCTATGAAATCGGGTTCCCTATCAATTTGCATAAAATTTTAAGACCTAATATAACTTAGCATAATTTTGTTTGGCATAATTATATTTTCGCATAATATAATTACGCATAACAGCTTACGCATAATTTTTTTAAGCATAATTTCTTGCACCATAATAATGATTAAGCATAAAGTTCTAAAGCATAACTTTTTTAAGCATAATATCTTAAAGCATAAATTTATTTACGCATAATGATATTAAAACATATTTTTATAGGTATAACAATGAAATAATTTCCGGAGCAAATTTCAAAAGAACAACGTACAAATCAACAAAGTTTAAAATAACGATGGTCATTTGATCAAAAGTTCAGCTGATCAAAGTCTGGAATATCAATGTTTAAATTACCTATTTATTACACTATTGACCAAATCGTTTAAAGGTCAAAATGGATTACTGGATAAATTGTTTTTATACACCTTCAAGGCCTCTTCATGAGACGATTATTCGTCACCTACTTTCATTTTCACAATAAAAACTTAAGGGGATGTTTGTAAGGTTGAGGCTAAAAAGCAGAGTCGACGGAGCCCCGCTGTGCGGGGCTCCTATTTCTGTCTGCAGGGTTTAAAGTAACCTAACACGAAGGGGATGACGGGGGCTTCGTTCGCTCGCTTCGCTCGCTCACTCTAGCCCCCATCATCCCCTTCGAACCTAACCTATCCGTGTCGGGGTGCGCCTGCGACTAGATTATTAGACAATGGTAAAAATATTTCTGATTAACATAACTAACATTATGCTAATAGTCATTAGGCCTAATAACGTTATGCGAAACAAATTTATGCCAAAACAAATTAGTCTTTAAGATGATTATGCCAACATAAAATGTATGCCTAAAAAAATTATGCCGAAGTATTATTATGCCAAAACAAATTGTGCCAAAATCGTTATGCCGAAGTATATTAGGACAAAGAACATTATGCGAAAAGAAGGGATCCCATGAAATCGACGTCACGCCGCAATGGGGATGTTAAAGGGGGCGTAACCTACAAAAAAGTCTACGGAACTTTGGGTATATTCGCGACGGTTTGTTTTTAATTCCTGTAACGCTTTTGGGCGCGCCTTTACTCAAAACGAGTTGTTTTCTTTACTTTCTTTTTATTATCTTAAATAAACCTGTTTTTAGGGTTCCGTACCCAAAGGGTAAAACGGGATCCTATTACTAAGACTCCGCTATTCGTCCATCAGTCTGTCACCAGGCTGTATCTCATGAACCGTGATAGTTAGACAGTTGAAATTTTCACAGATGATGTATTTCTATTGCCGCTACAACGACTAAAAAACAGAATAACATAAATTTTTAAGAGGGCTCCCATACAACAAACGTGTTTTTTTTGCCATTTTTATAGATAACTAGCGACCCGCCCCGGCTTCGCACGTGTACGTTTTATAGCTTAAAACCTTCCTCTTGAATCACTCTATCTATTAAAAAAACCACATCAAAATCTGTTGCGTAGTTTTAAAGATCTAAGCATACATAGGAACAGACAGCGGGAATCGACTTTGTTTAATACTATGTAGTGATGGTACGGAACCCTTCGTGCGCGAGTCCGACTCGCACCTGGCCGGTTTTTTTTGTTCGTCACGGCCCCATATCATCCCTATTGCGGCGTGACATCGATTTCGAGATCATTTCGTGATCGAACATACAGCGACATCTATCACGCTACATGCGAACTACGCAAGACCGCGGCTGGTGTACCTACATGACTACAGCGACATTATAAATATTATTTTTTTCTCACGACAATATTTTTACGATGACAAGCACATTAATGACTACTCTCCATGATGACGTCACAGAATCCTGCATCGCGCTATGAATTTGTAACAGGCAGATAGGTTATCGTATACCACCGCCTAACATCAACGGTTGGGCAGTAGCCTGCTAGGCATAAGACCTCGTTGGAGAATTCTCCCTTTACTTTGGAGGAACACCACACTTCGTTCCTCTATATTATACCAAGTTATCGTAAGCGTGTTATTATTTATCTTGAATTGTATAAAAATTCTGCAAAAGTACAAATTTACATTATAGCAGTCTGTTAAACTACGAACAATAAGTAACAACTATGGTGCTTATATTGAACATATTTAAAGTTATGTGCGAGAGATAGGTACATAGAATAACTATGTCATAGATAATAATGATGGCAGTTATCGTTAATTACAACAGTTGCAACAATAATATTTACTATCAATACGTATTGTAACATAATTAAAAGATTAAACAACATTGTGGTCTTCCATCAATAATGTTTTTTTTAAACCCTCTATTTTGAAATGGCTGAAGTGATTATCATCAAAACTTAGAGCTAATACCTAGGTATACGCTCTAAGCATCAAAATGAACATAGCATAGAACAATCTCTACAATAAAAAAACCGCAATGAAATCAGTTTATCCGTTTGGGAGGTACGGTGCTACAGACAGACCTAGATTAACAAAGGATTCAAACCTCTATCAAACTTTTTTTCTGGGATTAAAAATTGTACAAAAAACTGCTATGCAGCGACTGATCGTATGTACATACATACAGCTATATATCGTCGTCCGGGAGTGAAAACCTCGGGAATGTAATTTGGTCATTTTATTTTATCACGACTATAGTACTACATTTTATAAGAGAGCCGCTCTGTGTGAAATTAGTTTGTAGACACTAAAATTAGCCTTCATTGGGTATATAAGGTATAAGGTATAACGGGCTGGTATCCGCAACTCCACGTCTAAGCGCGTATTTTGCGTGACCAACGATCAAATGCATTCCCGAAGTTTTCACTCCCGGGCGACGATATGAAGCTATACATATCCAGTTTGAGCTGATTTCGCATTGTGTTGGCCGTACAATGAGAGGTCAGATAGTACGGAGGGTCATCCTAAAAGAAATCTTGATAAATCACAACCGAACCAGGGGGTGTACTCCTTAAGCACGAAGTCCGTGGTTTCGGCCTTAGGAACGAGCGTTTCCTACTCCCTATCACATACGGACATACGATTATTTCGGGGCCCGAACTAAGAATGAATGACTACACGATTTGACAGTTGTCCCTAATACCGATGTGTTTTATTTTGCCCGTCCGAAAATTTGAACTTGACACTTGTTTTGTTCACTCCTACGTTTCGGGCTACTTTCGGACGGGCGACTAACTTCGTTGAGGGACATAGAGAGTAGGCCCCCAGGGCCGAACCGTTCATTCAGACAGTTTTCGTTTTCAAAAGTTGTCAAATTGTTTGACACAAAAAACAAATCAGTTTTCTTAAACAAAAACTGACTGACGGTTGTGGTTCGTGACAGCGATTACGCACTGCATCCGATCCGGATCCGTGAAAATAAGAATGTAAAAAATTCGGACCGAATTCGGATATTGCTTTGCGCACTGCATCCGATCTGAATACGTGAAAATACGAATCTAGAGTCTAAAAAACTCGGACCGAATTCGGATATCGCTTACGCACTTATCCGGTCTCTGATCCAAATTCAAACAATTCAGGGGCCATCTTTGACATATCCATTTGGCGTCCGATTTGAATTCGAAGTAATGCGAAAGTATCATACAAACAGTACTACGGCTACTTCGGTCCGTCAATTTTTCTTCCGAATTGGAAACTCACGGATGACGGAGAAATCGGATGACGAAAGTCGGATCTAGTGCGTAAACTACCATACAAATAGTTCTATGACTACTTCGAAACGTATTTTCTCGGATTCGGATCGGATGCAGTGCGTAACCGCTCTTAGCGTTTGACAACAATTTTGCTTGTCGAATTGGCACTCTCGAAATGTATAGCTTGTTAAGTAGCCGTGTATGTATTAATTTTAAATATAAAGAACTGCACTTTAATGTTATAACAGCGCGAACGCACAGCGAAATGTAAGGGTTCTCGCTTAACACTTAAGCTCATTTTCCCGTGCGTGGTGCAAATTTTCTAGGTGTTTGACGCATTAATTCGGGATTGACGCTTCTGTACGTACTAATATGTACTATTTGTTGACCTGTGCATGGAATAAAAAAAATATTATTTGTTATATCTACATATACAAATAACTAATGATAGTAGTTAACATTTTCGCTGCGGGCATAGTACTTATATACTTGATTTTATACTAGAAGACGCAGGGCAGTGAATAAATAAAATAGTATATTATAAAATAAATAGCAAAATCAGTTGATGTCAACATTATACTGACAATAAAATAAGAAACAAAAAGAACAATTATAATTAAATACGCCTAAGCATTTACCAAAACTTTAAACAATCCTTTTTCATGTTTCTATTCTACCTATCAACCTTTTCATTTAAATAAGAAGTGAGCATTTATTTATTTACATAAGCAGTTTTTAGAAATATAGAAAATAAATATGGTCACTGTTGATATCTTTTCATCTTTCTTTCCATTTTTTTCCTTTTCTTTTCATCTTGTTCAGTGTCTTGAGGAGCCTCTTGGAAGAACCACGGACCGAGCACATTTGTCCAAAGCAGCCAGAATGCCCTAGCCGGCAGAAGTAACAGCAACAGCCAGAAGTAGTTAGATAAAACAGCAAGGCCATGTGTGATTGCTGATAATATCACAATATCCTTGACATGTCTGAAACCAAAACATTGTATACTGTATAATGTTCCGTGAGTTTGTAAATTATTTCTGTTTTATGTAACAAACATTTATTGTTGCCGTTATATGTATATTGTATAATGCATTTGCAATGCTGTGTGATAGTCAGCTAAAAATATATTATACCTGCACCCTGTCTTTCTTTTGGTAACTAAAGAGAAGACTACCAAAGATAAATCAAAAGGGTTTTTTTTACTGTAACTACCTTGTTTAAATGTAAGCTTTTTTTTTCTATTGTACTGCTGTAGATGGTCCTAGGGGACCGTTTCTACGTAACTGGGCAGTTATTGGCGAGACCTGAAGAGTCTCCAGCCAGTTTTAATGTAAGCACCCAGATTGAGAACTTTATACCTAATTAGAAACCTATCTTAGGAAAGTCTATAAAACAGAATGAGATTTCTTAAGTCTGGGGAACCCAGAAAATAGGTAAATAGAATAGTAGGATAAAGATGGGAATGTGCTAACCAAGCTTGCTGACATGTATGTAATTAAGCATTGCTCCAATCTATTTCAACATCATTATGCAACTAATATTTCACAAGCCTACGCATTACAGCAATTCATGCCTTGACCTGGAATTACAAAATAATTTTGATACCCAAAATATATTATAGCATTTGTTCAGCATCTCTATCCAAAATCATGCACTGGTTGCTGCTAAAAAAGCTGCAACATAGTTATTTTATACATACTGCAGTGCTAAATGCAAAAGCGGTATCTCAGGGATGGCTAGTTTCGAGAAAATATAGTTATGTTATCCTCTTACTGATTGGAGGTAAAATTGAGGTAGGGAAAACTTGTTTGTATTGTGCGAGTGTGTTTTAAATAAGATACCGCAATTTCGCTTAGTTCATTGGATGCGTATTTCTTTAGGCTATCTAATGCCATAAGAATCAGCTTTATGTTTTTATTTAAGATACCGCTTTTGATCTTAGCACGGCAGTATATCTCGCACATAAGTTTTGTCTTCTGCACTTGGGAGCAAAGAAATCGAGCCACTTCTTTTTCATGTGTCCTGGTTATTAGTTTTGGTTTCATGAATTAGATAATTCAAAATATAAAAAACTACCTCATTGTAAAGGCTATCAAATAACCTTTTAGGCGATATATGCTTAGAATTGATCTGTTCCTTAATACCAAAAATAATAACAATTATACCTATGTGAAAAATAGAAGTGGCTCGATTTATTTGCTCCCAAGTATGTATTCTGCACCATAATGTTATCTAATAGCAGTAAGATGTAATTACAATCATAATTTATTTGCATATAATACTATTGCATCCAATGTCAATGTATTACTTATACAGTAAGTATTGTATAGTCTTAGTACTTACTCGCCCATGCCGCCTTCCATGTTCAGATCAAGACCAGGATCAACAAGTTGACTGTTGTCAGAATAAGTAGCCCGACTAATGTATCTCATGATTTGATAACACCCAGCATATATTGATAAAACAAGAATGTTTAAGAACTGAAAAGAAAAAGACAAGATAAGTTTTTGAAAGAAATGTTGATCTACTGCATTATTGTAAGTATAGTTAATTGAAGAAAAAAACTTACAATAACTCCCATGGTTAAGTTTTCATAAAAGAAACTAACAGTCACAATCCCATAAAATGCAGTTGCACCAAGTGCCATGTTGCGGTAGAAATTAACCGTTGCCGAGTTCTCCACCAAAATCTGTTTAGCACCTTTGGTGGGGGCTTTCCCTTTTGGAGGCTGAAATAAAAATTATTTATAAATATAAGATAATCCAAATATAGGCCAACTAGTATCACTATTTCATTTACTGTCTATTTCCATTAAGGTTTGAATTAAATTTACTATGAGACATTTTTACAGATAATTTACTATTGAAATGTTTTGAATATGAATGTTTTTTCATTATAAACTCCTCAAACTGATTAGATTCATAGAATAAATTACAGAAAATAACGTAGAAACGAGCACAATCATTAGAAATCAATTATGTGCAAAAAGTTCCTTACCGGAGCCATTATCAACTATTTTTATTAACTTATTTGTAAATTAAGATTCAGTTATTGAAAATTAACTAATATAAAAATACTATTACGAAAGTTTCTCTTATATTATTAACAAATTAGCAATCTGAAGAAGCGTATCAAGGGGACCTTGGTTTCGTCACATTTCGTAGTTTGACGTTTGAAGTTGACGTCGACGATGATGACGTCGGAAATGTCAAACAATGTTTTTTTTACAATCTTCAAAACTTGTCTACAAGTCTTTTCAAACGTTTCAAAATCAAACTCAACAATGACTTGCGTAATTGTAATTGGATTTAAAAATCGCGCTTTGTCTTGAAGTTGACGTCGACGTTTTATTTACAATCTTCAAAACTTGAAAAAAAGTCCTTCTAAACGTTTCAAACTCAATAATGTCCAAGGACTTTTATAGAACTATACCCTAATTCCATAATCAGATAATTTATGTAAACAAAGAAATGTCATTGTCAAAGTGACAGGTTAGTGGTACAAAACATTTTATCATTAAATGTTTACTAAGTGATCATTTAAACTCAAGTTAATTTTAAGAACAATGCAAACAAAATACCGTAGCCAAACAATGTCTTGTGTAGTGTGTCGGAGACGCGCCTTATAATCACTTTAATCAGTCCTTATACGCATTCATCTCCATAAGTTTTTCTGTGGCACTCATAGATGTTCAAGGCCGCTTTTTAACAGGCGACAAAAAGTCGGGGGCGGCTGCCTTCGAGGGCCCCGGCTGAGGCTCCGTTTGTCAAATAACAAATAAAACTTAACAAACAACTCAACAAAAACAAGGAAATATAACAAACAACAACAAGATGAAAAACTTAACACAATGATGCACAATAACAAAATTAACAAACACGCAGCGAAAACGGGAAAAGAAAACGAATGTATTGTTATGACGCTAAGACAAACAATAAACAACTTTGACATTTTGTCAAACGAAATTTGAAAATGTTTTGTACTCCTACAGTGTTACCAGTATCATAAAATACTTTATACCAGAAAATCTCCTTTTTTAATAACTTTGTTGAAAACTGAAAATCTATAAAAGTAATTACGGTATGATATTTCTTAAATTATTATTTCTAAAATCAGTACATAAAAGAGAATCTAACCCTTTTTCGGGTATTTTCAGTGAATTACCATTAATAAAATATTTTTTTGATCTGTTATCCCCTTTGTTTACATAAATTATCTGAGTTAGGAATTTAGGTTATAGTACATATTACTTTACTTCTATGATTACTTCTATGATAATGTCTTGCTTAATTTGACATAAAAATCACGTCTTGTCTTGAAATCTTGAAATTGACAACGACGATGAAGACGACGGAAACGTTTACATAATCTAAGGTTTCAAACCTTGAAAAAAAGTGTTTTCAAACGTTTTAAATTCAAAGTCAACAATGACTTGCATAATTTGACATAAAATCGCGTCTTGTTTTATTCATTTTCTTTTCCGCCTACAAAATACAAGATGGCAATAGAATTAAAATGTATGCAGTTTAACATGATTTACTAGATGGCCCCGGATATAAGTTAGTAGTGTTTTTAATTTTACAAACAAAATAAAGGATTTTCTTGCAAATAGCCCACAATATCACACTACACGAATCATTTAAGTAGTTCCCCTGGTATGCGTGTGAAACCGCGGGCAACAGCTATCTATAATAAAATCGTAACAATGCTAAAACTGTACTTAAATACTTTCGGAAAAAATAAGTGCTACGCATCAGGAACGATACTGAGGGCAAAAATGTAGTTTTTAGAATTTTTGTCTGTTTGTATGTTTGAGCTTCTCGCCACTGCTACTGTACTGGACAGATCCATTTGGGCAGCCGCATTCGTTAACGAGCGGGTCAGGATACAGGGTACAAATAATCACGCTATTGAGTGTGGATGATGAGTAAATAAACATTGTTTAGTTGTTGCGACACAATGTTGTTTTCCGACTTCCACGCGGACGAAGTCGTGGGCACTGCTAGTAATGGAATAAGTTCATTGCGATTTTGCTAATTCCGTAAATAAACATAGAAACATCCAAAAAAAATCACAAGATGTAATCGGAGTTCTAAATAACGAAAATGCTATAAAATGCAAAATATCGTAATAGTGCATTACGAATTACGATACAATTCGATGGGGGTAGCAAAGTAGGTACTTATAAAATACCTACTAAAAAAATACAAGATCAAGATAAATTAATCGTAATTGCCAGTTGTCATGATTTAATACTTCAATTAAATAGGTACCTACCTAATTGACTTGTGTGTGGGACATCATTCGGGATTCAAACATTTTTTAGGTAACTACCCAAAATCCAAAGTAGATTAGGTATAAATCCGACCAAAAAAATAACTTTTCTGACAGATTTTAATAATTTTATTATAACAACATTCATATTTATGATTATAGTTACGGTTTACTCACGTGCATTTTTCGGGATTTCCCTACTAGAGTCGAACTCACTCGTGACTTCGGTACGTGTTCAGCTCATAGTTAAGTGCTCCGTTTGGGTATGAAACTAGTCGGGCAATCCCGAAAAATGCGCGTGAGTAAACCGTAACTACTTAATCATAAATATGAATGACATCTCACGAAAGTTATAATACATATTGAACATTTTTTACTATCACAGAGAAAGTCTACGATTAGCCGGTTTTACACACTCGCTCTATCGCGCGTGACACCATTTTTTTTCATGAAATTATTAATTCCTTTAAGAAAACGAATTCTCTTCTTCGAAATGAATGATGTCTTTTGCCAAGTAACATTTTAGTAGCAAGGAACATAACTTTAAATGCAATATTATTTGATGAACGCTGTGCGTTTATGTACAAGGAACCGCTATAGACATTGGCACCTATTTAGATCTCATTTCGTTAATCGGAGTAACCAACAATCCTGCACGCACATCCATTGTAGTTACTTACCGAATTTAGCCAGTTTTCACATCATCAGTTTAATAGCAAGTACACTGGCGAAAATTGTTGCGTATAGAAATCGTGTAGGAGTTTATGCGTGTAGCACTTTATGAAGAATAGTTTAAAGGAGAATGAGCGCTTTTGTATGGGCTGCGTCCCCAGTGCTGTATCAAGACATGGTATTATGTCATTATAAAGGTCGTAATAACACCTTTATTTTGTTGTATGTCACCAACAGTCAGACATGTGCAGGGAAGGAGCGATGAATCTTTTTATTTTTCCTCAGTTTTTTTTTTAAATATTATTTTCTTACGGTGACATTTCTTGACATTTCTATGTATGCAAAAATTAGGCGAATAAAGATTCTTCTACAGACATACATATACTTTGATAATGGCATTTATCACAACGGGACAAAACGCTCATTCTCCTTTCATTTATAGACCTCTGAGTGTTCAAGAGACGGTCAATTTTGTTATTTCCAACAACAGAATAGTCCAGATTGTTCATCATTCAGCCGAAAGACGTCCACTGCTGGACATATAGGCCTCCCCCAAGAAGGGGGGGTTTGCCATAATCGCCACGCTTGGCAGGCGGGTTGGCGATCGCAGTATGGTTATTAAAGTACTCTGAGAACGCTGCTACCCATCCTCTAGTGAATTCTAGTGAAATCCAGATTATTAATAATAGCTATTATTAAGTTATTATTAATAATAGCTGATGATGACGAAATGGTGAAAAGATGACGTCGTGACAAAATAAAAGCGAACATTTAAAAAGCCAATAATAATACCTATCGTTGAGCCATGGAATTCGATTGAGTAACACCTTTATATATTGAATTTTATAAAAAAAGAAAGGAGATCATTCACGGTTCATACAAAGTTCGGCCCAAAAGTCAACGAAAAAAAAGGTGTCACGACTATTGGGGAAGTCAGTCCGAGTATTTTTTACTACGGCACAGTCTCTACAATCATTCCTTCTGCTGATTTTTTGGGTTGAAAAATCTGGTTTTCCGTAGGTATGTTTGACAAAAATCTTTTCAACTGCTTGCTGGCGACATGGTGAAAATGGTGAAAAGATGACGTCGTGACAAAATAAAAGCGAACATTTAAAAAGTCAATAATAATACCTGCATATATTTTAATTAAATTGATGGATGGCACGATAAGGTTTGCTCGTTGAAATGGCGCTATAATGTCATGTTAGTAAGTCAGACCCGTCATTTGATTGACTATCTATTAATTTACTAGCATTTCCAACCAACTTCCGTCGATACGATCAAATTTTTGTTGCAAATCTTTACCCAATTTAACACATTGGGTGTTAAATTGTTAAGTCTAGGTGCACTATGAGTTTGCAATCTTCCTCTTCTTCTTCCTGCCCTTATCCCATGTTACTTGGGGTCGGCGCAACACGTTTTCTTCTTCCATTCCGTCCTGTCACCCGTCATGATATCACTGACTCCCTTCTCTTTCATATCATTCTTCACACAATCCATCCATCTTTTCTTTGGCCTCCCTCTTCCTCTCCATCCATCCACATTTATACTCATAACTCTTTTGGTCACATGCGTTTCATCCCTCCTCTTCACATGCCCATACCAAGACAAACGGTTCCCTTTCAACTTCTCTGTCACTGGCGCTACTTTCAAACTTCCTCTAATATACTCATTCCTGACCTTATCCATTCTGGTCACTCCACACATCCATCTCAACATTCTCATCTCCGCTACATGCAATCTTTTTTCATCCGTCTTCTTCACGGCCCAACATTCCGATCCATACAGTACGACAGGTCTTATCACGGACTTGTAGATTTTCCCCTTTAACTTCAGAGGCATCCGTGGGTCGCAAGTTATTCCAGTGACCTGTCGCCATTTTTTTGTTTGCAATCTTCCTATTTTAGCTATTTAGTTATTGCTTTAAATGATTGATTGATAGATGACTAGAATGATTACGAACTTAATATTTTAGCTCTGATTACTTAGGTACTTAAATAACCAATAGATATAAAAATCTATTTCCGAGGTACACTATGGCGTCGCATTTACTAATTATAGCAGGTCAAAGGTTGCCTGTTCAGGTACTTTATTAATTCGTTGTATGGAAAAACTAAGTACAAAAAACTAATTTATTAATGTGTTCTGATATAATCCTGAGTGAGCTTTGTATATTTTTTCAAAGATATCGCAATTGAACATTAATTTATTTGTTTAATATTAAAAAATCTTTTACTTTTTAATACTCGGAATTAGAAACCTTGATTTAGTATTATAAAACGCTATTCCGATGTATTTAAGTCGGAATAAGGTTATATTAGTACCTAATTCCGTGGTATTGGCACACGTTAAATACAGAGTGTTCATTATCTTACGCAGCTTGTTCAAAACTTTTGTATGGTTTTAGTAACTGCCAGAATATAAATTTGCCCTTCAAAATAACTTTCATATTCCGATAAACTCAGATAGATATCTCTACTCGGCAAATGTTGATCAAACGGGTTGTGGCAGTGGTCAGCTAATTGTTGATCCGTTGGCAATTGTTGCAGATATAGTTATTCTTATACATTATTTTATACTTTTAACAAAATTGTTTTATTATTATAATTGTTTTATTGTAGGAGAATGAAGCCAAGAAAAAAGTACACGGAACAGGATGTCCAAATTGCTATTACAGCAATTCATAATGGCAGTAGTGTTTATAAAGTTTCTCGACAGTACAATTTTCCGAATTCCTTTCTAAGTAAAATACATTATTGTAGTGCCGTATTAATAATCATGTAAGACAGAGTCTGAGACTGATCCAAAGACACTCCTCATACTAATTATAGCAGCCTATATAAATAGACTTGATTTTTTGAACATCATGTATCATTCTCCCCACCTCCTTTCCTTTGTATTTTGTACACTCGGAATTAGGAACCAAATGCATCGGAATTAGGATTTTTAAATCGGAATTAGGTGCCTCGGGCTTTTTCATATTTTTAAATAATTTGACATTTTTAATAAACTTTTACTGTCAAACTGTGAGTATATTTCAAAAATAAGATATATAATACTTCTGATAAAAATAGCCAATTCTACAGAAAGGTATATTAAATACTTAATTTTTAATGTTCTTTCAAGTTATGGTGAAAACACCGCGGAATTAGGTGCCTTTACCTTAGACATATTATTATGGTCACGGACTTTTTTCTGGATAAGTAATGAAGATGAAGAGTAGGTACTATAAACATGTAGTACATTATTTTATGTATCATCAATAGTTTTCGCAGCGCACGCCAAATAATAACTTTTATAAGTAAATATTGTAATATTAGTTATAGATTATGTATAGTACAGCATAGGTATAAGTCGCGCGGAGAAGGTTTGCCGATGGCCTCATGACGTCACGCGTCAATGGTCGGTACGATTCAGACGAACGCGGGTAGCGGTCGGTGAAGTGGGAGGCGCAGTCATCGGCAAACCTTCTGCGCGCGACTAGTAGGTACAAATCCTTTTTGAAGTTTTGCCCATTCGTTTGTCAGAAAATACACATACACCGAGCCTCTATAACATATGAAATCAATTGTAAATAAAATATCCGACAGTATTTACGTCTGTTCGTTACGAAAAAATATTTTATCGAAGCAAAATCCACGAGGTCGTATTTTCATATTTATTTTTGCTGCACGGTTTTTTGCACAAGTATTTTTATGCACACTGTTTTTTCTGTTCTTTCTTCTAAGCGTAATACGCATTTTACTCATAGAAGTAATAAGTACTTGATTTTACTGTACCACAGATTATATAATACTACGTAACTGTACCAACCGCGGGAACTTACTAAATAAACCTAGTAGTTCTAGTTACTAAGCTGAGCTAATCTGTAAGACTACCTCTTTGGTCTAGTAGTCGCAAGCGCGACTAGTGGGCGTGGAGCCTGATTAACACAGGGTAAGAAACTGACTCCAAACTCGAGACAAGTCAGTGCTGACTAGAGGCGGACTTTCCTGGCCGACTAGGCACGGGCCTAGGGCGGCCAGATATAAGGGGCGCCCAATCTCTCTTCTTTCTGCCCTGTTCCCAAGTAACTTGGCAAAATATGTTTTTCTTTTCCAGTCTCCGTCTCCCCGTCCATCCATCGACATTCATATTCATCACTCTTTTAGTCACGTGCGTTTCATCCCTCCTCAATAAGGGGCACCCAATCGCGGAAAAGAATATCTTAGTTCAATAATGGAGCTGAGAAGGGGCGGCTAGTACCTACTACACGGCCAAGGGCAGCCAAGACTACTAGTCCGCCTCTGGTTCTGACCCGATATTTATGTACCCAGTGTAAATTGATCGCGACAGCGCTCTACTGTGTACTGACTCCAAATCAATTTACACTAGGTAAATATCAGGTCAGCCTCAGCACTGACGTGTCTCGAGTTTGGAGTCAGTTACTTACCTACCCTGCGTGAATCAGGCCTGAGGTTCGTGCCCAGGTCGGGCAAAGTGTTGTTGGGTTTTTCCGTGTGGAATTTCGGAGTCTAACGTTTGTGCCCGGTTGATTGCAAGAGACTCGCCCCCTATTACATGGGACTTAAACATAACGGTGAAGTGAGGGTGTACGCTGTACCTACGCCTATGCCAATCCTTCGGGGAATGCAGGCGTGATGTTATGTTAAGTACTAAGCTATTTCAGTGCGAGCCACGCTGATCTTAGTCCTCGTTTAGCTTTTTATCTAGTTTATACCTATAAGATACTTAGTTAGATGGGATCAGCATAGCATTGACCAGTTTGATACTCGTACATTGCTAGCAGCGACGATCCCATCGTCATTGGCTGAGCGGCTGAGCGGCGGCTTACCTGGTTTTCTGCGCTGTAGGTCGCGTGATCCGTCCTCATAAAGGAGACCAGTTATTAATCTACTCAGACTTTTTTTCTTATGGGTCGAACGGCCGTGGATCAGCTGCGGTTGGACTGCAATTTTAAATAATTTTATTAGTAGAAACATTCTCCAGGGGAGCTACTAACGACACATTTAGTGAATCATATTTTGTTTCATATATCGTAATCAGAACTGCAAATGGGCTGCACACTTTTGGAATCAAAATTTGACTATCACTGAAAACATCGTGAGGAACTGCACACCTTAGAGAGCTCTCAATGGTGTGTGTAGTCTGCCAACCCGCACCAGGCCAGTGTGGTAGACTAAGACCTAAAACCTTTGTCATTCCGCGAAGGGACAACAGTGGGACAATAGTGGGCTGATTATGCTTATGCTTGGGAGTGGAATAAACAATAACAGCTACCTTATACGCAAAATGATTCGTTTGTGATCTTCAGTTCTAAAACAAATTACAATTCGTATCACGTTATGTGTTCTGTTCCGACTGTACGTCGTTAAAGATTTTCATTCTCTATCTCCGGAATGCTTCATCGTATCATAACAAAATGCATGACGGGACTATCTCGAGAGTACCGATACTCATTCAAACAAAAAAAAACACGTAAATCGCCCCGAAATATCGGATAAATCCGCGTGCAAACAAAAAATATAAGCGCCAAATAGAGAACGTTGTCCTTTTTTTAAATCGGTTAAAAATAAACGAATGCACATAAAATTTTATTGAAACGTAGCCTGCCTTCAATAAAAAATTTAACATTTATTTCTGTTTTCATCAGAAACTAAAGTAAACCTCTACGGGTTTAATATTTATTTGTATGTTTTATTTGCGAGTGATACTCTACTCGTGTTGATACAGTCAGCCCCGCAATCAACTTTGTTGATAGTCTAATATTTTCACCAAGGCATGGTTATTCTTAGATAGCTCGTGCCGACACGAGAGAAGATTCGCGAGTGGAACGTTTTCAACTTTTCGACGTTAATAGTGCTAACACAGCCGTGTGTTGTAGTAGCAATAGGGGGCAAGTCGGATATGGGGTAGTGTTAAATTGATTTGCCGCTTCTTCTTCTCTGGTGTCGCCACAACGAGAATAGCTCAGGGAGAGGCCACACAATGCGGTGCGGTGCGGTGAGCCGCCGCACCGCAACCATTTTGCCCCATCAGCGTGCACAGGTAGTACGCGGCGTCGCAAGAGCCACGCCGTGTGGTGCGGCACCGCACCGCATCGTGTGGACCGGCTCTCCTTCAACACATCTGCGGTCTGCGGCGTCGGAGCGGTGCCGCAAAAAATACTTAACCTAAGCTAACTACTTGTACTACACTAACATTATGACTACCTGCAACAACAGTACTAAGGGCGACCCCTAATGGGACTCGGACCTCGGCTTAGAGCGTTGCTGGCGGGGGCTTGGGGAGGGGGAGACAGCTTGATGAGGGCTGAATTATCGGTGTGACTGTGGAGTCTGAAGAGACGACCGGCTCTGCGACGTGAGAGCTCGGTGGATCGTGACCGGTAAAAGACTGACTGACTGAAATACATGTAGGTACACGTGTTTAAGGATATTGGACATTCTACTCCTAGAGGGAGAAATAGGGTAGACCGGGGTCAATTGAAACAATTTTACCTTATTCGCATGTAGTGGCGTTATCTTTAGTATTAACAGACAAAATTTTTACTTTATTTGATGCTACATTAATTGGCTATCTATTAAATGAAATGTATTTGATAGTTCTATCTTAAACACTTTTGCTACAATAACCTCTTAAAGGGGTAGGGAAAATGTGGTTCAACCAACCCCAACCGCCCTACTACTTCAAGGTTCAATATAATGCTTTTAAAACGACTTTAACGGTAAACAACTATAATTTAAACACTACCAGATAAATAATAATGCAAGTATGGGCTGATTTTTCAATCGTCAGATAACTTTTATCTGGGGAATAAGTTTGACGTTTTGAGAGCTTTTGTATAGAAAATAATTATGTCAAACCGTCTTATTTATTCTTTGGATAAAATTTATCTGACGATTGAAAAATCGGCCCTAAATCAAAAAAATTGTGAAAAAACGAATGTTAAAAAAGTTTGAACGAAAAAAGTAACGGGTGTCGCGTCACACGTCTAAGTACGTATATTGGTTTCCGAGATATTTGAGTTGTTTCAATCATAACGTGTTTCAATTGTCCCCGGTCTACCCTAGGAGATGAAAGTTTTTTTGAAGTTAAAAGAATGAAATCAAATAATAGGGTTTCTGGTTAGAAATTAATATATTTACACGTGATTGAACGTTTCTGTGAAGTCAACCCCAACCCCAAAAGGGGTGAAATAATAATGGTTAAAAGTTTGTATGAGAAATCTGGTAATATTGAAGTAAAAAGCACGGAATTAAATATTCAGTCTTCTGGTGAGAAATAAACTTACACGTGTTTTAGGTTTTATTGGAAATTCAAAAACAAAGCAAAACAATCACGACAAGTGTATGGACCGTGCTTCTCACATGGACAACTGTATGTGGTTTGCTCACGTGTCGGGAAACCGTCTGACTTGTTCGTGTATGACGGAAAAACCAAAAATATTGTGTATCCAAAAGTACTTCAATAAACAGATTTTAAAACTGAACACTTTTTTTCTTTACGTGGCATTGCAACGCATGCCGGCAGCAAGTTATATACCTAGGTATAACAAAAAATATATGGGCATACTATAAAAATTATTTGTTTAAAAAGATAAAAAGCAAAAATAGGCCACTTCGTCGTTTTTAAGTAATACCATTCCGTTTTCCTATGGAGTAAGAAGTTGAAGTAGTCGGTGTGGTGCCGGACGCAAAGAATGGCACTGCCCCAGCTGTTCCCATGGCTGACGTAATAGGCGACTAAGGGATTCACTAGAGGATGGGCAGCGGCGTTCTCTGAGTATTTTAACAGCCATGCTGCGATCGCCAACCCGCCTCCCAAGCGTGGCGATTATGGCAAACGCCCCCTTTTAGTCGAGGTCTATGTCCAACAGTGGACGTCTCTCGGTTGAATGATGGAATAAGAAAGCATGGAGGTCGAATGTGCGAGTGAATCTCGGTATATTAGACAAAGGTTTCTGTATTCTGTGGGATCTTGGGATGAACGGTGTCAGTCAACCTCGGACTAAGTCAATGCGTATTTAGCCGCGCCAGCCAGTGAGTCTTTATTATATTCTACAGCGACTGACGGATAACTACTTGACTTCTAAATTTGTAGGGTCTCTGTTTAAGGCGTCTTGCCGGCTTGCGGTTCTACGTGATGGCGATCGACGAATGAAAGATGTTTCGTTCTCATCGGATGTCTCGCCAGCACATCGAGCTACCCGAAACTGTTCAATCAACCTAGAACCTAGTGCTTCTGCGAAAAAGATGAAAATCTATTATATTAAAGAAATTTGACAAATTGTAGTAGCTTTACGTGCTGGCGTTTGTTCTGTACGTTTGTTGACTTTTGAAACAAATATGGTCACAAACCCTCTACTCTTAAATTCAGTTGATACGACGTGACGTACTTATACTTCGTATCAACTGAATGCGAAGCGAACAACCAGCTTAATGTATTCCATGCGTTGCATTTGATTCAATTTTCCAGTTTCCCCGCATTGACTTTATTAATAAACCACTTCATGTAAATTATGCATTTTCATAATTATTACTAATTGCGTGATGAACATCAAAGATGTGTACTTCACAACATCCTAATGAATGAATTATTATATTTTTATTTTAGTAACAGTCTGCGTTCATTTAATTGGCCACTTGTTCCTTTCCAAGCTATTATTAGCCTTGCACATAAACTGTTAAAGTACCTATTTTAGAAAATATTGTAATTCTACAAGATGTAACATAAATAAGTAGGTATACCTACAACCTCTTATGGGGTCACTGTACTCATCATTATGAACAACTTTTACTATGGGACCAAACCTGAAATCGCGTAAATAAAATCAGCTGTTCCCTACATTAATGTTCGCAAAACGCGTCAAAATGTAGGGAACAGCTGTTTTTTTTTCGGGATTTCACTTTTGTCACTTTTGTTGTAAAAATTATCATTATTAAATATCAAAATTGACATGAAAAAAATTGACAATAGTTATGACCGTGTGTGCGTTTCATAACTGCAAACAATGTCAAATTTCCGTATTACTGAAAGTACTCGGAGGTAGGTACTAACTACTTAATACATAAGATAAACAGCATGTTACGAAATCAGCTGGTATGGTACACTTGCTAAAAAGGTAACTGCGCAATTTTACGTGATGCCGTTTCGAGAGGTCACTTTCTTTGTTACATAAAAATAGTGTGCGTTACACATATGCATTACCCATTCCAAGTTCAGTATCATAACATACATTCGAGTAGGTACCTATCGTCGTTAAAATACACTCGTGCATTATTTATATAGGCTGTAAAAAAGTGTAATTCCTTAAAACTAAATGTTAGATTAACCAAACGGGAATTTAGTTTAATTTAAATCAAAATAAAACTTTTTTGTCTTGCGATGGTTGTTAGTGATTTTATCTACACCACCTAACAAGGTTATGTAAAGAAAAGCGAAAAAAATTGCACTTAAAATATGAAATGGAATACTTACCTAGAACATAGTTTATTTTCAGTGCTACGCATATAATTAGAATTTAATGGTATCCGTGGGAGTCTGCTTCGTTGGTTTACGTCTTATGTGAAAAATAGAACTCCGAAGGTTGTGGTCCACGGGTTTTCTTCTGATGTGATCGGCGTGACATCTGGGCCCTGTTTAATAAAGCTGACAATTTGACATATATGTCAAAAAATGACAAAATTGTAGAATTGTCGCACTTAGGCTGTTTAATAAAAGTGACAAATATGTCAAAAATCGACAGGTGAAATCTTGACATGTTTGTCATTTAAAAACGTGTTTAATAAAACTCGACATAAGTCAAAAACCACAGTCAAATTAATCCTGACAATTGTCGAATTGTCGTGACAATTATGTCGACTTTTAACATATTTGCAAATATTCTTTAGGACCATAGGTAGTTTGTTAGCTTAGTTTAGGTTTAGTTTATATTAAAGCAGCAGAAAATTTTCTTTAAAGCTTAAGTCTGTAATTGTGAAGGAGAAATTGATTCTACTTTTAAATGAACGTGGTTGCCTCCTCGTTTGTATTTGTTCCAAGTATTCATCATCACTACTATCACTGCTCGATGTATGTACCAATTTTTGTAGTTAACCTTCTACAAACACTTTTTACACCTTCAAAATTGAAAGTATGATTTCGCGACAGAGGGTAAAGCTCCTGTCAGAATTGTCGGACAATTCTACAAATATGTCAATATGTCATGACAATTTTCTGTTTAATAAAGCAGATTTGACAAGTTTTTCACGACAAATTGTCACCTATCACCTGTCGCTCAAAAAGTTTTATTAAACAGAAAAATGTCGGATTGTCACGACAATCCGACATATTTGTGAATTTTCCACCTTGACAATTTTGTCGCCTGTAAGTTTTATTAAACAGAAAAATTGTCGAATTGTCACCTTTTGACATATGTCGGACTTGTCGAATTGTCAGCTTTATTAAACAGGGCCCTGGTGTTCCGCAGGGCTCGATACTGGGTCCGTTGCTTTTTGTGCTATTTATAAATGACATAAATACATGTTTTAAAAACTGTAGTTTTCTCCTGTATGCTGACGACCTTAAAGTATTACGTAAAATAAGAACCGTTGAAGACTGTCTTAAATTGCAACAGGACCTGGATCGATTCTCTGCCTACTGTGTCACTAATAAATTGCAACTAAGTCTATCTAAATGTAAATCTATTTCATTTATCAAAAAAGTTAATGTCGTACAATTTACATACTCGCTCTGTAACACTCCTTTAGAAAAAGTTTCCTTAATCAGAGATTTAGGTATACTCTTTGACTCAAAGTTGCATTTAGATGCACACATTGATCGCATCACTGCCAAGGGATTCCAATTATTTGGCTTCTTAAGGCGGACCTGCAATTCATTTAAGAAACCATCTACATTCTTATTGTTGTATAAATCATTTATTAGGTCCCAACTGGAATACGCCACGTGTGTTTGGAACCCACTTTATAATAAATACAGTGATCAGTTAGAATCAGTGCAACGTAAATATCTTCGGTTTCTTAATTATAAAATTTTTAACCGGTGACCATCATATCACACTCTTCTAGATAAATTCTCTCTGTCAACTCTCAAAGTAAGGAGACTGTATCTTGATCAATCGTTCCTATACAAGACCTGTCACAATAAATTTGATTGTAATAACCTAATAAACCAAATATACCTTCGCATACCTAGTCGTTCCCAACGTATTCGTGATACTTATACTCACAGGCTATTCGCTCCGAAGCGGTGCAGGACTAACGCAGGAGAACGAGCTCCTTTACATCGATTAATGAAAAGTTACAACGATAATTTTGCTGATATCGACATATTTGCTTTGTCACTCAAACAATTCAAAAATTCCATTACTGAAAAATCTGACTGTAATTCCCTATAACGTCAGTTGTATTTCTAATTACCATATTATAATATACCTATTATTTGTTAATACTTAGATAGACAGTTTTTTATGCAAAAGTTTGCTTGCAACTTGTTATTTTTTTTTAGCATTATTCAGTGGATAACGGTGCTGGTTGCGTGATTACTTAAGTGTTTTATAAGTTTTTTGTAGTATTAAGCATTATTACGCAATTGTTTGTTATCCTAAAGAAATAAAAATAAAATAAAAATATATGGACTGACAGCTGGCCCGCATGACTAGCGCGGTATACGGTTTAAAATCACTTTATTTCTCAAGATTACAGTCACTTCGAGGAGAAATAAACAAACAATATACATCAGTTACAATTCACAGAGTGCGTAAACAAATAGAAGGTAAATTAATGCGTTAGTCTACTTTTTGTTTAACCGAGAGACAGTCGCGCGACACGTGAGCAGTGGCTTAGAAAATGCATTATTTATTTGTTAAATATTTTATTTTGTATGAAATGTAAACATAATGCAATTATTGGATCGATCTGGGGCCTAATTCTCCTAAAATAAATCTTGGTAAATCACAACCGAACCAAGGCCGAACCGTTCATTCAGACAGTTCTCAATTTCAAAAGCTATCAAATTGTTTGACACAAAAAACAAAATCAATCATTTTGAAAATTTTCGAAAACAAAAACTGACTGACGGTTGTGGTTCGATTGCGTTTGGCAACAATTTATTTTAAGAGAATTGGGCCCCTGGGGCCCCTGGGGCCCCCTAATATAATTTTCCGAATTTTCTGGAAATTGCTAATTTTCCTATGTTTTGTTGTATTTCAATAAGTGTTTTGGGAGGTAAATAAACTGGATGTAAAGGACAGGTTACCAAAAATTGACACAGTGTTCATTATTTTGAATTGAAAATACGTGGAAAATATCAACGAAATCTTTCGAATTTTCCGATTTATAAAAAAAAAACATTTTTTTAACGTGCTGTGTGTCCTGATAGGACTGCTTATTTTACAGCAGATAAATGTAAAATTTGTGAAAAGAAAAATCGGAAAAGTCGGAAAATTCCGAGCAAAATTTCCACTTATTTTCAATTCAAAATAATATGATAATAGACTGAATTCACTGTTTCAGTTTTCGATCCACCGTCCCTTACACCTGGTATAGTATGACAACTATTTTTAAAAACCTCAGCGAGAATCTCTTTATTAGCTCCTTTCAGTTCCAATTAATTAAGTTTAAAACTATCTTGACGTGATTTTCTATTTTAATAGAAGTTGCCTTGAAAGTAAAAAATGTCACAAAGACGATTTCAATATCTATTCAGAAAGCTCCATGGGAATTTTCAATATTGCGTTAGTATCGTGGAAGTAAAGGGAATATCTAAGGGATATTCATATGCCATGTTATATCCTAACGCTGTAAGATGTCTAAAATTAGCTACATAATATTAGTCTATTTGTAATGTATTGTAACTTGTAAACTATTGGTTCTACATAGTAGTACTTAGTAGTTAAATAGTCTAACTACTCTAGCTAGCAATTTGATACATCTTGGAATTCTGTTTTACATTTTTTTTTTCTATTTTGCCACAAGTGTAGGAAAAAAAGCAAAATAGAAAAAAAAAAGTTAATACGTTTCCACGTAACATGGTTAAATGGTTATTGCTTTTTTATGATCATTTTCCTACCGATATGATGATGAGAATTTTAGAAATTCTTACTCTGTCGAACACGTAACGTAGTATTATACATACAATAAAATTATACGTAGTTTTTATTTATAGAACTAGCGTCGCAGAATAAAAACACACTTATGGCGCCTTATGCAAATAAAAACCTACTTTTTTCAGCACTGAATTAATATTTATGTATATTGTATAATACTTCAGAATGTTTTATCTTAGAATAGGAATATAGATATAACCTGAAATCGAAGCAGTAGTAGGTCATGGAAGGGTCAGTCTAGCGAATTACTGAAATCAATATTGCGAATTAATATGGGCTCAAAGAGTTTTATTTCTATGTAGGTATGTATGGGTTACATTACATATACCTAGTGTCCCAAAACACGTGGTGGGGTTTAAGACACAGTGTTCAAGTGATTTGATCCTAATTATTGGCTCTATCAATTAGTAAAATAAAAATACAGTGCCTTTTTTTCTTTTGTTTTGGCATTTGATAGATATAAGGGCCCAGTGACGGCACGGCGAGGCAAAGGATTTTTTCGTGGACAAATGATTATTGACCTTATTTCAATGAGTTTAACACTGACATTATTTTATTTCAATCGAAACGTCTCGCTAAATGACGTGACTTACCGCGGCATGACGCGGTACGTCGCGTCATTCCAGGAGATACTGTGACGCGTCACGGGATACTACGGCACGTCGTGGCATTCCACAAGATTCCACGGCACGCCGCTGCAACACGTGAGACGCCTAGGTTACTGTTGTATGTTAAGGAAAGTGGGTGCTAAGGTGTCTCTCTTCTTCCTCAGCGACAATGCATTTTAAACCTTATTTTAATAAATTTAGCACATGTATTGGCTTACCATACCGCGGATGTAGGTACCGCGGGATGCTTCGTCGTGCCACGGCATGCCGAAGCATCCCGCGGTACGACCCGATATGCCGCGGGATTCTTCAGTATGCTACGGGATGCCACAGGATGATTCGGTATGCCGAAGCGCATCGTGCCGCGCCATGCTATGCCATGCCGTCAGTGGGCGCCTGCCCTTGTTGGTAACTTTGGCTAGTTGTTGTTATGTCAAAATATGTAGGTACTATAGTAATAATATTGGTTGAAGTAATTATTTAATATTGACGCATATAATACTTATAAGCGATATGATTGATTTTCCAGGTTTTCTTTACTCAGGCTGCAGTAACTCGTAGGACAAACCTACTACTCAGCTACTTTAACCGTTAACGTCCCGACCGACGATCCGGGTCGTCAGTGCCATTGTTTATCTATTGCGTCTATAATTACAGTAATTAAACTTCATAACCACAAAAAACTAAAGTTCCAAATGCTGTAGCAGGAAGAAGTCATCTTCTATGTTCAGGGTCGCTGGATCTATCCTCCACGGAAACTAATCCCTACTAATATTATAAATGCGAAAGTAACTCTGTCTGTCTGTTACGCTTTCACGCTTAAACCACTGAACCGATTTTGATGAAACTTGGTACAGAGATAGTCTGGAACCTTTAGAAGGACATAGGCTACTTTTATCCCGAAAAATACGGAATACGCGATAAACGACATCGACGCGGGCGAGTCGGCGAGCGACCTCCAGTATTAAATAATTGCAGTACAACCCTAAAGTAAAACAACCGTTGGATGCAAGCGCCTCCGAACATCCACGACAGCAATCGATTCGGCCTATGTCAGGACGTAATGTGTCAAACACGACAGGCTGAAGTGTTAAAGCAATTATTAGATTTTGCCTCCGAAAACTGTCGGATTCGTTATTTGAAATCAATTTGCACTTTAATGCCAAATTGTCACTTTGCTTTCCAATAACGCGTCGGACTCAGAATACAGAAAGTACCAGAAGCTGTGATAGCGCCTAATACTGAAGCATCAAAAACTACTCTTAAACGGAGTAGTTTGACGCGCAGTCGATCAGTTACTATGGGGACGTCATAACGACTACATGTATTTACTGGTGTCAAATTAAATTAAATTATGCGGTTTTGTGTCGTTCGAACCTATAAAAATGCAGCGGGGCTAAAAACAAAACAGGATGGGATCACATTTCACGTTTAAGTAGCACATTCAGATATCGTCTTATTTAATTAATCAATAAATTGTTCAGTTTGTAATTGTCATAGGGAATGATGCGTCCATATTGTTAGTGTTGTCAGTATAAGAGTTTTGATTTTCCCTTCTTTTTATTACCTACTGAGGGCTTAAATTAAACGTTTTTTTATCTAAAACGTGTTTTATTCCTATTAGACCTTCTCTATTTCTTGAGATTATCAGGTACAGTCAGCGTCAAAATCAAAATGGCGACTGTGAAATGTTACAAAATATGCGTTATGGGTGTCGTTTCCGCGGTTTTCGGGAGCGCTGAAGATGAAAATCAGGTCAAAGTAGAAATCCAAGATGGCGGCTACAAAATTTTACAAAATATGCGTCATGGGTGTCGTGTCCGTGGTTTTCGGGGGTGTTGATGATGAAAATGAGGTCAACGTCAACATCCAAGATGGCGCTTGTAAAATTTTACAAAATATGCGCCATGTATGTCGTGTCCGTGGTTTTCGGGGGCGCTGATGACGAAAATGAGGTCGAAGTAAAAATCCAAGATGGTGGTTGCGAAATTTTACAAAATATGCGTCATGGGTTTCGAGTCCGTGGTTTTCGGGGGCGCTGATGACGAAAATGAGGTCGAAGTAAAAATCCAAGATGGCTGTTGCGAAATTTTACAAAATATGCGTCATGGGTTTGGAGTCCGTGGTTTTCGGGGGCGCTGATGACGAAAATGAGGTCGAAGTCAAAATCCAAGATGGCGGCTGTGAAATTTTACAAAATAAGCGTCATGGGTGTCGTTTCCATAGTTTCCGGGGGTGCTGATGACGAAAATGAGCTCAAAATCAAAATCCGAGATGGCGGCTGCGAAATTTTACAAAATAAGTATACGTCATGGGCAAAATCTTACAGCCGTCATCTTGGATATTGACTTAGACCTCATTTTCGTCACCAGCGCCCCTGAAAACCACGGAAACGACACCCGTGACGCGTATTTTGTAGAATTTCACAGCCGCCACGTTACGGAGTTGATGTAGTGAGCGCACATCCATACAAATTCATATAAAGAATACGAACCGCACGAGGCGAGGCAGTGCGGGTCGGGTGCCGGGTGGGTCTAATGAGCTGTAACCTTTAGATTGAATAAAAATTTCAAAAAAAAAAACCTTTTTTTATTTCATTGAAAATTTCGATGCCATGCATAAATTAATGAAGGCACGGCAACACAGCTGACGGGCACGACTAGCCTGATATCGCTCCACGCAGTCAGTTAACTTGGAACGCTAAAATTACTCAGATACAGAATACCACGGTTCATTTTTTGAAAACTTTTTTTTTATTCTGAAAAAATCCCATGCAGGGTCAATCAGTGTCAGATCACGCGGTTTGAAGGAATTACATGAATTCGTTTACACCCTGTAGTTTTGTTCGGATCATTTTGAACAGTCTGTTCGTCCCTATATATTTGACGCTGACTGTACCTACTCAGATATAAAATATTGCCTTTATAGAAAAGCACAATTTTGATTTTATTATTATCTTACTTCCAATACTCAACGTTTTCCCCAAAAACGGGTAAACAATGTCTGAGCTAGCAACATTACGCGGGTGGGAAGTGAGACGGGCGCGGGACGCATGCTTTGATTTTGGACACAGCGTACGGCTTGCAATTACTGTTGAAGGTGGATTCTGTTTCTTTCTGTATTCTGAGGCGTCGGACATTCCTGGAACGCTTTTAGTGCGCCTCTTTTAGAAACCCAGGATTTTCGGCTGACAGGTGGCGGCAGCGAACTATTTAGATGCTTTACTTGTATTATCTGGCTAAATGTTAAGCGTACGGTATATTAAGTATTAACGCCCACTCTATTATTAAACTACACTGTTAAATGAACACGGCGTTGAAGTGCATTCAGTGCAAACAGTGTAACAGGAATTCTAGCAATTCCATCGATCAATACTTAGTTGAATTGGAATAGCTAGAGGGCTTAATTACCTAATTGACCGATTGTATTGAGCCCTGCGCTGCCCTTAGGGTAACTGGGGAGCTTAGTTATAATCCACCTGTTTTTAAAATGAATATGAATGTGGTGACATCACTGCACGAGGTAGTAATAGGTACTCATCACAACCAAGCAATGTTTTTGTTTTCGGGAAATTTTCGTTTCCTTTGATTGATCGCGTTGATTTTGACGTTTTTATGTTTCCAATATCTAATAAATGTCTCCACAGAAACGTAAGTATCCTACTTACTACGCTACTAAAATGTGTTGAAAGGGGTTCAAACATTTTTCAGTAGAAGCTAGCATAGTCCCCCGCCGCCATTTTGATTTATATAAAAACTATTTATTAACTATTTATTTAGTGATAGTTAGATAATTTTACGGTGGTCATTATTTATAGTGTTCCAAAGTTTTAATTTTATTTGTAGTCAGGCCAGGAGCTTCGATCCCAGGAATGGATAAATAGAATAATCTACTCGAGATTTTTATTTGTGACGCAAGACTGATCTGTTTTTATGGCCCCCCATCTGTTATTAGAAGATAATTGTTAAGACTTAACTTTGATTTTATAGAGTGTAAGTTACCTTTTATAAAATTCCCTGGCGTAACTTTTCGTACTGATTTTCTACGAGTGATTTGTATCACCGCTGTCACTATCGCTACTTATTATATATAAAACAAAGTCACCCGCCCCGTCTGTTTGTCTGTCTGTATTGGTGCGATTTTCTCCGTAACTACTGAACGGATTTTTTCCGGCTTCTTTGATTACGTAGACTGTTTCTCGGGAAAGGTTTATTTATGTTTATTATATACCTAATTTATAAAATTTTGTTGATATTATCTGAACTACAAAGGTCAAGAAAGTCGAAAAAAATTAACCGTATTGAAGATGATAAATCCATAAAGATGCCCGGACACACGAAGTCAGGGCAAGTCGCTAGTACAGTAGACATAAAAAAATACTATGGGTACCTCTTTTAAGCCACTTGTAACTATCAGTTTATTATGTAATGCGCATGTATGTTGATAATCCAATAAGAAATTAATACGTAAAGGTTATACAATAATTAGAAGCTACGAAAAATGTGAGGCCCTCAGGCATTAGGCTTTTAAAATTGACGTATGACTTTCACTTACCCAACTGACTAGATATACCTATACAAGGTTAGTCGGAAAGGGGGTACTAATCCGAAGCCCACTTATAGTATCGCTGATGACTGTTTGAAAGCAAGTGTTAAAATTTCATAATTCGATATATTTTTTTTCCAAATAAAATGATTTTTATTTTAGTTTTTTCAAAAATTCTTCATCCCTGCTTTAGTTACAAATTCAGAAAATGGTGCTTCTAATTCATGACCCCAAATATGACCTAAAATGTAAACACAGCTGATCATAACTGGGGATAGATAGATTTTAGAGATTTTTTTTCGAGATTTTTGAACAGCTGTTTCTCTTAAACTATTGAGTTTTGGGAAAAGTTGTAGAACAAAAGTTATTCATTATTATGTGTACTTCAACACCCTTTCGGATTAGTACCCCCTTTCTGACTAACCTTGTATAGGTAGGAACAGGTATGTCAATATACCGATTTCTCCTTTGGTGGTGTGATTTAATTACTTGTCCCCAGTAGGTGTCGCATGCACTATCGTGAGATCACGGATTTTATGGAATATAGAATAAAAATGGATAGCGAGATCATACTAGATTAAAAAATGTGAGATGCGGTTTCACGTCATGGGTGCTGGAGCTGCAAGTAACGGAACCGTAAATGACATGACTTCCAAGGTGGTCAAGTGTAAGGCTTGTATAGACAGTATAGGACTATTTTTGCATTCATTCTTTACAGCGCATAATGATCGAAAGATGACAGTTCGCGTGCGTTGTGGATGGAGGTAGATGCAGCTGCTAGATGTGAGGTTTTCGGACGTGTGTGGGTGCGCTTTTCCGAGACGATGGATGAAGCTTAAATGATGGTATCTAAATTCCAGATGCTATTGGTTTGTGTGTTGGTAGTCACAATTAGCGAAGGGCGATTGTTACAAAAAAAAAACAATCGACTGAATCGAAAACTGTACTGTTGAGTATTCGATTGTCGATTTAGTAGTTACTCACAATAATTATTCGATTATCAATCGACGAACTACTAAATGTAGACTGGGACAGTAGAGGACATTAAATAATCTATTAGCGCCAATCGCATAATAACTGCAGTTGTACTTGTAAGTAGTGGCGCACAGACTTTTAACTATTGAATTGTGGCGCAGCGGCAGCGCACGCACCACCTTTTAGTAATTAGATACTTATTTAGCATTACGAGTATAGTAATACGTGCGCTGCGCCACAATTCAATACAAATTAGTAGTTAAAGTTGATACGGTAACCGTATCAGTGATTGTCGCCTGCTGCGCGCTGTTAGTCGATAACAATCGACTAACATCAATTGTTATCGACTTTTATCGACTGGAATGAACAATCGACTAAGTCGATTAGTTTTAGTAATAATCGCCCATTGCTAGTCACAATCGCATCACAGCAAGAGTACATGTTACAATGTCGGAACCAGACCCTGAGCAAGAACTCTATTCGTATGGCGAGTGTCACACTGAATTTCGACAGTTTATTATTTCGACAGGCTGACAGTTAATTGTATTAGGCTAGTACACAGCTAGTACCTACTATTAGCCCATTAGTAAATCGTCTTTAGTAGATCTACAGGTCCAAACTTTCCAAATAAGATGCCCTGACGCGGCGTACAGCTCGATGCGCGCACCGCCTCGCACCCACCTCGCGGACTAATGCTCAAACCGAAATACTCACCTATTGTTAAACATTAACACCATTATGTTCCACACTATCTTATTTCAGAATATTGTAATTAACCTGCATGTACATTTAATAAAACAATAGTGGCTTTGTTTACTTAATGACACAAGTACGTTTTGTTGAAAAATCTTTCAGTCATTAGCAACTGGCCTTTTTATGTGAGATAAGATGTAATAATTTTATGAATGAATAGTGTGCGAAGGTAAAAATATGAAGGTGCAAAATAAAACAATAGGTTTGCTTGAGACTATTTTGATACTACACAGCTGGAAACGAGTAAGTAGACGTAATAGCTTCTCTGATGCATCTTATCTATCTCCATGTTTCGTATCTACCATTTACATCACTTTGCTATTCTCGGGTCCCCAATACATTGGCGTCTAAAAGGATTAGACTAGGTACATCTCAGATAATAGTTATACGTATTTACCATTGAATTGACTCATGTTCTAATCGTCTATGTCTTACGTCAACGTGGAATTCTAACATTGAGTTCGCACTTTGTCTCCTATCCTATCTACATATATATCATATCCTCCTATCTATCATTTTGTTAGCAACAATTTTAGAATACAGGAAAGTTACTTTGTTTTTTCTTCTTCCAATGTTTTCTTGGTGGTGTTGGGTGTGATGACGCTGGGCAGCGCTTTTTAGCGCTGGGTAGGCATGTTATGTCGTCGATGGCCCCACCAAATAAACGTACCTACGTAAGAAAAACTTCAAGCTTACATGGAAAAATAAAACTTTAAAAGAACAAGACTTGAAGCTACACGAACATCGAGTATAACACAGCGAATATTATTATACTTATTATGATTAGTTACGGTTTACTCACGTGCATTTTTCGGGATTGCCCGACTAGTTTCGGACCCAAACAGAGCCCTTAATCATGAGCTGAAAACGCGGTGAGGTCGCGAGTCCAACTATAAACCGAACTGTGAACTGTAAAAGTGACTAAACCTAAACCTACCCATAAATATTCAAATGTGTCTCACGAAAGTTCTCAAGCGAATATTACAGAACTGATGGAAAACTGTGCAAAAAATAGTTGTGCTCTTGCACGTTTGTTCAGTGCTGCCATCATATACAGGGCGTCCCACGACTTTGCCACATGGAGGGGAAGTACCTTAAATACGGTAGATAGAAAAATTTACTGAATGAAGACTTCATTTTTATTTTAAAAACAATACGAACTGCATTCAAAAATTTTTAAATAATCACCTGTCTGAACCGGGAATCGAACCCGCTAAATGTGAAAATAAAAAAAACTGTAATTTTATTGTACTAACCCAAAGGCTTGACCAAAGTCTGTTGTAGTGGTAATTTGATGAAAATAGTTCTGTTAAAATGAATATTACTAATTGCATTTAGTGGAAAATAGAATTTAATAATCTTTTAAAATGGAAGAAGCTACTTCAATCCTAATAGGTAACGTTGTTGAGTAAATTGATGTAAAAACTCGAACATGACGATATCCTCGTAGTCGTGAATATATATTTTTCATCTCCAAGTAACCGTTTTATAGGTTATAAAAGAATTCGTGTAATTCCTTCAAGCCGCGTGATCTACTGGTGACACAGATTAACCCTACATGGGATTTTTTCAGATTCAACAAAAAAAATGTTTCATGAAGTATTCATGATTTTCTGTTTTCGAGTCATTTTAGAGCCCCAAGTTAACTGACTATGAGGAGCGATATTGCTCTAGTCTAGCCCTCCAACTACGCCGTCGTGCTTTCATTCGTTTATGCATGGCTTCGAAATATTCTATCAGAAATTTTGTTTTTTTTTTTTAGGTAGGCGGTGAAAATATAAAGGTACAATTAACCCTCATCATCATCATTCAGCCGAAAGACGTCCACTGCTGGACATAGGCCTCCCCCAAGCATCGCCACATCGACCGGTCTTGTGCTTCTCGCATCCAGCGGATTCCCGCGACCTTCACCAGATCATCGGTCCACCTTATGGGAGGCCTACCAACGCTGCGCCTTCCGGTACGCGGCCGCCACTCCAGAACCTTTCGGCCCCATCGGCCATCAGTTATGCGAGCAATGTGTACTACATTGCTCTTAACCCTACCGTAAGAAAAAAAAGATTTTAATTTTTTTATTTTTAAATCTATCTAAATCCCATGCGGCGTTAATCTACAGTAGTAAGTAGATCACGCGGTTTGAAGGAATTACACGAATTCGCTGTATATGTACATGTAGCAGGGAAATGACGATACCAGGGATTTCGTGTTTTTTTTTGCGATAGGCGATACCAATCACGAATGATGTCGAATAGGTATTCCAAAAGTTTCCGAAAAGTTTATTTTTATAAATATTAATAGTCAGGGTCCTTTTCTGCTTAGTGTCAAGGGTCGGTGTATTCAAACGATAAGTATTCCTATTGTTTTAAAATCGTGTTATTCAAAAGACGGAGCCAAGATCTGACTATAGAGATTATTTGGACCTTGCTGTACAATCATATTTAAAACCGACGATTTCTGTCGTTTCACATTGACTTTTCGTGGATTTTTTTTTTGCATTTTCACTGTCTAGCATATGAGCATATCAGTAGTCGCAAAAGTACGATGACACGTCATAAATAAACAATGACTTTCAAAGTACCAGCGCGATGCAGTTGTAAAGTCAGCGTTTATATATTTGTCCTTTTCAAGCGAGAAAAAACCTAGCACGCCGTTTGTCATTGATATGAATGCCTAATGAGTGCAAAAAGTAACTGCATGGCATGCGTGGACAAAAAAGCTTTCGACTTCCTCACAACTTTAGCAGTTCTATCAACTTTGTGACGATGTCGTGAGGGGCATATCCGCTAGGATATTAAGATGCTGAGCTGCAATAACGCCACCTTGAAGACTTCAGATCCAATGCCAAACATAGGGAAAAAAAGGCTCTCTACCATTGGGTTTCATTCTTCTTCATGTTAGCACGGCATTAATACAACTAAGGGATTGTGGAAAGAGTATGCGTAACAGCATCTTTCTATGAGGTTCTAACAATGAACTGCGTAATTACTAATTTGTACCCCAAGCAAGTGTGAGTTTTTTTACGTTACTACTGTAGTTGCGTCACGCCAAAAATGTATGAAAATTTAGGCAGTGCCTCTAGCGGCGAATACCGTAACTAAAAATTTGTTTGACATTTTTGTCGTGACGCAACTACTGTAGTAACGTAAAAAACTCACACTTGGGGTACTGTTTTCCAACCTTGTAAGTTAAAGTGAAATAGTACGGTCTTTAGAATATCTCCTTTCCGCATGTGATATTCCCGAAACTGTTCATAAACTTACACACCGAACGGCTTCGAGGCGCTAGACTCCGCCGACGCGTAAACACGAATTGCAGAGAACACCTGAGTATCTTGTATTGTAGTTATGTTGACAATATTGTGGAGAAAGAACCCACGAGAGGACTTTTTAATAGGCTAGTATTTAAACGATCGAATATAAATTCAAAGTAAGGGTGTCAAAAATACTGATTATGGCGTACTGAAATACTAACTGGGCGAAAGACTGAGGGCGAACACAAATATTGAAAACGGCGACTTAAAATTACGAATTGGAGGAGTTATTCAGACCGATCAGCAGATTCTGAAGCGAACAAATTTCACTCATATTATTGTTGTATGTTTGTAAGGTTGTTTTTAAGGTTGTTTGGGCTCCTATTTCTGTCTGCAGGATTTAAAGTAACCTAACACAAAGTGGATGACGGGGGCTTCGTTCGCTCGAGCCTAACCTATTCGGGTCGGGGTAAGGAAATGTATATTTTCGCCCACTCAGTATTTTTTTCGCCCAAGTTAGTATTTAATTCGGACACTTGGAATTTTAGTTGCTATACCCTAATTCCAGAATTCAGATAATTTATGTAAACAAAGAAATGTCATTGTCAAAGTGACAGGTTAGTGGTACAAAACATTTTATCATTAAATGTTTACTAAGTAATCATTTAAAATCTAGTTAATTTTAAGAACAATGCAAACAAAATACCGTAGCCAAACAATGTCTTGTGTAGTGTGTCGGAGACGCGCCTTATAATCACTTTAATCAGTCCTTATACGCATTCATCACCATTAGTTTTTCTGTGGCACTAATAGATGTTCAAGGCCGCTTTTTAACAGGCGACAAAAAGTCGGGGGCGGCTGCCTTCGAGGGCCCCGCCTCGGCTGAGGCTCCATTTGTCAAATAACAAATAAAACTTAACAAACAACTCAACAAAAACAAGGAAATATAACAAACATCAACAAGATGAAAAACTTAACACGATGATGCACAATAACAAAATTAACAAACACGCAGCGAAAACGGGAAAAGAAAACGAATGTATTGTTATGACGCTAAGACAAACAATAAACAACTTTGACATTTTGTCAAACGAAATTTGAAAATGTTTTGTACTCCTACAGTGTTACCAGTATCATAAAATACTTTATACCAGAAAATCTTCTTTTTTTAATAACTTTGTTGAAAACTGAAAATTTATAAAAGTAATTACGGTATGATATTTTTTAAATTATTATTTCTAAAATCAGTACATAAAAGAGAATCTAACCCTTTTTCCGGCATTTTCAGTGAATTACCACTAATAAAATATTTTTTTGATCTGTTATCCCCTTTGTTTACATAAATTATCTGAGTTAGGAATTTAGGGTATAGCTTAGATTAACTGTTTCCCACAGCTAGTAGCTCATTTTACGAATTTTAATCATTCATATAATTATAGCCAGTTTAGTTAATTTTTCGCAAATATATTTTAATGCCGCTCGGTTTAGTATTAAAGTATCTCATTAACAGTCTTCCATATATTATTTATTCGCCCGGTTAATAATTCCCCTTTTTAATACTGCAGCTATTGGCAAACTTCGTCAGCCATAAAGCTAAGGCTAACAATGAAAGCGTTCCCATTGAATACCCGGACATAGATATGGAGTCCAGTTGAATGTTTCCTGTCCTTCCCAGCGGTCACTATGTGTGTGAGTGCTTTTATTAATTACTTAGTTCCTAAAAGCGTGATAAAATTACAGGACCTTAAGTTTACAGATTCCCCCTGTCACAAGAAACTATTCGCATTGCTGGCGAATATAGATGCACTACAATTTACGGCCGTTTTCAATAACCTATCTATCGGCGGTTTCGCCTACTAGAGATAGAAACTTGACATAAGCTCCATAGAAGTAATGTCAAATTTTTATCTGTAGTAAGGCAAACCGCCGATAGATAGGATATAGAAAATGGCGGTTACTCAATTACCGTCGTCTTACCTTCAGGGTTAACAACACAAGGCTGTAGCTAGGTTCGTCTAAATGTGTTAACTTAAAAGTTTTATTAAGTAAAACCAGGATGTATTTAAAATTACATAACATTTATTTCATTGGTTCCGCAAAACTATAAACTAGACCTAAAATAAATCTTAACATAATTACCTATGAACAACAAAACACATAGCATCAGTGGGTCACACAAGCTCTCAAGCGTTCAGTTCACCGCATAAAACGCGGGCCGCGAGCGGTTCATATCGTCGGCGTGCCGCGTGTTATATTCAAGTGATTACTAAGAAGCATGTCACACTAAATGTTAACACGGGCCCACCGACGACACGACTCGCTTGCGCCCCGCGTTTGGGGGGCGAACGCTTCAATATTCCCACGTTCCACAACAACAATAATACACGTATTCAGACTCAACTACGATTACTAGACAAACATTTTAAAGCTTACTATAAATAACTTTATCAAACATTTGAACTGTACTGTGAACTTTATGATGAATATTTGTATCTACCGCCAAAGAAACAATCGCATCGCCGACCCACAATTTTCGCAGGGCATACCAAAATGTATTAAACAAAAGTTATTACCTAACTGAGTAACCATGGTGTGATTGTTCCATTGCTCCGGTATGCCTGTGGTATGTGTTCTACAGTCTTGACTTTATATGGCATTAACGCTTTCTTGCAAGCGCTTTGCATCCGATTACCGGATTTCATCTTTGATTCAAATCTACTTGGAAATGTTTTAACTTGATTATATATAATTTATTTGGGGAATAGCCATGATTGTTGCGATTGCTTCGATGCCTGTTTTTGCGGTGCTTGTTGTACTGATACTGATTTTTGGCTACCTGCTGCATTGTTGTCGGTGACGTCGCTCCTGTCCCATCCATGAGATTCGTGATGGTGATGCTCGTGATGGTCTGGGGAGGGGAACCATTCAGATATCCATACGGGCCTCCAAATTTTCTTTACACCTGGAACCCAGATTTGCTTCCAGTCTGGTATCCAGATCTGTTTCCACGCCTCCTTCCATTCCAGTTTCTTGTCAGGTACCCAAATCAATTTCTTTGAGGGCTTCCAGATTTGTTTCCAGGCTTCTTTCCAGACCAATTTCTTGTCATCGACCCATATTTGCTTCTTCTCATTTTTCCAGATTTGCTTCCATTCGTCCTTCCATACTAGTTTCTTGTCTGGGATCCAGATTTGCTTTTTAGCTGGCTTCCAGTATTTCTTCCATAGGGGCTTCCAAACTAACTTTTTCTTCCATAAATCGTGAGATGTGTATTCCCATCCATCATGATCTTTTCCCAAGTATTTTTCGCCAGGGACGCCTACTTTAACCCATTCGGGTTTCCATACTTTCTTCCACGCAGGAACCTGTATTTCCTTCCAACCAGGTACAACAATATCCTTGTATACTGGAACTGTAATTTTCTTCCAATCAGGAACTTTGATGTCTTTCCAAGCGGGAACCTTTATTGGTTTCCATTCGGGTTTGTAGATCTTTTTCCAATCTGGGACTTGAATTTCTTTCCAAACGGGACGTTTAGTAGGTATCCATACCGGTTTCCAAATCTTTTTCCAGGAAGGTTTCCATATTTGTTTCTTGGCTGGCTTCCAAATTTTCTTCCATCCAGGTTTCCAAATGAGTTTCTTCTTCCAGTAGCCAGGGTCGTGATGATCATGATGGTCGTGGTGTTCTTCGTGGTGTTCCTCGTGATGTTCCTCAATGTGGTGCTCCTCATGGATGTCATGACCTTCATGGTGCTCATGATGGTCATGGTCGCCGTAGTCATGATGTTCGTGTTCTTCATGGTGATCGATCACTTCGTGATGGTCATCGTGAGAATGTAAGTCATATTGATCTTGGAAGGGGTTGACAAGATCGGACGGAGGCGCAGGGTAGTCGTAGCCGACTCGCTTCTGAGCAACTTGAGAATTTTGTTCCAATTGCTGCTGTGCTTGTTGTTTTTGTGGTATTAATGCCTTTCCCGAAACTAGAGCGATTTGTAAAATTACCGCTAGGGTAATCTGGAACAAAGAAAAACTTCGTTAAAATTAGATTAATACAGATTTACGCAAAGCTTATTCTAGGAAACGCATAGCAGAAAATATAAATAGATAATAACATAATACATAGTCATATGAAGTAAAAAAAAATGAAATGTCGCATAGCTTCTGAAAAACAACTTCCATTCATCACAAAGTACCAAAATCAAAACATGCGATGCAAAGTTGCAAACTAAGTCAATCGTCGCACGTGACCGCAACTAGCCCCAATAACACACATTGTTCTCACTCAAACCCTTGTTAAGAAATATAAATTAATGCGGACTACAAGTTATTACATAAGTGCGTTTATGTGATTCACAAAAGGAAAGTGAGCATAAGACGACTTGAAGTGAGGTGGGGGCCATTAGAACACGCTTCGTCTAATACGCAGGTCGAGCGGATCTCGGAAGCGAATGTTGAACTAGCCTTCTAGCTAACCCGAGAGCATCATACATGCTTTCTAGAACACGACGCTACGGAAAATCAAGTTTCGAGTAATGTCGTAAAAACGCAGGCTTGGTTTGTCTCATTACCTCCCATATGAAGAACAATATTAAATACATAATATTATGATCATTAATGTAATACCAATTTAGGGCACCCGTTGTATGAAAAACCCGTTTACGAAATTACAACCCGGATCCATCAAGTTCAACAGTTATGTAAGAAATCAATGTTTTGAGAACACTAAAGTATGCCATGTATGGAATAGCTACGAGGTCATTTCGAACTACAACGCATGGACTTATGTAAGGTTTAATTATAATTTAATAATCACCAAGTTAAATCACATAAATGATAAATATTTTATATATGGATGCGGAAGATATTTCTTTGTAGCATTCGGTATTAGAGAGCTACTACACCCACATAGATACGTATCTCAAATTAATTTAGCGAGTTCAAAATAAGTTTACGTAAAGGACAGTGAAAATATATTGAGAAAGTTTATGTAGGTACATCTGGTGCATTAGCATAGTTCACACATACGGCTAATATAATAATACAATACAACATTTGGACGACATTATGCAACAGTTACACAAGCGATTGGAGCGGCGCATCGGTATCGCCGTCCGGCGACAACAACCACAGACGTCACAATGACCGCTTATAAAGTCAAAATTAACGATCGCATCCCATACACGGATGCACTATAAAAATAATCCCATTCCCATATATATTTCAATTTAATCATCAATAGTTAAAATCTCTGGAAATACAAAATAAAACCGTTACATATCAGCAGCCAAAAGTACTCTCACGAACGTTATTTTTTACCGAGATCAGGGCTAAAGATAACTTTTTGTTTTAATTTCCCAAATGAAGCTTGAATTTATTTCGAAAATTATTTTCAAAAGCTTTTAGTGCTTTCACAAAATAAATGTAAAGACGGAAATGTAAAGCTTTAACATTTTCATTATGTTTCCGTATTTGTGCGGGAAATTACGCAATCATCAACATTCTCAATTCACCGATTATTTAAAGCTCCGCTTACGACAGTGAGTGTACTTTTTATAATCATTACCAAAACGAGATTTCAGATCGTGACCTGACTAATGCCTACAAAGCGGAAGAACACATTATACAATCCGGTTGAGTTCATTTTTATTATTGCAATGTTCTAGAGAGATTTGCCGCTCATTATAGTACGAAACAACAATAGCGAGATGTTGTATTCAGAATTGAAAAAATCTCGAAGCATCAATAAAAAGTCCAAGCCATTGTCATGATCGCGACATCGAGATGGATGCATTGACGTACACCTGCCAAGAAGTAAGTTGCACACAAGAAAAGGTGATGGAACTTCACAACTACGCTCAAATAAAATTTAAGTTTGTTGTGATTTATTTCTGTAAAAAATGTTAATAATACACGTAATATTTGTCAATTATCACTTGGCTGTTTAATTACACACAGTGTGAAAAGAGAAATGCAAATATTTAATAACTTGTCGTGGTAGTCAATATTTATCGTAACTACTTGTTCGTAAGTAAACTATTTACGAAGTAAACTTTACTATACGTGTTTGTACCTATAAAACTAATTAGCATGTTAAGTTTTACTTCCACCCAAACCGCGAATAAATTATAATTAGACATTAATAAACTCTTGAACAGTAGAGTCACTACTACGTAATTTGAGTAATTATGAATTTTTAGATTCTTTGATTATATTTCACGCGAGCAAATTATGCACTTTGAAAAACATAGAGAGTTTTACTATGAATACTGTTTACAATAAGAAAATAATAGTGAGCGAACTTTTTATATGGCAAAACACATTTCTTACCGAAAATAATAAACACTATCAAATTAAATAATAAAAATATAAGAAATAAAAACAAAATGAAAATAAAACTTCAAAATTCCCGAGGGTTTTGGAATGATTGAACACTGACCACTTGGCTCCAGATCCCTCGCATGATGAGGCGGGGAACGGTCGTTCCACTAGCTAAGACGCCGGAACTGTTATTACTCTATTAGTTCACCTTGAGTGTGACTTTATATATGGACGGGTGCACCCCATCAGCGGCGGTGGGGCGCGGCGTGCAGTCACTTTCGCTGCTACCCCGCGCGACGCTCCGTCACCCGCCGCCCGCTTCCACCGGCACCCGGGAGCGTGGGATGCGCTCCATAAGCGCCTAACTAACTAACCTAAACAAAGTCCTTTTATGTCTGATTATATAAAAATGAGAAATACTTAAGCAGCCCACACAGTGCATTATTGTTTCCGTTCTAAATACGAACATTGAAGGAGTTGCCACTTGAATCCTTTTGTGAGCATGCAAATTAATTCCAGTAACAAACGATACCTACTCACCATGTACCTAACAAAAACAGTTTTAATGTTCGCCAATTTTACAAATTATCATTTATTCCGAAATATGAGAGGATCTCGTTAGGGAATTAATTAGATTGCATTCAATTGGGTGTGCGATGATACAGATTATGATCTTTCTTTCATGAAAGCTTTGATATTCATGGGTAAAAATAATTATTTCAGTAATTTTACTGAAATTTTCTCTTTAGGTCAATATGTTGGAAAAGGTATGTACTTAATAATGTCTACTATATGCTTATCGTGTTAGTTGTTAGTTATTTGTTGCAGCTCTTAAGCAGTCGTTGCACAATGATTAACGCTTGGCGTTTCTGTTTACCATAATTTCCATAACTATCGAAACCAGGTGATAGCATCTTTGAGAAATAATACCTACTAACTAAAAGTATGTTACCACTTAACCTCGAAGAGAAAATTAATTTAGCAAGACTGTGTAGGTCTATAATTTTTATATTTATATCATTTATTGTGTAAATAACGTGGGAAAATTACAGTCTTTACTTAAATATTTAAAAAAAACATGTTTATTTACATACGGTACAACACACATTTAATGGGGAATAAGATTATTTATAAAAACTTTCACTGTGGATTTTTCCCCAATTGTAATCGTAACTCAATACGTTTACCTGCAGGCCTAGGATGACTAAAATTGTCGACTAGCGACCCGCCTCGGCTTCGCACGTGTACGTTTTATAGCTTTAAACCTTCCCCTTGAATCACTCTATCTATTAAAAAAAACCGCATTAAAATCCGTTGCGTAGTTTTAAAGATCTAAGCATACATAGGGTCAGACAGACAGCGGGAAGCGACTTTGTTTTATACTATGTTGTCGATAAGCATACTCCTATGAGGAGCAGATTGTCGACGAGTATTATCCATTTCTGGTTGTTAAAACTGCAGTAGGCATATATTTTCAGTTTTGTCTTTAAAATAGTAACAAGTGATTTTCATTTATATGATTTGAGATTTAATGTCAGAATTATTAGTATTCACATCGCCGTCGCCGAGGAACAAAATGAAAACAGCTATCTTTACTTTAATGTTATGCCATATTTGAAATCTGTGGGTGCGAATACATCTTTCCAATTTTTTCCGGGTTCTATTTGCTGTAATTGTAGAAGTTCTAAAATAACGTAAGGTTTTTTCGATTTTTTTTCCTCCTTTTGCGAATAAAATTGTCTGAAAATGTTGATAAAATATTTACATCACTCATCAAATCATAAAAACCAAAGCAATAATGTTCTCGTATTTGCGATTTCGCAAAATAATACTATGTGGATATCGTCATTTTATTCTCGTAAATACAAACTTAAACTCGTCGATTAACATTGCTTTCAATAGTTTAACGTGGCGAAAATTTTCCAGAAGAAAATGATAAGTTCCGTTTATTTTTGCTACTTACCATTCCGAACAGAGAACCTATAAGATAAAGTTGCAATATTCATCCTTGCTTGGACGAAACGAGAATAAAATGGCAATGGACAATAATAACTTTCAAAGCTAATAATTATTATTAATATCTTATTTTGTTAATATCTTCTAATTGGTAGATCTAATTAACAATTTCCTAAAACTAAGACAATACCTAAAAAATATACTTTCATTTGAGCTTTCTAGCTGCTACTTATGTTTAATAACTGGCAACAAGCAATCGTCGAAAATCAGTTTTCATTTTTTTCCTGAAAAGTTGACTTTTTGCGTATTATATTTCCAGGGGTCGCGTCGGCGACTGGCGCGACAGCACAAGACACGTTAACGGAGTGTTAAAAATTAATTTAGCTACCCTCAGGATAAGACAAAATAAAAACTTGTAGATGTTGCTGATTCATTATGAAGTCTTACTCAGAAAATAATCATGGCTATAATTAGTCTATAGATGAAACTCTACAGTTTAACTAGCAGACTTTCTCTGAAAAAGAGGTATTGGGCATGATCTTCAAAATCAGCATATTTGGTTGCCTTCTCTGGCGCATTTAAACATTGATATTAATTGTGTTCCGTATTTTTATTTCCAAAAGAAGGTTTTCATATTGGCCTCGATTTTTAACTGACTTCAAAAAGAAGGAGGTTCTCAATTCGTCTGAATGTTTTTTAACCAATCGGTTTTGGAAATATTTAGGTTTAAAATTTTAGAGACCAGAGCGATCAATTTTTATTTTGGATATTGAGCCATTGCCCATCTTCGATCCACTGGGCAAGCTGATTGGTGATGCATAGCCAGCACTAAGGACACGGAATACCGTCAACGGCTAATGTGGCTAGCAGTTGGATGGTTACGCCGCCTTCCGTTGTCGAGCTGCAGCAGCTTGCACTAAAATTAATATCACATGTGACAGTCCTTAATAAGGTAGTCAGAAGTCCTGAAGTCCAAGTTCAACCTCAGCATAACTTCACACCTGTATTCAGGCCCCTCTTTCCCACTGGGCACTCTGGGCAAGTGCCCAGGGCCTCGCGATCGATAGGGCCCCCTAGTTCCTGCCAGATCACCAAACGATAACCTAGATTTAATACCGAAAAAAAAACCAAAAAAAACAAACGATAATAACTGACTACAGTACTTACCTACTTGCTTATTAGCTTTTGCATGCGCGAAGCTACTCTACTCTCTTTTGTGGATTATATTTGTATCTCTCTGTAGTCACGGCTCATCTTCCGTGCGGAAGATGTCCGGTCCTTTGGAAGGCATACACGGGGACACAGGTCCAACGCGCAGAGGCCCCTTTGAGAACTTTAATCTAAAATGGGGTGGGGCACCAACCGGGGACTATCCACGGCTGCACTATTGGAGTACAGTCATGGACCGTCCCAGGTGGGTGCAAGACTATTGTAGAATGTGGTGAAAAATATCTGGTCTATGGGAAGGGGTGTTAGGTGGACTGATAACTTCTATTGCCGGAAGAAAACGGCGTCTGCCTTTCAACATTTAAAATTGAAAACTGTTGGCAGACGGTGACTCGCCAGCTCACTAGCTGGGCCCCCTGAAAAGCCGCCAGTACATAGGCGAAGGGGGCAACAGACGTGTGAGCGGCTAGAGGTGTAGAGAGGTGTGGCCCCGGTTTCGCCGTCGCGGGTCTAAAAGACCCGGAGTGGGTTTCCCCGCTATTACGCCTTTAGACACTTCCACCCCCGAGCATATAGCTCTGGCGGCCCCCCTCTGGCCGGCCGATAAAGGCAAGCCAGAGTTGAGAGTCCTGCGGGCACTCTTGGGGTTCCACTCCAGCCAGCCAATAAAGGCAAACTAGAGACGAGGCCCTGACCGACTCTCTGAGGCAATAAGGTACGCAGTGTCGCCACTCACCAACAGCTCGCCACAAGCTGCCCTGCGGTTTGTAAGCTTTTCAGTGGACCTCATGATACATTTTTTATTATATGATGGGGTTGTTGAAAGCTAGTCTAATGTTCCCTCCGGTTTTACGTTAATCTCATGGTGAGGTAACGCCTTTCCCAGAGGGTTATGGATTATATTATTATTATCTATGCATTTTATGTGACTAAAGAAATAAAAATAAACTTTAAAAAAAAGTAAAAACCGACTTCAAAGAAAAACTAAAAGGAGTAAAATAATTACCATATTATAAAATTAACAGTTTCAGAAGTCGGTGCAACTCTACACTGAAGCAAATAGAAGCCACCGACTTCTGAAACTGTTAATTTTATATTATGGTAATTATTTTACTCCTTTTATAATAGTATTTCTTTGAAGTCGGTTTTTACTTTTTTTTATGAAGTCGGTTAAAAATAAATCTAGAACTTTGCTTATCTAATTTCTTTGTCTATTTTAACAACATAGTGTTCTGTCCAGGTCATTGGGGCCCCATTATCCTAATGTGCCCAGGGCCTCCAATAGGTTAAAGACGGCCTTGCCTATATTCCCCTAAAGGGTTGGGTAGACGTGAATAGTACGACCTCATCTCGCTGTTATATTTAAGTCCCATGTAGGTAATAAGGGGCGAGCCTATTGCCATCAACCAGGTCCAAATCCAGAGTCCGGGCTGCTACTTAGAAATTACACACGGAAAAAGCCAATAACACTTTGCCCGACCTAGGGATCGAACCAGGGGGTCTACTCCCTAAGCACGAAGTCCGTGGTTTCGGCCTTAGTTACGAGCGTTTCCTACTCCCTATCACCTACGGACATAAGATTATTTCGGGGCCTGAACTAAGAATGAATGACAACACGATTTGACAGTTGTCCCTAGTTTTGACATTTGTTATGTTCACTCCTACGTTTCGGGCTACTTTCGGACGGGCGACTAACTTCGTTGACGGACTTAGGAAGTAGGCCCCCAGGATCTCAAGCTCAGCAGACGCGCTTGTTACCACTAGACTAACGAGGCATGACTTATAGCCGATTCCTACGAGTTAACGAGCGTTTTTTGATTAAAAGGAAGACTTGAATCTAGCTAAGGAAGCAAAGACCCCATAGCTGTATAGTAAACTCTCACATACGTGTGTACTTAGCTATCACCGGTAATATTATCTAACGAGTGTATTTATATGCCCAGTTAGGCAATTAAAAATGTTATCATTGGTAACCGAAACGATTCATTCAACGGCCTCAAGAATCGAGCATTACATAACTAAATTATTCAACTACTTCCATTTTTTTTTATTAATTTAAGATTAAGAGATGGGATTTTTTGAAAAAAAAAACTATTTTTTTGTATTTGGTCTAACCAGTGATCGGATAATCGGGCGCTTATATGTCTAAACTTCTTCCCACGAAAGAATAATATGGACATTCCTTTCTGAATAATAAGTAATCCCGGGTTCCCGGGATTGAACAATTTTGTAAAATCAACTTAATGAAATTATAGCGATGGTTATTTTGATTTAGTACCTATCTTTATTTTATTCAAAACAAATAGAATATCAATAAAAAAATTATAATGTGCACAATGTGCTTAAGTAGTGGAAATTGATTTATCTATCTAACATATTAGTGATCGAATCGACTAATTTGTTGTATTATAAACGAACAGAAGATTTTTTTTTCATTTTTGCGACGATTTTCAACTTTTATTTTGTACGCAGGTAACATTTTAGCAATCTCAGGAATTTCAAACGATTCCGGGATCCGGGATTCTGAAAATTAGATTATTCTTTCGTGGGAATAAAAGTGAAGTTTAGGTATATTAGCGCCCGATTATCCGATCACTGATTATAACGTAGGTACCTATGTCAGTCTGACTGTGAGCTTATAATTGGCATCCATTTTCAGTAAATTCTGTAACTGTAATAAATAAAACAGTTATTTATTTATCTTTTGCCGAAGAGCCAAGAAGCGCAGCGAAGATTTTTTGCGTCATGAATCATTCATTGTCCTAGTATTATTCTATGTAAAAAAAAACCGTAGCTCGTTGTAGGTCGTATAAAGACTTATCTCGTGGAAAAACTACCATATTAAGTACTCTATTCTTTTAATTTCTTTTAGCTTGTAGATAGAACAAAAAAGTCTCTCTCCCAAAGAAAGACGGATGGGACCAGTGTACATCCATCTTGTGCATAGGCCCTTAGTGCCATTTGTGCCTGTTTTCCAATCACTTTAAGCAGACTTCCAAATTACTATCACTAGTCAAGGCACTATTTAGAAAAATAGCCTTAAATATTTGCCTGAGTCTAGGTTTTGGCGCATCTGACATTTTTATCTGTAAAAATCAAATAATACCTACTACACTACTATACTACTACAGAAATCTAAATGTTATTATTACATTTCCGTGCAGAATACCTACAAGATAAAATTCAGGTCAGGCAACGTGTTTTTTTAAAGTACGCCATAATTATGAAACTGTCTGTTTCACCCTACGGTTCGCCATACAATACATACAAAATCCATACAATGAATTGCATGGGAGTTCAATCCTCGGCTGATACAAAACAAATAACATGTTTTATGTACTGTCGTGTTTGTCTACGCAGGACAAACTGACGCAGTTCGGTCTGTTCATTGCGGCCTCTACTGGTATTCAGGCCGCCTTAACATTATTAGAGATAGATTGAACGTTCAGCGAAGACAATGCAGATTCGGCGAAGACTAGATGGGAGTGTACACAGGCGGCTTAGACCAGCTTAGTACGCAGCAACACGGTCCCGTTGAATACGACGCCAACTGTTACTTAATATAGGTTCGTTCGGATAAATAGCAACTCCTCTTTCTTTTATTCCAACCTGTTGCGCAATTTCACGCTCTGGAGACCAGATATCCAACCCTATAACATCATTGTCCAGCCCAGTCTGAAATATTTTATTTGATCTTCTACCTATTATAAATAAAAACTTTATGACGTCATCGGATCTATCACCATAACCTTTTACTGCTGGTAATAATGACCCTCCGTGGTAGACGGATTGTAGCAATAGGTATGTTTTTATTACCATACAGCAGACGCGGCTGTGCGTACTCTTGAGAAAATCCTTTTTTCGTCAAATCATTGTTCAATAATCACGTCAATCCTCGTATTTTTTCTGAATTAAATAGATCAATAAAATATTACGTATAATATTTATCTACATAGGTACCTACACGGCGTACTTACTTCACTGTATTTAGTAATTTGATAAAATATGCATGACGTTGGATATGGATATGAATATGAACATAGCGTGGCGGTCGCAGGCTTGATGGGTACGTCGAGGCCGTGAGGACATCGCATATTACGTTATGTTAGATGTCCTACAGTTATACCGAGTCTCTCGCTACCATCCTTGCTGACTGACTAATCTTTCCACCACAGCATGAGGTATTTTCGTATAGTTCGTGCTGATTACGAGAGAAGACCGAGTCTAGGATATTTTCCAAGTGAGATTTGGGTCGGTTAAAATTAGTCGTCGTGAAACTTCATTGTTTTTATTTCTCTCTCTGTCTCGCTGCTGTAGTTTACAAAGGATTTAATGGCAACATCTTCCGCACATTCCACCCGTTAAGTATTTGTAATTAAGTATTTGTTTTATTTACTAGGATGTATTTAGTGACGTAATATAATTATATAGATGAGGGAATGCCCCGGTTTTTTTTTTAATACGTTGCCCCTCACTTTGATTTCTCGTGTATCGTGGGTGCGTTTACAGACACAAATCTCACAAACAAACGCCCAGACCCGAAAGAACCATCTGTAGGTCATACAAATTTTTGTTCCGTGTGGGAATCAAACCCACGACCCGTAGCCACAGAATAAATAGTGCCGTAGCGCCGAAGCCAATCGCTTAGCCACTGCACAAAACGTGTCGTCGTCATGGTAGTGTATTAGTATAGTTTAAAAACTATAATAATACACTACCACCTTCTTCTGACAAACAGAGTGTATATATAATCCAATCACGCTGGAGCGGGTGGGCTTAAGAGGCGTACCGAGTCGGTTTTTAATAGGAGGTGAAGGCGTTGAGGGTCCTCGTCGACGGCGGAAACTGTTCGTGGCGCCCCCGGTCGTGCGCACACGTTGAGCTGCTGCTGCACCCACTGCCCGAGCAGTTACACTACTGAACTCATTGCTCACTCAGCACGCTGATCTCGATATCTTTCATGATAAGCCATACCAAATTTGTAAATATATTTCTATGCTTAAGTAAATTTTATATTGTCTAAGTTAAAGTTAGTTAAAGTTGTTGAATTTTTAATATTGTTAATATTAATTAAGTATTAAATTTAAATGTAAGTGATTTGGTTGTAAATACTGTTAACTTATGTTTTAAATAAATAAATAAAAACGGTATACGAGCAGCTTACATGAGCAGCAACAACTTACATCATAATTATCGCCACTTTAGACCCTGTTTTAGAATATTAGACATATACAGATTTCTGTTTTACTTGCCTATGGTCTGTGGGTCAGGCATTGAATAGAGCTAATATTATTCGGATTAAGTTTATTATGGAGAAATATTTTGATATCTGGTCGTTTAATATTAAACAAGTCATTTAGGCGATACATGTATGTAAACAGATTATTATGTAACCTACTTTATCATCATCATCTGCCTAGCCTTTTCCCAACTATGTTGGGGTCGGCTTCCAGTCGAACCGGATGCAGCTGAATATCAGTATTTTACATGGAGCGACTGCCTATCAGACCTTCACAACCCTGTAACTGGGTAATACGATACTCTTGGTAAGACTGGTTGTCAGACTTTCTGGCTTCTGACCAACAGTAACGACTGTCAAAGATCTACAAATGACAGCCGGGACCAACGGCTTTACGTGCTTTCCGAGGCACGGAGGAAACTCGCTATGGTAAATGGTCACCCATCCACAGACCAACCTCGGCAAGCGTGGCTTAACCCGGAAGATCGGTCTATGCGGCTGTAATTATTTAGCCACGAGCTCCTCCTCCTACGTACCTACTTTATAATGGTATTATTTATAAATACCCAATTAGTAGGTAATTACTATTTAATACTGCGTAGGTAGTTGATAAGTACTTTTATAACAGTCTACCATTATTATTATCCCTGCAGATTGCCTGCTCACGTGTCCTAATATTAATATAACGAATCAAATAAAATATCTAGGAATTATAATAGATGAAACCTTATCTTTTAAACAACACATAGAAGCTTTAAATGGTAGAATGCGTAAGCTAATTTTCGTCTTCAAAAAACTACGTCATATTGCAGACTCAAAATTAATTAGGCGAGTTTATCTTGCTCTCTGTCAGTCGATTTTGACATACTGCATTACCTCTTGGGGTGGAGCAGGTAAATGTTTGCTCCTAACTATCGAGAGAGCTCAAAGAGCGATTCTCAAGGTGTCTACTTGCCGCCCTTTCCTGTTTCCCACTAACCTACTCTAAAATCCTGTGAAGTACTAACAGCACGACGGTTATTCATAATGAGCATCGTATTAAAACAACACGCAGCCCTCCCGTACAGCACTGAGTTCACTAAAAAGAGACGGAAAGACATAGTTTGCCCTACAAAAAGTACAAAACATGCTTTCGCAGCAAAATTTTTTGTCTTCTTAGGACCATTACTTTATAACAGACTAAATGCGAGAGCCAAAATGTATTCTCTAAATTATAAAAATTGCAAAAGAACTCTCAAGGAAGCTCTTCAAAGTGTGTCCTATGAAGATACAGAGAAATTATTAGTTGTACTTAAATAAAAGTGTACTTGTACTAATTAAGTTAAGCTAAGTTAGGATAGTTACTAAGATTTTAGCAAGTAGGATTTATTGTACTATTTACACCTTTTTACATACCTATTAGATGATTATATTTTTTATAAGTAATGTGATTATTTAGAAATATTATACCTTGCCACGCCTGAAACACAGGATGACCTAGTTCAGGCACATAACACAAGTGATTTTTCGTAGATTTAAGCAAATTTGTATTTAGTGTTTTACCTTTTTACCTGAATAAACTTTTTATTATTTTTATATTATTATTAATCTAATTGAGTTTTTAATCGACTTCAAAAAGGAGGAGGTTCTCAATTAGTCTGAACGTTGTTTTTAGGGTTCCGTACCCAAAGGGTAAAACTCCGCTGTCCTCCCGTCTGTTCGTCTGTCACTAGGCTGTATCTCATGAACCGTGATAGTTAGACAATTGAAACTTTCACAGATGATGCATTTCTGTTGCCGCTATAACAACAAATAAAAAACAGAATATTATTTAAAATAAATATTTAAGGGGGCTCCCATACAAAAAACGTGATTTTTTTGCCGTTTTTATAGATAATGGTACGGAACCCGTCGTGCGCGAGTCCGACTCGCACTTGGCCGGATATTTTTATCCAAGCTGTCCCTGGAGCTCTTGGAGAGTGTGTTAATTAGGTAAGCTTTATTGGAATTTATATCTAACTATCGGAGTTCTTGCATTCTTTGAGGAATATTCCTATTGATTAGACGACACGAAATAGATATTTATTTTAATTATGCAAGAAATTCTAGGTTTATCTAACACATAGACCTAGAATATTTGTGGTTTAAATCCTAGTTCCTAAAAGGCAAATCAACGCATAATCAGTTGTGAAATGTCATAATGTGCATTTCGGTCAACCGCGGGTTAGTCTATGCTAAAAATGCTGTATCATCATAAAATACGTAAGGCCTAAGATAGACTGTTAGCCGTTTTCTATTAAGTTTTTGATGCCAAGTCGACGTTATCAGTCAAATCACGCTCGTTTGGCATAGGCAAGTTATTTAATATGTTATAGATTTGTAATAAATCAATTTCATTACGACGTGTACAACGTCCGGAATTAATCTCGCGAATCATTATATGATTATACAATTAAACCGCTTTTTAAATCTCTCGTAGTAGGAAATGTAGGTCATGTATTTATAACTCAACTGTTAAATAAGTACCTACCAATTAGAGGAGGTCATTCAAACCATCGCATCAGCCCGTAAACCTCCATTACTGAACATGGCACTCCCAATGAATTGAAATAAAATAAAATATACTTGGGAGCAAATAAATCGAGCCACTTCTATTTTTCACATAGGTACAATTGTTATTATTTTTGGTATTGAGGAACAGATCAATTCGAAACATATGTCGCCTAAAAGGTTATTTGATAACCTTTACAATGAGGGTAGTTTTTTGTATTTTGAATTATATAATACATGAAACCATGAGGAGCTCGTGGCTAAATAATTACAGCCGCATAGACCGATCTTCCGGGTTAAGCCACGCTTGCCGAGGTTGGTCTGTTGATGGGTGACCATTTACCATAGCGAGTTTCCTCCGTGCCTCGGAAAGTCAAAGTCAAAGTTTTTTATTTCAAATAGACCAGATTACAGGCACTTTTAAAACGTCAAAACTAGGTGCACGGTTCCAAAAGGTAGGTTCTATGGAGAAGAGCCGGCAAGAAACTCCATGAATACTCTTTTTAAAATAGTAGATCATGACTATTCATGACAATTCCATTACAGTAGTGTGCGACATAGAATGAGAATAATGCAGGTTAACGTAACAAATAAACTCAGATAAGAGTAACAAATAGAAAAATATGCCTTCTAGGATTGCCGTAGCAGTTAAGAGCCGACCAGTCCCGACAGACAACACCCGTTCACGAGTATGACGTGCACATCTGCATCGCTTAGCTCAACCATATTGTAGGGAACCCAACGACCGGATATACAACGCCACCATCAGCAGGACATTTATGTGAGCATGACAGACTCATACTGCCAGACAATAGGCAGTAAAATTATATGATTATAGGTGCCTCATTAATTGCTGCATGATGCTCATACTTTACAGTGGAATACAAGCATTATAAAGCGATATTATCAAAGTAATCATTATAAAACAAAATCAAACTACTTAGCCAGAGTATCATACAATAAATAATAAAAAAATAAAATGCATTATTAAAATTTGAATTAAAAAGAAAAATGAAAATTGATAAAATAATGTACAGGTTATTTTAAGTCAATAAAAAGTAAAAAAAAAAGTAAAAAAAAGCACGTAAAGCCGTTGGTCCCGGCTGTCATTTGTAGATCTTTGACAGTCGTTACTGTTGGTCAGAAGCCCGAAAGTCTGACAAACCAGTCTTACCAAGAGTATCGTATTACCCAGTTACTGGGTTGTGGAGGTCTGATAGGCAGTCGCTCCATGTAAAATACTGATATTCAGCTGCATCCGGTTCGACTGGAAGCCGACCCCAACATAGTTGGGAAAAGGCTAGGCAGATGATGATAATTCATGAAACCAAAACTAATAACCAGGAGTGGCTCGATTTCTTTGCTCCCAAGTGTAGTATTAAATGTTTTTATTTTGGGTTCCGTACCTTTAAATGAAAAAGCAGAACCCTTAAAGTATCACTTTTTTGTCCGTCTATTTGTCTATCTCTCCATCAAGGCCCTTTATCTCAGGAGCGGCTATAGATAAAATATCAAGTTGAAATTAATACCAAACAAAATAGGTAACTAAAGTTTACAGCCCCATCTATAAAAATCAAGTTTCTAACTCATTGCAATAAAAAGATACGGCCTTTCAAAGTTTGAAAAGATTAACTCACTGACTGAAACTCCAAAACTTTGGCGCGAAGAAAGGTCCTAGCACATGGAACAAATCCGAAAACCATTCATTTATTTATATGTACCTAATTATTTCTATGTGAAATAATTAAACGATAAACTAAATTTTGCTGATTTTGCATATGCACATTCTTTATGAAAACGAAAAATTTAAAACCATACAGAACCCCTAGGACGCGGGTCTTACTCGCTTCTGTCCAGTTTTTAAGCGTTACCCCTCACATGGAATACTTCTGTATCGTGGGTGCGTTTACAGAGACAAATCTTTACAAGCACATACACCCAGACCCGGAACATTTATCTATAGAGCATACTCCACGACTCTTTGCGCAGCAACCAGCGCTTAGCCACTGCGCCAACCGTGTCGTCAAAGTCTGTATTAGGTTTTTCTATATTCTTATTATAGGTTTTAGCGCTATTCACGACTTCGTCTTTCGGCTTCCGGCTTAGTTTGGCTACAGATGTTATCAGATGTTTCATATTATAGCCTTTAAATACTATCTATGTAGGTAAAAACTTGCGTATATTTGTGAATTTACTTACAATATTCATTATTATTAATTTGTAAATGACCGCTACCACAACTACCGCAGGTATTTATTGGGTTCCAATATGAATGCACACAAACACTTCGGCTGAAATTGTAATGAATTGCGATGAAATCAAATACCTATCATTGCATTAGTAATTATCATCGCAGGTATACCTACCTACTTACATAATAAAATAATGAGAACTTTATATCCGTTAGAACAAAACGGAACACATTTGCTTATCATTTTACGAGGTGGTTCCCGGCAGAGTATACACCACCTCTTCCAGTGATTTTCGTTAAAGATGATTAAGGGAATTCGTCAAGGGGATAGTAGCATCCTCCGGCTTGTACACAAACAACGATCTACATAGATTCATGAAATGGTTGTATTTCATGAAATGGCCAACTAAAATTGGCCATATCGTTTAAACGTCAACGTTTAATGCTATGGCCATCCACGTTTGGCCATATCATTAATGTAGGGTTTCCATGATATCAAAGGTTTAATAAGAAATCCAAATAAAGGAAGCACGTACCATGCAAGCAAAGGAGTATACTACGGAATTTCGACCCACAAAATATCGATGCACGTTACCGCGAAAGTTTAATAGCTTGATTCACCAACAATTAAGGGGATCTGGCGCTCGGCGGCCGTTGCCGCGGCACGCTCGCTTCGCTCGCTCGCCTTCGCGCGTTATTGGTCACTGTTCTAACCTAACCTAACCCAAATGATTCAATATACTAAATAGTAAATGTTTGCAGTAACGTGCATCGATATTTTGTGCTGTAGTTTCTAATTTCCACAGAACAGACGTCTTTTATCTGTTCTGTGGTAGTTTTACAGGTTAACCAGATAAATAATCGAACAAATAAAATTCTATGAAAAGTTCACCCGCAGTTACCATGAAGTCATATTTTGAAATCCAATAATAGTCCATTAATTTTCGTTGCATGGTCACCCTAATTTACTTATTATTATTAGCTTTTTTGTAAGATTAATTGTCCGCCGCCATGATGCATCACAAAAACAAAACGATATCAGCGCCTCTAACGGTGAATAATGTAACTATTTTACGATATGATCACTAATGTTTGACCATATCATGAAGTAGCCGTGCGTTTAACTGATCATATCGTTAAACGCTGGTTATTCATTGATCTGGCCAGGCCATTTCATGATGTGGGCAGCGGGTATTGGCCATTTCATGAAATGCAACCATTTCATGAAATGGCTGGCCACATCATGAAGTGATCAATTCTATGATCTGGCCACGACATATACATTGTAACGTCGATGAGTATATCGTCACCCTCCCCGCTAACTGTCGTAACTAGCAATTGATAATTTTTCAGTAGTTGCGTTAGATGTGGCTTTATTTTAATGAATTAATAACTTTTTTATATTGCTCTTGACTTCCTCTTTTAAGTTAGTAGTTGCCCTAAAGCCCTAAGGTATCTATTTATTTATTCATATTCATTTGAAGCACATACGTCACTCTGTGAGAATTTCTCTGAATTTTTTTATCAATTGCTAGTTACGACAGTTAGCGGAGAGGGTGACCTGACAACATAACCTCAGCCTCGATACGGGTACTGTTTCTAGGAAATATTGAGCAAAGGAGCAGCGTAGCCATCATAGCTAACTACTATCCCAAATTAATGTTCAATAAAATCGATCGCGCTATTCACCTATTTTATATTCACGATACAAGTTGTGATTTACCTTACCGTACTTAATTAAGCGGTCGACCACTAATTACTGTCAATAATTATTTTGTGTCCAGTAGGTAATCGGGATGGCAGGACACCTACACGCGGAATAGAGGTGTCACATTGTACACGCAATTTGCTACGCGGTCGTATACAACATACAACTAATATGATAGTTACTGGAACGCCTTACTGACAATTAAGTATGCATAATATCAAAGGCTGCATATTGACGATTAATTGAGTAATATCAGTGCCTGAAGTGCCTAGTGTAAGTGCTTCAGGCACTGACTTTACACAATTAATTATTAAGTGTAATAAATTAATGAAGCGCTTAGGTATACCTAAGTATGTTAGTACCTAATTTTTTTACAGTCATGTCGTAAAGTTCCAATTATGAACTCAAAAATAGTACCATAATGTCATTATTCACGTGCATCTCTAGTTTTAAAAAGTTGTAATAATTAATGTATGTACAGTCCTCTTAACAAAAATTAATGCTTTATTAAAGTACACTACAGATCGACGAAGGAGTTTTAATTTTTTTGTTTTTATCCATATAAGTAATAGTCCCACACAAGTGGGGGGGTTATCTGTCACGGCGCAATCTTAGGCGCATGCGCGATGGGCTGCTGGGTTTGGGCGTCACAGTATTGTTTTTGTTTTAATTTTGGTTTTTTATTTAAGTGGCATAAGTAGTGTATCAAACTGCACATGCCTAGGCACTTAGAGTAGCCTAGGCATTAAAACACTCGTGTGATAATATTCAAACTCACACTCGTGTTTTAATAACCCCTATTATGTAACAGTTTCATAAACTACTATTATTAAATGTATAATAATTAATTAAGGTGACATTGTAAACCTAACCTAACCGAGTCGGGGTGCTCGGACTTAGACCTAGTTTTAGCCGAAAGTAATTCTTTCGGGAGCGACCAACCCGTTGGCTAATGGCCATATCAATGAGGAGTAGCTCCTTTGCACCGCGGGACCCATTCCTACATCCATTTTGAGAAGAGGACCTTACCGAATTATTTTCATTATGAGTGTTAATTTTGGATCTCAAAACGGACGTAAGAAGCTTATAGACCGTCGCTCGGCAAACACGAGATCAATCTACAATTCTTGGGTTCCTCAGTACTACCTGATTTATGGAGCAGGTGGGTAACTCCTGTCGTAAAGAACTGCGGAAGCGAACCTGACTCTAAGGATGACTGGAATTGGGACGCCAAGCGAGCGTGTGAGCTACTTAGCCACTTTATACAAAAATTGTGCAGCCCATCCGGCCCTGGAGATTTCCAGTTAGGCAACGGACGGGCTGCACCGGCTATGTCTTAGGGGCTGATGAAAATTTCCCCCATTTCTTCTATTGGCGCACATGCTCGCTCAATATCCCGCACCCAATCACCCTTGGTTTGAATGACGGGGACCGACCAGATGCTGCGCCAGAATGAGTGCATCATCATCTGGCAAGCGCCCATCACTCACACTTTGGTCACGTCACTCCCAAGCTCTATACACCCACCTTTGGTCGCATTGAAACATGCAATTCTGGGTATATCGCTCAACGCGGCGTTTATACCTACGAATGCGGCTTGCCCATGCACAAACTTTCTGCTTCAGGAAGTCGATCGGCTTTGTGACTCGGGACATATATTCTCGAGGACTAATACAAGCCCCCGAGAATGCCCGCCTCACAAAGCGCATCACTCTTGGTCGAGTATTTTGCCCTCCCTGAAGCAGATTAGCTTGCCGATGAGTGCCCTGGCCTCGTCGATACGGCGCTCAATCCTGCACTGCCAGGCTGGTACGGCCGGTCTAGGTCGTGTGTAGCTTGTTCACTGTTATTATTTTTTACGTTGGCTACACGACATGCCGCAACAACCGCACAATATAGGATTGAGTGTGTATCGCCGAGATCTTCGCTGCTCTCAAAATACCTAGCAAGCAGCGAATCCAAGGCACACATCAGTGCCCTGTTTTTATTGTGCATGGGCAAGCGTGGTAATCGTGGCCGTGATTCGGGATTAGCTCTATACTCCCGAATCGCATCTTCCAATACACTCCTCAATCGGTCGTTGTAATGACTACTTAATGTAACAGCCCTATCATCCTCATCTCCATCTACACGACAGGACCGCGGCGGGATTACATTGATGTTTTGGTGTACTGCGGTCTGTGAGGGTACAGGGATGACACGGCTGTTCTGTACCTCTAAGCGAAGCCTATCAAGTGCGGCGTCGTCCAATCTATGATTGCGTTGGATAACCCGCACTTGATCCGATTAATCTTCGGGCCGAGATGTTAATGGTTGGCCCAAGTTCCTGAAACAGAATCAGCATCGTAACACGGTACGCAGTGAGGTTAGTTCACCCCTCTGTAGACCCGTAATATGCGCGCATGACGTTCTTGTTTAAAGTTATTATATAATATTCATTATTTCAACAAATGCATAAAGTGCTGAAGCGTAGACTCAATACTTATGTAAGTATGTTCTCATAGTTTTAACGTAGTAATACAGGGGTTTTATTAAAATAAGTACTACATAAAACACAGCACCTTCCAAAAAATATCTATGAGATAATTTGGTTTATGTAGGTACTTACTTGTAGTAAAACTCTGTAAGTGTACGTATTTTATTAGAGAGTGCCTCCACTGCCGGCACCGACACCCAAAAATAATGCCATTAGGAACCGGCAGTACATTACTAGCGGCAGCCGAGATTAAAACATCGGCCGCCGGCACCCAAAATGGCCACCGGCGGTGGTAGTAAGTTGTTTGGCAGGCATGTTAGTTGAAGGTTATGTTAGAACTATGACTACTCAACGTACGAGCCGAACAAGCGAAACGAGCGGTGCCGCGGCAGCGGCCGGCGAGTGACCGAAACGATTCGCGTCGCTGATCACTTTCCACCATTTGTTAAGGTTGCGTTCAGAACCAAATGGTTTTTGATTAATTATAATGCAAACCATATTTTTTTGATGCAAACCATTAGTTTATGGTGGAAAGCATTATTTTTGAAGTGTAAACCTCTTAAATACATCCCCTTAAGTTCATTTGATTTATTGTGAAAATAATCGTCTCATGAAGAGTTTGAAGGTGAATAAAAACGTCGTCGGCGTCGCCGGCAGCCAGTTTGGTACGGCACTCGTAATGGCACCCGACGCGGCGCCGGCAGCGGAGGCATTCCCATTTTATTGATATTGATAGACGAACTGTAAAAAAATGTACTTCCCCCCATTGGCTGGAGACCCTTCAGGTCACGCCAATAACTGCCCGGTTACGTAGAAACCGTCCCCTACGGACGACCTACAGCAGTCAAATAGAAAAAAAAAAAAAGTAAAAAAATGTAAGTAATTGAAAGAAGTAATTCAAACAAATGGAAAATTTTGCTCCTATACCAAAATTCTATTTATTCACCTAATAACATTCGAGCGAGTCAGACGCGCACTGAGTTCGTACAAATAAAATACATATATTTTGAAAGTTTTTTTAAGGATATTGTAATTGAAACTTCATTTTAAAATGTATAATCGACTTTCTAATGTGCATCTAAACTGATATGGTATTATTAGTACGCAATAAAGTTTAATTTTCATTATTCTTTGGAACCGTTTCGTTAAGTTTGTTTGTAACGGATTTTTGCTGATTTCTAAAAAACTGTGCTACTTAGTTAGATAGTTACTTCATTTTATTTTTCCTGTAATATTTACCTGAATCTCTATCAAATATAATTATTACAGATTTTTCGTTTTCGAAACTTCGGAGATAAAGGTATTTTCTTTTTTTTCTTCTTCAATCGAAAACAAAGTTGCTTAAATAAAAAATAAAAATATTAGCCTGTGACTGCCCCACTGCTTGGCAAAGGCCTCTTCTCATACAGAGAAGGAACGAGCACTGATGGCATATAAGGAGATGAAAAATATATTTTCTACCTAATTTACAAATGAAGCCCGTTCATATGATACCTTATTTGACCAAGTAAGTAACCCCGCTTAATTTCGACCCCCGTTGTGGCTCATTTACGATGAAATTTTTATAAATAAAATAAATTATATTCTTTAAATGCTTTTGTTTGCAATAAAGGTGGGCAAACATTATTCAGGGTTATTTGTAAAACACCAACAACCTCTTAAGGGGTCATTGTACTCATCATTATGAATAACTTTTACTATGGGAACAAAGCAGAAATCGCGAAAGAAAAATCGCTGTCCCTACATATATATTCGCATAACTCGTCAAAATGTAGGGACCGATTTCGCGTTTTTTTTTTGTTTTCCTGATTGTCTGGAGAAGGTGAAAGATTATTTTAACATTAAAAAAAAAAATATCTCAGTATGTCCATATTCTTCATTCATTTGTTTACCGCATGCATGAATTTTTTTTATTTATTACTAGGCCTGCGTTTGGCCGCCATCTCGCCTGATGTTAAGCGATGATGCGGTCTACGATGGAGCACGCTTGCCCAGAAGAAACCGGTTTTAACTTTTTGTTACTATTTTGATTTTGTTTCTGAAGGTAGGTAGTAGGTAGGTAAAAGTGCATTGCAACGCATGCCGTGCACAGCTAGTCTATTAATAAAAATGAATTGCCGAAATGTATGTACGCGCATAACTTCCGAAGAACTAGGTACTTGCACTAAATTAGATAATTATTTTTTTGTGTGTTCGTTATTGGCAGGAGAAGGTATGTAAAAAAGAAAATTAAAAAAAAACACGAAAAAATATTACGGTGCGTAGTTCGCCGGGTTAGCTAGTACTTAATAAAAAAAAGGAAAATGAACGTACTGCAGGTAAGGAAGCTATTAAAAATATTGTATTTATGTTTAACATACCAGTATTCTTAATAGGTAGGCTTGTATAATATATTATGTGCAAGTACCTTACAAGTAAGTGTTGCGTAATGCCCACTAAACTTCATAGTAATAAGTACTCCTTTTCATTCACGTTGGAAAATATTTAGATAAAATCTTTAAGAAATTCAAATAATAATAATGAACTTCGCTTATGTTATTTTTTTGTAATTATACCTATAGGTATACAGGGTGTTAACGAATTCGTGTAATTCCTTCAAACCGCGTGATCTATTGGTGACACTGATTGACCCTGCATAGGTTTTTTTCAGAATCAACAAAAAAATGTTTTCAAAAAATGAGCCGTGGTATTCTGTATTTGAGTAATTTTAACGTCCCACGTTAACTGACTGCGTGGAGCGATATCGCACTAGTCGTGCCCATCAGCTGTGTCGCCGTGCATTCGTTAATTTATGCATGGCATCGAAATTTTCTATCACATAAAAAAATATTTGGGAAAAAAAAGTTTATTTTTATTTTTAATCAATCTATATCCCGTGCGGGGTGGGGTTAATCTATACCATTAATAGATCATGTAGTTTGAAGGAATTACACGAATTCGTTAACACCCTGTATATTATTATTATGTAGCCAATATTTTTTTAAACTAAATCATTTTCTCATTGTTATTCGGCAGCTGTTAGCGGTCACGACTTATGTAATCAATTAATCAAGCAATAACTCTTCATGTATAATAATATTAAGTGCTACCTATCCACGTGGTGTAGCCAACAAATTGTGAGATTATGCAAAATGTAAGCGGCAGGAGTTTCTCCGGCCTGTCTGCTGTATACGTACATAAAACCTACATACGTACATAGGTGCAAATGAATGCAAACTGTCAAACGCCAATAATTTATATAACATGTGCATATCTTGCAACCACACAATGAATTAGCGTTTATCTTCTTGCAAATATCATGTTATTGCATATCCGCACTTATTTTTAGAGAAAACCGAAAAAAAAATTAGAAACTTTCCCGTTATGTACCTAAGTCTTTTCCTCTGGCATTTAGAAAACTACGATTATCGTTTTTGCACGAGATACCTACTAACAAATCGGGAAAAGGCTCTAAACGCGATGGCCTTTTGACATTTTGTTCAAAGTAAAGTCGTGCTGTTCCCCACCCACGAGTATGACAGGTTTTCGAAGCGTACTGCAGCAGGAAGTGTTTGGTGTACAGGAACTGAGGTCCGGGCTATCTGCGCGGGCGCGGGACCGACCGAACGTGGCTTAAGCTCATAGCATACGCATTTCTTTTGGCGTCACCGACAATGATTTTACGACAGCCTAGTTTTCTGCGTTTTGAAGACTTACACCATTTAATCGCTGCACCACAATCGCACATATTAATATCTGACCAGACTCGAACCTTTCAGCGTACAGCCACTCAGCAACAAAACCCATTCGGCAGGTTTGGTGATACTCTTTAAGATACGTAAGGTTAAACATCCGGCCGTCAACAAGCTACTGATAATCGACCGAGTTAAAAATCGGATCTTTAAAACATCGCGTGTGCTACGAGCCTTATGAACACGGAACTCACGGAAGAGGTTCCCCAGCAAAACGGGTCGAATGACTTTCTCAGAGCGATCGCGTCCTACCGCACTGACACCCACCTTATTCGCCTTTAGCGTAGTTTAGCGAACTGTTACGCAACACCGGATAACGCAGGCGCATATTTATGTAGTACGTCCTGTCAAACTGCGACAGTACTGATTGTTTTTTTTTTCATTTTAATGTAATTAACGAATAACAGGGTTTTGTTTCAACACACCTGTGATTCTAAGGCGGGAGTTGGGTAATCTTTAACCGACTTCAAAAAGGAGGAGGTTGTCAATTCGTCTGAATGTTTTTATTTTTGTATGTTTGTTATGAGACTCGTTACGCGATAAATCCGCCAATTATGAATGGATTTCAATGATTCTTTTTTGTTTGACAGGCCATATTTCAGAGGTGGTCCCCTATGAATTTTATCAAAATCAAATCAGCGCTTTTTGAAAAAAAAAACAATAAAAACAAAAAATATATACTTAGATGACTTGTTGGTTTGTAATGTGTGTCATGTAATGTATGGTAATTTGCTTGCTCTTTGAAATTTTTTTGAAGTCGGTTTTTACTTTTAATTAAAGTTTTTATTTTAGACAAACATTGTGCGGTTTCATTGAAAAACCTACCCTTATAACACATTGCCTGAGCTGAAAACAGAACCCGTAGAACCTATGTTTGTCTAGCTTCAGCTCAGCAGCCGTGCTCAACACACCAATAAGGCTATTTCGTTTCGTTCGTTTTTCCTTGGTCTGTCTTACAGCAAAGATAAAAATTTTACATTGATGTTTCGAAATCTCATCTACATTCAAATTCTTGTTGACTGAGTTAACACGGTATTTATTCCGGATTACTTATTATATTGTATATCAATCTAATACAATTACCCAATCAAGATAGGTGTGCTGTTCGTCAATGAGGAGTTCCATTCTCTATTTCCGAAATTATTCATCAGATTATGACAAAAATGTATGAGACCATCTCGCGAGTATACGTTTGCAAACAAAAAAGAATCACGTAAATCGGTCTACAAATATCGGAGAAATCGGTGTACATATCTACAAAGTACATAGACTTACCTCCTCCTTTTTCGGATTCGGTTAAAAAACAAGAAGAGACAGATATACGATTATAATAATAATAATAAAGTGCAGCCGTGGATAGTCCCCGGTTGGTGCCCCACCCCATTTTAGATTAAAGTTCTCAAAGGGGCCTCTGCGCGTTGGACCTGTGTCCCCGTGTATGCCTTCCAAAGGACCGGACATCTTCCGCAAGGAAGATGAGCCGTGAATTTAATCGAGATACAAATAATAATAATTATTGTTCGCCGATGGTAATAGTATGTTATTGGTCGACGATGGTCGAGAATTCAAAACTATAAAATAAAACTAAGGATTTTTTTAAAAAGAAATTTTCTTTTGATACAGGTTGGTACTTACGGCATCAGACAGACCGTATTAACGAATTGATTTTAAAAAGCTTTTTTTAATCTATCTTTAATTACCTACTTAAATACAATGAACTCTTTGACTTTGCCAAGATACTATCCGTAGATCAACGAAATAATTGTATTGTGAGAAAGAAAGTATTGATTGTAGAGTTATAAGTTACAATGTCTGTCTTACCCTATTTATTTATGATGGTATGTAGTGGGTACCTACTAGTCGTTCATCGTATTTAGTCATAAAAGTTAAAATAATAAAAACGCATTTCGATAGAGTAGTTCGAAACCGATTACAAAAAGATTTGATTGATGATCAAGTTCAATGACTCTGCCTTACTCCCTTTAGCAGTCACAAATCGGGCATTTAGTAAATGTGCGCAGTGAGTGAAATCGAATCACTTCTCGTCAGGCTCAATATTTCGGAGCGTGCACCATAGAATATGTAGGACTTAATATCCGTACGTGGACAATTCATGAGCTGCCGCGTTCTCAATGTAATTATGTCGAGCGCACTCGTCGCTTGTCACGTCGCGTCGACAGGCCGTTTTGCTTTTGACATGTCGCGCGTCCCCTATTTCTATCGCAATGTAGCATCAAACAATTGTCATTGAGTACGTCACCGATCGATTATGTACGATTTATATAATCGCTGCGTGTCGCGGTGACACACACGACGTGCACCTGTAATGGCACACTTTTTGATCGATTGAGACATGACCCTAACTAGCCTGCATATGGGGATTGAGGGCAGGCCTTTATAGTTAGCGCAGATCTTACATAGATACCTAAGCAATGTTATTTGGTTTTTCCTTAGCGGTTTGTTAAATGCGCGTATTGTGGTCAGTCATCGCTTTTTATATTAGTTATATAAAATTGCAATATTTACAAACAGGTAGCGTTGTATGATAAGTAGTTTTCTTTTTATGAACTCGGCCTTCATCACAGTCGATTGCTAAACATAGCTCTCATCCTACTCCTTTATACACAAACTCACGCCTATACAGGCGTGAGTTTGTGTATATGAGTAGGGTAGGAGGGGAATACTCCCCGAAGGGTTGGCAGAGGTGTATAGTACACCCACATTTCGCTGTTATGTTTACGTGCCATGTAATAGGGAGCGAGCCTATTGCCATCGACCGGGCACAAATCCTGACTCCAGGCTGCTACTGAGAAATTCTACACGGAAAAACCCAATAACACTTTGCCCGACCTGGGGATCGAACCCAAGACCTCAAGCTCAGCAGTCGCGCTTGCGACCACTAGACCAACGAGGCAGTCAAACTTCTCCTTTATAGTATACAAGGTTAGTCAGAAAGGGGGTACTAATCCGAAAGGGTGTTAAAGTACACATAATAATGAATAACTTTTGTTCTACAACTTTTCCCAAAAGTCAATAATTTAAGAGAAATTGCTGTTCAATAATTACATAAAAAATATGCTAAAATCTATCTATCTTCAGCTATGATCATCTGTGTTTACATTTTAGGTCATATTTGGGGTCATGAATTAGAATCACCATTTTCTGAATTTGTAACTAAAGCAGGGATGAAGAATTTTTGAAAAAACTAAAATGAAAATCATTTTATTTGGAAAAAAAAGTTATCGAATTTTGAAATTTTAACACTTGTTTTCAAACAGTCATCAGCGATACTATAAGTGGGCTTCGGATTAGTACCCCCTTTCCGACTAACCTTGTATAAAATTAAAATAATCGAACGCAAAAAAGAGCAAGGATGTTATGATAGAAGTTTTAACATAAATAGCTCCCGAAATTTCCTAAAAAAAGCGCAATTGTACCTACTTATACACTTAATTTAGTCGTGATCGTAAGTCGTACGTAACAGTTAAATAAGCAAAAAAATATAGGTACAATAGGAGTAGGTTAAAAAGTTAAGTAGGCATTATTCGTTTCGATTTGGATAACTAAATTGGAGTGTAATTTCAGCAAATATTTACATAATTTGACATTTGAAAAAATATTCTGAGTAAAAGATTTAAATTGCCAATTTCATTATTGTGTGAATGTAATTACGATAAAATAACTGCTCACTACGTAAATGTGACAAAACTGTTAAGAAGGACCCAAAGAAGAGACTTGTCTTACTCGCAGCTTCGTTAAATTTTTGCCTTAGTAGAAGGCTGTAAAACCAATTTATTCTAGGGCAGTTTTTTTTTGTTTACTTATTTGGATTCGTAAACATACGCATACACGATATGATTTTGTGGGTAAGACTATCTTTAACCAACTTGTTTTATTTTGTTTATACAGCGATTACTTAGAGGTGCTTCAAGTACAACCGGTTTAGTGATGTACCGTGCCCAGCAAAAGATGGAAATATTGTCGGTAACGCTGCCGGAAATGTTCCCAGACTGGGAATAAAATAGGCTGATTATTTTATAAAGGTAAACGGTCCAACGCATTCGAGAGATATTGAGAAATTACTTTGTAATTATTTTAAGAATACCTGGAATTCTTTTGAAAACATAATTTATCTTTAAAGTGTCACATTGGTTTGATATCCAAATTAAATTATAACTGATACTATAACGAAGTATTACGTAGACTTGGATCGTTTAAAAATACCAACCAGTAGAAAGTAAACGAAATAAAAATAAAGCAGTTGAAAGTTAATTGATTGTTTGAGGAAATAATCCAGTAAGTGTTTACAATACGATAAAAATCTCCCCATTACAACAGCTATTCAAAAATGAAGAAAAGTGAAAAAAAAAGTTTTTTTTTTGTAAAATGTTTGAAAATTTAACAGAAATGGATGGAATACAACAATTGTTACAAATTGACAAAAATTTAGGGAAAATTTAATGAAATAAATGTTTACCTAATACTGTATCTAACACTTTTCTATGGTTACATGTCAAAGGTTCGACAAACAAGTGCGCGACATGCTCGACTGATCAAAAGATCGACAGGTCAATATTCGACAGATTGTCGGAGCGATATGTCAGAGTTACGAAAGGTCGTTGGAGCGACAATCAACGGGGTACACTAATCAAAAAATAATTTAATCTGATCTACGATAAAGGCCTACAGAAATTAAAAAAAAAGATTAAGTTCCTCTTTACAGATTTAAGTAACAAACAAAACAATTAAAATTAATGAATAACACAAGATAATTTATGTTGTCTATAAAAAAATATGTGTTACTCATGCTTATGTAAGCATTTCCCGCTAGTAACCGGTCAGGAAACGAAATAATCTGGTTGTAACCACTTGGTAATGAGAGCAAGTAAAGCAGAAAGCTTTGCTAGGTAACTACTCACATAATAAGCATAACATAACAACATATTATGTGTACTTGAACAATTATGGGTGTGGGTGGTACGTAACGTACCCACATAAGCATGTGGGTACGTTGGGACTGTTCATTTAACCACAAATTAAATTAAAAATGTTATAGTCCCATTTCAACAACGAATTTACTGACCGGGTGAGTGATTAACGCTCAAATACTTTCACTGTGTTGCTGTGTAACCATAATATTAAAGGCTTCTTACAAAAAATACAGGGTTATTGGAAAATCCCTACATTTTGACGAGTTATGCGATCATAAATGTAGGGAACAGCAGATTTTTTTTCGCGATTTCTGCTTTGGTCCCATAGTAAAAGTTATTCATAATGATGAGTACAATGACCCCTTAAGAGGTTGTTAGTGTTTTTCAAATAACCCTGTATATTATATGGTCTTTTTAAATTTTCTGGGATATTAAAAACTAAAAGTAAAAATATTACGTATTATTCCGTTTATTCATTTTACAAACTTATTTACTTGATACATTTTAAAATATTTCTATATATTTTTTTAAATATAAAAAAATAGTAGCCTACTGGCATCGAGAACAGGGTCCAAGCTGTCTGCCCTGCAGGGCCTCAGAGAGAGGAACCTCCTAACAATACGAGCCGTGTCCAGGAGTACCGCTTTCTGTATCAAGCCCTTGATCCAGCCGCCCAACGAGAGCCTCTTTAGATGTTGGTAGAGGCTTACGTAATATTTTTATTACATATTTGTCTCTTCTAAAAACTTCTATGTAGGTAGTACGAGTATCTACCTGCGTATTCGATTAATCCGTATTATCGAAATTCTCTTCTGCCCTACCTACCTACCAATACCTTTTATACCTACCCACCTAGCTGCTGGTCTATCGGAGATTTATATCGGGGTGCATGAAAAGAGCCTCCACGAGTGACGATACTTAAGTACGTCCGACGCACCCTGGGCAGTCAGCCCCGCTATCAACCTTGCTGACTGGCTAATCTTTTCACCACAGCATGAGCTATTTTCGTATAGCTCATGCTGACACGAGAGAAGAAGAAGAAGGAGATTTATAAAGCTTCTCTACATAGTATAAAACAAAGTCGCTTCCCGCTGTCTGTCTGTCCCTATGTATGCTTAGGTCTTTATAACTACGCAACGGATTTTGATGCGGTTTGTTTTTAATAGATAGAGTGATTCAAGAGGAAGGTTTTAAGCTATAAAACGTAGGTACACGTGCGAAGCCGGGGCGGGTCGCTAGTAATACATAAAATAAATTCACGAACAGATTTCTAATTAAGCTTAAGGCACCTTTTTTTTATTAGGTACCTTATTCTTTGGGTAGCTTCAACCAAATACAATAGTTATGTTATTTTAAGTACCATATTATCTATAAAAAGACTGTCCACGCTGAGTAGGTAATTAAATCGGTGTTACCACTTACTTAGAGAGTGTACCGCATCTTACTTTCAAGTTCAGCTCACGGACAGTCGCGGGCCCTTCTGTTTTTTAATTAGTTTTGCCCGAGATACATACATTACATACTTATATAATTAGATTATCTAACGTCCACACAGCCGTGTATTGTAATCAGCTGCTTCTCATAATATTAATTTGGTATCTAGATGTACTTGTGCGTTGGATGCGGTAAGGTATGTGCTTTTTGCGGTATTTCATTAAAAAAAAACATAGGTATCTAGGAAAAAAACTTAAAAATAAGCATTTAAAAAAAAAAAAAAAAACTAGCCGTCATTGGTTGGTATGACGTTCGATACTTGTAGCTATAGGTACTCTTTTAAAGCTGACTTCCCACGGTGCGTGGTAGCGCGCACCGGCTGTGCGTGGTGCGTGGTATCATCCGTAAAATCACGCACCGTGGGAAGCCACATTATGAGGGTGTGTAATGTGGATACAGCGCACCGCTCCGCACGCGTCCGCGTTACCACGGACGAGTCTCTTCCCATGGTGCGTCGCGACGTCGCCGTCGCGGCGTCGGTGCGAGCTCGTGTGTTGCGGTGCGCGCTATCACGCACCGTGGGAAGCCGGTATAAGGTGAGTCCTGACGTTTCTCTTCAAAACGTGCCTATGCCTTCTACTGGTAATGGGCCACCGATTGTCCGCGATATTGCCGTAATCTTCAAGCTTGGCAGAAGGATTTTTGATCATAGTAAGTTGATACGTTGTTAATAGCAGACTAGTGCAACTAATACTTCTAACAAAATTGTTAAAACTCGCAATCGATCCGCAGCTCTACCACGGCCATTGACTTTCTTTTATAAAGTTCGGTTTAAAGATCTTTATTCCCATTAAGACAATCGTCACTTACATGAGAACAAAAAAATAAAAAATAGTAATACATAATATATTATCCCAGTGCGGGTATTAGAAGAACAAAATAGTTTTGTCGGTTGTCAACAACTTGGAAGCGAATTCACTGCATTTCTGCGATAAGGCGGTGGTACAAGTTAAAAGATGTTGCACATTTGTTAAAAAAAAATTATGAACGCAAAGATAGATACAAAATTAATGTAGTGTTTCATTATTGTAAACATGAGTAAATAATTTATTTTTAAAGATGTTGAGTGAAGTCGCTTCTTTTACATTTTTAGGAAGTTTATTATGTAACTGTGCTCCCCCTTAAGTTAAGTTATTTTTACCGTAATTGGTTCTTATTCTAGACAATACCAGGTGACTAGCTCGACGTGGTGAGTATTTGCTTGTTTCACCTTTCATTTTAAAGGTAATATGTGAGTGAATAAGTTTGTGAACCATTTTATAGATAAGTATGCATGTGTTATATGTAAAGAGTTGTTTGATGTTTAATAATTTGGTCTCTTTGTATATAGTTTTTGAAGGTGTTAAAAAATCATAATTATGTAATATTTTTATTATTCTATTTTGTAGGATTTGGATTGGTTTTAAACTTGTTTTAGATGCGTTACCCCAAACTTCGATCAGGTATAATAGATGAGGCTTCCCAGGGCATTGTATATTAGTAGCCGAACTTTATTTGGAATGCAACGAACGATTTTATGCAGTGAGCCCACTAATGAGGAAAGTTTGTTTTTAATGTGTTGTAGATGTGCGTTCCATGTTAAATTGCTATCGAGTATCAGCCCAAGGTATTTTTCATGATTATTTCTTTGCAACATTTCTCCGTTTATGCTTAGATTAGGATAATCTGCTAGCTTTTTATTTTTGGCACTAAATATTATGTACGAGGTTTTGGAAGTGTTAATAGTTAAAAGATTACATTGGTACCATTTTTGCAATATATTTAAGTCATCTTGAGCATGTTTTGTGATTTCATTTATACTGTTTCCAAAATAGAATAAGCATGTATCGTCTGCATAAAGGGTAAGGTAACCTTGCAAGCCTGCTTGGTGGATGTTGTTTACATACACTAGGAATAATAAGGAACCCAGAATAGAGCCTTGAGGCACACCACATGTTAAGGGCAGAGAGCTACTCTGGTAGGTTCCAATTTTTACAGCCTGAAAACGATCACTTAAATAAGACTTTAGAATTTTGAATGCGGTTCCAGTTATGCCAATACCTTCCAGTTCATTTAATAGTAGGGTGTGACTGACTGTATCAAAAGCCTTTTTTAGATCAACAAAGATCCCTAATGCCACTTGTTTTTGGTCAATTTTTGTTTTTATAGTTGCGATCAAATTAATTGTTGCGCCAAGGGTGTTGGATTTAGGGCGAAATCCGTATTGTTGATCGTATATAAAGTTGAATTCTGTCAAGTAATCGTCTAACCTCTTGTATATTATTTTTTCCAATATTTTTGATAGTATTGGCAGGACTGAAACTGGCCGATAATTTCCAGGATTTGACTTGGTACCAGCCTTGTAAATCGGAGTGACCTTAGCAATTTTTAAATTATCTGGAAAGATTCCTTCCGCCAAAAGCTGGTTTAGGCAGCCTGTTAGGTTTTGAATAATAAGATTCTTTATACATTTCAGAGCCTTGGTGCTAACGCCATCAATTCCTGTGCTCGTATTGGGATCGAAGTCATCTATGATTCGAGATACCTGCATGGAGAAAGTTGAGATAGTTCACGCTGTCCAGTGTATTGGTTAAGATTAACTATAGTGTATGGGTTATTGTTGTGAAATGTACATGGTATTTTGTTTGCCAATTGTGTCCCTATATTTGCAAAGAAACTATTGAAAATTTCGCATACCTCAATGGGATCTGTAGTCATTGTACCATTTTCTGATTTTAGTTTTGGGGGAGCACAACTAGTGACGATGTTGTTATTTGAGAGGGTATTAATTAATTTCCACACCTTCTTGGGCTTCTTTAAAAAAAAAGTTAGCGGGTCATATAGTCGTATGCATTGTTGAAATGCTATTAGATTGCGATTTTCAACAATGTTCGTAGTAATAAGCTTCCAGTACCCCAAGTGTGAGTTTAGTTGCGTCACGCCAAATGTATGAAAATTTTGACAGCGCCTTTAGCAGCGAATGGAGTGACTTAAAAAACGCGAGTGCGAGTGGTTTCACATTTATCATGGTAAACTAAGTATTCATCACGGAAACTTGTAATAAACTACCCAACTCACACTTGGGATACAGGTGGATGCTGCTGCTCATCCTCTTGATATAAGGATATGAGTCGCCTTTAACACGGGTGGCGAGGAAGTGCTGCTTTTTATCCCGTGTGGGGGACGGGCTGGAATATAAAACTTCCTCACCGCATGCTGGAAATAGACGCGTGTTGTGAGATTCAACATAACCCAGCACAAGCACACTTGGTGGTAGGATCTATAAGGTCCGCCTGGTTATCTACCATCTGAACATTAAAATTTAAGCTAAGCAGTTTACTGTGTTCCGTCGTGTGTATGTGAGAGCCAGAGTGGTATAGGGGAATCTCTTTACAGGGTGTTAACGAATTCGTGTAATTCCTTAAAACTATATCTACTACTGATGTAGACCGGCCCCGCACGGGATTTAGATGGATTAAAAATAAAAAAAATAAAATTATTATTTTTTCATGCGGCTTTGTTACCGATCGTATCTAAATCACCTATTAAGGATTCAGTAAGAAAATAAGTTTTTTTTTTTTGCAAAAAAAATGTTTTATTTGTGTGAACATTTCGATGCCACGCATAAATTAATGAAAGCACGGCGACACGGCTGGCAGGCACGACTAACGCGATATCACTCTTTGCAGTCAGATAACTCAAGGCTCTAAAATGACTCAGAAATAGAAAATCAAGATTTATTTTTGATTTTTGTTTACTTGATTTTTCAAAATTCTCATTAAGGGTTAGTCTGTCACCAGTAGATCACGTGGTTTGAAGGAATTACACGAATTCGTTAACACCCTGTATATCTCTGCTACTTGGATTCGTATGCTCCATCTTAGACCCTGTCTGCGCTTATCATCAGGTGCGAGGAGGGTCAAGCGCGACCAAGTCAGTAATAAAAAAAAGAATGGTATATTCTTTGCCCGGAACCACGTGTCCTGACACGGTCATAATTTATAGGTACTATCTCTGATACTGTACAAGGAACGAGTTTGTACGTTTTGTGGATAAATAATATAGGTATTATGAACGTAATTAAATGCAGATATTCGTACCGTACTATATCAACAGTTAAAGGGTTGCGTTACGGTGGTGACCTCTCGCTTCCGGCCGTGGTTCTGTCCATGGTCGGGAGCGAGAGTGCGTGGGAAGCCGTCGCCTCCTTTTGCGAGGAGATGATGGCGACCAAAGAGGGAGCGGAGAGAGAGAGGCGGCTGCCACTCTCGCTTCCCGCGCCAAACGCACCGGGTGCAGCCGGAGGGCATGCGACTATCTCCGGCCACCCTAGTGTGTGGCCTGTGGGCGGTAGGGTAGGGGACCTTTCGCCCGACCTGTAACAGGCCCGAGAAGACGGCACGATGTGTTCCGCGCGCGCCTCTCAGGAGGACGTGGGCCAAGGCCCCACAAAAAGAGAGGTCCGCCAGAGGCTGGCGGACCGAGGCCTACCGGGGTCGCGGTGCATGCAGCTGCGAATCCCGCGACCCCGGCCAAAGGTCAGGAGAAGGAACACCGTCGGTTTTTAGCCGGTAAGAGTCCGGCATAACCCTTCGCGCCTTCTCGGGGCGAAAGGTATCCATGAGAATAAAAGGACGAAACAAAAAAAATAAGGTAGACCATGTTCTTAAACTCTTTTTAATATAATTCACAAATAAGACACATTTTTAGAACATGTTTGCTTTCAGCAGGGATTTATTTAACGCAGTATTATGGCTACACTAAAACGGCCAAGCAAGATGAGCTAAAACTCTACTTAAAGAAATGCTTCAAAAGTTATTCATGCCTTGGTGGGCCACTTTTGTATAATGTTATTTTTAAATGCAATGGACTACGTCGCCTTCATTAATTACCGATACCCGATAACCATATCGGGCATTGAACGACTCATCTTTAAATCTTGTAGACTGTAGTAGTTTGTTAGTATTGGACAAACGTTGTCTTTTAGTAGTATTCCCTGTGGGCCAATTTGATTAACAAAATTGTTGCCAATGAAACGCAAACGAACCACAATCGTCAGTCAGTTTTTGTTTACGAAAACTGACAAAATGATAGGTTTTGTTTTTTGTGTCAAACAATTCGACAGCTTTTGAAATTGAAAACTGTCTGATTGAACGGTTCGGCCTTGGTTCGGTTGCGATTTATCAAGATTTCCTAAAAAGGAGAATTGGGCCCTGATCAGTAAGCTGGATGACATAAAGCTTGAGACGTGATAGCCAAAAAAAATATTGATAAAATTACCTATTAAATAATTTGACTTCGTTCTGCGAAAAACAATACTAGACAACCAGAGGCGGACTAGCAGTATTGGCCGCCCTAGGCCGTGTAGTAGGCACTATCTGCACTAGGTCGTGAAGTACCAGCCGGCCCTTTCTCAACTCCATTACTGAGCTAAGATTTTGTTTTCGTGATTGTCCGCTCCCTCTTATTTGTCCGCCCTTGGCCCGGGCCTAGTCGGCCTTAAGTCCGCCTCTGTAGACGACTACCTATAACCGTAGAGTCTACAGTGGGTGGGCAAACTTTTTTCATCGGGGGCCAGAAAGAAAGAGGCAAGAAATAAATATTGAAAGCCAAGAATACCAAAAAAAAAAAAGTATTTGGTTTGGCTCAAATAATTACGGCTCCTATTTGTAAGGCGTTTTATAATTATTTATTTTATACCTATTTGTGTCGATGACATTGTAAAAATATATTTCCGAAGGACTCTTTCTCTAAAACGGTGGGTTGGCGGGCCGGATTAAAACCCTTCGCGGGCTAAGGTTGGCCCGAGGGCAGTAGTTTGCCCACCCTTGCCGTAGACAAATACCGTAAAAATTTGAGTTATGCCAGCGCATCTGAGAGGTCCGGCGCGTTGGTATGACACAGAGCGCAGACCGTGAGGGGGTGCAGAAATCTTGGATACTCATACATTTAAAAGGGCTCGTTAATAGAAACTCGCATCGGGCGTGAGAAATCTAGTTGTAGCTAGTTATGGCACTTACCGCAGACAATTGTGCCGGTTTTCAAAGTTAGGTAGATGATAAGTATCTAGCGGTTCTGTATGCCCGCAAAACTGTTTATCCATGTTCTTTGATTTGCCTTAATACCTAATATTCCTTTGCAAGCTTTTTTAGTTATCAGCAATATTGCCAATTGGTGCAATTCAGAATGGTATTTTCTTTTTGCAAAAACATTGGTTTCCAGTGCCAAATAAATCTAAATCAGCCGCTTGTTTTGAAATCTAAAAATAAAGTTTTTTATTTCTCTGAAAACGAGCTGATGACTCCTTTGACGACTTTTCTCTATTCCTAATAGTTTCGGAATTAGCCCTGCAGCCCTATCTCGAAAACCCAACCTGTATAAATTTCTATGTTGATACTCGTATTTACATAATATGTTAAGATAATAACTCCTATGAGATATTATCTCCTTTGTTTTTGCTATTTTAGCTCAGAAAGGTTATAGAAATTAGATGCATATTAGTCAGTTGAAATAAAGATTGTATCAGGCGCATGACGTATGACTATTTGTATATAAGCTCTGGTTCCAAGTAATCTACCGGTACCTACCTCACCCGTGATTGACCGCTCGATACTCAAACCCGTGATTGACCGCTTCAAAACATTATGCCTCCCATATACCGTCATAATTCCATAATATACCATAATCACCACGTTTGGCAGGCGGATATCACAGTACGGTGATATCAGCAAAAAGGAGAACGCTACTGCCCACCCTCTTGCCATACTACTCCTTTATTGATGCCTTCGCCCCTCCGTCTTTTTTATGTGGTGGGAGGATGGCTTTTTCTTTTTCGGGAACCACACCGGCATGGGTAATACAATCTGATACATTAATTTAAAAACCGATCTGACCACGGTTACCTCTCCAAATCTATCAGTGCGCACTTGCAGTCTTATAAGCTGGTGGAAGACCAGTAGGTATGTCGGACGAGTAAAGTAGTAGGAGAGCAAGGGATCATGGTATTTAATCATTTATTACTACAGGCGGTCTCTACTCAAGCACTCGTTTGCTGCGACGGCCATTGCGTAAGGTCTTCGACACACGTGACCAGCTCACTGCCACTTCAGCTTGCTGAGTCTGCAGGCAATATCGGGGACTCCGGTAATTCTCAGGATCAACGGTTCTCTCTGGATCTCCGGATAATCTTGTTGCACATCACATCAAAGAAACTCCGAACAAATCAAAGTTCACCAATTCAAATGTTAGTATTTTGAAGCCCTACTGGCTGGGGAGGAGAGCAAGGGGAATATGTAAGCAGGCTTGCCCAACAAAATACAATTTCACGTGGACGCGGTGGTCTGCTACTGACAAAAGAGGCCTTGATGACCGACATACAAAGTGGAGAGATAGGGCCACAGAAATCTGGGGCAATAAGGGCCAGGAAAATGTTCTTAGAACTCTAACTTTTTAAGATATTGCAACCAACTAGAACGGTTAAGGTAGTTTCAATCCTGGGTTGGGCAGTAAGGGCAGATACTTTAACTGTTCCTTTAAAGGCTTGGCATACGAGGTTGTCGCCTTGTGGGATATTGATTTAACCGTCATTGTGGCGATAGTAGTTACGGCCAATGGTCTGAAACTAAGAGCCTCGAACAACATCATGATGAGATGAGGCTCCCGTTAGGCGGCTGGACTGGATCAAAGGCCTGATACAGAAAGCGGTAACTTCTTCTTCTGGACATGGCATGTATCGTTAGAAAGTTCCTCTCTTTGAAGCCCAGATCACCGGTTGCTACTGTTCCCGATGCCGGTGGGCTACTATGTTTTATTTAATTAAATGTATTTTTTTATGAAGATAATGTATAATGTGTATGTGTCTAAAATGTAAAAATGAATAAAGGAAATAATAATAAAGCCAGAAAAGTACCTAGTCCATAGTAGACATATAAAATTTGTATTTGTGGTTTGTCGCCATCCAGTGCCACATTATAGGGCTTCCACCCAATTGGCGACATGAGTCGCGCAGTCGCCGCATCAGAGACATTATTCGTGTACGTAAAAGCGCACAAGAAGCAGGTACCTACACTTATTTCCGTGAACATCTCCGACGCACTGCAAAAGCGCGGTAGCCCCAATATTATCCTGAAAGTACTGTACTAAGTAGGTACTGGACTCCCAGAGCATCTTACGAGTTTTGTGTAAGTACCTATTTATAACTGACCCAAAGGACGCACGTGTAAACCAGTGACAGGCAGTAAGCTCTAACACTCTTTAACCTATTTTTTTACCTCTTTTTTTCTTCGTACAGACCTACTGAATAGAATGTTACGTCTAAGGCCGGCCATACAAGGGCAGCTTGAAGCAGTCAGGATCGACTGCTTTAAGCTGCAACTGCATTGTAAACTACAGCCTTCTACGTAGGTCCGTACATACGAAACGGCTCGAGCAGTTGCAACTGCTTCGGGCGGTTAGCGGCACGGCGTGCGATCAAGCAGTCGCCGGGCATACACTGACTGCTCGAGCTGTCCGTATATGTTTATCACTGGCTAACTGCTCGAGCTGCCCGTGTATGGCCGGCTTAACTGCCAATGGTCTGCGTTTCCTCTCCAAATCTGTGACCGTCTGTCTGTAGGTAAACCAAGTAACTCTCAGGAAGCTTTCTAAGGGTAGGTACTAGGTACCGATCGATGAGTTCAGCAACACCATAACGTCCGCGTAGGATAGGAGTAGTGTCCGTTTTTCCGAAGAAACCAAAATAGCCAGAACAGAAACAAAATTCACTGTTCATACCATAGTTCGTACAACTTTTAACTCAGAGCAACAATTGCGCTGCCTGTTATTGCTCTGAGACTCGTTTAATAGTTGCAACATTTATTTTCAGCGCTGCCAGTTCGGGGGATAATTTCGCAATTCTGGGTAAAAATTTGGCTCCTGGAGAAATTTTGAAGACATGTTTTGGCGGAAAGAAATATTATCTATTTAATAATATTTTTTTTGCAATGGAACCTGTGCGTCATTGTTTGGTGCATTTTTTCGAAATAAAACAAACGCATCTGTATAATATACTTTTAATAGACTTGCTACTACTAACTATCAATTTAGTTTGTTTTATTTCAACATTTTTAACTATCAAAGTCTGCTATGAGCTTTTTTATGCCACTTACGCACTGACATATATAATTACCACTGGACTGGCTGTTCCGTATGTTTGACAGCTATTTTTTTGTGCCAATTTGAAGCGCCAATAGCGTGCTAGCGTGTGTCCACAGAACTAATTTTGACGTATATTGTAGGGATGTTGGAAGTGAAAAAAAATATCGTTATATCGATGTATCGATATTTATTAAAATATCAATATCGACTTCGATATCACGAGGAAAAAATATCGACATATCGGTCAAATTTTCAGAGGTTTTAAATAATAATGTATTTAGTTCAGTCTGGCTCAATAATAGGTAATAGTATTTTTTCTACAAAATGCACATTATTTTAATGTATGAGAATCTTAATAAAAACGAAGGTAATTCAATCATACTTCAGTACGCTCCCACCTTAATATAATATAGTAAGTAATTATGATACTACGTTTATTTACTGTAAACACTTATTATCAAGAGTTTTTTTTTGTATCGATATTTGTTCGCTGATGTCGACATCACTAGTTTTAGTACCACAGACACTCGCTACGTCTAACAGCGCCAAAATGGCGATTATCAAACGGGCACAAAAGCACTTTGACATCCGCCAGTCCAGTGGTAATTATAGAGGTCAGTGCACTTACGTTACTGAATACAATATAATTTTTCAATCAAATTCTAACCCGTAGTGGTTACGTTCTCACCAATACTAACTTTTATGCCTTGGGTAAAACATCAAAAAATAAGCAGTATCATGTATTTTATTATAGAACAAAATTAACTAGGTTATAGAAAATTTTAAATTTGGTAACCCTGATTATTGTTATGTCAATTCAATGTCATTGCCAGCTGCTATCAATAATCAAACATTGCGGAATGTAAATAAAGGAGTAATTATTTCCATGTAGACTACAAAATAATCCTCCAAAATGTGTACCAAGGGAGCAGCAATTGCTGAGTTATTCACTAAAGCTATTGCTTCCACTAGAAGCTTTGATCAAAATCTTCGTAAGGTAAAGTGTTTCATAATACAATCGTAGCACTTTATTTTTAGAACATTTGAAATAATTAGACAAGATAAAATAGGCCAGTGTATTTATATTGCATACAAGACAGTTGTTTGTTTAACCTACAAAGTTTTTGTATCAGCTGCAAAAGGTGAACTATAAATTGAGTGCATTTTAAATTGTTTTCCATAGATTCCCAACTTTATTGTCACTGAGATTATTATCCAGAATAACAAAGTCTAAAGTCCTTTTTCATCATTGTATCAGCCAGTGAACATCCAGTGCTGAATGGGCCTTCTAGCGATGGCTATAATAAACAGATACAGAGGATATTGCCATAGTTATTCACAGCGCAGTAGGTATGATGTTGTAATACACAAAAAGATGTTACCGATCCTCTTGACATGATTTTTAGTCGCCTTTTATGATATGGACACATGAAGATGGGAATGAGGTAGATTTTTGGAAAGAATTTTTTTTTTTGGTTTAGTCTTTTCTCCACATTTCAGTTGAAAGTGGTTAGCTGTGACAACGGAAGAATGGTGACAGAGTTCCAAGTTGGACCAGAGCATCTCAACCAGCGGGGCACACTGCACGGCGGGTTCATAGCACACCTGGTTGATGCGGTCTCTACTTATGCACTATCCACAAATGAAAAGATTGACACCAGAGGAGTCTCCATAGATCTCAGTGTAACGTAAGTTATTGAAATGAAAAAAAAGATAAACTTTGGTGCAGAGGTGCAGAATATTAAATATTTATATATTTTCCATGATATGTCTACTATTTTGAGGTAAGTATTGCTTTAGGAATCCAGATAATCATAATACAATAATAAGTAATTTAAAAAATATTTGTACACATGTATTATATTTTATTTCTTATTTATATTTCAGTTATATGACAGCTGCCAGGGAAGGCGACAACATAGAAGTGGAAGCTATCACGAGAAAGACAGGAAAGAAGATTGCCTTTCTAGAAGTCTATGTACGGAACAAAGACAAAAATCTATTACTGGCAACAGGCAAACACACTAAATATATAGGAATTTAGTTATTGTAATATAATTACATACATATGTAGAATAACTACCATAGCAGTGGAATATTCAATAGTACAATCACGTTATTTGTAGTTTCATTTTCTGTAATAATATGATTACTTGAACGTTCACTAATAATATAATACGTGCAGACAGTCCTCCCACAAGGTGGACCGATGCTCTGGTGAAGGTCGCGGGAATCCGCTGGATGCGAGAAGCACAGGACCAGTTGATGTGGTGACGCTTGGGGGAGGCCTATGTCCAGCAGTGGACGTCTTTCGGCTGAATGATGATGATGATGATGACACACAGACAGATAATCACCAGTTAACTTAGGATTAGAAAATAATTATAAAAATAATAACTTGTTTAAGTTTCTGGTTAAATTCTACAGCCTGTGTCTCAGTGAATGACAGCAAGATAATATGTAATTTGCGTTAGATAATAATCATAATTTATTTGTACCTAATAATGATTTAGCACACTCCTATTATGTATAGGTAGGTACCTAACATTGAATATCATATTATTGTACCTATTTCGAGTACTACTACACCTACTTAAGTAGTGTACCTGTTTTCTATATTTCATGAGAATATTATTATTTCATTCTAATCTATCGGAGCTTAGGATTTAAAATGAAACCAGATTTACTTTTTTCAGATTTATTTTACACTCAGAATTGATACACTACACTGTTACAGAAATGAATTGTGAAATATAAAATTAAATATAATGCTCTCCGCACATTGGACACTAAGTGCCGTATTCAACAACATAAATTATCTGGTTAATCAACCGTTTACCCATAGTTCTAGTACATTTTTAGAATAAACGGTTGTTTAACCAGAGAATTTATGTTGGTGAACACCGGCCTAAAATGCTCAAGACACATTTGATCGCTATTTGTTTGTAACTGCAGTTACCTACCGTTTGGCGATTGCACACGCTCAATATTTGTCATGATATTTGAATCGCGATCCTGGATTATGATATTTTTTGAGCCTTTAGATCAGCGTATCGGAGATTAAACGCGCAATAAATATCACGAGCAGGTTTGCGATCAAAATATTGTGATAAATATTGAGAGTAGCGTGCGCCTTAGTTGTATCAGCCATAGGTGTGTCTCAAGCTACTTAATAGCCCGTATGCAGTAAGCCTGCAATCGTTATTCTAAGAGCGATTACGCACTGCATCCGATCCGAATCCGTGAAAATACGGATATAAAAAACTCGGACCGAATTCGGATGTTGCTTACGCACTATTCTGATCTCTGATCCAAATTCAAAAAATCCAGGGGCCATCTTTAGGCCCTGCGCAGACGGCACACTTTTTGTGCGATCGAGTCTGCGGCGCACAAAAAGTCTGCATGGCGCGCAAAAAGTCGGTCGCGGATTTTTCACAGACTCAACGCACACGACGCACATCTTCGATCATTTTGTCGGCAGAGCTATAGGGACGTAGACGCTATGGAAATCGTGCAGAGATCGCGAAGTATTATTTTGTACATGAAGTACAGAAAAAGAAGAAGAAATAGAGAATTTTGGGTACATCCTATACTTTCGGAAAGATTACTGAAGGTACAGTTCCATACTAAACATTCAATTCTGAAACAACATCCGGAATTTTTTTTCAAATTGTATAAAATGTCTGTTACTACATTTGATGAGTTGCTATTTATTTTGAGACCTGCTTTGACTCATTCGTATTTCTTGAATTAACATAGTTACATCGACCTCTGGCGCCATGATAATAGATCGCGTGCGTTACGTCCACCCCTAGCAAATGCAGATTGCCGACTAAAGTGTGCGCCGTCTGCGTTAGCGCGCGTTGAAGCAAACGTTCAATTTTTTTCACACACTTTTTGTGCCGAGCGGCGCGCCGCGGCGCGGTGCGGTCTGCCCGAATTACACAGATTTTTTGTGCGCCGGACTTTTTGCGCGTCGTGTGCGTTACTGCATATAATTGCATAGGTTCTATTTTCACAGACTAAAAAGTGCGTCACGGATAGTCTGTCGTCTGCGCAGGGCCTTAGCATATCCATTTGGCGTCCGATTTGAATCCGAGGTAGTGCGAAAGCGTTCATTCAAACATTACTACGGCTACTTCGGTCCGTCAATATTTCTTCCGAATTGGAGATTCACGGATGACGGATAGAAATCGGATGACGGATGCCGCCGGATGTAGTGTGTAAACTACCATACAAATAGTTCTATGGCTACTTCGGAACGTATTTTCACGGATTCGGATCGGATGCAGTGCGTAACCACTGAAACTCTTCTGAATGCTAGCGCCATTTAAAGGGAGTGGTAAGATGTACTCTGGCTTTATTTTTAAACTCATCTGTTTAAGAGATGCCTTCTTTGTTTGATTTTAATTTTTTAATTAGTTACAGATCAATATTCTAATATCAACAAATCTACAGGATATTGAGACTTAGATCGTTTTTAAGACTTTAGTAGACAGCTTAATGGTCGACACAAAATCAAGCAAATCTGTACTTAGGCCTTTATCGTAATCTTCTTATTCTTCTAAATACATTTTTTATAACTAATTAATATACTTGGGAGCAAATAAATCGAGCCACTTCTATTTTTCACGTAGGTATAATTGTTATTATTTTTGGTAATATGGAACAGATCAATTTTAAACTTATATCGCCAGAAAGGTTATTTGATAACTTTTACAATGAGGGTAGTTTTTTGTATTGTAATTATATAATTCATTAAACCAAACTAATAACCAAGACACGTGAAAAAAGGAGTGGCTCGATTTCTTTGTTCCCAAGTGTATGTAAGCTTTAATATCTTAAACGCTTTAAAAGTATGATTCAACATCTTCGGCTACTCACTACGTTAATGACTGCTAGGATAATTTTTCAGGACGCAAGGCGACATACTTCTTGGCCGGTGACAGGTGGATCAAACAGTAAAAAGCAGTCCATACACAGACGTGCATTGGGCGATCACAGCGACTGCGCGTGGAGGCCCCTCCAGGGACGGATCCAAAACCAGATTCACCGAACAAAGACGAGAAATTTCAATATAACACAATATAAAGAATATGTCGTAAATAATGGACAACTCATGAAAATAGGTTCGGGATTATACCAACCTATCAGAATAAGCCTAACGTTAAGACCTCTACTCACCAAAGCCGCCAGCCCGGCGGCTTCACCCGGCGGGTTATTGCCAGCAGGTTAATGCGGCCAACTAATCGAGCGAACATGACGCAAAACAAGCCTAGCGGACCTCACTAATTGTTTTGCGTCATGTTCGCTCGTTTAGTTGGTCGCAATAACCCGCTGGCAATAACACGCCGGGTGAAGCCGCGGTCGGCGGCTTTGGTGTGTAGAGGCCTCGCTTATTAATTAATCCGGTTATAAATTAGGATATTCTGACAGGTTAGTACAGCCTTAGCACTCTTTCACGAGTTATATATTTTTTACGATACTGATTAGGTAGGTACGTACTGTATGGAAAAAATTAGTAACTTCAACTACTTCCACAGTTGCTATTTAAGAATACCTAATTTATTGTGAGTTCCAATAAATATTATACCTAGGTAAATAAATATGTTAAAAAAATCATAATATTTGAAATGCATAGAGTTAATACTTACTTATTTATAATTCAAGATTGCCCCGCAAAACAGTTTCGGATACTGTGATAAAACACGTGACTAAATCAATTGATATTAATAAATTACCCAAAAAAGTACCAAGTATAAACCACGTTTCAATAAAAGCGAAATAAAAAAATACACGATTCCCCAATGTTATTTAGTGTAGGTAGATCAGTACCTACATAATATATTTCTTGGCCAGTTCGGCAGCAATCTATAATATTCCAACAGCTCATTACCTTCCATTAGGTAAATCCGAATAATATATTAAATAATTAATTTGACAAACAATTAATAAACAATAGGTACCTATGTGTAAAAAAATATTATCAAAATATGTAGGTATAAAGGTTGGTTGAAAAAATACTAACAAGCTCTTGGCTGCTGTATATTACTCCCATTAAAAGTAACAACTTTTGGAATAACCTAAATATACATCTTCCCATACAAATTAGACAAATCACGTAAGAAATAACTTAGAATTATTTTTATTATATATATACCTATATTTAATTGAAAATGTTAAGTATCCAATAATTGTAGAACAAAAGTTGTTTTTTTAATGATAAAAATTCGTAGCTTAGAAAGACCTAGCGAGTATTTTTTCAATGTTCCCGTTTAACAAATTGATTTTTTTTAGTCGTGTACTTTTCTATTACATCTAGGTTTAATGTAATTGCTTAAAATTACAGATAACTTGAATTAATTATGAAAGTGATTATGGTTAAATTCGTTACTACATCACATAAATATTTATTGTAAAATGTATAATTATGAATAGCGTTACTAGAAAGACATAGGTGATAAATACAAAATTAAATTATTCATAGAGAATGTTAAAATAATCTTAATTAGTTGGACCACATAGATAGGATTAAAGCTTACAATGTAAAAGGGTAGGTAGAAACATTGAATACATAGACATCAAAAAATATCAAAACATTTCATAAACGGCGAGTGTGTTTACTCCACTTTGCAGGTTTCCTCCAAAAATTCAATTCGTTTTTTCAATGATGCGATCGTGTTTTCAATGTCGTGATGCGACTCTTCTAGATTATTCAGCCGTTTATCATCAATTTCTTCTACGTTACGACGAGCTCGGCGTTTTGCTCGTTCTAAGCCTTCATTATCGCCGCAACTCTCACAATCAGCCCAGTAACGGAAATCTATGGCAGGCAAGTCCTCACAAGAAACAAGACCATCCTGAGCCTCAGGAAGTAAAAACACATTTTCTCCAATGGTATCTATGTTATCGCCGTTGTCACACAGAATTCGTGCTAAGCTCGTCTCTTTTAGCTGTCGCAGTTGATCCGGTTTGAATACAGATGGGTTTTCATACCAGAATCGATCTCCATCTCGTAGACGTTTAAACTGTTCCACTAGCAAGCATCTGAACAACGGTCCCACTTTTCCACCTTCAACTTGATTCTCTAGAATACCTCCTATCCATACGTCGATGTTATGCACTGAACCATAGAGTTCCTTTAACTTATCACGCACAGTTTTGTCAGTTATTTCCCCAGCCAGATCGTCAAAATCATTTACCTCGGTCATGTTGCAAAACTGGCGCCATTTGGTGTATGGTGGAATGGCGTGGTCACGGCTTCTTTGAACGTTGATAGCAGCTAAATCAAGAGCAACAGCATGAGTGCTGTAGAAAAGCTTCTCAGTTAGTTCCGAATTAAGATTTTGCGTGGGAGTCTTTAGTTTAGCCGGTGTCGTAAACATTCCTCTCAGCAAAGGATCAACTCCACCTTCATCTACTAATCTCCACGGTGAGAAGAATGCATGACGAAGCAGAAGATGTCCTTCTGGAATTGTTTCGAAGTTTTCATCATAACGATGTAAAATTGGATTAATCATAGAATGTCCAAATCTTAAAGCAGCGGTGGCGAAAACGTTGGATATTGATGGATTGAGATTTGGGTCATATTCTTTATATTGTCCAAGTTGTTGATATCCTTCGTTTCCAAGAATAATAGGAAGCCAGTGCTCATAGGTTATAATTTGCACTTGAGCACCTACTATCTTTCTTGCTTCCTGATAAACTCGGTCCCCATCCCAGAATGGATTTAGAACTTTAAGTTGAATAGCGACTCTATTATGCTCTCTCATCCAAATGGTATGCATTGCTGCCAAACCGACTTGTTCGTTAGCCCGTATGTCACCTGCTACGAAGCAATTCCGGTTACTTTCTTCCAAATTGCGCCTGCAGTCCATTCCATTGATACCCACAGTAGGCAACAATGGCTTTCTGCCAGGAAAAGTAACACCTACCCGCAACAATCCATTTTCATTGGTTAAATCTCGTAAATCCTCTGCTACTGATTTTTCAAAACCATACACTTGCGATGCGTCGATAAAAGAAGTTAGTTGATTTATTTGTTCTCTTGGCTGGACTGTTCCAAAAAGAACAGATGTCATTCCAGAGCCACAAACTGCACTCGTTCTAATGAAGTCGATGCAACGACGGTTGGAAATCCGGGGATCATTAGGGGGCACATCAATCGGAAAACATGGTGCAGCATAGTCACAAGTTTTTTTACAGTCTACTCCATCCCACGTTTGAGAGCTCACTGATGGTAAAGCATGATCTAAATCATGGTCTAGCCACTGACCCCATTGCATGACCATATGAGTTATTTTCAGATCTTCCGATATATCTTTAGTTGTTATAATAGCAGTTGAGACTAGACGGGCACTAGGTAACGTAAATCCATTATATTTCACGTCTTTGTTCCAACCTACCGGTTGACTGAAGCCATTTTCATATATAGGAAAAAGAATTCTTCTAAATCCGCTAAGTGATGATCCCCATGTAGGATGTGCGAAATTATTACAACTACCGTCATAACTACGATACTTGCTGTGATAACACATATCAGAACAGTCTTTCTTGTCTCTATGAGCGACACAACCAGATAAACGTGCAATAACCTCAAGGTGTTCATTTGACAATACGTTTTGATAAAGGAATGGTTCGGTTGATGTTACTTTATGTCCAGTATGTATGAAACCTCTGACTTTGTCTAGAGTCCTTTCGTAAATTTCGGCAGCCCGAGCGACTTCCCTAGCTGGTGCATTTGGGAAACTAGTTATACGGTACAACTGATGTATGTCTAATTTTGCAGTTTTATTGTTATTAAACAACTCGTCCATGGTCCTCTCAATGGCTTGGTCAACATCTCTTGTCGCCTCCGTTAGAGCTATGTTCACATATTCATCGCCGGGTATAACGCGATCTTTCACAGTTAGGAAAGCGGATGCAGTGTCTCGTCCGTATTCATTAAAAACTGAACATTCGTATCTACCAGTATCTCTCACCGTCAGGTTATGAATAATTAAACTTCCGATAACCGTAATTGAATGTTTTTCATTTATATTTAGGTAGGAACCATCTTTTCTCCATTCTACTGTAGCAGGAGGTTCGCTTTCTACCTCACACGGCAACTGAACAGACGATTCTCTGAAAGCGTCCGTGTCTTCTGGTTTTAATAAGATGTGTGGCCGAATAATTTCGTAAGTTTCAACCTCTAAGAAGGCTGATCCTTCAACGTATCCTTCTGCATTTTCAGCTCTGCAGTGATATATGCCATCATCATCAGTTGTGACTGAAAGAATGGTCAAATTTTGATTGTCGTTGCTCAAAATTATATTTTCAGCTATAGGCAAAACCAATGTGTTTCTAAACCAGTTAATGAGTGGTTTAGGGACTCCTTTGGCTGTACATATAAATTCGACGTCGTCTCCAACTCTAACTGTTTTGTTATGTGGCTCGAGGATAAACTTTGGCGCGACTAAAACAAAATAAATTAAGAATTAAGTGGCTTTCTTTAAAATTATCCTATTGTCAATGGCACAAAATAGCGATTTGAGATATTTTGAATAACTGCACATGATCTATATTTAATTTTTTATTTATAATTAAATGTCTTGGTTATCATAATTATATGTTTTCTGACTTGGTATTGCTGCGTTATATTTAGAATAACTATACTGTATAATCCTAAAACATCAAAACCAAGCTAGGTAACTACTAACCTATCAAAAATAGTCATAGATTTATAATGAAACCATTTTCATCTACATAATACTGTTTTAATAAAACAACACACGCGTCGTTAGGCTACTTGCTAATTTATCTCATCGGAAAGCAACGATTATAAAGTAGATTTTTAACCAAGGGTAGAAAGTGATTAATCTCACATGGGATATTTTGGCGCCCGAGCGCAGGGAGGGCAACTATCAGTGGCGTAGCTACCGTAGGGCTAGGCGGGGCAGTGCCCCGGGGCCCCCAAGCTCAAGGGGCCCCTCGGCCTCTATGAACAACGTTCGAAAAAGTTATATAATATCCTAGTTGAAAAAAGAATTTTCAACTTTTAGACTTAAAACGCACTAGCGGCTAGCCGCAATGCGGCGTGCCGCTTGCGGTTGGCCGCACATCGATTTTTACATAAAACTGCATGATCTAAACGCACTGGCGCACGACGGCTGGCCGGAAATCAGTGCGTTGAGATCATGCGGTTTCATGTAAACATCGATGTGCGGCCAACCGCAAGCGGCACGCCGTATTGCGGCTGGCCGCTAGTGCGTTTTAACGCTTAACTTTATGGCCTCTGATCTGACCAACAAACCTCGAACGGCTCGAACTGAAATCACAATTTCTCCCACCTCCAGAAATATTCTGTTGCGTTACACATTATACTCAGTAGTAAGTAGCTTTGCTTTATTTTGCCCTGCAGTGGGCGATAAGGAGCTGATGATGAAGTAGTTTTGCACCTTTAAAGTATTTAGTTAAGTTTAAATAGGGCCCTAATTTCAATTTTGCCCTGGGGCCCTTGGTTACATATCTACGCCACTGGCAACTATATGGTGAAAATAATCACTTTTACTCGTGATTAATATACCTACTGCTTTTCATTCCGAATGTGAGGAAAGCAAAAATACAGAATAATTATGAAATCATACCAAACCAAAAATATGCAATCATACCAAAAAATACTCCGACTGATCATGGCTTGAATATGATTGGTTAATAATCTACTATATCGTACGTATTATAAAGAATAGGTACCTACTAATTGTATCAACTAAATCTACTCGAACAAAATGTATTCAAGTTTCAAGAAAAAGAGCAACGTAATTATTTTGGAAAAAGAAAACTTACCCATTACTTCAAGGGGCACAGTTGCATTAACTTTTCCGTTTATATTTTCAGCTAGACAGGTGTACTGACCAGCATCAGTTTCTTGGATATTATCGATAAAGATGGACCCGTTCGGACGTATTGACACACGCTCATTTAATAAAATCCTTTCGCCATTAAACAGCCAAGCGATATGTGGTCTCGGATGGCCATTAGCCACACAGTCAAAGTTGATATGCTGTTGGTTGAGCTTTGCAAATTGTTTATGTGGCAGTAATGTCAATATAGGAGGACCTAAAAACAAGAGAAAATAAATAAATAATAAAAATAAAAATCTAATAACATAATCATATTTCAGTTTTCTAAAAAGTTACCATTTTCAACCGGTTTTCTTTGTACCGTCATTTTAGCGGGCTTCGAGTGCACTTCGCCTACAGCATTTTTGGCCATGCATTCGAAATACCCGCTGTCAGAATAGCTAGTGTCGTGCAACATTAGTGTGCCATTGTCCATAATCTCGTAATGAGTGCCGTCGATGGGAATTTCGTTAGAATCTCTAAGCCAGACTACATCAGGGGTCGGTTCACCGGTCACTATGCATGAAAACATAGCAGCTTCTCCGAAATTCACACTGATGTCCTCAGGGTCCTTTTGTATTTGAGGGATTTCTAAAAAATGCGTTTATATTAATTAGTATGGATTGTGGTAAAATTATACAATAAAAGTACATACATAATTAATGCTTTGGAGATGCTTACTGCAATCAAAGTCGTGTTCTTCCATTATCGAAAGGGGCATTCCGGTAACTTCTGCTGGCTGGTAACATGTTGCATCTATATACATTTCGTTATGTTGGGCCATCATCTGCACTAGCCACAACATAGAGCAATCGCATATCAAAGCGTTGCTGTCTAAACGTAACTTACGAAGTTTAGGCATGCCCGAAAATGAACCCGTCGGAATCCTCTTTAAATGGTTATTGTGCAAGTACCTGAAATTAATTTCTCTCTTCGTTAATTCGTTATTCAAATTAACGTACCTACGTACGTTAATAAATTGGAGGCAAAACTTCAAATCTGGTGTAGTTCCAGTACAAACTATAAGAATGGAAGTGATTAAGTGATGATATAATACTTACAGTCTTTCTAAGCGCGGCAGGTTTGAAAATGTTTGTGGATCGATCTGATGAATTTCGTTAATGTGCAAGTACCTGAAAAACAGTTTTAATTCAGTTCAATTGTAAAACAAATAACTTACTTAGGTACGCTACCAGAAAAACGTATTAGTAAATTGTTCGGTTGTGAAAACTAAATGAATCGTTAACCCAACGCAGCTTACAACTATTTTCGACTACTGTAATAAAAAATCTCATTTGGCAATTTTACTAATAAAATCCATTTTTTTTTATTATTTAACTTGTACTTTTCCTCAAGGCTTTTTGTGCATATATATAGAAGCGTGTCTAATAATAACATGCTGTTTTATTTCAACAACGATCAACCTCTCTATCATTTAAATACAGTAATTCGCGAAATAGCTGAGAGGGACAAACTGTTTAAGAAAACTGATAGCCTTAAGCTGCTTTTTGATAACAGGAATTTATATAAACACTATAATATCCCATTGTTACCTGGGCTTGGAAGTCCATTACAAGTGCAGTGATAGATGAAGATTGTATATAGGTATCTATCAATTATCCTAGTGTGTGAGTATGATTGATAGATACGTTAAACGTTATACGTTGGGTTTTTGTAAATCCAGCCGCCTCTTTCATTTGTCGCAACTGATGGTAAGGTCTTGTCATTATTTTCACCTATCAACTGTACTTTAAGTAATAGAAATTCCATAGCACATGCAATGAATATCTTACATAGAATATTCGTGACTTTTGCAATGTTTTAGAACAAATTTTTAACCGCAGACATTACCTACATGCGTTTTTGATCGAGGACCTCTTTCCATAGCAGGATCTAGCGCTGTAGATACAGAAATTCGTAGTCGCAGTTGTAGGTACTATTAGAATTACGCTATAGAGAACTAAGGCCTCGGGTTGTTACAAACGACGTAGGCCGCGTCAGGGGGTCTACTCCCTAAGCACGAAGTCCGTAGTTTGGCCTTAGTTATGAGCGTTTCCTACTCCCTATCACCTACGGACCTACGGACATACGATTATTTCGGGGCCCGAACTAAGAATGAATGACAACACGATTTGACAGTTGTCCCTACTACCGATGTGTTTTTGCCCGTCCGAAAAGTTGAACTTGACACTTGTTTTGTTCACTTCTACGTTTCGGGCTACTTTCGGACGGGCGACTAACTTCGTTGACGGATTTAGGGAGTTGGCCCCCAGGCGTGATGCTGTACGCTGCCGACGAATGGTTATTATGGTAATGCACTATAGTGGTCTTGCTCAAACGCTGCGGCATCAGAAGAGTTTCGATTTCTAAGGCCGTAGTCTGTTACGCGCAACTGACCACGGTCTTAGAAACCGAAACTCTTCAAGCTAGCAGAAGATTAAAGTTACCTTAGCGAGCAGAAACCTATGGTATTGAACTACATAGATAATGTTCCTTTGAGAAAGCCTGTTCTTGAATCTACTTAGGTAGGTAGGTACTTATACCTTTCACTTAGATATGTACCTACCCACATAATTATATTTTATGCAAGTACCTAACTTAAACACATGAACACCCTTACTTACGATGGTTAAAGGTGTTTTAATTTTAACTAAACTGGCTTTTAAGTCTATTGCCATCTCTATTATTGCTCTCTCTCTCTCGTTGGCATACAAATGACAAAGACAGGGTACAATTTAATCAGTGTTTAAAAAATAATGACCATTTTTATTAGTAAAGGGGACAGAAATTTGTCCGAGCCGTTTTATTCGCAGACTATTAGTGCAACAGAGTTGATTTATTTAACTGGGACTCTATGGGGAAACTCTAACCCAAAGGAGCTACAGGAAAATTTTCTTTGGAAATATTTGCTCATGAAAACAATTTATCATAAAAAATTGTAGTGCGAGTTTTTTTTATTAATTAGCTAGGTAGGTACCTATTACACTTCGACTCAGTTCGGGTTGGTGTTACAAAAGGGGGTGTTTTTATTAATGGAATTAAGTGTTTAAACGTGTCATTAAATTGGTCATGACACAAGACACTAGAATAACAGAAGCATCTTTGTAACGTTTCAGTAGGTATCCCGTTTTCCTTAGTGATAGTCTTTATGCTAAGTATAAAACAATGACATCATTTTCTGGGTAAACAATCCAGCAGGGTCATTCAAATACATATTATGTATTTGTTCGTATCTATGTGTAAATGATATTACCACTTCGTGTTTGTCAAGCTCATATTAAGTCATCACGACTTCTATAAATTAACTTCCTGTAAATTTTCTATTCAAGCCTACTATAAACTTTACTTTGGCGGGAACTTCCCAATACCTACATGACCCGAAAATTAATTGCAATGTGCACCTTTAATGCCGCGAGTTATAATTTAATTTATTTTTTCGAATAATGAATCAACAGTTTCCGTAACTAAAGTTTCGGAAGTACCGAGCCCATTTCAGCGCTAATTAACAGAAAAGTTATTCTAACAAACCATAATTATGACGTAACTATCTAGTCATGTGTGGCCAAATAAGTAAATTGATTATTAATTAATATTTTTATCAATATAATCACTTGAATACATATAATGTCATTCAAATTACATGACCCGTATCGTTTTATCGATGTTAATAATAAGTCATGTGAGCCACATCACATCGCATACATACCTACTTTCATTAAAGCGATAGCGATTGCTATTATAAATTTATAACAGATTTTACGCCACAAATTCATAAACAACAACTTCTTCTTAGTATAGACTTTCAATTAATATTTTCTAAGGAGTTTTGGTCAAATTAATATTTATTTTAACTTAGGTCAAAACAAAAAAAAAATACAACCGAATTGAGAACCTCCTCCTTTTTGAAGTCGGTTAAAAACAGCGGGCTGCTGATGGAGTAAACATACAAGCCCCTTTTATCTTATCTCATGTTAGGGGCCGGGACTAGGGTTGTAAAGTGACGGCTATGTGCTACAAGTGTCCGACATTTATAATAAATGCTCCGTCACAAACGGACATTTATTGTCATGCTGGCACTTCACATCGCTATTCGTGAATAATTACGGTCATTTATTTTTGGTTACCTATTATTATCGTTAATTTATATTCATGAAAAATTACTTAAGTCTTTATATTACTAACTATAATAAATAATATTTAGAAATATTTGCAGTTTTTTGGCACAAAATAGATAGAATAGATACTTTTTTAATGGAACAATAAGTCGTGCTGGACTTTAATGTTGAGGATGGTAGCTAGCCTGGCGGACCGTATAGATCGTACCACCAAGCGTGCTGGGTTATGATGAATCTTACAACACGCTTCTATTAACGGCGTGCGGTGAGGAATTAATTATTTCAACTCTAGCCGGAACTCCAGTTATCAAGTACCAATACCTACCAGATACTCGGAATCCAGAAAGTCCATTTTTCGAGGCAAAAAACGATAAGAAGAATTCCAAAATACTCATTGTAGATAGATTGCGTTAAAATTGTAGTGTAATAATATTGTTGGAAATTATCAGTCTCTTTAATCAGTAAGGGATGATGGGTATGATCCCTAGACCGGTTGGAATCATAGTATTTTTTATGATAAATGGAGTCTCAGAACTTCGTCAGTCAGGGTTGTAATTGAGCCTGATCTAAATAAAACTTCTGGTTATGGCATTGGCACTACGCATAGAGGTTGTTATGTAGAATAGGTACCTAGTTCAAAGGTGTGGTGATGTTTATTCAATCTATTTTGTATACTTACACGTTGTAAACGAATTCGTGTAACTCCTTAAACCCATAATTATGATCTATTACTGGTACATGTGTAATTAGTCTTACGAATTCAACATCCCGGTAAAGCTTTCGATTGTGTTAATCAGGTCTGTATGTGGACCATATTCAAGATCTCTGAGTACATATGACGTCACTGCTACAAGCTCTGTACAACAGTAACGTGGGTGTTGTCAGAATATACGAAACAACATCGAAACCCTTCAGATTAAAAAAAGAGTCAGGCAAGGCTGTACACTATCACACATCCTATTCAATATCTGCGAGGGGCATAATAAGGGGAACTTGCGAAAAATGCAAGGGTGGAATCACTATGGAGACAACAACGACAACCTTCAACACGTTGACGACACCACATTGTTCGCAATCAGCGAATCCGTAATGGTCTCCTTTTTGAATAGAATGGAATGCATCAGCAACGAACTCGAACTTTCTATAAATCGATCTAAGTACAAATTCATGATAGTGGACCGCACAGGTAAACTGGAGCTCACAGGCGCATTAAAACTTGATATAGTTAACGACTTATCTACCTGGACTCCAAGATTGCAAACAATGACTCGTGTGAAGCAGGCGTGCGAAGGCGTATTGGAATGGCGAAGGACTCTACCGCATTTGGGCAAGCAAGAACATCTTCCTTAAAATAGAATGAAAACTTGTGAGCAGCCTAGTATTCTCCTTATTCTTGTAACTTCGGTGTGGAGACCTGGATTCTAAAAAAGACAAACCGCACTCGCTTTTGAGGTGTGGTGCTGAAGAACTATGCTTCGCATAACATGGACAGCCCGTCGAACCAATGCATCAATACTCGAAGAATTAAATACCACAACCAGACTCACCACATGTCTCTGCAGGGTGCCCGAATTCTTCGGAAACGTTGCCAGAAAGCGAGATGATAACCTTGAGAAACTGCTAGTCACTGGCAAGGCGGAAGGAAAGAGACCTAGGGAACGAAGTCTTAAGCGTTGGTCCGACCAGATTCGCTCGATACACCTTTCCAGTGTTAGCGATGCTGTCCACGCTGCAGAAGATAGAACGAAATAGCGGAATATAGTTCACAAAGAGTAAAAGTTTTCTCCTCACCATTGTTGAGAATGATGCAAGGATAAATATGTCGAAGTAACATGGTTATAACCGAACATATTCTTAGCGATATGATCAATTTCTTAAACGCTTGTCATTCAACTAGCAGAGCTTTAACGCGACTTGTTCGTTTGTTCAAAAGCATACTAAGTATTTCTGAATATTCCGCTAGCAAAGTTGCCGTTCGCTCGAAAGTTATAAAAAGATGGCTTTCCAGTTTCTGAGCGATGTACTGCATTTATAACTTTTAAACGTATTCATATCTACTGTCAGATACTTACATAAGTGCTTTGTTTGATTGGGTTCCATAATTCCATTTAAAAATAACTATCCTTCCCACGTTTTATTACGAAAGTGGCTTTCAATAAAAAAAAACTCTTATTTTTTATGGAATCTTCGAACAACAATTTCTATCATACTATTGACTTTTGAAAAAATATGTAGAATAAACGATTATCATTATTAGGGGAACTCCGAAAGGGTGAATATCCCTTTCGGATTAATTAGTACCCCCTTTTAAACTAACCTTGTATACAGTATTTATTGCTATCCTGCGTAAAAGGTACTCTCAATTGTAAAATAATTATAATATCTAACTATGTACATAATATAAGACGAACCCAACTTTACATTTGGCATATAAATAGGTACCTACTTATTATTTTCACTTAAATGTTGATTATTATGTTGAATGAACTTGAAATACGTTAGTTTGCACAAAGGTCTTTGCACTGACGTAAGTTCTTTGACACCAGAGATTAACTATGTTTGACACCGAGGAAGCATAAAGATAATGTAGGTTAGGTAGGTACTATCTGAGTTTTTGATAAAAGTTGTAACTCACAGCTGTTCCAAATGCACGAGTTCCTGGAAAACGTCATGTTCGATGTATTCGATGCGGTTCCTGTACAGGTACAAGTACTTGAGCCTGCGAAGGCCGTGGAAGGTGCCTGAGCGCAGCTCTCGGAGACGGTTGTCGTTGAGGAGCAGGGAACGCAGCGCGTGCAGGTGATTCAACACACCCGGCTCGATCTCCCCGATTTTGTTGAACCGCAAGTCCCTGTACAAACATAAAACATGTAGTTACTTAATTATCTATTAATAATAAATACACTATGGCGTACTTTTGGGCTGAAGCCAGACGAGCGTAATTTACGCGGTTCAAAATGAGTCGGTGTAATTTTTTAGAAGGATTTACTTACTAAATCCATCTAAAAAATTACGCAGACTCATTTTGCGTCCTGTAAATTACGCTCGTCTGGCTCGGCATAATTTTTTAGAAGGATTTACTTACTAAATCCTTCTAAAAAAATACTCCGAATCATTTTGAGCCGCGTAAATTACGCTCGTCTGGCTTCAGCCTTAGAAACACATTTTTGAAGACTGCATCGCTAGAATTGGAAATTCAACTGGACGTCGTCTTCATATATGTACCTACATATCGGAAAAATCAATACACTTTTTAACATTCCAACTGTGAAGCTAGACAAAGTAGACAAAAACTCCGTGAGTAGAGTTCGCAACCAAAGCATAACTTCGTAAGTAAGAATGAACATTATTATTATTAAGCAGCAATAACTTCAGTATGGTATCATCACTATTTTCTCAGAATACAGGAGTGATTATATCTTAGGTTCGTATGTAAATTACGCATGAATGGACGACATTATGAGCTTACACGGCTAAATCAACGTAATATCGAATGTAGCTAGTGGCATAAATAAACAAACATTCCTTCCCTTTGCCTCAAAGGTCAGGTAGTCGCTGGTATCACTGGCATGTAGGTATGTATGATGAACGTGTATCACATAACATAGGTGCCGGAGTAATAGCGAATAGCGTCTTTGAATTTCAGAATTTATAGAGATGACTGAATATTCCTCGAACACGTTAAAGAGATGACAGAAATGAAAGCATAAACTTTTTCCGTTGTAAGTACATCAGCACAGATTTTCATTTTAAACGAGACGTATTTAAAAGCACTTTAAAATTAACGAAAATAACAACAAAACATGGTTAAGGCTCACTTCAAAAATAACGCTTTGCACTACAATATTAGGTAATGGTTCCTACTATAATCACTCAAAAACAATTTTGGTTTCTGAAAGCACCTATTAGGTAAACAAATGGTGAAAAGTGATCGGCGAAGTGAATCGTTCAGTTCTATTAAAGCCTAACCTACCTTTCAGCTATCTGTTTGTCATTTTACTATCGAGGACATTGATGTTAGAAGCATTAAAATTATAGTCCAAGTATTATTTTTAAAAAAGACTTAAAGTTACAAGTATTAAAGTGACAACTATTATTTTTAGAGTTCATATAAATATACATATAATATCCCATATCCTATTTGACTATCCCTTATCTACATTTTTGTAGGGGAGCACAAATTGTCCATGTTATTTTTTGTAAATCTCTCGCTCCACAACCAGAAATACCTATCTACAAGTATTTAATTCATAACTACTTTCGGCTAGGAGATACCTTAGTTTTATAGGCTAAACTGTTTCAAAACTGATAGGTCGGTCTCAGGTGTTTTAGACAGCGATGTCTTCATTAGACCATACATATTACAGAATAATATCGACCCTTACAGCAAACACGAGATAGAAGATCTTGAAAACATACATGTGCTCAAAAAAAAAGATCTGCGACCGATTTGAAAAATAAAACCAGTCAAAAGTAATACGTCTGGTCTGGATGGAAACCAGTTCTTCCCAGTGCGATGCTTTATTGTCCTTTTTTATTTAGAGTTTGATTTGTTTCTTCCGCCGTAGGTACTATAAGCGCATGTGCTTCACCAATGTTACGAGTATGTTACAATCGGAGGAGAGTGACGTACCTTTGGCTGGACGTGTATAATTATTGACGTCGAGTAAATGTCAAAAAATATTCTGATCTGCAGTGCAATTCTGTAAGAATCTCACCTCGATCGCGACTGTCAATTAGACACTTGTCGTGACACAGCGTGGATAACAAAACTACGCGTTATTGATTATACTGTCGATTATTTGTGTGTTATTTGCTTCTATTATCCATACTGTGACATTATGGATATCGAGCTAACCGTCGATATTGAGGTGGGTTTCTTACAGAATAACACTACTCCAAATAGTGATTTTGCACTACATTCATCTTTTAAAGTGGTCGAGCGAAACGTTCTAATCTTGTTGGTTTATATTTTACATTTCATTGCACTTGTTGCCCCGAAGTTACATAAAAGCTTCTTGAACGCAAGCAACGTGCAACATGAAAAGTTTTGCTTTGAAATGATGCTGTATAAAGGATTTTACGAAGATTTAAAACGTTTTATGCTGCAGTTCGACATTTCCTTCTTGAACTCTGTAAAATTGGATCACATCTTCAGCTTCGTTAAGGACTTGTTGGATAGACATAGGTACATAAGTTCATCACGTTTTGGGAACTTCATAAATCTACATGTCATATCTTCATATCTTTTGCCAGGGTTTGTAGATTTATCACAAGAAACTTGCTGTGCACTCAATAGACAGCCTAACAGCGCAATGATCTAGTTGGTAGTTTCTATTTTTACATTTCCCTGAACCAATTTGAATAAAACTAATAGTTTTACACACAAATTCCGACAGATTCCCCGAGTTCTGTAGCTAAACATGATTTGTGTATCGATTGTTAATTTCATTAATGATTCTCAATACCTTTAATATCAAGAAGTACCTAAAGTTAAGTAAGTAAAAAACCTTAAAATAATAAAGTATTTAATGAAAGTTGCGGTTCACCATCGTTACGTAGCAGACGTAACTCAATATTGTACTTGCCACGACTTCCAAAGACTTCTTAACAGTTCTTAAGTTGTTTGATGCGTTTTTTCAGTCGCTCTTTGATAATTAAATAAAAGAATTGAGTTAGTTACAATATAATATAATTTCGTGCATTGATTATGTAATTGACTAGGACTTTGCTTAATCGACATGATATACAGCCAGCCACATTCGGGATGAACTATGTTGATAATTCCGGACATTTTCTACATACAGCACGTAGTAAACTTCATCTAAATGCCTTCAGCCGTTATTGAGTAATAAGCATCTAACATCCAAACTTTTGCATTTAATCCAAGAGGGATAGTGAGAATATTGTTAGATAATATCTAGGTAACTACCATACTACTTTTACTTGGCTTTTTACTGTTTTTGTGCTTTTAAGGAAACAAATTGTACGTATACCAATGTACATAACTTAATTTCAACAGTGAGATAGGTGGGTTATGTTGAAGTGAATTTTAAGGCATCTCGCCGAAACTACCAAGAAATCGATTCTGAGGTTGCCTACACTCTCAATATAAATTACTTTCAGTAGGTACCTACAAAAAAAGTGAGTTAAGTAACAGCAACATCATATTAGCACTGTTGAACACATAATTATGTACCTAATTACTGCTTATTCTATTAATAATAATGTTAACATTAAGTTAAGAACCAGATAACCAGACGGGTCGACGGTAATTAGGTAGTACTTACTAGCTGTAGGTACCGCCACCATGCGTTGCAATGCCACGTAAAGAAAAAAAGTGTTTACTAGGATGCACTGATACCTCGACACTAATAAAATTATATAAAACCATCCAGCTCTAAATTTTTTTTCAAAACGCATCTTCTTGTCCTTCCTTCTTGGTATTTGTTCATAAGATTAGAGATTTAAATGTTTACAAAAAAAGTGTTTATTATTTTTCTCCTGTAATGACCTACTTACTTTTATTTTATCTTTAATAATCTGATTATTAATTCCTTATTATTTTAATTTAATTAGCTTTTTATAAATTAATATTATTTTAATTAAATAGGTGCAACGATAGATAGGTAATGCAGCTACGTATTTTTACAACTGCCTTTTACATGTCACGACTTCACGAATGTACGAGTATAAGTAGGTAATTACTAATTATGAATGTATCAATAAAACTCAAACAAAAAGGTTTGAGTTATATTGAGATATTAATAATTTAATTTACAACAGTCAGCGTGCACGTTGCCAACTTGTGAATACCCGATGCAATATACCTATATTATAAACGGCACAAGGGCGTCAAGCGCTCGCATCTCTCTTTGATCCATTCAATTTCATTTTCCACCAGCGAAGTCGATGTATTTGATATGTATGTTATTTTCTCTTTAGCAATCACCAATAACATACCTACATTTATCATGTTACATAACTTAGTACCTATAAAGTTCTTAAATACAATACTGCTTAATTAGACATAATATTATAGGTTAGCTTCAAGAGCGAATAGTCATAACCAGAACTGACTTAGGTAATGTGACAGCAGCTCTTAAACTGTCCAATAGTTAGATAGTACTGAGAATATACCCCTTATCTGCCTGATTTATTTAATTTACTCAATGTAGTTAATAATACCTTTTTTGCTCATTTATTTATTCACTTGACAGAGAGAACTGTGTTGCTTTGCTGGGGAATTTGTTGCGCCGTTTCTTCTTCACAGCATAAACACTAGGAAGCGGTGAAGTGGGGGCAGTTTTGGGGGTTGTCTTATGTAAAATTGACGTTCAAAAAGAACTAAGTAATTCTAGTCTATTTTGAATAAACGAGGTTTGAGTTTGATTATTATTTGAGACGGAAACTACATCGACAAATTGTTAATTACTTAAGAAACTGAATCTAAATAAAACGAAGTTCATAGTTCCTACCTAGTAAAGAAAGGAATCGTGCAGGTAGATCATTATGCTTGTACCTGCAACATGCAATGTAATGTCACAACATCTGATAACGACAGAGCAAGTAGACGACTTGCCTGAAAAACAGAAAAATGTAGATAGTAGCTATATCTACTAAATATAATAAAACTCAAAAGCACTTCACTGTCTGTACATTAAATATTTTTCCTAAATTTTGGTTTGGGGTACTATACTTACTATCCATACAGAAGTCATTTTTTTAGTTATTTTCCGTCTGTCTATAAATTCATACGTTTAGTGTTCATTGAGAGTGTGATGATAAGTGAAGTGTATGTGTATGTATGTGTGTGTCGCAGTAACATGATTATAGCCCATAGATCATATTCCTAGCGGTATGATTATTAGGTAATTACCGGAAAATGTTTACAAGAAATCGTTTATGCGAATATAATCATGACACTAGTAACATAATCACATACACACCATAGACTAATCTAGTGAAATGCTTATAAATCGACCGACGGATGTTGCCGCGCGATAAACTCGACCAAACTTTTTATTACTACTTTCTGATGTGATCATAATTCCTAGGGAGATGCTTATGAAAATGCTTTTTAGGCGAGGCGTATTCTTTTCCCTAGGTTACTAGATGTAGTGTGTTTCGGAACGTACAATTACCCTTTATTACACAATCCCCCATATACAAAAGATGGTCTAAGAAAAACCTAGGTTTTAAAATAGCCCCGTCTCTTTTTGTTATACGACACAAGAAAGTGATGGGTATATTTTAAACCTGGGTTTACCTTAGTCTTGGTTTAAACCATCTTTTGTAATAAGGGGGAATAAGTTTGATTTTAAGCAATAAGTAAACAAAAATTGTGTTACGATATACTAACTTTGTTACGATTACGACACGTGACACCAAAGTGCGGTCATCGTACACCAATGCACATGTCCATTAAAAGTGAAGCTCTTATGGAAAATATGAGGTGAGCTAAAAGAACAAAACTAACCATATACTTATGCAATTAATTTAAAGTCTTGAATGCAAAGTCCAGAATTGTAGAATAGTGAGAAATTGACATCTCGGGTGTCCTAGAACACACATGGTCATGGAAGGAAAGTACTTTAAATACCTATTAAAAATAGCAAATTTTACAGAAACTTCGTTTTAATTTTAAAAGAAAGAAATGTTGTAATCTCAGCTTTTTAGCCTAAGCCGAGAATTGAACTGTCAGAACTGCGAAATAGTATCATCCCGTTTTTTATGACATTTGTTGATAGATATCGATAAGGTCAAAAATAACGATTAACTCTAACAAACCCGGTATCTTAAATAAAGGGAACTTATTTAAGATACCGGGTTACAAGTATAAAGTAAGGTGTTTTTTCAGTATTTGCTGCCATTTCTGTTATAAAATTGAAATGTACAAAATTTAATGTTAGATTTCATGGTTTTCTTTCAATTTAAGATAAAACGTTTATTCAAAATATTTCATCCTATTATTGATCCTATAATTGGTGAAATAAAAATACAGGTTGATATTTTTCCGCATTTATGAAGGTTGGATGCCCGAAAAAGCTATTTCTTACTGTTAAAAATAGAATGATGTGGTTTTTAAGTAAAAATTGCTATTTATTATATTTAAAGTACTTTTCCTCCATGACCATGTGTTTTGGGACACCTGGTACATAAAACTTAATGTTTGTGTGTTGGTCTTTTATACGCCCCGCGCATCGTTTATCCGATTGAGTTGAAATTTTGTACAGTATTTGCTGGTCCTTGCGCGAAAGTTTCTGATTTGGTACCATCAAAACGGTGGCGCGCGAGTCGTATCGGATCATTTTAAAAGAGTCATTACAAAGCATTCTGGGCATTAGCTAGTGCTCTATAAAAATATTTCTATTGTGTATTTATCATTTTGCAGTGCACAGAATAAAATATTTGTACCAAATCAAAACAAGTACCGTAGTAAGTACGGTAGATCAGATTGTTAGTTATACATTTTCTCACAACCTGTTCTAAATGATTTTGGATTATGGTAACAACTTTACTCAGAAATGCTCAGAATCCTAATTAAAAGTTTGTGTTACGTTACGCCCAAAAATTATTTTTTTGCTTTTTACTCTGAATTAGTAACTTCAAAATAGTAAAATATACTACATGTATTTACTCAACGCCTACTGTGTCAAAGTTATTGTCGCTTGCAGTCTGAGGCTTGGGGACTTATTAAGTTTTCTCAACACGTTTTCTGCTAATAAGCGGGTGTGTTCTGTTCTGAAAACTGATATAGGTACTTTTTACCCAACTAAGTAATATCGTCTCTGAGGTGACTTTAACACTCATTCAACTGAACTGATAAATAAGGAACTTGATAGTTTTTCTAGGGGATAGAGCGGGATCTGTGTGGATGTGAATCAGCTGGGTAGGTCTTCTGATTATTTTGGTAGGTAGAATATTTTTCTGTTCAATAAAAATGAACTATTTAAACAAGGTTAGTCAGAAAGGGGGTACTAATCAGCAGGCCACTTATAGTATCACTGATGACGGTTTTAAATCAAACAAGACTAAAGTGTTAAAATTTCGAAATTCGATAATTTTTATTTCCATGTAAAATAAAACTAATTTTAGTTTTTTTTTAAATTCTTCCTCCTTACTTTAGTTACGAATTCAGAAAATGGAACTTCTAATTCGTGACCCCAAATATGACTAAATATGTAAACACAGCTGATCATAGCTGAGGATGGATAGATTTTAGCATATTTTTATGTAATTTTTGAACAGCATTTTTTTTTAAATACTGACTTTTGGGGAAAGTAGTAGAACAAAAGTTTCTCATTATTTTGGGAACTTTAACACCGTTTCGGATTAGTACCCCCTTGCTGACTAACCTTGTATATCTTCTTCTTCTATCGTGTCGGCACGAGCTATACGAGAATAGGTCATGCCGTAGTGAAAAGATTAGCCAGTCAGCAAGGTTGGTAGCGGGGCTGACTGCCCAGGGTGCGCCGGACGTACGGTCAGCATCAAAAGTAGCTGAACAGTAGAGTTTTTAAACTTGGCATTAATTAGAAAACGAATTGTTTTAAAACAAAAAGTTTAATAGATACCTAGAGCTGCTAGATATAGCTCTAAGTATGCCTTAAATTTTTTGCTTCCTATCAATTAGTTATCTAATTAATGCAAAGTTTAAAAACTCAAATGTTCAGCTACTTTTGATGCTGACTGTACTTAAGTATCGTCACTCGTGGAGGCTCTTTTCATGCACCCCTTACCACCTTGTATATGGTACTAATATATTATTAGAGATTGCTGGTAATATTCTGTCAACGAGCGAGAGCCATGAAGGGCTTTAAACACGTAATTTCTATCCGATCATCTCACCTCCTTGCTGCCATCCGCTTCAAATAGAACCAGAAAAGATATCTTCATCTAGCTACCTACTACATCTACATCTACGTTATACCTTTATTACAAACTAGAGGATAGATATTTCGCGTTTTTCGGGATACAAGTAGCCTATGTCCTTCTTCGGGTTCCAGACTATCTCTGTACCAAGTTTCATCAAAATCGGTTCAGCGGACAGACAGAGTTTCTTTCGCATTTAGGTATATTAGTAACAGTAGGGATTATTAAGCACAAAATTCTACGAAGGTATTAAATCTATTCTTTGAAAGATTTATTTATTGTATAATATAAGCAATTATTGTATCCTGAACAAGATTTAAAGGTGTTTCCATCAATCAAATATTTCTTAATTATGGTCGTCAATCAATTCTGCACATTGCACCTATCGCAGTTACTCCACTACAGCAAAATATAATACTGAAAAATTTTGAAACTGCAAATACTGCAAATTATTCTTCGCAATATAAAGCAGTTCAAAATATTTTCAAAAATTATGAACAGTCTATCTATCAACATTTTCCTGTAGCCACAACGATTAAGGTAGTTGTCCTTTTTACTACCTTTATCAAATAAGTTTTTTGCTATTTCTGCCGTTTCTGGTAAGTACTCCAACCTCAGTTGGTCAGTAAGAGATTTTTGATCATTATGGGAAATAGGATCGATTGGCATCATAAAAAAGATTTCTGAAAACAGCCCTTTTTCTCGCTGACTGTAGGTACTTTTTTTCGAAATCTGTAAATGCCGATTGAAATTATTCCAAAAGTTAGGGGTGGTCTTCTAAGAACGTTTTCCTGTAGCTACAATGGTTATTTTCTCTTATTGGTTCATGCCCCATCTCAAATTACCACCCTGTTTAGGGATCCATTCCTATGACATTCCATCATTTTTATTATTTACTAGCTTTTGCCCGCAGCTCCGCTTGCGTGAAATTTTGAGCCCTCGTTAAGTTGTTAGGTGCAGTTAAAAAATCAAAAAAATATTTCATCCCCTATTTCATCACTTACGGGTAACATTTCCAAAAACCTTCAAACACGTGTATATTTATTTCACACCAAGAGCCTACATTTTTAATTCCATGCTTCTTACTTCAAAAGTAACAGATTTCTCATACAAACTTTCAGAACTTATTTCACCCCCTTAGGGGTTGAATTTTCAAAAACGCTCAAACACCTTTAGCTTTATTTCTAACCAGAAACCTTAATATTTAATTTCAAGCGTCTTACTTCAAAAATTACGAACTTACATACAAACTTAAATCCCCTATTTCACCCCCTTAGGGGTAGAATTTCGAAAAATCCCTTCTTAGTGGATGCGCCTACGTTACGAAAAGAACCTACTGTTAAATTTTCAAGTTTGTAACCCCAGCGGTTTAGGCTGTGCGTTGATAGATCAGTCAGCTTCTCCTTTTGTGTATATAGATATTGAACACAAAAGTTTAAATAAAAGCTTAATTTTTAACTTTGCAAAACAACAATTAATAGTACTTTATTTCCTAATTCGTTCTCAGTACATGACATACAAGGGAAAATAAACCTCCATGTTCTATGGTGATGAACAAACGGGTGAAAGGCAAAAATGATGTTGCTTTTATAAAAGACTGGTGCATTTCCCTTTTGTGTCATCAACTAATTACGAGAGAAAATGTTACAGGCTTCAATATTACGTGATATTACGTTGTTGGTGCCATGGCTTTAAAATTAAAAGCATAATTAGGTATTGAAAGGAAGGTTGAAGAAGTGAGATTGCAGCTTCATATTAACATATGCACTTAACGAGAAAGCAGTCGTTCGATGAATGTACGTTTGATACCATTTGCGAGTTCGCTTTCAATGGATGTCGCGATGAATGCAGATGTCAGTGCCGGGGCCGAGCCTCTTTTTAATACCTAATAAATATACGTATAGCGCCTTTTTTATACAGTATACTGGTACAACGAATGACATATTCAAATACAAACCATAGAAGTAATAAGTACTGTACAAACTTATTTGTTCGTGCATACATAGATAACGATTAAAAAAAGATCACTATTAAATTACAAAGAAAACCTTTATTATTAAGCCACCTATGTATATCTTTTTTGAAGAGACCGAAAGCTTGTAAATTTTTTTACTGATCCAAATTACATGTTTCTAATTTAGCTTACAAAATATCAAGCCAGAGTATCGTTATTTCGTCACATACCTACTCACTATAACCGATCATCAAAATACTAAGGTACAAACTTACAGGCTAGAGGTTCTAGCAGGCCAACTTGAAATTGTTACTTTGGAGATTGAAATTGTTAATCACAATTATACATAATCCAATTCGGTATGTAAAGATTTTTTCAGTATTATTTTTATATTTTTTTCTTAACGATTAGGCTATTTAAGAAATTGTTTTGAATATTTTTGTTTACTGCGCGGTAGCTGTTTTTTAATTTGTTTAAACTTTTGTTTTTATTCTGTGACGTCACTGGATAATTTTAACGTTGATTTATATTACAACATTTAGTTAGAGAGTTCATTTTTAGCTTTGAGGTTAAAAAATTGATATATGGATTAAAACTGATATTCAGAATCGAACGTATGTAGCCCATTCCGCTGAATATGTGTCGAAATTTACAGGTCAAATAGATGTCAAGCATATTCGTGTATTTATGTAAAAATAAGCACCATCTTATAATTTCAAGAGCCGGAAATAGCAAAATGAGGTTTAGAAAACTAAAGTTTCGAAATGGTCTTGGAATCAGCGTAGGTTAACTTTTATTAGACATATCGAATTCTGATTACAAAAAATGCTGAGAAACAAAGCTAAGTAGGTATGTTTTTTTTTCAAATAATTTTATTCTCTATTTTCATTTTGATTAATTCATTCAATAGACCCTCAATAACCGCCTGAGAGGTAGGGGGGTGCGCGTGGTCGAAAAGACAAAGCAAATCGACAGCGCGCAATCAATTTGGCGCCAATTTTACATTGAAAATTGTGAACAACATAATTTTAAAATAATATTTAAAATTTCAATGTTGAAACGTTCCAATTTCTTCAATGCAAACCATCTCAATTTGCGTTTTTTTTTTTTATGTGTCGTCATCCCACCTATAAATTATGTGCGTATTCTGCGCATATAATATTAATATCGAATCTAAATACTGTATAGACGATGATTATACCGTTTATACTTTTATAAGTTATAACAAAATGTAGATATATTCAGAATGAAACAGTCTAGAGTCTTGTCACAAACTCACAGAGTGTATTTGTAACTTTCAGATTAATGCAAACGCGTTCATGTCGATCCTGACTAGGGATATGGACAGAATTTTACAATATTTGCTTCGTTTACTGAAATCTGTTGATTACAAATTAATTACTTACAGTAAAGTTATAGGTATGGAAGTTACCACAGAAATTATTAACTAGTTATACTAGTAAAATTAGTAGACTTTCCAGTTTGAAACAGATTACTGTGCAACTATTTTAGCCCCGAGTACGAGTATGATCCCACATCATCCCCTCCCACGTTTGTATTCGAAAACGCTACTAAAGCTAAGACTACACAACTCGACACAGGCCAGCTAGACACTTTGCGTTGTGAAAAGTGCAGACTTCACAAGTGTAGCTACAATTTTGTCTGAGTTTCTTATAATAAATATTCTTAGGGATTTAATGACGTCATGGCGGTAGTCTGACATGTTTACTTCACGACCTGTCAAAAAAAGTCTATGAAACAGTATGTAACGCGCTAGTCGGGCTCTCTGCCCTTTCCGCCGTCCGGCATACCGTCCTCGCCGACGAGGCCCGTCGCGACGTCCCACCGCCGCCGGTCACGATCCACCGAGCTCTCCCGTCGTAGAGCCGGTCGTCTCTTCAGACTCCGCAGTCACACCGATAATTCAGCCCTCATCAAGCTGTCTCCCCCCCCCCCCCCCTATGTACACGCCAGCAACGCCTGTTGTTGCAGGTAGTCATGATGTTAGTGTAGTACAAGTAGTTAGCTTAGGTTAAGTATTTTACTTCCCCCATTGGCTGGAGACCCTTCAGGTCTCGCCAATAACTGCCCGGTTACGTAGAAACCGTCCCCTAGGACGACCTACAGCAGTCCAACAGAAAAAAAAAAAAAATCTCTGCCCTTTATTTTCACTGCGACCTTTGGTTTGGACGGACGTTCACAATTGTTAAATAGCTGTCTTGTTGAAAGATTGTAATTATGACTGTTTGAATATTCCTGCATTGTAATAATAACTGATCGTATTAAAGTACCTATTCAGTTCTTATGTATGTTAGTGGTAGCGGAGGATTCTGTGTAGATCAGCTGAAGGAGTCTGACCTTTTATATCTGTCTAGCTTGTCCTTACTTATGATCTTGTAACTGTTGTGTAAAGTATTATGTTGTGATCTAGTTCATGTTATTAACACTAACCCAAATACAAGTACTCTCAGTGATGGAGAGTCTATGTTGGTTTTATTTATTACATGCACCATCCTGTTTTTAATAAATACGCCCCAGAAAGCTGAAAAGCTATTAATCCTATTAGTAAATTCTGTTATTTTATTAGCTATCCTTCGGGTTAGCTAAAAATATATAGTTGTAAAATATATATATAGTCTGTCTTCGACGACTGCTATACGGAATTCCGAATAATATACGTGATTGGTAAACTACCTACCTATATAAAGCTAGTTCATCGAGAGTGATGTATTAATTTCGAATGTTTTTCATCGTGGTCACGATGTAAAAGTACAGTAATATTAATAATGTACAAGAATTTCATTCTATTGTTCCAAAGAAAATCTCCAGGATAGGATAATGTCCAGAAATAAGTAAAGTGATGAATAAGAGGGCTACACATTTTCCAAGTTTATTGCGGAGGCATTTTTATCCTCTTCGCGCGAAACGGATATTGTGCCGAGTGGTTTGAAGTTCCATGGCGTTAAGGTGTTATGACGTCAGCGCACAGTATTGTTGTATCTGTCCAGTAAACCTTTCACCTGAATTTATATCCCATACCTACACCTCATGTACGCATTAGGCACATAGGCACCTAGTAGAAGTAAGTAGTTAAGTTAGTTTAAAGTAAAGCATAATATCAAAATCATATAATTATCAATTCGCAAACTGATAACCTGATATTGTAACCGTGTACCTAATCGAACTACATAACATCCTAACCCTGCATAATAGTGGCCCCACCAAGCGATGATGTAATAAACTGATTAAACCCAACCATAAATTATTCATGTCAATGGCAAAGTTATTTTTGACTTCATTGTGGTAGATGCGACTAGGCCTGGGCGCGACCGGCGCTCCCAAGTTATGGTCCATAGAGCTAGTTATCAATGAAGTTAACTAGCTACTAACAAGCACTTTATATCTCCACTCTAAGTACTCGTATGCACTAATTAAGGTATGAATAAAACTCAATTTATTGATTCCCTCCCCCTGACATACTTTTATCAAAGAGAAACATGCCATACCATAGTAACCTAATATAGATCGTGCACATTTACTACACTGCTCGGTAACTTTACACTAGCTTATATATATAGAATTGTATTTATTTTCCGAAAGTCTTAGAACACAAGTTGTGTAGGTACCTACATTTACGCCGGAAATAGTTACCCAGCCACCGAAATTTCCAAGTATTTAATCATTGTAAGGTCATGTAGTTTAGCTTAGTTGTTTTCTATACCCCTCGATATAATTCTTTACGATTAGCGTTTCCTGAAACACCAGCTAGCCGCTCGGTTCGTTTGAAGGAACTAGTTCTGTTCTCATTCTGTTCTTACATTCCAATTTTATGCGGTGCAAATACTGTCTGACCCCTGCAACTAGGAAGGTAAGTACTTAGTTACTTAAGGCAAACCAGCTGTTTGTATTATTTTTGTTTGTTAATATTCAATTGCGTGACGGCCCGCAGCATCAGTTATGCGGCCAGCGGCAGGGAGATCCACAGTCCACACTTCTAGAGACACCAACTCGCTAGAACTACGAGTACTACCTCACTTTAGGGATAAGCCCAGCCTGTCTTTTGCTGTCTTTACCCCCATGGATTGGTAGATTGTTAGACTGGCGCACTATCCACATAATTGTGGCTTATTCTAAGCTGGATCTGCATGGGAATATTGTGCTTATCGGCTTTTATTGTTTCTAATTCCTCATTACTATTAATTATGTTTCCGGAAGCTTTACCACACCGTTAGTTTATATTTCAGTAAGCAACGTTTTCTGAAGCGTAATTAAAATCAATAGACCAATAGAAAATAACAATATAATTTTGGTTAATCATTAGGATATAGTTTTAAGTTTTAATTACTTACTGCATTATTTCTCACTGGCATTACTTTTGCGGAGCCGCACTGAGTCCGCCACGCTCCATTGAATCTATACTATATTAAATATTTTTCCAAAATTTCGATTGGGGGGTACTATACTACCGATACAGAAACCAAAACATTTTTTTTTAATTATTGTCTGTCTTTCTGTCTGTGTTTCCGTCCGGGCATCACGTAAAATCCCGTGGATGGATTTTGATGGGACTTTCACTGATGTATTGCGTAAAGAGCGACGATTTTGCTATTTGCCGATTGTAACTAGATAGCGCTGTAGCTATTTTTGAATCGTGATAAGGTTTCGTTACATCTTTACAATAAATATCAATATTCAATTATAAACCATTTTAGCAAGGAAATGGATGGTAATAAGCAACACGTTTGCTTTCACTAGGGATTCAACGTAGTATTTAACCCGCAGGTTAGCTTGTGGCGAGCTATTGGGCATTAGCGACCCCACGGACCTGATCTCCCGGGAGAAGTCTTGTTCCTCATCTCTGGCTTGCCTTTATTGGCCGGCCGGAGTGAACACTGACGAGGAATAAAGCTCCCACCTCTCTCTTGCCTTCATTGGCCGGTTTGAGTGGAGACTCGCAAGAGCAAACGTGCTCAGGGGAAGGAAGTATTTCAGTAAGGTGCAGGTAGGGATCTTGACCGTACTTCCGGGATTGTCCTGATAGCCGTGGAATACCTCTCCACTCCTCAAGCACCTCAAAATATGTTGCGCCCTTGTCGCTATGTCACTATGTGCTAGCGACCGTTTGCGGGGGCCCATTTATTGAATGTGCGAGTCACCCCCTGCCTTTTAACCCATGTAATACAAACATTGATCAGGCAGGGGCCGTAGTTCATCAATAGTCCCAGTTAACCAGTGCCATACTTTGTTTCCATATTCTACTCGTATAATAGTCCTGCATCAACCGGGGGTTGTCCTTGAGTGTAGGTACTTGCAATGTGCATACAGGGATAATCGTTGGTTGGTATCTCATCTCATGTGAATAAGTTACCTAAGGGGCCTCTGCGAGTTGGCATCGGCCCCTATTACGCCTTACAAGGCCCGGGACCTCAGGGTCCCGAGAAAATAAAGTTTTAAAAGTATAATAATTTTATTTGTTTATCTCAACAAACATTAAACAAAGTAGACAATTGAAGTTGACAAGCAGTGTGGGCGAATTAGTAATTTGTGGGAGATTTGGATTTGGAACTAAGCCTAGGCCTGTATTTTAGAACCCCAGGACCCCCGTTAAATCATAATGTACATAATTGTCAACGTGATGCGTGAGTGTGTATGAGTGTATAATATAATCAATGGAATATGTACATAAACATTATTTGATGGAGTCGCGGGCACAGCTAGTTCCTTATAAATTTCATTTCTGTACAATTCGGCGAAGTAGCCACAAATATATTCTGTAATATGTTCTCGCTCAGTAACTCCAACCATTGACCAAGTGTTAATATGAAATGTCAAAGCGTCGGTATAAATGTTACGTAAACACAGTTACCTATGCTAAAATGATATAGACTTATTGTTTGTTTGTTAGATGCGAACAGGAATTGCATTCCATTGGAAGTTCAGCGAAAATCACATTCGCGTCTGATAAAATAAACGGCCAAGCACAAGTCGGCCAACGCGCTGTATAGGGTTCTGTAGTCGGTACTATAAAATGTTTAGCCTAGATAACTAAAGAAGGAATGATATAATCCAACAGAATCCAACTTCACAAGGAATGGAGATTGATTAATCAGGGTATTTCAACAGCTATACATTTGCATTCGCAACGAGTATTAAAAATCCTTCTCTGATTTTAAACTACACAGAAAGATTTTGTATTAAATTTTGTGTATTCAGCTTTTGTATTAATTATGTAAATATCATTAATAAAAGCTTAGTGGAGATTAAATCCACACATCCAAACCAGTTTGTTTATACTTTATTTCCTTTAGTATTCATAATAATGATTGCGGAAAACATCACATGAGATATTATTATTGCACAGTAACTGGGTTGCAGAGGTCAGATGGCAGCCGCTCCGTGTAAAATAGTTAATGCAGCCGCATCTGTATAGACTGCAAACCGAACTCAACACAGTTGGGTATAGGTTAGGCAAATGATTCTCAACTGATCAATTACTGGAAACAAAGACGCGATAGATAAACAATAGAAACCGCCGCAAATACTGGTTGGTCATTAAGGGGGGATAAGGCGCAGTTGAAATCGTCTGTAATAGACAGTTAAATAAATCAGCTTTATAGCACTGATAGGATGCGAGTGAAACGGCTGTGATGTGACATACGAACGGACAGATAGACGGAAATGGCGAAACTATAGGGGAACCCTAAAAAATAAAATGAAGTCTGTTAAAAGCAACAAAAGTATCTATCTATTGTATTCAAAATGTCAGTCAGTTTTTGTTTGTTCAATGAATTTATTTCTGTGATTTAATTATGCTTTTATAAATTACATTGTTACGGTAGTGAATTAAAGAATTTCTACGAGTGACGCTGCTTAAGCTTAGTCCAGCGCACCCTGGGCAGTCAGCCCCGCTACCAGCTTTGCTGGCTGTCTAATCTTTTTACCACGGCATGCGCTATTCTCGTATATGGTTACTTCAAATTAACTATAACAAGATACCTACTAGGCGCGCGCTCGTCGCTTCTATTATAGGAGATTTGATTATGTTTAATGATACATAATAGCCATGTGAAGTTTCGCCAGTTAATTTGAAGTAACACTATCAGGATGTAAACGAATTCGTGTAATTCTTTAAAACCACATGATCTAACTACTGGTGTAGATTGGCCCAGCACGGGATTTAGAAAGATTTTTTTTTCTTTCTTTAGCTTATTACCTAGCTTATCTAAAGTTCTAAACCACCTAATAAGGATCCAGTAAAAAATAAGTTTTTTTTTGCTTAATATATGTTTTATTTGAGTGAACATTTCGATGCCACGCATAAATGAATGAAAGCACGGCGACACGGCTGGTGGGCACGACAAACGCGATATCGCTCTTTGCAGTCAGATAACTCGGGGCTCTAAAATGACTCAGAAATAGAAAATCCAAATTTTATTTCGATTTTTTAGTTGATTATCAAAAATAACCCTTTTGGGTTAATCTGTGTCACGTCACCAGTAGACCACGCGGTTAGAAGGAATACGAATATAGAAATACGAATTCGTTTACACCTTATAAAGCTCGTACTGACACGAGAGAAGAAGACAGCATGGCGGCAGGATTCATAGCCGAGGAGTTTCGCGGGTTGGCAGCATTTTTAAATGAATTAGTTACATACTTCTGTTGGATGATAATTTATACTTATGTCCTTTTGAACACAAGTTTATTGTAAAATAAGTACCTACATTAAATATTTAAGCCATTCCTTGGAATAGTGCTTTAATTATAGGTAATTATTTAAAGTGAACAGGCTCCAAAGACTATAAAACCACTATTCTCTTTGACAGGCTCCCAACGCTAGAGAGGAAAAAACAATATTTATGAGAAAAACACATATCAACTTACAACATAAGGTAGATATGTACAGGGCAACCTGGGGCCTAATTCTCCTAAAATAAATTGTTGCCAAACGCAATCGATCCACAACCGTCAGTCAGTTTTTGTTTTCGAAAACTTTCAAAATGATTGATTTTGTTTTTTGTGTCAAACAATAAGACAGCTTTTGAAATTGAGAACTGTCTGAATGAACGGTTCGGCCTTGGTTCGGTTGTGATTTATCAAGATTTATTTTAGGAGAATTGGGCCCCTGTGTGGTTCAAACAAACTACAACGCGAACTCGTAAGAAAACTAATCATTAAAATAGCAAATTCATATTGCGTACCTTTAATTGATCTTTCACTATAATAAACAAGGTTAGTCGGAAAGGGGGTACTAATCCGCAGGCCACTTAAAGTTGACGGTTTTAAAGCAAGTGTTAAAATTTCAAAATTCGATAACTTTTATTTCCATGTAAAATAATGTTTATTTTAGTTTTTTTTCTTAAAATCATAACATCTTCGTTCCTGCTCTAGTTGCGAATTCAGAAAATGGAGCTTCTAATTCGTGACCCCAATTATTATTATTATTTAGCCGTGGTCACTGCAGGGCAAAGGCCTCCTTTTTAATGATTTCTGCGGTCAATCCTTCGAATAAGTGTCTAACTCGTCCCGCCATCTCCTTCTGGGCCTGCCGCGACATCGTCTAACGTTACGTGGGCTCCACTCAGTGGTGAGTTTTGCCCACAGCTCGTCCGACATGCGGCAGATGTGACCAGCCCAGTTCCATTTTAAGCTTGCGGCTTTCTGACCAACGTCGGCGATCTGAGTTTTGGAGCGCAGTACACTATTCCTTATACGGTCTGATAACCGGAATCCTAAGATACTGCGCTCCATGGCTCGCTGGCAAACCCCGAATGCGGACTTCTGATGTTTTGTCAAAGACCAAGTCTGAGCACCGTAGGTGAGGATAGGCAGAATACACACGTCAATGAGCTTTCTCTTAAGGGTGAGAGGGAGGTTACCCTTCATAAGATCTTTCATGGACCAATAGCTCTTCCAGGCATTTTCTGTGCGTCTTTCGACTTCTTTTTCTTGTCTAGCCTGGAAAGAAACTAATTGGCCCAGATAGACATACTCTTGGACGTATTCGATTTCTGCACCATCGACTTCTAACCTACGTTTCGTGCTATTAGTCATCAACTTGGTCTTCGACATATTCATCTTCAGTCCGACCTCGAGGCTTGCTCGGTTGAGTTCAGAGATCATGGTGCCTAGTTCCGATGCCGCGGAGGAGAAAAGTACGATGTCTCTCATCCCAGCATTGTGCAAGCTTCCTGAAGACCTCTTCTAATGTTGCTGTGAATAGTTTAGGAGATAGCGGGTCTCCTTGTTTCACTCCTTTGTGTATGGGGAAGAGTTGGCCGAGTTTGTGTAGTTTTATGGCAGCAGTACTACTGTGATATATGTTTCTAAGCAGATTGATATATGTGATCTCTATTTCTTGGTTCTGCAAAGCTTCGAATATTGATGCATGTGTGAGGCTGTCGAAGGCTTTTGCATAATCGATGAAGGCTATACATAAAGTGGAAGTTTAAATTCGTGATATTTCTCGATGATCCGGTTTAAAGTGTGGAGATGGTCGGTGGTAGAGAGGCCGCGTCTGAAACCTGCCTGTTCCGCAGGTTGGTGTTGGTCTAATTTTCCGGCAATTCTATTTTCTATCACTTTGATGAAGGCTTTGTAAAGATGTGAAACAATTAAGGCTTATGGGGCGGTAGTTTCCTAGGTCTGAATTTTCTCCTTTTTTATGTAGCAGAATTATATTGGAGTGACAAAATTTATCGGGAAATCTACCTGCTTCTAAAATTGAGTTAAAAAGGTTTGTAATTTTAGGCAAAAGGATTGGTTTCCCAATTTTTGAAGCTTCGGTGGTAATGCCGTCTTCGCCAGGACTTCTGCTATACTTCTTGTTTACTAATGCCCGATGAACTTCGTATCCGGTTATAGGTGGGATGTTTTCGGGACATGAGTAAGCTTCTGTGGCTTGTTGGGGAACCATAGTGTTATCGGCATAAAGGGATGTGTAAATAAGGTAAACGCAGCCATCAACGACCCATCGAAAATCTGCAGGTGTTACCGACCCATTACGTTAATTCGCATTTTCTGCGTTTCTACAACGATTTAAGCTATAGATATTAGCTAAAAAATGCGTGTTTATTAATTGATTATCGTATAAACTTACGTTAGTGTGCTTGGCAGTCCGAAAAACAGTTAAAAAACGTTAATTTCTGTGACGACAGCGAGATTCCAGACCATTTCATACTAGCCCTTGTTCTTTGAAGGAAGAACGTAATTTTTTTGCTTAAGACTTTTTATCGATATTCATGATATCTATACTTATTCTGTATTTTTAAATGTATTCATTTAAGTGTAAATTCTTCGTTTCCTATCACATTTTATGTAATTTTAGTCATTTTATAGGATAAAATAATAAATTTTAATAGAGCGGTGATAGCTTCATTGATTTTAGTAGTTGCACCTATCACCAATCCATGGCTCGGTAATGGCAGCAACGTTATGTTTAGTTTTTTTCAGTTTTGCGTTGATATCTTACGATAAAATAAATATTTTTAAATCCCATTTTAATCTCCAACAACCAACCTTTTTAGAAATCTATTAGCGACCTAATCTATTTTGTCTGGTTTGCTCGTTATACCGTTGTATGTTTACCATGTATTATTAAATTATTCAAAGAATGTTATTGTAAATAAACATTAATAAATTACCTTTCTTTGTGTACCGATGTGTGCATTTACAAATATTTTTTGTTATATCAATCAGTTAAAGCGTCTGTTAGGGCTAGAAAAGTCAGTTTAAAACATATTACCTATTTTTTATGAGTCGGTAAAACATTTTCGTATGCATACATACATCCCTTATCACCGACCCATATAAATATTGACAACGAGGACAACAAAACGTTTCATTCAATATTCAAATATAAAATAAAAGCATTGAAAAATATAAAAATAGTAGACCATCGGCATCGGAAACAGGGTCCAAGCTACCGGTGGTCAAGGCCTCAAAGAGAGGAACTTCCTAACGATACACGCTGTGTCCAGAAGTACCGCTTTCTGTATCAGGCAGGATATAAAATAAATAAATGGGGAAGCAACTCGACTTCCAATGATGTCAGGAATCGTACGGTCAAAGGAGCATGCGAGCCATTTTAAGCAAAAGTTGTGCAGTCGTTGCGGGCCATGGGATTTCCAATTCAACACATTGGACGGACTGCATTAGCTACGTTTTGGGGGCTTAGAATTATGTCCCGCTGGACCTTCTGTATCCAGCCACCCTCAGTGTAAGTGACAGGCACCGACCAGATATTGCGCCAGAATGCGTTCATGACATCACTATCCGTTAGGCGCGTATCACTTACACGTTTATCAGGCCGCTCCCGGGTTCTACACCTTTCATCACTTTGGAACATGCGATTCTGCGTATACCGGTCCACTATAGCTTCGTATGTGGTTTGCCCATGCATAAACCTTTTTCTTTAAGAAATCGTAACACGAGATATCTCGAGGGCTGATATCAATCCCTGAGAATGCTCACTTCACAAAGCGCATCACTCTCGGCCGAGTATTGCCCTCCCTAAAGCAGATTAGCTTGCCGATGCATTCCCTAGCCTCAACAATACGACGTTCGATCCTGTACTGCCAAGCCGGTACGGCGTTTTTCGGTCGTGTGTCTCTCTCATTATCTGTAAACTTGATACGAGTCACACGACATATCGCGCAGTACAGAATCGAGTGGGTATCGCCGAAGTCTTCACTGCCATTAAAATAATTTGACAGCAGCGAATTTTTGTCAAATTAATTGAATTGACAGGCTGTTCGGTTCTGCCAAGCTTTTTCCCAACTATCAGCTTCCAGTCTAACCAAATGCGGCTAAATACCAGTATTGTAGATCTTCAAGATCTCTAAATTAAATCATTACGTTATTATGTTGATTATTTTGTATGTTTTTATTATTTAAATGTTTTTATGTTGATTATTTTATATGATTATAATTGTTTATGAAGGTAGAATAGAGGAAGTACGAAAGTTTTATTGGAAATTTAATAAATAAAAGAATATATTAAATTAAAAGTTGCGTCATTCCTTAAAACTCGGTGATAGCTTCATCAATATCGTTGATGGCTTCATAGCCGTTGCTATGGGTCGGTGATAGAATCAATCGACTTGTTCACTTCATTAATTATTTATTATAAGATACTCTTCTATTTGGAAGCATTTAAGGTAATAAAAGTAAACTATACATTCTATATTTACATTTAAAAATAAAAATGTAAGTGGCAAAGCAACTACTACCCTTAATAATGGTCATTGATTTTAAAAATGTCTTAAGGGGGTCGTTGATAGCTGCGTTTACCTTAGTCTGTGCAAATGCTGAGAATTTTTTCCCTGTCGCCTTGCTTTACACCTTCACTATCCTTTAAGCTACCTACCGCTGATTTTCCTACTTCTCTTCCTCTCATTGCGATTCTAAGGGACCGGTTTTTCTCCAGAGCTGTTTCAACTATTTCTACGTTGTAGTGGCGTATATCTCTGCGAATCTTTCTTTTAACCTCTTTGTTCTTTGCACTGTACTCTGGTGTATGTATGGTTAATGTTTGACGTTCTTCAATTAATTTTAATGTGGAAGAGCTCAGCTTTTTAGTTTTATTTTTGGATGTTTTCATTTTTTGACTTGCTATTTTAATACACTGTGAAATATTTTTATATTGTATTTCAATGTCGTCTGAATCTACATTAAGTGTGCTGAAACTGTTCTTTAATTCAAGTGTAAAATGTTCTTTATTAGCTATCAACGTGGATTTATCTATCTATTCGTTTAATAGAACTTTTAATCATACGGATTCGTTGTATCTTGAAATTGAATTGTACTGTAATTCTGAGTGGGCGATGGTCGGAGCTAAATTTTAAACTATTAAGGGCTTCTATGTTGGTAATTATCTGTTTAGTTGAAGAGAGACTGAAATCTATTTCATTTTTGGTAAAACCATCTGGAGAAAACCAGGTCCAACGACGCTGAGGTTTTTTGTAAAAGAAACTGTTGTTAATTATTAAAAACATTTTTTTTTGGACCCCAAATAGGTATGACCTAAAATGTAAACACAGCTGATCATAGCTGAGGATAGATAGATTTGAGCATATTTATGTAATTTTTGCACAGCTATTTCTCTTAAACTATTGACTTTTGGAGAAAGTGGTAGAACAAAAGTTACTCATTATTATGGGTACTTTAACACCGTTTCGGATTACATAGTACCCCATTTCTGATTAACCTTGTATATGGTACTAAAATATTAGTAGAGATTGCTGGTAATAATATGTTAAGGAGCAAGAGCCGTGAAGGGTTTTAAACACGTAATTTCGATCCAATCATCTCACCTCCTTGCATTGCCATTCGCTTCAAATACTTAGAAACAGAAAAGATATCTTCATCTACCTAATTAAGTACGGTATGGGTAATTTAATTAGAAAACCAAAAGGAAAACATTCTGACGGCTTGCATTGCTATGAAGATATTTTTCCCTTTGAATATGAGAGTAGGTATTAATTACTTTCAGCTATCAAATTTCTCCGACTATTCTTGGTTGTTGTTGTTCGGTTTAGATATAACTAGCGACCCGCCCCGGCTTTGCACGTGTACGTTTTATAGCTTAAAACCTTCCTCTTGAATCACTCTATCTATTAAAAAAAACCGCATCAAAATCCGTTGCGTAGTTTTAAAGATCTAAGCATACATAGGGACAGACAGACAGCGGGAAGCGACTTTGTTTTATGCTAAGTAGTGAAGTAATACAGCAACTTTTATTAAGCTTTTAAACTAGTCATGAAACGATTACGAATAATCGTACCTAATCTACGAGTATTGGCCTTTATCGGTCTTTTATCCTAATCACAATTTATAGTGGCGATTATTTAACAATTTACCAATAGTTTTTATGGAAGTTCAATTAAGGTTTTTTTTAAAATAAAAATCACTTATTTCTACCTATTTTAAGAATAAATTTAATAATACCGTCGGGTATGGAACCGAAACTCGTGTTCCAAGTTCCGAGCGCGTTTAAATACCTATTGACCTTGCGTTGGTTTAACCAACAATTCAGTCAGCTTGCGCCGCGCCTCCTTGCTCTCGTACCACCTTTATGTATATTTTTTAAACGGATATTAGGTAATTGATCAACATACGCTATTACGTGCTCGCGTTGAAAACAAGGGCAAAACCCAAATCCAAAAACGCGGCCATGTTTGAAAATTAGTCGCCGTTTGGTGTAAATTGCATGGTTATCGGATGTGCTGATGCCGATAGTTAGATCGAAACCCAAATTCAAGATGGTGGTCTTAATTGTCAAGGGTGTTAATTCCATGATTTTCGGTTATGTAGATGCCCAAAATGAGGTAACTTATTATCTCAGGCATAACGCATAATTTATTAATAGGTAATGAAAAGCCACAAATACCTACTAATAATGTAATTTCAACGAAAGTATCTAATAGGTGCTATTATAATACCTACTCGACAATATCTAGAAAAACTTGAGATAATCGAGATAATATTACGACCATACTCGTAATCGTTACCGCTGATTAATAACCGTTGTACCTATCACAATTTGAAACCGATATTTATTAGAAGTTAGAAGATTTATTAAATCAACCTCTTGTCTGGCCTTCTAAGAAATCGAGCTCGATAAACAATTTACTCTGACTGAGCTAACGTTGTCAAGCACCACGCCTAGTGCTTATATTTTACAATCAAGATATTTAGTCGTTAGTTTGAAGCAAAGCAGATTGTTTATAATATTCTAATATAAACAAAAACCTCGTATGAAATAGAAACAGCACGCTATTCTAGGATTAATTTATTTTGTTTAGTTTTATACAGAGGATATTAATACATAAGTTCTTCCTACAACTGCTTCGCAGCCACAAACAAAGTATTTTTAGACACAGGAACAAAATTAATTTCTTTTTGTCCATGGTTGTAGCTACGGGTTTTTACATACGTAGTTACTACATTATATCATTCACACGTCGAAACGGTATCATGTGAATCATCTACTGTCTTTCCACAAAATTTGTTTAAAAGTTGCTTAGACTAAACACCTTATTATGAAATTTGACGTTACACCCAGTTATAACAAATGTTTAAACTTTTGTAGGACGACCCCTCCTGTCAGAATTTTAGACATCTAAATCGAGGAGCTATTATTTTCCTCCACTCCACTCACAACGTTTGTACACTCTAAACAACACTACCAAATGTGTACCTATATACGTATACGTAGATATTTCAGCTATATTGTCTGAAGTGCAATTATGGGGAAGTCATATAGTCCATTACGCTACACTTTAATGATGTTATTATATTATCTGAAGCGCAATTCTCAATATTCTTTATGTTAGTATAATCAATTAAACTTGTTTATTCTCTTATTGTTTGAGGGTTTGCAGGTAGGTCCTGCAATGCAATTACCGAGCTACATAAGGTGCGGAATGTCGAATATGCAATTGAACATTACAAAATAGACTCTGCCAGTTAATTAATGAAACCAAAAACGATTGTATTATTCGAGTACCATAACAAAGCTGCTAGCTACTAAGCTATGGTTATCACAGATGTAGCAAACGCATTCGAAGGTCCGTTTGAATCACTTTAAACAACAACGGCCTACAACAAATTTAAATATTATTCGAATTTAATGAAGACAACATAATATTTATACATTTTTTTTAAATTTATTAATTAGCTACAACAAGTGATGCCAAAACGACACTTACAAACTTTCAAAAGAGCTCTTAATTTATTAGATGGAGAGTAAGCAAATATGGAATTGTATAATTACCTAGTATTACCATACAGTAAACGTTTAAATATAATATGATATGGAATTGTTATTCCATGTTAGGTATGGATCCATGTTTGTTTACTTTTCTGTAATACGGGCCTAAACGAGTTATGTTCACACTATCTATCCAAATGTTTCCATTCAGAATATCTACATAATATGCGGCTGGCTGCTGAAAACCCGCTACGGCTCGAATTGACAAGCTGGTCTGACAGATTTCAACTCATGCTACAATTGATGTAGGTACATATGCTGCGCACAGTTTTCTATTTTTGTGTTTCATGGTTGCGTACGTATTTGCTTTCATTTTGTTATGGCTTTGATGTTCACGGCATGTTTAATTATTTCGTTTTACAAGTTGAAAAAAACTGTAGCATGGTACCTTTTCGTTTACGCCTGGCAGCACAGCACTGTCTATCTAAAACAGTGTATGAACTCACTCGCAGATACATAAAAGACAGTAAGTATCCTTAATATAAAAGCGTAGAGCTATTATTTGTTCTTCCTGTGCATGCAGATTGCAGATACACACAAAGGTGAAAGAAGAGCTAAAAGCCTCACTATACTATTTTTCACGTTAAGCGAAAAAACTTTAAGTTGGTAATGTCGTTCGACTATCTACTTGCTTACAACAGCCACCATGCAACCATAAATTGCGTACATTTTTAATTCGAGCCCAGTATAGAATTATTGTGCCCAGGTTATCATAGGTATATCACTATATGTATGTATACATGCCTAAATCGTTATATACCTTGACCATAATTCCATACTACATAATTTTCATGTAACAAATCTATCACCCACACCAATTAATCGATTACTTAAAATAGTAAAATAATCACTTAAGTCATCAACTTTCAATAAAGCTGGATGGTTTTAGGGCAGCAATACATGAACACTTTGAAGTAGTCATAACTGACCGCTACAAGCTGCAACTCCATAGCGAACTACAATATTCTATTCATTGGCATACACGAGACCGCTCAGGCAGTCATGCATGGGCGCACCGAGCGATTAGCAGCACGGCAAAATGCTCGATAGATTGAAAACGACTGCATAAGCAGTTGAAAACGACCACTCGGCCAGTTGACAATGACTACTTGAACGGTTGGTTTAAGTTATTTAACGATTAACTGCTGGAGCTGCTCGTGTATAGCCGTCCTAAGACACACATCATTTCTCCGCATCGTCTGTAAAATCTTGTGCTTTCAGCGAAAGTATTCTACACGGTTACGCATGCGAAAGTTGAATCGATACGAAAAGGTGGTATTGCATTTGTGTACGAATGTACATACAAAATGCTCATTTTCTTCGAGTAAAATGCAAATCGACGGCTTCTGGCTTATACAGAGTGTTAACGAATTCGTGTAATTCCTTCAAACCGCGTGACATACTAGTGACACTGATTGACCCTGCATAGTTTTTTTTCAAAATCAACAAAAAAAAGTTTTCGAAAAATGAACCATGATATTCTGTATCTGAGTAATTTTAGCGTCCCAAGTTAACTGACTGTATGGAACGATATCGGACTAATCTTGCCCGTCAGCTGTGTCGCTGTGCCTTCATTCATTTATGCATGGCTTCGAAATTATCTATCAAATAAAAAAAAATTTGGGAAAAAAGAATCTTTTTTTTATTTTTAATCAATCTAAATTCCGTGCGGGATTAGTCTATACCATTAATAGATCATGTGGTTTGAAGGAATTACACGAATTCGTTAACACCCTGTATAGGATGATCTTCAAAATCAGTGTATTTGGTTGACCTCTCTGGTGCATTTTATACAAGGTGTAACATAAACAATGCACAACCTCTTAAGGGGTCACTGTACTCATCATTATGAACAACTTTTACTAAGAAAAATCAGCTTTTCCCTACATTTTGACGAGTTATGCGAACATAAATGTAGGGAAAAGCTGTTTTTTTTTCGAGATTTCAGCTTTGGTCCCATAGTAAAAGTTGTTCATAATGATGAGTACAGTGACCTCTTAAGAGGTTGTGCGTTATTTACGTTACACCTTGCATATTGATATTAATTGTGTTCCGTATTTTTATTTCGAAAAGAAGGTGTCAAAATAAGCCTATTTTTATATTGGCCTCGATTTTAACCAAGCAGTTTTGGAAATAATTAGGTTTGAAATTTTAGAGACCAGAGCGGTCAATTTTTATTTTGGAATGAGCACTTACAAGTTTACAACACACATACTTCTAACATACTTGTATTATTTAATTTTGTATGTGACCTTATTTCCATGTCACATTACAATACTTTATCAATGGAAATAAAATAACCATTGAAAAAGTTCATGTTATGAGGCAATTTCAAAGGTCCCTTTTTTAAAATTACATATATGTGGATTTTTTAGACGAGTCATCATAAATATGAATATGCGTCGTCGTATGTTTTTTTTAGCGTATGTAGATAGATGTTTATAATTTACATCTAAGTAGGTATCATTAATGAAATTCAATACAATCTAGTGCAAGGTAAGCTTGACTAGAATTTAATTTAAAAAGTACCACGATGTCATATTATCACGTTGGCCAAAATAACACTGAAAGATATGTAGTTTCTCAGGAAGAATTGTACTATAGGTAGGTACTTTCGTTTCAAATAGCCGACAATAATTATATTTGCAACATTGATAAAAACCGAACCGACTTCTCTTCTTCCAACTGACATTGGTTGTAATTGTAAGTATGTATCAGACAACGTATGTATGTTTCAGACAACGAATATTTATAAACTTCAAAAATGCGCAATTTTTTATAAAATCTTCCATGATCTGCTGCATGCTTATTCTCAACCATCGGAAACTGCACTTTCCGTATCCGATCGGAAAGTATCCGAAAGTGCTCTCTGAAACGCTATTCACAAATTGAAATCGAAAACTGTTGACAGTTTTATTCGGAATGAAGACGTCAACTTACGGAAACTAATCCGAGAGCTATTTAGTGTCGGAAAGCACTCGATTTTGAATAAAACAATACAATTTCTGCTGTGATGAATTAAAAACTGTTCAATAACAATAATAAAAGGACTGTTAATCATTATAAAGCTATGTTTGAACTAAGTTTACCTGCTTTATATCAAGTTTTAAGGAATCTTTTGGCCGCCGCCTTTAAATGTTAGATGTATACTCAATTTTAGGTGGTTATTTATATATACGTAAGTAATAATGACATTGTGATAACCCATTTCTGCAAAATCAATTTTTACTCAACTACTTTAAAAATACCAAGGAATTATTATTGTACGATTCTGATAAAAAATTTACACTCATTTTACTGGACCATCAGACTCTATTTTTGTCTCGCGATCACACTAAACTTCACACAGTAACTTTTCGGTTGATAATTTGATTACATATTGATATCAATAATCAAAGTTTGTGATTTGTGAGTATGGTATTTGTTTATTTGTATAATTCCCCGTAAGTCAGATGACAAAAGTTGCTGTTTTACAAAGCATGTTTTGAAATAAGGAAACAATCATATTATTGAAACATTATTTTATGAAAAAATGGTGAAATTTATGTATTAATGTTTATTATGTATAGTTGTAGGTACATAAGATAATTTGCGAAATACATAATAATAATATTTTTCATCCCCCCATCTCGGAAAGAGTATTTTTGCTCTTCGATATCTGAGTGCAAAAGCCGTTTTAATCCGCTAGAGGATAAAGTAAATTGAATTTAAAACATCGTGTGCACCAAGTTTGTAAATTCAAAACTTCATTAAACCTATAAATACTTCTACCTCCATGGTGCCGAATTAATCATACAACCTTTTTTAATTTGTTAAAACTCAGACTCGGAACCTTCTCGGTGTATTACTTTTTTTTTAATTTGCTTTACGCGCGCCTGTTTCTTTTCACGTCATACTGTTAAAATGTTAGGTTAAAAACAAGAAACTTGAAAACAAGTGAAAAACCTAAAATGAGTGATTCTAGCGACGAGGAAGTTTATTTTTTTACCTTAAGTCATTTCCTCGCTGAGGTGGGATGAAAAGTTACGTGTTGCACTCGAGTGCAAAGATTTTTCACCTCGTGCTCTTTTGATTTGAGCACTCGCTGCGCTCGTGATTCAATTTTAGAAACACTCGCTTGCTCGGTCAACAAAATTGAGCACGTGGTTAAAAAGCAACTTTGCAGTCTTGTATGACAAATAACTATTATTTACTACGTTAACATTTTCTACCACAATAATCTATTTTCTACCATTGCGTAGCCTACACCGTAAATACACCTTCTGAAAACTATTCGTCGGATTCGGAAACTTTCTTCCGATAGGAACTGTGAATAAAGTTTTGTAATCCGTCGGATCGGAATACTTTCCGATCGGATTCGGAAACTCATCCGATGGTTGAGAATAAGCATGCTAGTCTCCCTTTCCGCCCGGAACGCCAAGAAAAATTATAACCAGGACACGCAAGTTGACGCAAGGCACCCCTTGCGCGGCCGAGTTTACGCTATGATATACTCATAATTTCAGAACACTTTTTTCCCCTGTGTCTAAACAGGTACTTAATTAGCATACGGGATTATTATGTAAAGGTACCTATAAAATACCACCGTATAGAAAATCTCAAATGTACGTAAAGTCCCTCCGACTTGCTGGAAAAATTCATAGGATCCAGATTCAGAAAATGTGCCATTTATGAATTCCTCCTTCGTACATTCCTTCCTCTGCACCTTGGCATCCGTTCAGCCGTAACTATTTGATAGAATAATAAACTACATCCACCAAAAATAGAACATTTGCAATGAGTGCCGTTTGGTGCCTGTAGTATATCGTGGATAGCCAACTCCTCTTCATCTGAGTGTCGGAGAAGAGGATTGAGGTATATCAAGAGGATTGACAGCTCCTCCTGCGCGCTAATAATAACACAATAATAATTATAAGCTCACAGACCTGTATACCAAGCACGGTGAAAGTGGTAATTTACATTCACTGCTGAATGAGCATTCAGCTGTGATATTTAGGTGTATCTATTATGTTTACAACCCGATAAGTATACCTATTTATGTATTGTTTTTACAACCCAATATGCAATCATTGGTATTAATCAACAGCTACGTGGAACTGCATAATAGGATTTCTGCTAGAGCTGTTTCAGTTCTCGGTTTGGATGGAAGTCGCACACAAAGCTATAGGCACGTCTCTCCTGCCTATTATTACTTTGAAACCCAATACTGTTGTACTACATACGAACAATGGGTGTACAAAGGCGCATGCCCTGAGTACATGGCGTGACCATAATACACATAATTATGGTTGTTTTAAGGGTCCATAAAAAGATATTAAGATAAAATAAGTAAGACCCCCACACAAAACTGTAAAGTTTTTTTTTTCTAATTTTAGTATTTTATTACGTATTGTAACTGACGACCATCTTAACGTAAACTTGTATTATCATTATCTTCACACATAGTAGCAACTAAGTATACAAATATGTAGATAATCGAAATGACTACAATGACATCACTTGCTCATCCTTGACTCTTGATAAAGCGTGTACCTATTGAAAAATGTATTAGATATGTAGATATGTATGAAATACATGTTTATTGTCAGTTTTTTTGTAATATTGGACTCTGAATAAGTTCATAGTTAAAAAATCCAAGCTGGTCGAAAGCTTCCAAAAGCTTACACGCACTTTTATAAAACATTAATAAATATGTCTCACTTTACGCATACGTAAAAAAGTTAACAATAAATTAAAAATAGATAAACGTGTATTAAATTCTTAATTGAAGGTTTTAGAGCATCTTTATTATTTTTATATTAATCTTTATCTGGTAGTTTTATGACGGCAAATAATCGCAAAGAAACTAAATTATATCTTTGTTAAAACTCTTACAAGATAATTAAAAGAAGTTCACTATGTCCCAAAAGTCGTATTTTAATACTAATGAAGTTTAAAACCATTTCAAATGAGAAGAACATTTTTTTCTATTTTTGTCCGATAGCGCTACAAATCATCACAAACCAATCAAATTAAAAAATAAATCTTATTATCAAAAGATAATTCCTTTACAGTTACCCAAAATACATATTTTTTATTGTAATTGAAAGTTTTTGAAGTTATTTAGAGTAGAAAAACTTAGGTAGGTATTTAATTCGGGTGCACTTTTGACTTCAAATCAAAAGATCACAAAATAAATCAAAATAGAACCCCTTATTAGAATAAAGAGTTTACAATGATCTTAAATAGGTACCTGTGTATTTTCAACTGACTTCATAAAAGGAGGAGATTCTCAAATGGTGCATTTTAATTTTTTGAAATTTCTGTTTTTGCCTTTCTCCTGTATGTCTGAGCCGCTTTACGGGATTCTTTTTTTTTTGTGTGCGAAAGTCTACTTTCAAAATGTATACGTATATTCGCATTGAATTAATGTATTTTAAATTAACTACTGTCATGGGTTTGAAACCGTTCTAATTGATTGAATGAATAAATATAAATGTAAAATGGAAAATATAATAAATGTAAATATTTTAATTTGTCTTTAAGTCTCGTGCTGTCACTGTCACTTTAAGGCGACTTGACAACGACAACGCGAAATTAACGGCAACTTAAAATTGAAAGAGAAAGAAAATTGAAGAAAGAGGAGAAATTGAAAGATCCCTTACCTCCGGTTTCTGATTTGAGAATTCGGGATAAGCAAATACTTAAGTAACATTTGAGTATGGAGTTGTCAAAAAAATGACGGATTTTATAGCATTTTTTTGACAACTTTCTACTCAAATATTACTTAAGTATTTGCCTATCCTGAATTCTCAAATCATAAACCGGAGGTTAGTGTCGCTTTGATATGACTTAAGGTGAATTTTAACAAAATAAATGTTGTAACATGTATGGAATTCTACTTTATGGTAGCTCCTCTTGGGAGGTCTCTCAAATGCTGATACGGGCCTAAGTTGACTTGGACTGGACTCAACAAATCTGAACGCGATCCAAGCGCCATAATCTTGACTGTGTTATTGTTTAGTCGCCTCAAATCGACGAAAACCGGATTTGAAAAACTGAAAGGCGTCACATAATAGCCATACAATAAAATTAACATTTTCAGGTGCCACTGTTCAACTTATCTTACATAAGTAGAGTAGACGAACTAGTTTAGTTCTCTGTCCAGTATGAATTTATTTGTTTTGAAATAAATCAAATAACGATTAAAATCTTTAGAAACAATCCAACATGGGATGGTGAGTTTATAGTCATCCAGAATGTCTATATTTTAAAGTAAATTAGGAGGTAAATATTACTCTGGTAGCTCAAGAGCTTTTGAGTTGTTCCTCCAGTCCGGTATCACTTTAACCTATCTCAAAAAACAGGTATCAAATTAGGAATGCAACCCAAATGAAAATGCCTCCAAAGAATATGGAGTTAACAATGTTTATATTAGTTTTAACTTATTTTAGAGTGTTATAGTAGTTAATTTAGTTCTTTACCCAATAATTTGAGGCACAGCTTCAAATGTCGTTACAGAAATCAAATTACACATTATTATCTTATTGAAACTCAATTATCCTAAATATATGTACCTATGTTAAGTTACAAATGAAGAGCTGGCGTTAGAACTGCTTAATAGTAGCAAAACTAACTCAGTTATTTGTCCGCTTGTCTAATTAATCAAATACGAATGAAATCTTAATAAAATCTAGGAACAAGAAGAACAAAGCATAAGAAGGAAATTAAAAATGATGTAAACTAACAATGACGTTGATAGCAACAGCAGCAGACATCTGGTGCAAGTAATTTTCGCCCGTTACCAAAAGTTGTATTTAGGAATGCGATTAAAGTTTCTGGAGAAATCTTTTCTGAGATGATAGTGAGATCAAAATGTTACATTGTTGTTTCAAATAGGTTTATATGAAATAAAAGGAATGAAGCTTAGCGCTTAGCGTTTTCTTGTAATTTAGTTTCAGATGAGAGCTTTAAAATAATCCACCGTTTAAACAGATGCTTTCGCAACAATAACATTTCGCGTTCGCCCGCTCGCTGCCGCTGCTATGAATCTCACACTTATTTATAAAGCCATGGTAACAAGATGCTATTTATACACTGAGCAGGCAACAAAACTTGGTAAACTTAAGAAAAATATTTAATACTTACAAACTGTGAGTATCGCTCGGCGGTTTCGGAACGGTCAACAGGTCTTGATGCAAGCACGCAACTTTACTCCGAAAGCATTGACATTTAGAGGGGCAAGTTTTGGATAAAGTCAAATTTAAAAAGTTGAAAAATAGTAAGAACTTAAAAAATATTATGGGTCTCATGGTGAAACCTGATTTTTTTAAGTTAAATTTTATATGACGTGCAATTCGCGGACTCCGTTTGCCGTTGACGTGCGAGCGGCTGGATGCGAGTGCCGACTGCCGACTGGCGGAGTGGCGGCTTTCGACGGAGTGACTATGGCGAGGCGGGATGCGATGACGGCACCGGCACCGCAGCGAAGCGCGCCGCGCGGATTGCGTCTGCTATATTATGTGCTATACTGTCATGTCGCCGTATCGCGTTTCCACTCATCTCCCGGACATTCAAGTGATACACCCCGGACACCCGGTACCTATGCACCGGGTGTCCGGGTTCACCAGATGTGCCTATACCTACACGTCCATCTGTCTGTCTGTACGTCTACGCGTCTGTATGTCACAGCCGTTTTACTCGCAGACTATTAGTACTGTAAAACTGGGCTACACATATTTATAACGCCTACAAGGTCCACCTATTTGCAGTACAATATTTTTCAAAAATCCAAAATCATCAATTTCCGAGTATCCGCCTTTTAGTCAAAAGCTCAAAAAGTCACCGACTCGATTAAAGAAACCAAAAAAAAAATGTTTGACTGAGATTAAAGTAGGTGTTAATTTAGGACGTCTGTGTATGTGATTTGTGTATTTAATAGCACCCAGGAAACGTTAATGCGCGATCGCCTAAGGCCTTATTAAATAGCCAGTAATTTCAAAATTACCTACCTACTTGCAGTTAAAGTGCGGCCACCTTGACCTTTCTACTGTGATTCCAAACTCCGACATCCAGCAATTGATAGGTTACGTATCATAATACCTACGTTTATTCTGACTATTTTCAACTTAACTACGGTTGATTCACATATGTTCATAACGCATAATGGTCGACTCAACTACAGTTTAACTTACCTAATCTTGATTAAACTAAAATTAATTGCACTAACGAACGATTCATCTAATGATTTTTTAAGATATTGGATGTTTCAACTATGTATGAAATACCTAATGGACGACTCGCCTACAGTTTATTAATACTGATAATTAGACAATGGTGAAAACATTTCTGCGAGCAACTTGGAAATAGCGCTCGCCGGCCGCTGCCGCGGCACCGCTCGCTTCGCTCGCTCGGCTCGCGCGCGGTTGGTCACAGTTCTAACCTAACCTAACCTATTTCACTCAGTTCAAAATGATGAATCATACAATCTGCCTGCGACTAGATAATTAGACAATGGTAAAAACATTTCTGCGGCAGATTGTATGATTCGTCATTTTGAACTGGGTGAAATAGGTTAGGTTAGGTTAGAACTGTGACAAACCGCGCGCGAGCCGAGCGAGCGAAGCGAGCGGCGCCGCGGCAGCGGCCGGCGAGCGCTACTTCCAAGTTGCTCGCAGAAATGTTGTCACATATACAAAATCACCAGTAAGACAAACACAAGACCACAGATAAATCAACAGTAGGTGAATCGTCCGTTAGTTTAATCAACGTTAGGTGAATTAATTGTAGTCGAATAAACCGTAGATGAATTCTCCATTATGGATTTCGTCCATTAGTTATTACAAAAATAGGTGAAACGATCTTTAGGTGTTTTAAACGGTAGGTCTTTTGATCGTAGTTAAGTTGAAAATAGTTAGAATAAACGTAGGTATTATGATACGTAACCAATTGATAGCATACACGTTGAACTAGTCTAAAACCCTACTGTAATGTTATGCATGTAATAGATAAAAATACATTGATTCCTAATAACGGCCCCGCTTCACATTAATAAAAATTAATATTTAAAAAAACGACTTCAAACAACTGAAAAGCCTCAAATAATTTACCATCTAATAAAATTATCATTTTCTGAAGTCAGTGTCTACTACCTTCTATTGCACTTAGGTTTCAATTCTTCGATACAGCTTTTATCTAATGGTCATTATATGTATATAATTATTATAACACAATTAACACTCTCTAAAGTCGGTGTTAAGCTATCTAATGCAAAGAATTGAAACCTAAGTGAAGTAAAAGGCACTTCAGAAAATGTTAATTTTATTATAAATGGTCATTATTTGATTTGAGGCTTTTCATTTTTTTTTAAATCGTTTTTTTGTGCACTTATCTAATAAACTGCAAGCGACAACTTAAGAAAGGGTAGTCATTACAAAGTCGGCAAATAGAGTTTCGCCAAAGGCCAGGTCTAAGATCACAGGCCACATGTTTGATAGGAATGTACCCGGCTAAAAAGGTATTTAGCAGGCTTACGTATTTAGCCGGCATTTTATCGTATTTAGCAGGTTTTTTTTTTATTGTAGCAATTTGCCTAAAGCGCATCGTGACAGCAGAGTCCGGTTGAGCGCTAACTTTTTTTTTTAATTGATTTTCTTGGTCGCCCTTGACCCTAGTCTCATCTGATAGTAAGCGCAGACAGGGTCTAAGAGTGAGCACACGAATCCAAGTAACAGAGATATAGAGGTTAATCAAATATAAAGGTTGTCTAGAAGAGATCGCCTTGCGCGATAAGACCGCCCATTGTGCATTTTTGTATTTAAATTGTTTTTCCTTGTTGTGTTAACCTGGTGTAATGTACAATAAAGAGTATATAAATAAATAAATGAATAGAGAGATTCCCCTATACCCCTCTGGCTCTCACATACACACGACGGAACACAGTAAACTGCTTGGCGCCGGACTTTAATGCGAGGGTGGCAGCTAGCCTGGCGGACCGTATAGATCCTACCACCAAGTTGCGTCAATGAGGACCAAAAATGTCGCGCGATCAGGCTGCAAAGTATAATATGAAGAAATCGAAAACAATATGCAGTAAGTAACAAAAAACGTCGATAACCTATCAGAACGCGGTAAAGTAAGAAAGACGTCGCCGAACAAAAAAAAGGCAGCGAGTAAATAAAAAAAAAATTGATGTTCTGCAATTTAAATGAGAAGTTTCTTTTGTTTCAGAGTTGCATTAAACAGCTTTGTTTCTCTTGTTAAAAAATTATTTAAAAAAAATATAGGTGAGAGTAATTCATTTTTGTCATTATTAAGTGCTTGTAACTTAAGCTACGTTACCATTCTTTACTCGTATCTCTTGTAAGATTCATAATGAAGAAAGGCTTAAAGGACAAAGCGAAAAAATGTATGAACAGTGTCCTATGTGGAAAATGTTGACCAACAAACATAACAATCAATGGTTTCGATTTGATCGGAATAACCTACTGTTGCTGTTAAGGAGAATTTCAATTCCAAAAGCGTCGAGGTTTTTTAACTACGATAAAAAAGTGACAAATATTTATCATAAACGGAATAGTTACTTAATTTACGATAAAAAAACCTGCCAAGTGCCTGTCCAATCACTCTAAGTATAGTTCCGTCGTCTCTGCATCCATTGTATGAATTTTTTAGCGAACGAGATCCTCAAATACCACGTCACAGAGTTAATTTTTCAGTTGCTCAGGAACAGCTTTTCATTTTGTTTGTTTGTTTGTAGAGCTAAATGATTAGTACCTTAATACATTTTAGATCACCCAATATTATGTCTCCGAAACTAATTGATCTCCAAACTGATCTGAACCCTGTTGAATCAGATTTATCTGATTATTGTAATGGACGGCGCGTCAGTAGCGTATTCGGCGTTAAAATGACGTGGACATTTACCTATTTAAAATCAAAATGTTGTTCCGTTATTGACTTAATTTATACCTATATAGAGAAAGGTACTGAGCCCAGGGTGCGCCGGACGTACTTAAGTATCGTCACTCGTGGAGGCTCTTTTCATGCACCCCACTACCTAGGTACCACCTACTTCGTACAATATTAAAAAGATTTTTAAAAGTTTCACATGTATTTTTTAGACATAAAGTATTGCGACTATGATTATTAAATATTTTTTATTTATATCGATTTGATCAGTCCTTTCCCAGCACTAGGCACACTAGTTTGGCAGCTGTCATTTTAATCAAGCTATATTTTAAAAAACTATATGAAGGGATTTCTCGAAATTCAACTCCTAATGGGGTGAAAAGGGTGATTAACATTTGTATGCAAGTCTGTCATTTTTGAAGTAACAAGCATGAAATTATCCATCTTTTTCTGGTTAGAAATAAATGTACACGTGCTTGACCGTTTTTGTAAATTCAACTCCTAAGGGTTAAAAGTTTGTACGAGAAATCTGGTACTTTTGAATTAAGAAGCATGGAATTAAATATTTAGGTTACTGGCCAGAAATAAACATACATCTGTAACAGGGTTTTTGGAAATTCTACCTCTAAGGGGTGAAATAAGCAATGAAAGTTTTCTTGAACTTAAAAGTATGAAATTAAATAATAGGGTTTCGGGTTAATAATAAATGAACGTGTGTGAGCGTTTTTGCAAACTCTACCCCAAGGGGGTGAATAAGGAGGTGAAAGCTTTATGGAAGTTAAAAGCATGAAATTTAATAATAGAGTTTCTCGTTAGAAATAAATATACAAGTATGAGCGTTTTTGTAAATTCAACCCCTGAAGGGGTGAAGTAGGGAATAATAATAAATAATAATAATATCTTTATTTCCCAAAAGATACAGATAATTGTACCTACTTAAAGTTTACAATTTTTGAATTTATAATAGAGGACATTTACATGATACATTTGGATGCTGCAGAAATCTGTACACAATAGATTAAACTCTGTCTCTTAAACTAGGATAATCCTGTATCAATGAAATATGAAACAGTGTTTCGCAATGAGGTTCCAATTAATATAATACGTATGAGTGGACTGTGTCGATTTATCTTCAGAAGGGAAAAAAGTTATTGGTTAGTTTTTAAAATTATGTATGAGTATGTGAGAGTGCGAGGGTGAGTGTGAATGAATGTGATTGTAGGTGTGTAGGTGTATGTGTCTAAGTGTGGATAAGTAGGTGATGTGGTGTTGGTGTGTAAGTGAGGGGGGGTTGTATGGGCGAGAGTGTATAGATGCGAGGAGAGAAGTGTTCGTGCAAGCATGGAGATGGGTGTGCGTACTAGGCGATGTCGGTAAGTAAAGTCTCCGTTGCGGCGTAGTCCTGTTTAAGTAGCCATTCTGTCACTTTTAATTTTAGGTTGTATTTGTTGAGGTCTAAGATATTCAGTTTTTTTATGAATCTTTTTGTAAATGTACGCGCTAATTACATAAAACTGATGCTGTGCAAACGTGGTCCTGTGTTGGGTGCCTGAGGGAAGGTTTGTACGTTTTTTGGGTTAGACGGGGGAAGGCTGCTATGTTTCCTAAGGACAGATTGAAGCACAAAGAGCTGACGGACTGTAAGAACCTTGCAGTCTGCGTACAGCTGTGTTGTTGGGTATCTGTTGGGTATCTGTGGGGCTATGGTGGAATTATAGTTTTCTTGAAGTTAAAAGCATGAAATTAAATAATAGGGTTCGGGGTTAATAATAAATGAACGTGTATGTGTGTTTTTGTAAATTCAACCCCTAAGGGGATGATCGTTTCATAGGGGATGAAAGTTTGTATGAGAAGTCTGGTACTCTTAAAGTAAGAAGCATAAAACATACACGTGTTTCAGGGTTTTTGGAAAACCCATCCCTAGAGGGTGACATAGGTGATGTTTTTTTTTATTGTTGACGCTTCCGCAACGTTTTCTGACATAGTACCATCAATGTAAGATAGGAGGTGGTGTGCGAGTCGTATTGGTTGGTTTTAAATAAAAATTCTCATCGTTCATCCGACTGAGTTGAAACTTCGTACAGTTGATGTTGGCACTTGCGCGAGAGTTTGTGATATAGTACTATCAACGTACAATAGTTGGCGCGCGAGTTGTATTGGATAATTGTTGTCTTCGATGCGTACGCGGGCGGAGCCGTGACAGCACATCTAATTAATCTATAGCTACTTATAAAGAGAAAGGTACTGACTGACATACTGATTCATCAACACAGAGCCTAAACCAATGAAGCTGGAAACATGAAATTTGCACAGTAGGTTCCTTTTATGACATAGATATCCACTAACAAAGAATATTTGGAAATTCTACCCAGGGAGTGAAATAGGGGATTGCAGTTTGTATGGAAGTCCGTCATTTATGAATAGTAAGAATCATGAAATTAAATATTAAGGTTTCTGGTTAGAAATTAATGTAGGTATATAATTATGTTTGAGCGTTTTTACAAATTCAACCTTTAAGGAGGTGAAATAAGGGTTGCAAGTTTTTGTGAAAATTCTGGTACTTTTGAAGTAAGAAGCAAGGGGAGAAACTGACTGACTGGCTGACGGACCTATTAACCCAAAGCCTAAACCGCTGGGGTTAGAAACTTGAAATTTTCAAAGTCAAACCTCTAATAGCGTAGTCATCCACTAAGGAAAGATTTTTGGAAATTCCACCCCATAAGTGGTAAAATGGGTTGTTAACGTTTGCATGAAAACCCTTAATCCATGGGGTTATTAATTTGAAATTGGGCACAAACACTGTTCAAAGTAGATAATAAAAGACGGACTTTTTGGACGTTATAGGGTAAGTGCACCAGTGAATGAACACTTAAGGGTAGTTCTTCGAAATTTGATTCTTCGACTGATCCATATGGCCAAAATTTAATTTCACTTTCAGCTCTGTAACACATGTTCATATGAAAATAGGTATGCCAAATAACATGTATTTGAATGAGGGACTCGTTTTTATAAAGTAGTTTTCAAGATATCGACGTTCGAATATTTTGTGCCCAGATGAATCAGAATTTGTTACAAATGAATCAGAAACAGTAATAAAAATGAAAAACTTTACGTAGAAATAATCGTATTTTAACAACAACAATAATGTGTTTTCATGAAAACAATTACTTATGAGTGATAATATTACGGAAAAAATCTGGTGGATTCAACAATAATTCTTGTAAATATTTTTGAAACTCCAGTGTACAGGTTTACTGGTCATTTGACGTATTCCTTGCACTACGTTATTGGGAGGCTAAAATGCAACACATTTAACCCCCTATATATTCTACCGAAAGTCAATGAATTTCGAAATATTTAAATTTTTGTATTATTTTGAATAATACCCAGAATTCCTTCTTAAACACTATTTATCTCTAAAATATCGAATTGACTGGCTTTGATTATTGATATTAGCTTGTAGCTGACACTTTTACAAAGCTTTCTGCGTATTTTACTGTTCTTAATGACCATTCAATTGAAAGTAATCATTAAAAGTTAATTAAGTGTATTAGAAAATCGTCGAGGTACACGATAAACAATGATGTTTATCTCAAAAATTTACTGTGACAGTAAGTGAACAAAATGCAAGACAAACATCCTTATTTAATCAGCTATCCAACGAGGTACCTATACCTAGACGTACAAAAATATTTAGAAACTAATGTAAAAATGTCTTCATGTCTTTTCTGATGAAGAGTCGATGGGACATCTCTGGTGAATTTTGGAGTTACAAGTTTTTCATCGATTGACGAAGTCTCCATCCAAAAGCTGTCACCATCGGGAAGGTCGAGATCTTGTTGGGCTGTATCCGAATCTTTTCCAGTCTGAATTTCGGTAGCAGATATTTGTCTACGTTTTATCAAAGATCTGCACCTTTCTTCGATGTCACCTTTATTTTATTCGCAGATTTGACGTCTACACCACTATGTTGTTTATTAATGTCTTCTATGGTATGATTCATATAGGGTTTTGACCATACGAATCAGGCACAGATGAATCAGGATTTTGCCTTCAATCATGCATAACTCATCATACATACAGACTTCATTTTTGTCATTTTTCTACACGAATCTATAACCCAAAAGCATCACACGAAACACAGATAGAAGTTTTAAAACAATAAAATAAATGTTATAAAGTAGGCATTGTAATCATAATGCCACCTGAACCAAACACAGATGAATCAGACATTTACCTTCGTAACATCGGGATCTGAGCCAACCAGCTTTACATCCGCCTTCTAGCTCGTCCTTTGCAGGACTGGCTTCCCCCCATGCGGGAAGCCAGACCCTCATTATTATTACCCGACCAAGTACGGTCAAGCGCAGCTTACGCCACATTAATCAGTATTATACGCCGGACACTTCTTATTTACTTATTTATAAACACACTAACGTAGTTATAACTAATACACTTTTTTTTTGTAAGAGGACAATTCATTTCCTTTCGATATAACTATAATTTATATTGATTTATCAAAGGGAAAATGCGACATATACCATTTTGTTCCGGAAAATGGCAAACGGACGCGCTATATGAATCAGAAGAACAAACTTCAAATATTTTTATTTTGTATCTAGACAGCAATTATTTAAAAAATATAATTTGTCCCAGTAAGGGATAAAGATAAACTGTACGAATAAAAAATTACATGCCGTTTTGTTAGTTGGTTACAAAAATATACCCACAGAAATCGAAAATTTTGTCCCTGAAGAACTACCCTTAAGCGATTATCGAAATTAAAAAAAATATTACATTAAGTTGCCTCTAAGGAATACGGGCCAAAGTTATATTATGGTATTATGATTATATTCAAAAATATATTTTCAGTTAGTTTTACGTCATAAGCTGTATGCTTTCCTAGATATTTGGCAATATGTCGAAAAATACCCTAAAACCCCAGTGAATGAACGGATTTTTCTAGTAAATGAACAAAAGAAAACCAGTAAATGAACACAATTTTTGTTTGAATACTAATACAAAAAAATGGTTATTTTTGTAACAAAAGCAGCCCAAAAATCAACTAAATAAACGAACATAAATCCTCTGCTTCTAAATCTGGAACAAACATAATATAACTGGCAGAATACGGCATTCCACTGCTGGATAAAGGTCTTTCCAAGGGCACGCCACTGAGCTCGATCCTCGGCTTCTCTTATCCAGCTGCTACCAGCCGCCTCGCGAAGATTGCCACTCCACCTAACCTGAGGGCGTTCCACACTACGTTTGCCGATTCAGGGTCTCCACTCAAGAACACATTTACCCCAACGGTCATGGATTCTACCGATAATATGGCCGATCCATTGCCACCTCAGGTTACTTATGCTGCAGGCTATGTCGAGTACTTTGGTTCTCTGTCGAATCACCTCGCTTCAGATTCGATACTTCAGAAAGACTCCGAGCATAGCCCTTACCATAGCCCGACTCCGTATGTCATGACAGACACACTGATCGAAGACCTTAGTCTTTAGTCTCTGCGGTATAGAAAACCAGAAGACTCAACGAAGCTACCTAAATGCGTCCCAGCCCAGCTGTATTCTTATGTTAGTTTCCCTCTCAAAATTGTTTCACCAAAGTGCAATGTTTGCCCAAGGTAAACATATTCTCGAACAACTTCGAGAGCACAGCCGTTGACAACATCCGGTTCCGGAGTAACATGCTCATTGAACATTAGCTTGGTTTTATCCAAGTTCATCCGGAGAATGATGTGTAGAAAAGAATCAGCTAGGCCACCCAACATGTGTTACAAGTCCTGCGACGATTCAGTCATAATGACGATGTCGTCTGCAAATCGCAAGTGTGAAATGCACTCGCCTCTATATTTATGCCGCGTCCTTTCTAGTCCAACGTCTTAAGCACATCCTCCAAAGCGTTGGTGACCAATTTCGGAAAAATAACGTCTCCTTGCCTCACCCCTCGTCGTAATCGGATAATTGTTAATTCTGCCGTTTCTGGATTTGGACGGTCATCGTCACCTCAGTACTTGGATATTTTGCCAGTCAACTTGGCATCGTTGCAGAGACTCCAGAACGGACCTGCTCTCGATGGAGTCATAAGCCTTCTCATAGTCCACAAACGCTAAGCACAGGGGTTGATTATACTATTTGGCCTTTTGTATAATCAGCCACACTGTGTAAATGTGGTCTATGGTGCCATATCCTCCTCGAAACCCGGCCTGCTCTGGTGGTTGAAGTTCGTCGAATCTTCGCGCTAGACAATTTGTAATGACTCTCAAAAACAGCATAAAGACAAGGCAAAAAAGCAAAATGGATCGATAATTCTACAAAAGTGTCTTTTCGCCTTTTTTGAAGAATAGAACTCCATGCCTCTGGAGTTTTCTCAGGAAAGAGGATATAATTAGAAATCTCCCGAAGCTCCTTCATCACATTACTTCCTCCTGCTTTAAGGAGTTCAGTCGTAATCTCGTCCTCGTCTGGGGCTTTTCTATTTTTAAGCTGTTTAAGAGCCGTTTTGATTTCGTCTAGGGTGATATCCGGCAGATCTTTTGTAAAGTGGCGGGTCAAAGTGGCTCTGAGACTATGGGAGTAACTACAACCAAGTTTGATCTAGCGCTCGCCGGTCGCTGCCGCGAGAGGCAGCACGTTTGCTTCGCCCGCTTGGCTCGCGCGCATTTGGTCACTGTTCTAACCTAACCTTTAAAATGCACTTTAAATGACGTAAAAATTTGCATAATAATAAAATTTAGGATTAAACAGGATGAAATCTAGCTCAAAATGTTGTGTTCTTTTATTGCTTACATCTTTAAGACGAACACTAATATTTCAACATGATGAAAAATGTTAGTTCATTCACTAAATTTTATACACCAATAAATGAACATACCTGTCCCAATACTGGCCAAAAGATCAGAAATCTATTTTTAAAGCTACTACCAAAACATGAATCTTGTGACATAAAAATAAATTACATTTTTCAATAAAATATGAAATCGACGTTTGTTCAGTGAATGAACGGTCGTTCATTTGCCGGATTTTAAGCAATTTTTATTTCCAATGCTGGGACACCCAATAATTTACTTAAAACTGGCTAAAATGGGAACGAAATAGATTTGAGACATATAGTATAACTATCCTTTATTCGAATTAATAAATAACAAAGCAAACACTTCAATTACGGCTACAATGTCATATCAAAAATGTTGCGTCTTACCATAGTCCTAAATACTTGCCCGAACAAATACAGAGTTATACAACACCGACAACTTCAAACGATCCCCATTAGGAACCGAACAGTCGCATGAAAAATAAACGTTGCCACAACAACAGAAAAACGAGTTGCAATTACGAAAAAAAATACCGCGTTGGCTAGAAATATCCCAATTTCTTATTTTTTGGAAAAAACTGCGTTTTGTTCATTCACTGGGGTGTGTTCATTCAGTGGAGCACTTACTCTACCTACTCTTAAAAGACGGTTTAAAATTTCATGCAAGCGAAGCTGCGGGCATCAGCTAGTAAATCAATAAAAAGTTATATTAGGTTGATACCTAATATAACTTTTATTGAACTAGAATTATTGAACTATTTTTATTGAGTTGATACTCGTTGCTACATTTAGCCGTTTATATTTCATCTATCATTTTCCGAAGTTTTACCTAACGAGAGCTTTCGATTCAGGTAATTTAATAACTCTATTTTTCGATTCCAGCATTGTCACTTGGTAGGTACTCACCTTTGGTAGATACTGTATTACTAAAATTAAAACCTTCTTTTAGCATATCACTATTAGTTTAATCTGTATTATGTATGGTGTGTACATAGAAGTAATCAGTACTACGTGGGTGTGTAATGTAAAGGTAACCATGCTGGGGAGTTTGTTGCGCCGTTTATTCTTCACAGCACAAACACTAGGAAGCGGTGAAGGTTGGGCGCTTTTGGGAGCAGTCTTATTTAAAATTGACGTTCATAAAGAACTAATGTAATTCTAGTCTATTTTGAATAAACGAGTTTTGAGTTTAAGTTTGAACCCCATAAAAAACATATATGCAAAAAGCTTTTGCTGTAAAAAGTTTGAGATCTCGTAAGCCCAGTTAGGTATTTCATTAAAAAAAAAATATTTGGACTTGACAATGACCATAGAAATACACTGACGGACTCATAAACTGCATCAATGTTCAAAACGCCTTTGAAATAAACATTTTAACCAAGTATTCAAACTTTTTATACAAATTTAAATTTAAACCTATAGTTTGGTTCGTTAACTTCATAACAGCGTAGTATCATGACCGTAAGTGTTTGTTTGTATAGGTACTGGAAAGGACTATTCAGTTTTTTTGAACAAAAACGGTAAATGTCACAAAAATTGGTTTTATTGAAAAATTGGTTTTTACAATAAAAACAAAGTTGCAGCACAGGTGTTTTTTTTCTTTTAGTAAGGTGTATTGCCTCCACGTGCCCTGATTACAGATTCTAATCGATTCCGCATAAATCTGATTAGGGTTATTAAACGGTCTTGCGGAATACTGTTCCATTCTTGTGAAGTCGCTGTTCTTAGTGCTGCCACTGTTGTGGGCACAGGATTTCTCACATATTACAGCTTTTTTAAACTGTCCCAAACATGCTCAATGGGATTAAGATCCGGGCTGTGTGCTGGCCAATTCATGGTACCTATCCCGACCTCTTCGCAATATTGTCGAACTTGTGCAGCGGCGTGGGGTCGGGCATTATCTTGAATTAGAGTAACATTTTCGGCTATTAATCCCATGTAAGGTACCACGTTACCTTCTAAAACCTCTGTTATACTTATATAGCGTTGTGCCGTCAAACTTCCTCTTCTACCGTTTTGACGAACCATGTCGATGAACACAAGTTCCGCTCGCCCGATCATCGAAATGCCACCCCACACCATACATGAACCGCCTCCAAAAGGAACACGCTCCTCAATGCAACTTTGAGTACATCTCTCCCCACGTTGACGATAGACTCTTCTGCGACCGTCTACGTCTTTTATCTGTTCTGTGGTCTGCACCATTTAAACATGTCCTGCACTCATCGGTGAACAATACGGAGGCCCATTGCTCTTCAGTCCAATTAAGATGTTCACGCGCAAATCTTAAACGAGCTTGTCTGTGAGCTGCAGACAGCTTTAGACCATTTAATTTTGCTGGTCTAAAAGGGGTATTGCCGCTTCTTTAACCCTCCTTCTTATTACTCATGCACTTACGTTTACTCCAAGCAGTTCATTCAGGTCTGTTTTAATGTTTATTGACGTGAGGAAACGATTTCGTAGGGAAGTTGAAACAATAAATCAGTCGTCACGACGGGTGGTTGCTCGAGTTCTGCCGGTACCGGATCTCCTTTTGTAAGAACCTGTCTCTACAAACCTTTGGTGTACTCTAGAAACCGTAGACTGGTTTAAATTTAAATTTCTAGCAATCGTTCGTTGATCCAAGCCTTCCCGCATCAATGTCACAATTTGAGCGGCTTGTTCGGACGAAGTATCCATATTATTGTTACGAAACTTTTGTTGAGTTAAAAAGACTACTACTGATTATTAAATCAATTGATTTAATAATCAGTAGTAGTCTTTTTAACTATTACTATTGGTAACAATAATTTCGACCCCCTCTGGGAAAGGCGTTACCTCATCATGAGATTAACGTGAAACCGGAGGGAACATTAGACTAGCTTTTTACAATCCCATCATATAATAAAAAATGTATCATGAGGTCTACTGAAAAGCTTACAAACCGCAGGGCAGCTTGTGGCGAGCTGTTGGTGAGTGGCGACACTGCGTACCTTATTGCCTCAGAGAGGCGGTCAGGGCCTCGTCTCCAGTTTGCCTTTATTGGCTGGCTGGAGTGGAACCCCAAGAGTGCCCGCAGGATTCTCAACTCTGTCTTGCCTTTATCGGCCGGCCAGAGGGGGGCCGCCAGAGCTATATGCTCGGGGGTGGAAGTGTCTAAAGGCGTAATAGCGGGGAAACCCACTCCGGGTCTCTTAGACCCGCGACGGCGAAACCGGGGCCACACCTCTGTACACCTCTAGCCACTCACACGTCTGTTGCCCCCTTCGCCTATGTACTGGCGGCTTTTCAGGGGGCCCAGCTAGTGAGCTGGCGAGTCACCGTCTGCCAATATATTTCAAATTTAAGCTTGAAAGGCAGACGCCGTTTTCTTCCGGCAATAGAAGTTATCCAGTCCATTTAACACCCCCTCCCATAGACCAGTTTTATTTTTACCATACTTCACAATAGTTTTGCGCCCACCTGGGACGGTCCATGACTGTACTCCAATAGTGCAGCCGTGGATAGTCCCGGGTTGGTGCCCCACCCCATTTTAGATTAAAGCTCTCAAAGGGGCCTCTGCGCGTTGGACCTGTGTCCCCGTGTATGCCTTCCAAAGGACCGGACATCTTCCGCACGGAAGATGAGCCGTGAACTGAAAGAGATACAAAATTTAAATCGCAAATGAAAAAAAAACAAAAGGAATTAATTTCAAACTTTACTCTATTATCGACGAATTTGAGACTGAGCATAAATTTTATTTACCCGGCCACGGACTAGAAAAAAAAGAAGGACTCCGCGCCACGCATATCGAAAGTGAAGCACCGTACCGATCTATGTGTGCGTGATTTGAGGGATACCAGATAAATGAAAATTTCCCCATTTTTTTATGTTTTGAACATTAATTTATTTATTTAAGTTAAGCGATATAAGAAGTCCACTTACATTATTTAATTGAAATTACAAACATATACTTAGTTAAAACTTAAAATAAAGTATTTATTTTGTATGAGTGACAAGAATAACGTTTTCGATGTAATCCAATGTTCTTCATCTCTGCAGTTCTTTTTATTTTAATTCAATCATTATTCCACGGTTGATTTGCTGTAGGAAATCTATAAAAATAAAGACCACAAAAAATGGATTATCCAATCTCTCGGGAAAATTACCCATTTATTTTCCGCCAACACTTATACGTCTTTTGAGGTTTTGTGTTCCAATAGTAATGTTTTTAAAATGTCAAAAATACAATGAATCAACAAGTTAAATAAGTGTCTTACTTGTGAATGTTATTCCTTGACACTTTTTCTGGAATGTAGAATTATTTTTAAACCATTTCACAACACAAGAAGGCAGTATTTCATTTTAATACTTGACATATACAGTACCTACAATGACGCCGCGGTGCCGCGTAATGGCGGCCAGTCGGCACCTTATGATGTAAATGTGTGCGTGAGGCATGTTTGTACAAACCTACAAACGGTCCAGCATACTTAAGGTGCTTCACTTTCGATACACGTGGCGCGGAGTCCTTCTTTTTTTTCTAGTCCGTGTACCCGGCTATATTTTTATCTTTTACTGCAGTTCTGTTTTTAAATTTTGTTTTTTTTTTTAATGTTTTTTCGATAGTCTCGACATTTTCATTTAGTTTAATGTAAAAAGTTTGCATACTTATCAAAAATATTAATTCGAAAGTAATCCTGAACTTTGATGCAGTTTATGAGTCCGTCAGTGTAATATGTAAGTACTAGGTACAACGACTCAGCTTGAGGGTATAGTGTGCTTATTAGTGCTTTGAGTTGCTACGCGAGAAAAGGGTGTATCCTAGGGCTTAGAGCAGACGTTCTCAAACTTATTTCGTCTACCGCCCACTTTGAGAATCAGTTATTTTCTAGCGCTCCCTAAAGGATGATGGGCACAAATGTATGGAGTCTGGTACTGGCTCCAATCGGAATGATCGATACACCGTTGGAAAGGTATTTTTGTGTAGATTAAGAATAACCATGGCGCTAGTCCCGATTCGCTGTCCGATCGAAGTAATCCTGCTTGAAATTTATTTATTTTTGTTACATCCTATTAAGTACACATACTTTTCTTGTCATTTTTCTCCATTTTGGCATGGTATTACAATAATTATTATTAATATTTTTCATTATCTAGGTATATAAAACAAGTTCGAAGTAAGTTTCATCGTTTATTGTATGTAAGTATACAGTGTGTAGACGAGTGTGTAAAAGACCCGCATAACCGAAATCTACGCACTCTGTACATCAAACTAAATTACATTGACCAAAATTAATTGCTGGGAAACGACTTTTATTTTTAGGCATAAAAAAACGCGTCCGATTTTTTTAATAGATAAATCACCCTTAACTGAAAAAATACTAAACCGATTTTGTTGTGATTTTCATCCGTTAACTGAATTTTATTTAGCTCAAAATCTGTGCAAATATCATCAAAATCGGTCAAGCGAAACCGGCGATATGATTTTTTTAAATTCTATTTCGAGCTGAATATCCAGTATCTTCTGAAGACTATATTTCAAAACGGACAATTGATACGGGTTTGTTGCGATAGTAGTTTTTTGTACTCTTGAAAAGAGCTATCCAACGATGGTAAACTCATTTTGATTGGACATGAGTACCAAAACGCCCATCCTCCTTTGTTTAATTTTGCAACATCTTAAAAATCATTATTTTACCGCCCTATACCGCCCCCCTATAGGCCTCTAGCGCCCACAGGGGGCGTTATCGCCCACTTTGAGAAAGACTGGCTTTGAGCAATACCTATGGAGGGAGCAAGAACACGCGTACCCCTCTGACAAAGTCAAATGACGTAGGTATGCCCATACACGTTTATAAAAACTAGTTCACTCGCGATATCTAGCCATTTCATCCATTTCATATTGTACTGTGTCACGACACAGAGCTCGTAAAAATGGTTAGTTGTTCGGTATTTTCGTGTAAAAGGCGGTCTGCTTCCTCAAACCTGTGGGAGCATGGAGTTTCCCATCACAAATAAGCATTATTTCGGCAAACATGTATCCATTTTACATTATTTTCAAAAATATAATTCACCGAAACTCATCCCTCCTTTTCCCGTCTCTCCTCCCCCTCCCATCATCCTATTTCCACTCCTAACCGTGACCCTCTTGTGACTGGGTGGTTGCGGGCTCGCTCATCGCAATAATGAATGGTGACGAGTAGGAGTAAACCGTCACATGCGTTACGACCTGCGCAGTTGAGCGCCGTGAGCGGGGATGAAGGAGTCCTGGGGGGTTGAGCCGATCGGCACTGGCGGTAATATGTCCGAGAGGCAACACTGGTCTGGATTTCAAGCGAAACGGTGGCCCTACCCAGTAGCCAAGGGTAGGGAAATGGCCGTGGTGTGCCGTCAGAGGGCCACAGATGAGGCGCGTGAGGTCCGCTGAGATCGTTCTTGGACGACTGAAGCGGTGGGCAAAGGTCATGCTGACGGTGCAAGTGAAGGTTGATCAGTTCGTTTTGGGGAGGCCTTTTCTGCCCCATAAGCCAACTCTATCGAGTGCCCGATGTCGCGTTGTAAACCAGCCTCGCGCCCCTATATCTGTCTGGTAGTCCTAAAGTCCGAAATTTTCAAGTAAGACGTTCCCAGTTGCGGGCTCTGTGGAAGGTGGGAGCCAGAGAGATGAATTGTAGCATACTAAATTATACAGGAGCGGAGTCGGTGAAAACTGTCAAAGCCCCCAAACAGAGCGCATCAAGCGTTCCCTCTTCCCAAACTGGAAGCTCAGCGGCTAACGCTGAGAGTCTGAGAGTACCAGTGCGGGTGCTGGTCCGGCTGTGGCGAAAACCGCAGCCACGACCAAATTCAAGTCCCGTCTTAAACAAAGGATTACGGAGCTGAGTGGGACCTGTACCGATCCTTTCCGACATATGGCGAAGACCTTGTCGCTGGATAAAACCAGTACCGGTCCTAGCCCCTCAACACAGACCTCGACGCTGGGTAAAAGTGGCACCGATCCCGTCCCGATACATCCTCCTCCGGCTGCTCCTCAAGGCACCTCCTTCCGGATGGCCGTCTCCGATCAAACGGAAACGGACATCCGCACTGAGGACGCTTTCACGAGCGCCTAGCAAGTCCACAATGGCAAGGGCAAGAGTAAACGTACTCAACAAACCCTTTGCCGCTGCATAAATCACCCAGGTTTATCTCCTCCAGGCAATCAGGACATAAATAAAAGGAGGAAACGTAAAACAAATAAGGAGCGTTGCCTACACCGGAAGCGGGCAGGCAACGCCCCCACAGCTACACAAACAACTGCTGCCGGGCCGGCTAACCCGCCTAGCAGCAGTCCCAGCTTCGCTGCTGGAAAGCGGTCGCAGGCCCGGATTGGCGCAAGTCGACCAAAGCCGAGTGTACCGCCAACCAGTGTGTAACGTGGGAGCCGGCTCAGCATCAGCAACCAAATAAAATGCAGCGACCCGGCTGGAAGGGTCAGGCTGCGGCCAAGCGGGCTCTCAACGAGACGATGTCGCCTCGTGGGGAGCGCAAGCGGCCGCGGCTTGATCAGTTCAAGTGAGCCGCTAACAGAAGCTACGCCCAAGCTGCCAGCACGCCTCTGTGGGTCGCGATCACCGGCGACCGCACAGGGCACATTAGCAAGGCGCTATCCGGCCAGGTACTCGCTGCAGTCCAGAAGCAAATTATCAGCGAGGCCTGGTCTCCCAAACAAGACGGACACTTTTTTTTTGCGAGTTGGAAATCCTCATGGATGTCCTCCGCCCTGCGGTAGGCGAAGGGGTCTGTCAGACTCTTACTGACTAAAATCACCCCGGTGTTCCATCTCACACCTGCGCCGGCGCCGGGGGTCGCGGGAACTTATACTTGCGATACTTCCGCAACCTCCGGCTGGTGTCGGCCTGCCGCTGCGGGCCTCTTCGGGGGAGTGAGGTGTCAGACTCCCCCGCGCCGTCTTAGAAGGGCGCGCTTGGAACATTTCGCGCCGCCGCCTCGGGTCCTGATGTGTGGGGGGCGACAGACTTCCCCAAGTTCGTCGCACCTGGACCCATTTAGGGGGGCTGGAAGAGGGCGTCTCCGCCGACGCCCGATGCGTCTGCTGCGGTCCGGGTGAGTGGAGGTGATCTCCCTCTCCCTTTCCGCATCCTTCTGCGACACGGTCATGTCGCAGAAGGACACCACCGCGTCCCAGGACTCCTTGCTGTCGACCATGGACTCGACCATTGAGATGAGGGCAAGGCGCGGCTCCTCACACTCTGCCAGCGTGTGCCACACCGTCTCCTCCCGGCAATCGCCGCGAGCGTCCGGCTCCCTGTTTATGCGACACAGGTACTTCCCGAAACAACCGTGCCCCGAGAGCACCTGCATCGCCCAAAAAGACAGGGAGCCGTGCCTCCTCCCGAGCCAGCGCTCGAACACCGGCCGGACCTCCCCGACAGTGGCGAGGCGCGCGGTAGGGCGTGAAGGCCTCGCGCAGCCGCGACGGACGCAGCTCCAAGTGTCGCTGCATCGGCCGCTCGCCCCGCGCCCTCGCTTCCTCGCGCCACTGATGAAATGACGCGAGTACTAGCGCCTCGAGGCCCCAAGGCGGAGATCCGGCAAGTACGCAAGCCGCCCCGTAGGAGATCGTGCGATATCCCCTGATGACTCTGACGGCCAGCGCTCTCTGCGGCTTTCGCAGAACAGCGATGCTGCCAGCCGTCAGGTCAGCCGCCCAGATCGGGGCCGGGGCCCCATAAAGGGCCATCGATCGCACGATCCCCACAAACAAGACGGACCCGGGCCAACATTCGACGCTAAGCCGAGGCATCCTCAAACTGTTGTGCAAAAACGACCACACCTTAGCCTGGCTAAAGAAGACTATCTCTGGCTTGGCTCTCCCGGCTGACGTCTCGTTAGTCGTCAAGAGCCAGCCAGAGATATCGAGACAAGCACGCTGCGGGATACCTACTGATTCCGGACGAGCAGGGCGTGCTAGAGGAGCCGACCAACATTGGATGCTCCCTAGCTAGCCTACCAAAACCCTTGGCTCGACATCAAAAGGCGGGTCATTAACGCAGAGAAGCAGACCGCGGCATGGTTCGTGGTGGTCGGTGTTCCTGAGGACCAAATTCCGACCCTGATGGAAGCCGAACGCTGCCTCTCCATTGGTTTGGGGACGGTGTACCAGAAATTCCAGGGTCTGAACGGCAGATATTCCGACGTCCCTCAGGGATGGGACCCAGCCACGAAGACCATCCGCGAGGAACTGAAGCAGCTGCCGCTTAAACAGACTAGGCAGACCGTTCCCCTATCAAACATCCCGGAGATGGGCGCGGCGGCACCTGCGCAGCGAAGCCAGTTGCCACCACCGCCGCCTCCTCGGACGCCGTCCCATCACCGAGTGGGGAGCCGGATGACATTCTGTCCTCGGCTTCGGACCTGGAGGGAGACGGTTTCGAGGCGGACGACCTGTTCGCCGGCTTCCAAGGACTCTCCAATCTTGGCGGTAGGCTCCTAGTCACTACAGACCACGATCACCCCAGATCGTGCATCTATATTTCTAACAACCTCTAACAGAATTCTGTTGCAGAGATGTCTCTGCCGCAAGGCTGTACATACAGCACGATGCTGTGAACAAGGTGATCGTCTTCGCCTCGGTCTACATGCCCGAAGCGGAGGAGCCGCCTCCCCATGACCTCACCCGCCTGGTAAATTTCTGCGAAAGGACCGGGGTCGACGTCGTCATAGGGGCTGACGCCAACGCTCACCACCCCTTGTGGGGTATGGACACGCAGAATGATAGGAGTAAGACCTTGGTGGAGTATTTATTGACAACTAACCTATCCCTACTAGACACAGGTTCTGAACCATCATTCATAACCAGACGCAGCCGCACAATTATAGACCTCACTCTGACTTCGGAGGGGGCGACGATATCATCTCTGACGACCGTAGATGGATCCGTTTTGATCTCCAGGTCTATATACCAGCAACACCACCTAAACTAACACGGACATGTATACACGCACCCTTGATTACAAGCTTACACAACCAAACGATCCACAGACTACCTAAGACACCACATTAATTGATGAACAGGTAAAACATTTAACCGCATCAATCAACAGCTACGACGCGCCTTGCCCAGAGACCATCTCGCCCACAACACCAGGCAAACAGCCCTGGTGGAGCGCAGAGCTGGAACGCAAACGCAGTAAGGTAAGAAGAGCTCTGAATATAGCCATGAACACTTGTACGGACGAAGATTGGGACGATTACAAATCGGTCAAATCTAGCTACAAAAGATACATCAGATTCAGAAAAACCATGGGATGGCGCAAATTCTGTGGAAACATTGAATCCTGCTAGCAAGCGAACAGGGTAAGGAGAATATTGGCGCAACAGGGCACATCTGCACCTGTCAATCTTCGTAAACCTGACAACATACTTACATCATCGCCGGAAGAAGCCAGACGTGTCTTTATCGAAACTCACTTCCCAGGATGCGTCTTCACAGAGGTAATAAGCTGGCAAGATGTAACCCTATCACCATCAGAAAATGATTGGAACTATGCGAGCAAGATGATCACTTTGGAGAAACTCCAAGGGGCCATCCGGAGCTTCCATCCTTTCAAGGCAGCCGGTCCGGACGGAGTGTTTCCTGCCCTACTGCAATGGGGAGAAATGCCTGTTGTCAGGAGACTGCTACCCTTAATGAGAGCGTGCCTGGCTTTTAGGTACGTTCCCCAAAGATGGAGGGAAGTAAAAGTAATATTCATCCCAAAGCCAGGTAAGGGTGATTACACAAACGTGAAATCTTACCGTCCAATCAGTCTGACCTCCTTTATGCTAAAGATCTTGGAAAGGCTATGCGATAGGGAGCTGAGAGACGGCACTCTAAAAACTATACCGCTGCACGGGAACCAACACGCATACAGCTCAGGTAAGTCAACGGAATCCGCACTTCATCTGGTAGTCAGTCGGATAGAAGAAGCGATCCATCAGAAAGGGTCATGCCTGGGTACCTTTATAGAAATCGAAGGGGCTTTTGATAAGACACATTTCTCCAGCATAAGCGCCGACCTCTCCAAACATGGAGTGGAACAGGTACTAACTGACTGGATCACAAACATGCTTAGCAAACGCGTGGTTCACCTTGAAAGCGAGAAGCAGATGGCCATGATTGCCAGGGGCTGTCCCCAGAGAGGGGTCCTTTCCTCCCTTCTGTGGAACCAGGTAATAAACGACCTCATTTCGAAACTCAGTGCCAACCACAACTACGGATTCGCAGATGACCTCGCCATCCTGGTCTCGAGCAAGGTGACCGGGACCATCTGCAACCTCACCCAGCAAGCTCTACGCATCGTAGAACGCTAGTGCAGAGACTTTGATCCATCGGTGAACGGTCCCACGAAAACAGAGCTAGTCATGTTCGCTCCAAAACGGGCATTAGGTCCTTTCCGACTGCCCAAAGTGCTCAATACGGAACACCAGCTATCCAATGAAGTTAAGTATCTCGGGGAGATCCTGGACAGCAAGCTTAAATGAAGCAATCACTTAGACAATAAACTAAACAAGGCCTGCATCACCTTCTGTCAGTGCAGAAGAATGATAGGTAAGAAATGAGGACTATCCCCAAAATCATACTGTGGCTGTACGCCCCATGCTCGCCTATGGGGCTGTGGTCTGGTGGCCTAGAACCAAGCTGAGCACAGCATCAAACAAACTACAGCGCATACAAAGACTTGCCTGCTTGGCGATTACCGGCTGCATATAGACTACAGCAACTGCAGCACTAGAAGCCATGCTGGGACTGCCACAGCTGCACCTCTTTATATAGCAGAAAGCAGCGGTGGCAGCACTAAAATTAGCCATACCATTGGGGGCCCACAACACGGTGTTCCAGGCTGAATGCTTGGATATTTCCCTAGCTGCGTCAGCCATCATGGTCCGGAGGGTTGAGGACCACTCAATCCGTATACTCTCGGACAGCATGGCGGTCCTGCAAGCACTATAAGCAGCCACACAGTCAATTCTGGGCTGGTACACGAGTATCACCAAACTCTGAACCAGGTGGGTAACCTCAATAATATAACCATTCAATGGATCAAAGGACACAGCGGTTCTCAAAGCAACGATGCAGCAGATGAGCTCGCCAGAAGGGGATCGAGAATGGATGCGGTGGGCCCTAACCCATAGTACCACTCCACTTCGGATACCTACGCACTCTGGTAAGAAAACGCACCAGAGACCAACACAACGAATTGTAGTTAAATCATGGCGAGTGCAGGCAGGAGGAGGCATTGAGGAGGATGAGACGGCAGCCCACGTGCTACTAAACTGCCCTGAGGTCACCACATACAGGGCCAAGTACTTCGGAAACCCAGGTACTCTCCGAGAGACCGTCAACAACATCAAGGGTGTGCTCGCCTTTTTCGAGGAGTTAGGTGGATCGAGTGATTATACTTACCACCCGTCACGCAAAATACGCGCTCAGACGTGGAGTTGCGGACACTAGCCCGTCATACCATATACCTTATAAATTTCAATCAAGAAATTTAACTTAAATTAATAATTATTAAACCCTATTATTACGTGTGCAGCGAACACCAAGGTCGATCACACAATCGACCGAATCGTGGTTGAAATATTCTTATGTACATCTATATGTATAAGTTTAGTCGGAAATGGGGTACTAATCTGAAGGGATGTTATTGTTATAGAACCCATAATACTTAGTAAATAATTTTTGTTCTACAACTTTCCCGAAAAGTTAACATTTTAAAAGAAATAGCTGTTCAAAGATTTCATGAAAAATACGCTAAAATCTATGTATCACCAGCTATGATCAGCTTTTTATATTTTAGGTCATATTTGGGGTCACTTTTTAGAAGCTCCATTTTCTGAACTCATAACTAAAAAGTTGAAGATTTTTTAAAAAAAACTAGGGTAAACCAAGGTATAACTGGCCACTACCAATAACTAGCCACTTGGTACTTTATCTATTTGAAATAAGAATAATGCTTTATTTGCGCCATCTATGAACGTCTCAAACAAATGCCTTGTCATTCACCTTTCATAGTAGTTCAACTTTTTTTCGCTACGGATACTAGCGCCAAAGCAAACGGCCATTTACTGACAGTTGGTGTACGTGCACAGACTAGATAGGGATACAATTGTACGTGTCTCGACATGTAAGCTACTTCACTACGTAAATGTTAGTGGCTAAGTTTTTACAAAATTTAAATTATGGGTGATAATACTTAGCGTTGGTGAAAGAATCGCATATTTCTACGTGTTTGCATGGTGAGTTACATGGATCTTTAGCTTAATTCTAATAAAATCTTAAATAAGCCGTTATTGAATGGGTGGCTAGTGGCTAGTTTCTGAAGTAATTTTTTGCATGTTTTTAGTTATTGGCCACGTATGCCAGTTACTAAAGTTTTACCTATTATTCAAATTTCTTTAAAAATAACTCGTATTTATGATATTTATAAGGTGTAGTATTGTGTATTTCCTTTTTAGAAGAATTAGTCGACTCTAATCAGAAACTGGCATAGGTGGCCAGTTTGTGGCCAGTTACTAATCTATTTTCTTATTTTTTTACAGTTCTTTGAAATGTTAGTAAAATGTCTAAAAAACGACAATACGGCAAAGAAACAATAGATAAGGCTCTTAAATTTATTGAGAATAAAGAGGGTTCAATTCGTCAGGCGGCAAAACAATTTGGTGTGCCTAGAAGTAGCCTCCAATTTAAAATTAAAAATCCTGACACAAAGTTTAAGTCTGGACCAGATCCAGTGCTAACTGAAGCCGAAGAAAACAGTTTATGTGACTTCATCATACAATTATCAAAGCGTGGCTTCCCAAGAAAGAAGGAGGATATCCAATTGTGTGTCCAGAATTTTTTGGAACAAAATCCGAGACCCAACCCTTTCCGAGACAACAAACCGGGAGATGTGTGGTTTAAGGCTTTCCTGAAAAGACACCCTAATATTTCTATTCGAACATCAGAAGGAGTTACCAATGCAAGTGCATGTGTTTCTGAACAGGATATTAGGAAATGGTTCCAGGAAATACAGCAATATATCGTCGAGGAAGAACTGAATGACGTCATTCAAGATCCCATAAGAGTGTTCAATGCCGATGAAACTGGATTCAATATTTGCCCGAAAACAGGCAAAGTACTGGCTGAGAAAGGGTGCAAAAATGTGTACCAGATAGAAAAAGGATCCTCTAAAGAGAACATTACAGTTTTATTTACATTTTCTGCTGCTGGACACGTCTTCAGACCAATGATTATCTATCCTTATAAACGGATACCTGACCGAGTTTCGTTGAGTGTGCCATCTGGTTGGGGAATAGGGCGAAGCGACACAGGTTGGATGACTGCAGCGGTTTTTATGATTACATCTCTAATTGTCTGTACCAACAAATTTTAGAAAACAATATCCCACTTCCTGTAATTCTGTTTGTCGACGGACACAAAACCCACATAACCATAGAAGTATCAGAACTATACCGCAGTCTTCAAATACCTACATCTAATAGCGCTTTATCCAAACGCAACTCGCATACTACAACCAGCAGATGTTGCTGCTTTTCGCCCAATAAAGGTTGCTTGGAAGAAGGTACTGCGCGATTGGTACGCAGTGAATAATTACCAGAAGAGTCTGACCAAAGAAACCTTTGCTCCACTGTTAAAAACAGCTGTAGACTCGTGTTCTAAGAAAGAGACATTAATAAATGGATTCAGAGTATCCGGTTTGTGTCCATTTGAAACAAATAATGTCGATTTTAGCAAGTGCATTGCAAGAGTAAACCAACCTGATGATACATCCACGTCAGAAACAAATGTTGAGCATAATATGAGTGTGCTGACCTATTGAGAGTTTCGTAACATTGTGGGTGAACCAATTCTTGAAAAATGTCGAACAGTCTCGTCCATTTTAGAGTCAGATGATAACTTTATTGCAATTTACAATTTATGGCAAAGATTCGAGGCAGCATCGGAAAACAATTATAATTATAGAAGTAATAATGACGTGGACAGTGAACCTTTCGACCAATCGACCATAATCGTAGAAGATAATTATGTGACTGATATTACAGAAGAAGACGAAAACCCTAGGACGATTCTTGATGAATTTACAGGTGAGATAATAACTAAAACCGCAAAAAGAGAAGATGAAAAGAAAGAAGTGTACAGTGAGCCGATACTTCAGAATATTTTAATAGAACGTAGGGTAAGTGCACCAGTGAATGAACACTTAAGCGATTATCGAACTTCAAAAAATAATTACAATATGTTGCCTCAAAGGAATACGGGCCAAAGGTATATTATGGTATTATGAATATATTCAAAAATATATTTTCAGTTCGTTTTACGTCATAAGCTGTATGCTTTCCTAGATATTTGGCAATATGTCGAAAAATACCCTAAAACCCCAGTGAATGAACGAATTTTTCTAGTAAATGAACAAAAGAAAACCAGTAAATGAACACAATTTTTGTTTAAATATTAATACAAAAAAGAGGTTATTTTTGTGACAAAAGCAGCCCAAAAATCAACTAAATAAACAAACATAAATCCTCTGCTTCTAAATCTGTAACAAACATTAATATAACCGGCATAATACGGCATTCCACTGCTGGACATAGGTTCCAAGAGCACGCCACTGAGCTCGATCCTCGGCTTCTCTCATCCAGCTGCTACTAGCCGCTTCGCGAAGATTGTCACTCCACCTAACCTGAGGGCGTCCCACACTACGTTTGCCGATTCAGGGTCTCCACTCAAGAACACGTTTACCCCAACGGTCATGGATTCTACCGATAACATGGCCGGCCCATTGCCACCTCAGGTTACTTATGCCATGGGCCATGTCGAGTACTTTGGTTCTCTGTCGAATCACCTCGCTTCGGATTCGATACTTCAAAGAGACTCCGAGCATAGCCCTTACCATAGTCCGTTGAACGACTTTAAACTTGTGGAACATCCGTGAATGTCCACGGTTCGACTCCGTATGTCATGACAGGCCCACTGATCAAAGAGTCTTTAGTCTCTGCGGTATAGTCAACCAGAAGACTCAACGTAGCTTCCTAAATGCGGCTCAGCCTAGCTGTATTCTTATGTTAGTTTCCCTCTCAAAATTTATTTTACCAAACTGCAAAGTTTGCCCAAAGTAAACATATTCTCGAACAACTTCGAGAGCACAGCCGTTGACAATAACCGGTTCCGGAGTAACATGCTCATTTGAACATTAGCTTGGTTTTATCCAAGTTCATCCGGAGAATGATGTGCAGAGAAGAATCAGCTAGTCCGCCCAACATTTGTTACAAGTCTTGCGACGATTTACCCATAATGACGATGTCGTCTGCAATTCGCAAGTTTGAGATGCACTCGCGTTTATATTTATGCCGCGTCCTTTCCAGTCCAGCGTCTTAAGCACATCCTCCAAAGCGTTGGTGACTAATTTCGGAAAAATAACGTCTCCTTGCCTCACCTCTCGACGTTGGCGGATCTGTTAAGTCTGCCGTTTCTGGATTTGGACGGTCATCATCTCAGTACTTGGATATATTGCCAGTCAACTTGGCATCGTTGCAGGGACTCCAGAACGGACCTGCTCGCGATGGAGTCAAAAGCCTTCTAAAGTCTACAAACGCTAAACATAAGGGCCGATTAAACTCTTTGGCCTTTTGTATAATCAACCATACTGTGTACTTAAATGTGGTCTATGGTGCCATATCCTCCTCGAAACCCGGCCCACTTTAGTGGTTGAAGTTCGCCGAATCTCCGCGCTAGACAATTTGTAACGACTCTCAAAAACAGCTTAAAGACAAGGCTCGAAAGCATAATGGATCGATAATTCTAAAAGGGTCTTGCCGCTTTTTTTGAAGAATAGAACGACCTGGAGTTTTCTCGGGGAAGAGGATATAATTACAAATCTCCCGAAGCTCCTTCATCACACTATTTCCTCCTGCTTTAAGGAGTTCAGTCGTAATCCCGTCCTCGTCTGGGGATATTCTATTTTTAAGCTGTTTAAGAGCCGTCTTGATTTCGTCTAGGGTGATATCCGGCAGATCTTTTGTGAAGTGGCGGGTCACAGTGGCTCTGAGATTATGGGAGTAACTACAACCAAGTCTGATCTAGCGCTCACCGGCCGTTGCCGCGAGAGGCAGCAGACTCGCTTCGCTCGCTTGGCTTGCGCGCACTTTGGTCACTGTTCTAACCTAACCTTTAAAATGGACTTTAAATGACGTCAAATTTGGCATAATAATAAAATTTAGGTTTTAAAAGGATGAAATCTAGCTCAAAATGCTGTGTTCGTTTATTGCTTACATCTTTATGACGAAAACTAATATTTCAACATGATGAAAAATGTTGGTTCATTCACTAGATTTGATACACCAATAAATGAACATACCTGTCCCAATACTGGCCAAAACATCAGAAATCTATGTTTAAAGCTACTCCCAAAACATGAATCTTGTGGAATAAAAATAAAATACATTTTTCAATAAAAATATGAAATCGACGTTTGTTCAGTGAATGAACGGTCGTTCATTTACCGGATTTTAAGCGGTTTTTAGTTCCAATGCTGGGACACCCAATAATTTACTTAAAACTGGCTAAAATGGCAACGAAAACGATTTGAGACACATAGTATAACTATCCTTTATTCGAAAAAATAAAAAAATTATAGCAAATACTTCAATTACGGCTACAATGTTATATCAAAAATGTTGCGTCTTACCATAGTCCTAAATTCTTGCCTGAACAAATACAGAGTTACACAACACCGACAACTTCAAACGATCCCCATTAGGAACCGAAGAGTCACAAGAAAAATAAATTTTGCCACAACAATAGAAAAACGAGTTGCAATTACGAAAAAAAATACTGCGTTGGATAGAAATATCCCAATTTCTTATTTTTTGGAAAAAACTGCGTTTTGTTCATTCACTGGGGTGTGTTCATTCAGTGGTGCACTTACCCTAGTCCCACTCCGCAGCCCAGCACGTCAAAACAAATTACAAATTCGAGGGTTTCCATAATTTCTAATGTGTCTCTAACTGAATACTTGAAACAAAAGCTACCAGTATCACCTAAACGCCAAGGAAAGCGCCAAATAGAAAGACTGCCATTTGCTTTAACTTCAGACCAATACGTGGAAAAAATTAAAGCAAAACAGTTAAAAAAGGAAGAAGAAGAAGCTGCAAAAGAGGAAAGAAAGAGACTACGAGAAGAAAAGAAGAAGGAAAAAGAGAACAATATACCTAAAAAGAAAATCAAGAAAAAAAGTGATGGGAAAAGCAAAATAAAGATAATTAAAGAAGATGTAAAGAAAAGACTGAAAATACAAATGAGGTTAATGAACAATTAGTTTTTTGTGATTTTTGTTTGAATCTCATTACACGTAGGGTTATTGAATGTAACCAGTGTAACAAACGGTTTCATTTAAATTGTATTCCGTCATATCACAGACTCCATGTACCTGTGGAAGATGAGGATCAGTTTTTGTGCCACATTTGCTATCGAGAGAGTAACACTGACTCATCTGACGGTGATTGTGATGCCATGTTTAGCTCTGCTTGTGAAGAAGCACGAAAGCAAGGCTTCGGTATTTAACTTTATTCTATAAAATTATATTAATCTTAGATTTGTTGATTTGTTGTTCGTGTGAATTAAGAAAGTTCCTACATCGTATTATTTTTGATCTCTTATTAATATTACGGGTAAAATGTTGATTTATTGTCTAACATAATGAATGTTGTTTTGTTTAAAGTTTATTTTTTATGTTCCTTTATAGATAGTAGGATGAAACTGAGACTTATTTCATGTGGCCAATTAATAGTTTAATGACAGCCAGTTTCTAAAATTTGTGGCTAGTAACTACCAAAAAGTGATAATTTTTTGATTTTATTAAAATTTGATACCAAATATTGTTTTGTTTTAGTTTTAAAAGCCTAAATTACATAAAAGAATGGGAATATTATTGTGTGTCATTGCAATAAATCTAATATAATAACCTATTTTGACATAATTCAAGTGTGACTTGGTGAAAGTGCTTAAGTGGCCAGTTACTGGTGGTTTTACCCTAAATATTATTTTGCATGGAAATAAAACTGATCAAATTTTGAAATTTTAACACTTGCTTTAAAACAGTTTTCAGTGATACTTTAAGTGGCATGCGGATTAGTACCCCCTTTTCGTAAAAAAAGTCTAAGTTTTTTTATTTCAAGTCGACTAGATTACAGGTGCTTCTAAAACGTCAAAACTACGTGCACAGTTCCAAAAGGTAGGTCTTATGGAGATAAACCGGCAAGAAACTCTATGAATACTCTTTTAAAATAGCCAGATCATGAGAACTCCATATAGTAGTGTAAGTAAAATAGTATGAGAATAATGGTTAATGCAGTAAATAAACTCATAACAAATAGAAAATACGCATTACGCTTCATTTTCTAAATTCGTTACTAAAACTGGCTGCTAATTTTTTACAAAAAAATAAATAAACTGAAAACAAATAGTTTTATATATTTTTGACTGCTTAGTTGGTCCAGCCAGTGGTCGCAAGCGAGACTGCTGAGCGTGAGGTCCTTGATTCGATATTCAGGTCGGATGAAGTGTGAGTTTCTCAGTAGGCAGGCCGTAGTCTGGATTTGTGCCCGGTTGCTGGCAATAGGTTCGCCCCTATTAGGTGGGAAAGGAACACAGGTGTAAGTGTATTATACACCTCTGCCCTACCCTTCAAGGAATACCGGTGTGATGATATGTTAACGAGGCAGTCACGGGTGTTTGCACATTGCACAATTTGCACATTAGGATACTTGGTCTGAGTTGCACATACAGTACTTAGTGGCTAGTATCATCCACTGGCAACTCTTTATCCTGTAAAGACTCTATCTCACTCTGTTTCGACTCCACATATTGTAATAAAAAAAAAACTGTCTAGCAGGTTCCGAATGCCTCAAAAAACCCGGGAAAGCCCGGTTCGGCAGAAATGACTGAAAACCCCGGTTCTTAAAAACAGGTTCGGTTCTGCATTTCCTGTTTAGACCAGTGGTCATTACCTACCATTAGACGAAATATCATCACCGTTGTCTTCTTCGTGTCGTTGAGATCACCGTTGTAAATAGTAATTTCAGGGACCCATATTCTCCGAAAACAACGATGCAATTTAAATAAAAAGTAAGTTCAAAAACTAAAACCCGACTACTGAAAAATTAATGAAACAAGAAAATATTATCATCTGAAATTGTTATGTGCAAACTATTTAATATTTATCGTCTAATATACAGGGCTACTGGTAATTCGACGTATTCCTTGCACCACGTTATAGGGGGGCTAAAATGCAACAAATTTAACCCCACATATGTTCTACGAAATTCGATGGATTTCGAGATATTGCAGTTTTTAGATTATTTTTAATAATACCCAGAATTCCTTCTTAAACACTATTTATCTCTAAAATATCAAATTGATCGGCTTTGATTATGATATTAGCTTGTAGCTGATACTTTTACGAAGCTTTCTGCGTATTTAACTGTTCTTAATGACCATCCAATTGTAAGTAATCATTAAAAGTTAAATAAGTGTATTAGAAAATCATCGAGGTACACGATAAAGAATGATGTTTATCTCAAAAATTTACTATGACACTAAGTGTACAAAATGCAAGACAAACATCCTTATTTAATCAGGTATCCAACGAGGTATAGACGTTCAAAAAATATTTAGAAACTAACGTAAAAATGTCATAAAATACTGACGAAGGCGATTTCTGAAAAATCTCTACAAGCACGCAGGTGGCCCGTTAAGTGCAATTCATTGCATAATCCTCGCGTAGAGATTAAACAGCAGTCTGTCGGGCACCAACTGTCCTCTAAATGTCAGGATTAGATTAGGTCAGGTCGTTAGGTTATGTTTGGTCAGGGTTAGGTAGGTTAGGTTAGGACCTAAGCGTGCGAGGGAACACCGTGGTGGTTTTAGTCAGTAAGAGTCTGACAGACCCCTCTGTCTACCCCCAGGACGGAGGACATCCATGAGGATATCCAGTAGGCAAAAAAAATATGGTCAGGTTAGGTCGTTAGGTTAGGTCACGGTTAGGCTTAGGTTAGGTCACAACTTCGATGCCCTGGGATCTAGAGGCAAGGGCCCCCGCACTGAGATATCTGCACCTGTGTCATCTGGAAGCTGAGGTTGCCATGCCGCCTCTCCAGCTACTCCTCCATTACGGGTTTTACCGCCACTATTGCGGCGTGCCCTTCGCTGGGTTGCGCAAGTCGTTCCCTCCACAGCCACTAGGATCTGGCGGAGACCACTCCGCTCAAGCGCCTCCTCGCTTTGGCGATATCTCAGCGCGAGGGCCCTCGCCTCCAGATCCCAGGGCATCGAAGTTGTCACCTAACCTAAACCTAACCGTGACCTAACCTAACGACCTAACCTGACCATTTTTTTTGCCTTCTGGATATCCTCATGGATGTCCTTCGTCCGGGGGGTGGGCAGAGGGGTCTGTCAGACTCTTACTGACTAAAACCACCACGGTGTTCCCTCGCACGCTTAGGTCCTAACCTAACCTACCTAACCCTGACCAAACATAACCTAACGACCTGACCTAAACTAATCCTGACATTTAGAGGACAGTTGGTGCCCGACAGACTGATGTTTAACTACGCGAGGATTATGCAATGAATTGCACTTAACGGGCCACCTGCGTGCTTGTAGAGATTTTTCAGAAATCGCCTTCGTCAGTATTATAAGACTTTTTTACATTAGTTTCTAAATATTTTTTGAACGTCTATACCTCGTTGGATAGCTGATTAAATAAGGATGTTTGTCTTGCATTTTGTACACTTAGTGTCATAGTAAATTTTTGAGATAAACATCATTCTTTATCGTGTACCTCGATGATTTTCTAATACACTTATTCAACTTTTAATGATTACTTTCAATTGGATGGTCATTATGAACAGTTAAATACGCAGAAAGCTTCGTAAAAGTATCAGCTACAAACTAATATCATAATCAAAGCCGATCAATTTGATTTTTTATAAATAAATAATGTTTAAGGAGGAATTCTGGGTTTTGTTAAAAATAATATAAAAATTGCAATATCTCGAAATCCATTAAATTTCGTAGAACATATGTGGGGTTAAATTTGTTGCATATTAGCCCCCCTACAACGTGGTGCAAGGAATACGTCGAATTACCAGTAGCCCTGTATAAACAACTTTAAACGTAATATATTTTAATGTATTTATTACATAATCATAGTGATTTTCAGTAGACAGCCATGTGCCATGGTCCGTGGTCGTAGGTATGCCACCTACCCTAACAAAACAATACATTCTAACGGTACTGTAGTAGGCGATCATAAGCTTTAGGCTGGCATTACCTATCGGTGAAAGTAGTCATATTTTGAAACTACTATTTTCAAAATATATTATTTTGCTTAATTTTCCCGAAGCGGATCGAAATCAGAGAATTAACGATATATCAAAGACAATGTACCTAATGTTTCTGTAGTTTCGATTTACCTGCATTTACCCCATATCTACTTTCATGTGCCTGATCATTTTTGGATCATATTACGCCTTAGAGCAGCTATAGATATCTAAGTACTATAAGTGAGTGATTTTTCGTGTGCCAATATAAATCACCCGTTCGACGTAACTATATTGTTTTCACGTTATGAAGATTAAAATGACACATGTCAATAGGAGTTGCTAGACATGTGACTGTAGTCGATTCAACTATCGATCAAATTTGTAAAATTTCAGCGAGAATTTGACAAATTATTGTAATGTGATTTTATGTACATTTCAAATACTTGTGATTTAAGTTATTAGGATTAAGTCAATTAGCATGCATATCTTCAACAATAGACGATTACGTGCTGATGTGATAATGAATCCAGCAGGTATGGGATGAGTGAACGTAAATGTTTATTTATCACCAATAATAAGCCCAGTAGCCGAGTCGCGAAAAAGAGGTTTATCTTGCGAAAGGTTCGTCGGTCCTGAATTTTGGATGTGTTATGTTAGGTGTTTTTTTTATGAAAAGCCCACAAACAGACACACAGACAGAGAGGGAAATAGACAGCCAAACAGAAAGACAGACATGGGCTTCAAACCTATAAAATACCTCTGATTTTGAGTCTGGAATGAAAAATAAGAATTTAATTTTCTACAAAATTGATGTGAATAATTTTTGGCATAAAACCCATAAGGAGTTATTTAATAAAAACTCATTTTTGGGTTCTTTAACCCAAGATGGCAGAGCGCGCCGAGGTCACTCAAGGTACAAAATTTGTAATTTTTATAAGAACACATATCCGTATCACGTATCCAAAATTTAGGACTGACCGACCTTTTGCAAGGCAACTGGGCTATAATGAGCCTTATTTTAATTATTCAATCAACTGAGCCTATCGTCTATAATTATTACGACAGTCAAAATATTCATTCCGTTAATAAAAATTTATCGAAATTATTTTATCGATACGCACGTCTCTGGCAACTGGTACCATCTGACGCAAGTTTGAAAACGCGTCGGGGTTTTTTCAAAATCATTTATGTAATATAAAATTATGGCGTTAAACACATATAACTATATTGTTTCTATGTTTCTGATTTTAAAACAACCTTTTGGGTAAGGCTTTATTAATATTTTAAATTGATTTAATACTTTTTGAATTAAATTGTCATACACAAGCGCCATTACAATTTATTTTCATGTCATGAACTGACATCTGCCAAATTAATCAACTAAAGTGCTTATTACATTTGGCTGAATTAAGACGTCTTAATTCAGTCGTTACTGAATTAAGTCAAGTGTAATCGCAATAAGCAACCTAGGATCCTAAATTCAGTAGCAAGGATGGTTTCTGACTGACTAAATCATTTAGAAGCTTATTTAGAAACGGATTTAGGAAGGTGTAAACGCATTTAGTAACTAACTTCCGTCTATGCGTGAGGTTGTATAGTTTTATTTTGACCAAAGAGTATAGTAATATATGGGAATAGAGAGCCCTCTCGCGAGATTCTTTGTAGATTTTTGCATGGTATTAACACAGTCTACTTAAATCTAACTCCTTACAGTCGGTCAACGTAGAACATTGTCGCAGAGCAATCGTGCGGGGTGTTGCGGGGTGAAGGAGCGAAGGTTATGTCCCGAGCAGGGTTGTTGCTGATGCATATTTTTTTCACATCAGCGGATGCTGATGCTGATGTTTTACCATTGACATCAGCGGATGCTGATGCTGATTCTCATTATTTTCTTAAAAAAGCAGGGAAAAAGTAGCACTGACCATTTTGAATATACAGGATGTTAACGAATTCGTGTAATTCCTTCAATCCGCGTGATCTACTGGTGACACAGATTAACCCTAAAAGGGAATTTTTGAAAATAAACTGAAGAAAAAAAATCCGAATAAAATTTTAGTTTTCTATTTCTGAGTCATTTTAGAGCCCCGAGTTAACTTACTACAAAGAACGATATCACGTTAGTCGTGCTTGCTAGCCGCGTCGCCGTGCATTCATTCATTTATGCGTGGCATCGAAATGTTCAAGCGCATGAAAATTTCTTTTTGCAAATAAAAAAATCTTATTTTTTTACTGAATCCTTACTATACCCTAAATTCCTAACTCAGATAATTTATGTAAACAAAGGGGATAACAGATCAAAAAAATATCTTATTAATGGTAATTCACTAAAAATGCCGGAAAAAAGGTTAGATTCTCATATATGCATTGATTTTAGAAATAATAATTTAAACAATATCATACCGTAATTATTTTTATAAATTTTCAGTTTTAAACAAAGTTATTAAAAAAAAGAGATTTTCTGGCATAAAGTATTTTATGATACTGGTAACACTGTAGGAGTACCAAACATTTTCAAATTTCGTTTGACAACATTTCAAAGTTGTTTTCTTAGCGTCATAACAATACATTCGTTTTCTTTTCCGGTTTTCGCTGCGTGTTTGTTAATTTTGTTATTGTGCTATATTAACATCGTGTTAATTTTTTCATTTTGTTATTGTCATTGTTTCATCTGATTCTGAAAATGATAGTTATTCAGATTCAGACACATCATGAAAAAATATTTCATAATAGTTAATTCTAATCGAAGCTACTGATTTGAAATCAGATCTTGAATCAGATGTTTTATTTAACTACTTACTTCTTCAACAACACACATAACTCTCATTCATAGATTAATTTTGTAAGTAGCAAGTCTTGGCACATGTTGGATGAAAACGACTGTAAACTGTTCCAAGTGGGGTCTGATTTTGAGAAGTCTAATATTGGACTTAAAAGGACTGATTAAAATGATTATAAGGCGCGTCTCCGACACACTACACAAGACATTGTTTGGCTATGGTATTTTGTTTGCATTGTTTTTATAATTAACTTAAATTTTTTAAATGATTACTTAGTAAAAATTTAATGATAAAATGTTTTGTACCACTAACCTGTCATTTTGACAATGACATTTCTTTGTTTACATAAATTATCTGAGATATGGAATTAGGGTATAGGTAGTTTAAATATGATCACTTACAAACAGCACATGAAAAAAAAAAAAATTGATTTTTAATCAGGCTAACTCCCGTGCGGGGCCAATCTACACCAGTAGTAGATCATGTGGTTTTAAGGAATTACACGAATTCGTTAACACCCTGTATATCTAAAAGTTGCATAGTTTTCCTTGGTACTGAAATAAACGATTGTCTCAAAAAATTTGGGATTTTAATAAAAAATATAATCAAACTTAGTAGTTTAGTAATAATTAGTATAGTACTAGATTAGTAATTAAGTACCTAGACTACCTAGTGCATTAACCTGCTACCAATCTTTCGTTTAATTAATAGGTATTGGAATTTAATCAAAGGTAAAAAGTTTACGAAAAAAAAACTTTCACGCGCAGTTACGTATTAAGTATAACATAATGAGTGAGACAAGTTTGTATTTGTTTGCTTATGCAATCCCGGTCTGCCCTTGGATTGATCAAAACTCGCAAGCAAAAACTACACGGGATATAAGCCCCGCCCCTTCTGCGGTCATGTCACGACTCGAACATCAGCATTAATATCAGCATCGATCAATGCGGATGCTGACGCTGATGCTGATGTTGAAAATGATGCTGAAGATCAGCGGATGCTGATGCTGATGCTGATGTTCGCAACAACCCTGGTCCCGAGTAGCCATACTGCATACCTACTCGGGACATAAATTCCAGGGCTCGCACTTTTTGATTTCGAATTTATTTATTTATTTATTTTTTAGGTTAACCAACAATTGTTTACACGTAACAATTACATTGCGATTGCCAGGTATACATTTGCAAGTGTAACAATCACTTAAAGGTTAACACTGCGTGCACAGTGAAACGGCTTATCTATACAAAATGAAAGATGAAAAAAATTATAATGAATTCTTAAGATTAGTTTAGATTAATTATTACATTCAGAAGACACAAACATTAATTAAATCATCATATTTAAAACAAACATTACTTAATTAAGATAATGATCATATTCAAAATAAAAAAGTACATATAATAAATATGAGTACATAAATTAGAATAAATTAAATATTATTGAATTAGATTACAATTAATTGGTACATTAAATTAACGGAATATTGGAATCTAAGCTTATTATTATGGGGATTCAAGTTTTTGCGAGTGGATTATTTACAATTACTTTAATAATTTCCTTAATACTATCCTGGTTAATGTCCACTAAATCACTGCAGCTATTGAGATTTTTACATAATCTAGATATAGGTGAGTTTGCGCCAAGTACAGACCTACGTAGTGGTGGGCATAACGGTGTAATGATATTTCTCGGATATCTAGATGGAGCACGAAATCTAATAAGACTTAATAATTTAGAGCAATCAATTACATTTCTTATTATTTTGTACAAAAATATGGCGTCGGCGACGTCACCGCGAGTGGATAAAGTGTGCATTCTGAAATGATGCAAACGGGTTTTGTAGGAGGGTAGCTGCTTGAATTTCCCTTCATGAAAAGCTAAGTGCCACACGAAACGCTTCTGCACTCGTTCTAACCGCAGCATGTGAGTAGCGTAGTGGGGTCTCCATACAACACTACAATATTCCAGGACACTTCGCACGAGACTGTTGTACAACATTATTTTGGTACTGCTTTTACGAAAACCTCTAGTATTACGAAGCAGGAAACCTAACATTTTAGAAGATTTTTTAGTAATGTATTCAAAATGAGGTATAAAGCTGACTTTTCTATCAAAGAGTACTCCTAGGTCCTTGATTGTTTCCAGTTCCTGTACTTTAACTTGGTTTATGAAATATTCTGTGCATATATAGTTATGCTTTCTAGTGAATTTTACGTGATAACATTTGTCAGAATTCAGTTGCATTCTGTTATTTTTACACCATTCAATAACCCTGTTAAGGTCGTTCTGTAGAAGCTCGTTGTCTGTTGAGGATTCAATCGTTCGTGCAAACTTCAGATCATCAGCATATAGAAATGGTTCTGAATAATGGAAACATTGAGGAAGGTCATTAATAAATATATTAAATAATATCGGAGCTAGATGCGAACCTTGAGGAGCGCCAGAGGTTATTATGTGTTCTGAGGACTTAAATCCATTCATAACGACATAGAAATCGCGTTCAGTTAGATATGATTCAAACCATTCTAGCAAGTATCCTGAAACACCGTAAGCCGCAAGTTTGTAGATTAATATGTGATGTGACATTTTGTCAAACGCCTTACTGAGATCCGTATATATTACTTCAAATTGTTTGTTTTTATCCATTGCCTGAATCAGTGACTCCGTGAAAGTTGCTAAGTTCGTTGTTGTAGATCTCGCAGTTACAAAACCATGCTGATGGTCGCTAAGGTATTTTTTAAAGTAATTCTGGATGTATGGACAAACAATAGATTCGAAAATCTTTGCGAAAGCGGAAAGTATTGAAATAGGCCTGTAGTTGGAAATGACATCTTTGCTATCCGACTTGTATACTGGAACTACCTTCGCTTTTTTCCATTCTGATGGAAAAGTCCCTGAGGCACGCGAAGTATTAAAAATTACCAGTAAAGGGGAAACCAGAGCTGTTGCACAGGAAGATATGAATATCGGTGGGATGCCATCAGGTCCTGGTCCCTTGGTAATATTGACGGATGCTGATGACGAAAACAAGATCCATTCTCAAACACCAAGATAGGGACCACGTTTTACCTGGCAAATTACATTTAACAGATATTTTTTTTTGACCGCCGTATATGATCGAGGAATACTTAGACTTTATTTCCAGCATCAGCATCCACGAAAACCATAGAAGTAATAACCATGAATAATAAGTAATTTTCTATGGCTCCTTCTTGGATTTGGGAATATTTTATGACTCTTACCTACCCCCGCAAGCGTTAGTCACTGCGACTGTAACCTCGACAAAATTTGTAGTTTTAAATATTGTTAGAAAATTCCAGGATAAGATGGCGAAATTGCTGCTACATACCTTTGCATTATTTTGTCAATCGTCAAAATTACGCATGCGTGGTTTTCTTTTTGCGTGTCACTGTTTCTATAAAACGTTAATTAATTTGGACGTTTGTTTGACAAAGTTTGTGTAATTTCTTTTATGTGACAACCCTATGACAAGTGTTACCAATTTTGACATTTCATAGGACCTGCCAAATGTATGGGCGTTGACCCACTGTATGTAGTAAGTAGGTACACTGTGGTATTAATATGTGATTTTTGTATTTGCGAAAAATGATCGCCTACGTCAAGTACGTCACCCCCCCCCCCCCCCTTTGAGTTTCTGTCGATGCGTGAGGACGTATAGTTTTATTTTGTATTCCCAAATAAAAAAGTGTAGTGCGAGTGCGGTGCGCAGCGTGGGTACCTACGAAATGACGAAAGAAATAGAAGTTATGCTCAATATTTTAGAGCTGTATAAAGATATGCCCTATCTTTGGGACAAAAATGACAAAAATTTCCTGAACAAAAATGTACGAAATGAGGGCTTCCAAGTGCTACTGAGTTTATATAAAATATAGACGAATCGGCTACAGTAAAGGCCAGGGCTGGGCAAAGGCCAATTTTTTGGTCTGGATAATACTGGAGCCATCCTCGCACACGACACGTCCGACTCCGTCGCGCTTTAACTGGCAACTGATTCAGTAACTAAAGTGTGGCAAAAAATCTGCCAAAATCTGCCACACTTTGCGCCAAAAATGCCAAAAATATGTCTATACGGAAACTGAAAAAAATACACAATGAATTCAATGAAATTTCTTTAATCAATAAAAATATTTAAGTTTTCTTATGCGTTATTATTATACTTAAACACTACTTACTCTACGTATCATCCGCATTTGCCTTCAAATTTTCGGTAAACATAGATTTTGACGACATCTTTTTGATCATGTTTTTAGTTGGTTATGTAGGAGACACAGTCGCCGTGTCTTTTGTTGTAATTAAAGCTGACACATGTTGATTTAGGAACCTATTCCTTATTTTTGTTTTGTTTAAATTCACCAGACAAGATTCTTTCGCACAAAGCGTTGGACATCGGCAAACATAATAATGCTTTCGCGAAATTTGTAATATTTGGTTTTGGATATTTTGTAGCCCCATTCGCGTCCAGGATTTTTCCAATCGCTCCCCAAAATTTGTCTACACTCAAAATTGTGCTGGTGGCGCTACTTCCACCTGATTCTAACAAGTCTCTTGGAAACCAAATCAATAAAGAAGTATTCCAGTTTGATTACAGTACATAATCATCTGAAGCACTTGTTTAAATAAGCGGGAAATCGCCGTATAATTTGGCCATGAAACAGAAGTTGCCAGTTCGAAAAAATCATTTGTAATCTCATTATACATATATAAAACCTGATGTACTGTATACTTTTAAAAAAGATAATTCAAATTATGTAATGTGAATTGTCATGAAATCATTTAAATCTGCCGAAATCTGCCACTTTTGTGAATCGTCAGCAGGATCTGCCACAGATAAAATTTTGGAGCGAAATCTGCCAAAATGGCAGAAATCTGCCACAAATGGTCACACTGACTAAATTTAGGACAGTGTGATCAGAAGCTTCTAATTTGCCCTTCTGAAATAAGACGTCTTATTTCAGCCAAATGTAATAAGCGTTTTACCGTGAAAGCAATATACAAAGTTATGTCGTTACTTTTGCTGACATCTGTCATTCTAATCAAGCTATATTATTAATTTATGACTTATACGCTTATGACTTACGGCCAGACTCCACGAGTGAAAAAACTTTCCGATCGTGTACACGAGTTATGATGAGGCTAATATTACTGGACGAATATCCAAACAATTTTTCTTATCTGTGTTACATAAAATGAGTCACAAATGCCAAAAATGACTAGTGTGGACTGTCAAATTGTCAAACAAAACTTGCGTGGTTGCTTTGGTTGATGTAATACCTCAGTGTAATCAGTGTAATACCTAATAATTGGTAATAAGTGTATTGTGTACAGTGTACGTACATAGCGGCATGCTCGTGCATGATGCAAAATATTATAGCTTTCGGGACTATCACTGCAGCACATGCGATCGACCGCAATAAATGCGCCTCTGGTAACATAATCGTGTATAAACAACGTTTTGAAATTTGCAACTGACGTGAAAGCTCGCGCGATGGTGTCTTGAGATTAGTAAACGCAATTTCTCGACCAGTAAACGAGTAATTGACTGACAACAATGGCAGGATCCACTCTGCCTGAGAGGGTGGCTCAGATTTATTACACTTATGGTTTATTTTGTTCGTCCTATCCTATCACAGCAATCACATTAGCATTATCTGTTTTGTTACTATGTTGGTGAGTGGTTATTTTTATTTAATTGGTATTAAATTGTCCATTTATATGCCTTGCTCAGTTGTGTTCATTTCCAGCTATCCACTGCTAAACGTGCCTCTACCTGGAAATATCCCAACTGTTGTAACATTACCGCTACATGGGGGTGATATCTATGATTTGACAAAACCTGATTGCAGCCATACCAAATGTTCAGAAGGTATCCTCATAATAATATACATGTTAAATTACTATGAATAAATTATGTTTTATCTTAACTATTAATATTACGATGTTTATACATTATGTTTAATGTTCACATATTTCACAGACAAACCATCACATTTAGATATCCTGTACAATGAAACTCAGAAACTTCCTTATATTTGGGCAAAGGACAAACCTCTTCTATACGTGCAACAAATCATTATGAAAATAGGTAATAATAAATATAATACTTAAGTTGTATTTCAAATGCGTGGAGAAGTAACGAGGGAGTTATTAATCACACCATCTTTACTTTATTTTACTTGTCAGATGCGCACAATTGTATGCAGTGTCTATCATAAATAGGTACATTTGTGCACAAAACACAATTTTCCAAATAATTTATAGTAAAACATGATGTGGTATGATGATAATGAACTGCGTAAACCAAGGCTTACCTTAGCCTTACCTAAAAATTACCAATATTTTGTACAGCTAGCGAAATGTTAGCTCCTTTCCTAAAAGTACATTGATTTGTAATGATTTAAAATATATTCAATGAAAGGAGACTAGGTGAAAGTGGTCTGTGGACCGTTAGAGATGTGGTTAATGTTTTGAAAGCACAAACAAGTTTAATCTCTCAATCATCGTAAATATAGACACAATAGATAAACAATAGCAGTGTTGTTCTTGGATGACGCGCGGTAGCACACTGCTTAAAATCTAGTATTATTATAAAGTAACTGCAAAAGAGGAAGTCTGTACATAGGAAATAATAGGTAGGTATTATGGAAATAGACCAGACATACTAAAATAAAAAATAGAACACAAGTTGACCATTTGTTATTTAGAATTAATTTCAGTCTATCCATTACATTATCATGTGAGAACGGCTGGATGGATTTTGATGAAACTTTTACCGTTGTGTGTGTGTGCTAATAGCCTTGCTTAAAAATTAAGGCATGGTCATGTTGATTAGTTGAATAGGGTTTTCTGATATAGCTTTACACACAGCTACAGCTTGGCACCTACTGTATGCTGTCCCATAGAAATGTTTTCCGAATTTTACTTGATGATAGTCAGATGGTGATTAGCAGTGGCGTAGCGTGGAAAAATAATCACAAATAAAAAATGGCGGTACGAAGTTCTCCGGGTCAACTAGTAAAATATATATATCATAGGTGTGATAAAAATTTGAAATAAAATGGTTCAAATTGTTACAAGATATTATTATTATTTATTGTGAAATTTTACCCCTCTATAATTTCCGCCCGGGGCCGGCCGCCACTGCTGCCCCCACTACTCTACGCCACTGGTGATTAGTGGTACATGATTAGTGATTTTTATTTATTTATTTAAACAATTTAACTAGAACGGGCATAGACCAATTACACTAATTAAATAGAGTTATAATGATAAGTTATTGGCGATGGCTGATTGTAGACCGGTGACTGGTAATAGGTTATTGCTGATAGGTGAGATAGGGAGAACTACACAAATCAACTGGTCACAAGACAGACAAAATAAACGTAGTAATACCAGTACTACTTAAAACAACTTTCAAACAATATAAAGTTTAACAAAAATATTATTTTGCTATTTTTCTTTTTGTTCAAAGCTCGGCTTTTGATGCCCCATTGCAGAGATATGTAGTTGACGTTACCTAATATAAATATTATAACAACCACATTTTTAGGGTTCCGTACCCAAATGGTAAAACGGGACCCTATTACTAAGACTCTGCTGTCTGTCTGTCACCAGGCTGTATCTCATGAACCGTGATAGTTAGACAGTTGAAATTTTCACAGATGATGTATTTCTGTTGCCGCTATAACAACAAATACAAAAAAAACGAATAAAATAAATATTTAAGGGGGCTCTCATACAACAAACGTGATTTTTTTTGCCGTTTTTATAGATAATGGTACGGAACCCTGCGTGCACGACTCCGACTCGCACTTGGCCGGTTTTTATTACTGGTTCATAGACCTCTTTCTGGCCCAGTCTCCTTTAGATATATTTCATATATCATTAAAGCTTAATCAATTCTTGATTAAAAAAAATATTACAATACTTTTTCAATAAATTTTCAATGGTAAAATGTGCATGTATTAGTAACTAAATGAAACTCCTTCAACTATATGTTATAATTAGGTGTCTCCCCGTGGAATAACAATCTAAAGATGTGGGATGCATTCCGAGCTCCATTGCAAGAAGTGTTTCGATTGCTGGAGACTATTAGAAACCATGAAGATCCAGAAACGTGAGTATTTACCACTGTTATTATAAAGTTAAATATTTTTATAAACAGGTATTCAAAACTATAATTTGAAACAGCATCTGACTTAGGTGGGTATCAAACCAGGTGTTTTTTGCAAATAAAACACCAACCTTTATTATTGCACCGATCGATAATTAATTTTACTGATAAGGATCAAACCCTACAAAGTAATGCCACGGTTGCAAACCCACTTTAATAAAAATAAGTTATTACATAGGAAACAATTTGGTTTCACAAGAGGTCGCTCTACAACCGATGCTGGTGTTGAGCTTTTAGGTAATATTTTCAATGCCTGGGAGGATTCACATGATGCCTTAGGCATCTTTTGCGACTTGTCAAAGGCATTTGATTGCGTTTTTCACGAGACATTGGTCAGGAAACTACATCACTATGGAGTTAGAAACACCGCTCTGGATCTTCTTATTTCGTATTTGGGTAATAGGATCCAGAGAGTGGACGTTAATGGGAAGAGATCTCCGGGGTCTGTGGTGACAATGGGTGTTCCACAGGGCTCAATTCTTGGCCCGTTCCTGTTTCTCGCTTACATTAATGACCTACCTTATCTCATAAAAGATAATCAAGAGATTGTGTTGTTCGCAGATGACACATCACTGTTATTCAAACTTAAACGGCACCAGCCGGTTACTGTCGATGTTAATAACGCTCTCTCTGAAGTAGTGCACTGGTTTAATGTTAACAATTTACTTTTAAACGAGAAAAAGACTAAATGTATTAGATTTTTGACACCTAATGTTAAGCAGGTGAAAACCAGTGTAATAATAAATGGAGCCGAGTTGGATCTTGTGGACACCACTACGTTCTTGGGTATAACTTTAGACTCGAAACTGCAGTGGGGCCCACATATAAATAAATTGTCGAAGAGACTCAGTTCTGCAGCTTACGCGGTCTATAAGATACGCCAGCTAACTGATGTAGAGACAGCCAGATTGGTATATTTTAGTTACTTCCATAGTGTTATGTCGTACGGCATTTTGTTGTGGGGAAATGCCGCCGACATTCAAACTATCTTTGTTTTGCAGAAGAGAGCTATTCGAGCAATTTATAACCTTAGCTTTAGGCATTCACTGAGGGATAAATTTAAAGAAATTAATATAATGCCGGTCGCATCTCAATATATTTATGAAAATTTGATGTTTGTTAAGAAAAATATTAGTTTGTTCTCTAAGAACAGCGACATTCATAGCGTCAATACTAGAAATAAAAATAAACTTATACTACCAATGACTAGGCTCCAAAAAATTAGTAATTCATTTAGGTACCAAAGTATACGTTTCTACAACAAGATTCCAAGCAATATTCAAGAACTAAGTCTCAATAAATTTAAGTCCTTCGTAAAACAGAAACTTTGTAATAAGGGTTTCTATAAAGTTAAAGATTATATGGACGATAAAAATGCTTGGAATTGAGCCGCTCGCTCTTATCATAGAGATATCATTGAAATCATTGGAATTATTTCATATATATTTTTTTTTTTGCTCATTTTGACGTTCTGCATGGTGATTTATTGATAATTATTATTATTGAATTATTATTTTTTTTACCTTGACATTTTGTCGACTATTATTATTAATATGTCGTTTGTTTTTATTTTTTATTTTATTAAATTGTGAATGTGAGTACAGTGTAGGCTAGCTTTATTACATTTTTTACAATTTACATTTCGTAAAACTGTTTGGGGGTTTGAGTATTTTTTTTTTGACCTACGCAAATGTCCGGCTGATTGGTGTCGTCGTGCGTCGGGTCGTTGAGCTCCCTAAAATAAGGTTGAGCTACACGATGACTGATGCATGCGTGCCGTCAGTTGGGACAGGTCAACTCAAACCTGCTATGGCTCTTTCCTCAAAAGACCATTCCAAACGTTGCCCTACATTGTTACACTCGCATAGTTTTATACCACAATGTCTGGACTTTAAAAGAGACGTTGACCTCTGAGTTTGTTTCGGCTTTTCTTCTCAGAGCGAGTCAGATAGGAAATGCCGGCGCCATCTAGTCTTAAAAAAACATTACATTGACTTGTAAAAGTGTCTGTAACAGATTTATTTACAGAAATAAATATCATTTATCATTTAATGTAAGCCAAGTAGATAAACTATTAAAAACGGAAATCAACTTCAAAAAAATTTAAAAGTTTAAAATAATTATCTCATGTATAATAGGTATACCTAATTTTTTTTTTTTTTTAATATATGGAATTGGAGGCATAAGCCTCCAATTTAATTTAGTTTTATATTCTTTAAAACATATTATTTTTATTAGGTGGGAACTACTTTTTTAAAGGTTATTTTTCTTCTACTACTTGTGTTTTTTTATTACAAAATATGGTTTAAACCAAAACTAAAGTAAACCAGGATTTAAAACATACCCGTCACTTTCTTACGTCATATAACAAAAAGAGACGGGGCTATTTTAAAACCTAAGTTTTTCTCAGACCATCTTTTGTAATAAGGGGGTTATAGTTCCGTCTCTCCGTATGTCACAGCCATTTTATTTGGAGACTATTGGAACTACATACTTGAAATTTGACAAGTCTTCTGTAAACCGCCGTATAGGGGGGTTAAAATTCACGAAAAAAATATTTTGGGTGACACTTCATTTAAATGAAACCGAGGGATAATAAATTTGAACAAGATACGTTAATAAGTTTTTGTAATATCTGCAATTTTCAGTTGAATGCTATTTTGACTTCATTGACCGCAAAAATAACTGTGTATTTTACAATATCATTGTGAAGTATCATAAAATTATTGCTTTGCTTTGCTACTTAGCACATACTACGGAACCCTACATTGTGCCGGGTCCACCATGCACTTGGCCGATTTTATTAGTACTTAGTGACGGCATCAGTGAATGTTCATTATTTGCTTGCAAATAAACTGTTTTTAAACTGCAGCTGGCGCATATCTCGTTATCAGTATAAAGATAGTAATAAATAATTAATAATACAACAGTTCATTCCAAAAAACCTTAAGACGCTCCCTCACCGGAAGCATTCGCAATCGATTTTGAGCATTATCGCCAAGTAGTAATGCTCAAAATTTAATCTTGCATTACACACGAATGTTCCCGGTGAGGGAGCGCCTTTAGCTGAATTATGATTCAACAATATGCTATTCATGAATCACACTTCATCTATTCCTTTTTTTACTATCGAATCCTGCGCAAGTATTGCTTAGGTTTGTTTGTTTGTGCTCCGTACCCGAAGGGTGCCAACGGGAAACTATTACTTCGCTGCGCCTTCTGTCCGCCCGTCCGTCTGTCTGTCACAGGGTTGTATCTTTTTAACCATAATAGGTAGCCAGTTAAAATTTTCACAGAATGTTTATTATATGTATAGGTATGCCTCTATCATGGCAAATATAAAAAACTGTTTTTTTATAATTTCTTCAGTTATTTCACAGACATGTGGTACGAAACCCTTCGTGCGCGAGTCCGACTCGCACTTGGCCTTTTCATTTTAATAGTGACTAAAGAGCTAGCGGCAATCTTTCCGGAATTATACACATATTCTAAACAACAAGATTTCATGTATCTATTTAATTATTGTGCGAATTCTAATATTACGTTTTCCATAAAAGCAGAAACAATTCTTTATTAATAATGCATAATATGCTAAAGTTTGCCTTCAGAGAAGAGAAAAAACATATCTAACACTTATGATATTATGTGACAGCTGTGGCTTAATAGTATAAATGTCTAATAAGGCATAATATATTCATTTTTATGTGCACATAAACTATGTAACAGCTTTGCGTCCGTGAGTTATATGCTCAATAATCAAAACTGTGGACTACAACTACACCAATAGGGAATTTAATTGATGGTTATGATTATTGTTAGTAAATTAAAAGAAGAGACGGTGTAATTGGATAGCTTAAAAGCTAGATCAGTTGATCCAAGTATTTTTTTTGGTGCAATTGGGTTAACAATTAATTTTGGACCTCTGGGAATATATTTTTTTTATTTCAATATAAACTCAAATTAAATAAAGAAGTTACTAGGATATGTTGCCTTCAAAGGTATCCAATTCATTAACACTCCAGCCAAATTCGATGTAAAATTGTGAAACAATAATTTAAAAAAGCGTAATGCTTTTTTAAAATTGTGAAACAGTAATTTAAAAAAGCATTACAGTTTATTTACATTTTCATAATTATTGAATTTGGCTCCAGTGCCTATAATGTAAACATATCAATAGATCAATACCAACTTTTAACAGTCATAAATCAACTGCAGTCCTCGCAATGAGGCATGGTCTGGTGAGTAAGTCAACGAAAGGTCGAGCATGGGAGGTTGCAGCCGCGCTTTAATTTGATTGGTCGCAATCATACTTATACAAACCGGTTCGAATAGCGCGTGCGTGCGTACACACTGCTTATGTCTCGTTACCAGGACAGATGTTGAATATGACTTTTATTTTAACTTTTTTTTTTTATTGTGATGTGTTAATGTACTTTTAATAATTATCTTAAATCACTGCAATATAACTGTTACTGCAACTTTTCTATAATATCTATTGCACCTCTGGTCTCTGGCATATAAGAAAAACATATAGCACAAGTCATCCTCATCAGCATACAATTAGGGTTCTATGTTTTGAATCCACTGATTGCAAGAAGTTATACATTGTAAAACAGGCATGGCAAACGTTATACTTTTAGCATCGATTTTGCGAGTGCATTGATACGAATGGATATTGCAACGCTTTTGGTCGTTATTGCGAAGGCATAAATAATGTGCTTGCGCCGCCCTTACACGACTCTGTGATCGGTCGTATCGTCTTCTTGTGGACTGCTAGTATGTTGGGTAGACACTTGTCTTAATAGTAGCAATATAAAATGCTATTGTTTATTTTGTACAGGTTTTAGCATTCAATCTTAGGGATTATATTGCCGTTCTTTAATGCTTTGCTTGAGTTTTGTATCTTGTATGGCACGTGTAAACATGTTAGTAAGAATAATGTGACACAAATGCGCATATCGTTTGTTTCAGAAAGAGCACTCTATTGCAGCATTGCTATCAAATCGGGGGCATCAAGCGCAGGGACAGTAAGGCCAGTACAGAACGAGTGCTGCCTGAATACAGTTGCTTGCTTCTGTCTCCCGCCAATCTGTGGCAACAGAACCTACAGTCATTTTCACTCGATGCCAACATCGTCAACACAGTTTACAGCTATCAGGTATATACGGGGTGTCCTAAAGGAAAGTTCATATTCAATAAAGCGATATAAATAAAAATGAGAGTCACACACTTCCAACACTTCTATGTACGAGTTCGTGAAATAATCCTCAAAAATGTATCTCCAGGAGAGGTGACTTAAATGAACCTCCACGCAGTTCTAATTTAACCTTTATGGATATTTTCTTGTGAGGTTATCTCAAATTAAAAGTAAAACGTAAATTAATGCCAATAAACCAGGTTCTCTGGTGCAGTTAAAAGAAAGCATTAGACACGAAATGACAGCCATCACGGAGTCGACGTGCAGAACCGTCCTAAGGAATTTTGCTGTTCGTTTAGATGAGTACCGGTGCCGTGAGCGAGAAGTATTATATTTAAATGACATTATTTTCATAAGTAATTTCCTAATATGGGTATTTTAATAATTAATTATTCTTGATGACCATCCCCCTTTTATTTATATTTCTATATTAAATATGAACTTTCTTTTGTAACACCTTGTAGTAAATTTCAAGGGGTTTTCCCATAACACGTCTAATTCTATTATACTATCATTACAAGCAATCTCCTCAAGGTGATTCTCAACTAAGCGATGATTGTCAACAAATTGCTTTGAGCGGAAACAACGCGGTGGGTGGCGAGTTACTGTTCTGCAATAAATATAAAATATGCCTTGTTACGACGCGTGGTTATTCTCGGCTACTCAGATATACCACCGTTATTCAATGTATTATCTAAGATTAAATAACGTAATTTTAGCATTTTGACAACCTCACTATTAAATATTACTGGTTAACATTATCACTTATATTTAAACGTAATATCCATAATTTATGTTAATCTACAATTAGTTCAAGTACGTAGATTATTTTACTTTTATTATTCCATTGGTATTCAGGTATTTAATGCCCATGATACACATATATACGATATGTAATATAATAATATTAGGTATGTAGACTAATAAATACATTTACAAACTAAAATTAAACTACTGACACGAAGTGCGTCGCGGCATCGTGTTGCGCTGTGTGGTGTCGCGTAACCTTCCGCGGAAACGCCGGTACATGACACCATTCGATCAAAATTGTTCCTTTAAACTCTCAATCACCGTAATTATAGACACAATAGATAAGACAATTAAGTGTCGTCCTGGGACGACGGGCGGTACGCAACCGGTTAAGGTCTCCAGGTGTTCAGTTAGAACCAGTGGCGTAGCTTGCTCTAGACGGGCCCCGTATCAAAATTTGTCGGGGAGCCCTTCTACCTGAATGCGGCGAAACCCAAAAAGAGGGTAAAGATTTTTGACAAAAGAAATTAAAACGGTTCATTGAATAAAATTGTTAAGAGTTTGGCGTACAGCCTAAGAGCTTGAGTAAGATTATGGACAACATTTTACGAATTTTTGCTTACATACTTCGGGACCCCTGTAGCCCGGGGGGCCCGTATCATTGATATGGCGGTAGCTACGCCCCTGGTTAGAACCTGCACTACAAACGACTTGAAGTTAACGTAAGGGCGCAACTCAAACTTTTCCAGATATAACCAGAAACCTCAGACACGGATCAATCCCTACTAATAATAAATGCGAAAGTAACTCTGTATGTCTGTCTGTGACCCTTTCACGCCTAAACCGCTGAACCTATTTCGATGAAACTTGGAACAGAGATAGTCTGGAACCTATAGAAGAATATAGGCTACTTTTACCCCGAAAAACGCGGAATATGCGATAAACGACTACCACGCGAGCGAAGCCGCGAGTGACCCCTAGTTACAATATAAAGTAATAGCAGCAGTATAAAACAGTTAAAACGGAGTTTAAACATTTAATTTATTACAGTAGGTATCAGTTGTTATGAGACATGATGATTCAATACTACTTTACAGGAGTTTTGTTTTTTATTAATCTCGCATTCCTGATATAAAGCCGGGCTTTTCGGCTTGTATGGAAGGCAGAAGGCACGCCACTGTGGTGTGTGTTAGATAAACCAAAAAAAACATAAATTGAACTAATTGTCCCGGAACCGCAGGATTTTTTCGATACAAAAGCTCATTCCATAATAGCCAACATCGCAAGTTTAGGTGAATATGCATCCGAATATCCGATCTCTACTCATAAGTCTTAACATATGATAATTTTTTTAATGATAGGATGCAAGAGTTTTTAGATGCGTCCAAGATCCTGACGACCTTTGTTTCATTAAAGCTTATTTAAAGCGCATTTATTTTATTACAGTTGCAAAAGCACCCGCTATTGTAGAAAAAATAAAAGGTCAATAAATAAAATGATGAATTGAAAGAATAGGTTGCGTCGGAGAACAAGACATGTCTTTTTAGAGCTTACTAGCTTTTGCCTGCGACTTCGTCCAAGTGAATTTCCAGAATGTCCAGACGAAGTCGCGGATGCAGACGATGTCGCGGATTTAAATGTAGCCTTTGTCCTGCCCCAGGGACCGAGCTATCTTCATACCAAATTTCATCAAAATCGGTGCAGCAGTTTCGTCGTGAAAACGTATTTACAAAAAATAAAACGTTGGGCTGTTCGCTCACACCGCGGCATTTTTCTTACTTTTAGCACTTCTAAACAAAAGGTCCGATTCGAAAAATCAGTGACCTTTTAAGATTTTTAAGACCCCTTATGAGTTTGTGCGTTATTTATGTTACACCATGTATATTTAATTTTCTAACCTTAAGATCAGCTTAAGCTAAGGCCACGACACTATTTTCAGAATCTTCAGAAAGCCAAAGCGTCGATAGCAGAAATGGCGTTTGGTATGCAACTCCGAGAAACTGGGATCAAACGGTATCCCTTAAGGGCTCGACCGCGTGTGTTGCAATATGCCGTCACGATCTTCTACCAACAGCCCGATCAAAGGTAAATAATACTTCAAAAAAATAGGCATGCCACTGCACTGTGCAAAGTACAGAGGATATTTAAATCAAGGTTCCTGTGTAACATAACCTTGCATTATATCCAATTACTAGACCATTTGCAATTTGCATTTACATTTGCATTTGTCTATTATAGTCCAATGCTTGACCTATTCCTCTCTCTTTCACATTTTGCCTGTAGTTAGGTACTAAGCTACGTTAGCCCGTTTATAGATCGACTACACTCCAACTGAACAATGCAGTTGACAAGCAGTCGGTCCATTGCACTTTAACTGCAAACAGAACTACCAAGCATTTTGTCAATCACAGTTAGCGTGTAGTTTGCTTGCAGTAACAGTTAGTACATACAGTCCGAGTATAAGGCCCGGACTCCACCAAAGCAGATACGAAATGAGCGGAGCGGAGATGTGTTTCAAAAAACCAATAGAATTTCGTTATTCACACATCTCGTCTCCACTCAGCTTAAATGGATACCACTGAGCCGAGATGTTATCATATTGTATGGCGCGATAGAAACGCAGATGTGAGCTGTTCCTCGCTGAGATTGAGCTGGGCCGCGGTACAAGGCGGAGATGTGAGCTTTGCCTCGCAAGCTGACGACGCACAGTGGATCGAAAATCGGCTGTAGAAGACATAGGATCTTGATTTCTTAAATGTTATTTTTTTTTGCTGGAAATGACTTCTGCTGATCATTACTGTTCTATAAAATGTCATATGAAGTAATTGTGTGCACAAATGGAAGAGTTACAAATTTTTGTAAGAAAAAAATGTATGGAGCTGACATGAAAAATGAGGATATCTCTGGAATCGCAAGGTTGGCCGTTATATCCTTGCACACTGTTATAGTACTATTTATTTGTGAATTTTTGCCATACTTAATATCGCGGCATCACTTGCCATTTTTTTTTTTAATCTTCAAAATAAAAAAAATAAAAAAGTATATGATACATTTTAATGCTTAAATATGGCTATACCAAGTGTAATTTACAATATTTTTTATGCTTAGACCAAAACATTCTATGAAATCACAAAGTCGTATTACCTACTTATTTGAAATGACATGGTAATTATGAATTACATAATATGTAATCTTGTCTAATGCCTCAAGTCCACATTAGCTAATGATTAATAAAACTTAATACCTATATACCTGTTAAAAGGATACGTACCAAAATAATTTGGGGTACTCGCTAATTTAGCAATTAGTGCAGGATTAACTTAATGAAAGTAATTAGATAAATGTGATACCATCATTAGTCAATAACAATAAATAGTCAAACATTGGATTCACAACTTCAGTTCATTTAGAGCATTTCTAATACTAACATCTATCCTACCGTGTCTTTTTACTCAGTGATCGTGAATAATGGAAAGCATTATTACAAATTTGGATTTGTTTGTTATTCTGAGCAATCAGGATGCTTCGTCTTTCGATCATGAAATATTGTTCAACACACTTGTTATTCGACTGGGCTCTAGCCTTTCAGATGAAGAGACAGTGTTACCGTGAAAGAATTTTGTCGAAGATTTACACGGGCAGTTCAAAAGAGATGGTTACGATCCCACAGGAAAAGTGAAGTTTTTAGACGTGATTACAGTAATTGGCTTGAGGCAAATATTGACGGGCCAAACTGCGTGCAAACCAATTTGCTCATTCAAGAATCAACAAGTGAAAATATTTCTACTGAACCTGTACCTGAACCTGTACAATCAACTTCAACAATGAAATCAACTTCAACGATGACAAAAAGATCTCGAAAGCCGTTTGAAGATCTAAGTAACAAGCAGAAGAAGAGACGATCTGATGAACATATAGGCGATGACCCTAATGAACATACACCGTACACGAACACACATAAAACCGGAGACGAGATGTTTGCGGCGTACAGTGAGCGGTTTCGTGTCAGATCGCACTAAACTGTGCGTTCACATCCAACGCTCGCCGCACGCAGCTCAGTTCCGCTCTAGTCAGCACACATTTCCACCCTAGCCAGCACACATCTCCGCTACAGTCTAGCCAGTACGCATCTCCGCACAGTTTAGAAGGATACCTACACCCTAGCTGAAAAACATCTCTTCTTGTCTCCGCTTCGGACATCTCCGCTTCGGACAACTCCGCTTTGGTGGAGTCCGGGCCTAAAGAGTCTTTTGACCGCTTACCCAAGCAATGGCAACACTGCTGGGTAAACGTCTAGTTTAATTAAGCTGACAAGTCGAATGATTTTAAGTCTCCTCGGTCGTCGATAGGTGTGCGCACCACTTGCAAAAGAAGTTGGTGTTTGGCTAAGCAGAATGTAGCGCGCTTACCCCATACACCCCTATGTTTGATCTAACGTTTCCCTAGTTTATTAGATCCAGCTTCCACTCTACCTGGATGCACATAAATATCAGTATTACACGGAATGACTGATAACCGAATTCGATAAATAAACTAGTGAGGCATCCGGTATTTTAGGACACCAGTAGTCTTACATATTATTATGTATCTCAGGCGACTGAGTGTTATGTAACCTGTAATGTACGATTTCCACCAAACGGGTCGCGCCGGAGCGCATTTCACACTGTGCTAAAGGAAATTCAGGCTTCTATACAATAGTTAAGTTTCATGTTTGCATGGAATTTACACTGCTTGGAACTCGGTTAGATCCGCGCGTATGCCGCGGCAGCCGGTCGGCTCCTCGAGTATGCCGCGGCAGCCGGTCGGCTCCGCTCGACCACACCGCAGGTAGGAACTGACTGCGATAGCGGATAGGCGAATACGCGCGCGCGTGCGCCCGGGTTCCAGCAGATTGTAGCCGCCGGGCGGACGCGGTCGGCTACGCGCGCATGCTCGAGCATCCGCTGCGATGCTCTGCACTGCACTCAGACGCGGCCCGTTTGGTGGAAATCGTACATAACAGTAACCTGGTAAAAAAAAGTCATTCACTTGTTTGAATGTTGTATACGTACAGTCAACCAAAGAGATAAGTATAAAGACAAATCATTACATTTGTATTTTTACAAGGTTATGCGTGTGTTGAATGGCCAATTTTTATGCCATCGCTGCATCGTTTGTCTGAGCGAGACTTGCGTGTTAAAACTTATTACGCACACAATTACAATGACAATTGCCTGCGTAGCATTGATATCCGTTGTTTGCCTTCATACCTAAGTTTTTTGTTGACTGTATCTACTACAGAAAAAACAGACACACTAGCATATAATTTTTGATTTTTAATTTGATTTCAGATTTATACAGTCTCTTATCAAGAAGTTAAAGGATATGTACCCACTATATCAAGAGACGCCATATACTCACGTGAATGAATTCACGCTAGTTTATTATCCAGGACAGTTCAACTATCGAGAACTAGTCCCTTTAACTATTACATTTGTGGGACTATTTCTGTACGTATATTTTTCAGTGAGAAAGATAGAATTTATTAGATCTAAATTGGGTCTCGCTGCATGTTCAGTTCTCACTATTGGCGGGAGTCTAGCCATGTCTATGGGGATATGCCTATATTTTGGATTCTCGTTAAGTTTACAAGGCAAGGAGATTTTCCCCTACCTAGTGATCATCGTTGGACTGGAAAATGTTCTAGTGCTCACCAAGAGTGTTACATCCACTGATTCTCGGCTTGATGTCAAGATCCGGCTCGCTCAGGGACTTAGCAAGGAAGGCTGGTCAATTACCAAAAACTTGCTAACGGAAATCACAATACTTACTGTTAGCTTCTTTACTTTCGTTCCATTTATTCAAGAGTTCTCAATATTCATGATAGTCAGTTTAATATCAGACTATTTTATACAAATGGCATTTTTTGCTACAATACTCGGAGTAGATGTACGCCGCATGGAATATTTTCAAGACCAAAATAATAAGTTACATCTAAAGGAATATTTTAATGCCAATAACGCCCTGAACTGGAGGTTTAGTAAGAACTATGTAGAAGAAAACAGCTTTTCACCTCAAAGAATGACGAAATCAAAATCTCATCCGAGGTTAAACGGTTTAGCACATAACAGTCCAACAGACGTCGTTGCAAAAAGAAATTCCAGCCCAGGCCATCAAGACAACAGAGTACCAAAACGTATCCGTCTAGTTAACATGTGGGCGAGAACGCGCTTCTTTCAACGCGCATTCATGTTGTGGATGTTAGTTTGGATATCAATGATAGTGTACAACTCCGGTGTGGTGGATTATTTCATTAGCAACATAGAAAAAAATGATGCCGAAATTAATAGAAAGAATTATGAAAAGAACGAACCAAAACAGTCGGCGTACGTGTTTTACAACAGCAGCGAATCGAATCAATTGGTGTTCCCGCCGCTATTAGATATTGACGCCGAAAAAACTCTAGTGGATGCAAATGACACCATTATGTTAAAACACTCGCCACACTCGCGGCCCTGGTCGAGGTGAGAGCATATTTATATTTATTACATTAAACACTACATGTCCACTCACTTTTTCACACTCGTTTACCCGTACCAAAAAGAAACGATAAAAAAGTGCTTTTTATAATATTGTTACTGTAGTAGGTAGTTTAGGATTGGGTCTTTTTAGATGCTTCAACTAAACTTGAATAAGTCTCATGACAACTCGTTTGACGAATTACACTAAGTCTTGTTTAATACAATATAGATACCGACAGAGTAAGTTTTTGAGGTAAAACTGCAGGGTTAAAACCGAAACTTAGAAATAGAGGAGGTGGTCAAAAGACTCATTTCGATTCTTAAGGACGGACTTGAGAAGAAGCATGTTTAGATTTAAAAAACAACTATACTAGCCAGGATTAGCTCTATTTTTGTTGCAAGAAATATCTCCTGAACTGCACTGATCGATAATATCTTGATAACGATTTAAATTAAATGAAATGTCGTAAATTAAATGAAATGGATTTTTTTTACGGTTTAACGTCAGCATTGTTTTGGAACATTAAAGATTTAACTGCACTTTTAATCACAACGAATAGACATATCAACCTCATGTCTCGTAACAATTATTTGAAAAAAAAAACATGGTTCGTTTCGAAGAGTAGAAGTATATCTCTGTACGTAAACGTTTCGTTCTTTGTAAGGATGTTTCCCAATTCCAATACCAATTCCCACTGATTTAAAATAAAATTTTATTGTAACACGTATGAAATTCAGATTTGTAAGATCCTGTTAGAAGGCCGCTCTCTGGTCGCCATTTTGGGAGGGGTTTATTATACAAGCCTTACAGGTACAATTTCACATGCACGAACTGCCAGACAGTACTCATTGTGTTAACCGGTTGCGCGATGCAGGTTGTCGTCGCATCACTGGTCGGCAGTCCTGTCGCACTACAATGAGTCGGTGGCGGGCCGGCACGTGGCGGTTTTGCCGCCGCTGCTGCTCAGCCACCGCGTGGCGCCGGAGCTGGCGGCTGGCGTGCGTAACCCCGACGAGCGCGACCCACCGCCACTGCGCTGGCAGGCGCTCGCGGCCGCCCTCGACCCCATTGACATGCTGCCTGGTAAAATATTCTTCTATAGATTCTCTCTTATTTGCTCCGATCGTAACAGTGGCTTCAATATCGTCAACCTTGACGGCTGGTCTGCCAACATATCATTTTGCCCCTCTCGGAATCCACTCAATGTGTTCTGCCCTACATCATTTAAGTATCGGCGCACAGTGGGCTCCTATAGTAGAATCCTATAGCTGTATAGATCAACTAGGCTAACATGGCACGCCCCTCCAACATCTGTCTTCAATGTGTGTGTGCAATGTGCATATGCCAACGAGTCACTATGTTTGTGTTTGACAGTAATTGACATGTTTGATATTTACTAGATTTATTGCTCGACTAGTGCATAATTAAGCCTCGTCCCCACTAGGAACATTTGTCGAGCGACATGTGTCCCCGGCGACATCGGGCGATGTCGGACGACATCGCCGCGACATTGTTGAAACTGTTCCATTCCATCCACCATCTTCTCTTCTTTTTTGTTCTTGATGCATTCATCATTATATAAGCCGCACTCTACAACACTACCTCTTCCGGAGACATGATAGGTTCGACTGAACTGATGTGGACGGAGACAAGACATCGGGCGTCGTGGGGCGATGTAGGGCGACATCGCCCGATGTCTCCGGAGACACATGTCGCTCGACAAATGTTCCTAGTGGGGACGAGGCTTTAAAGTGACCGCTCGACAAGACGCACGTGTGTCATTCAAACAAACCTCCAAGCGGTGCCATAGTTACCATACTGTTAATTGGCGACGTCAAATCTGTCTAGCGACTGATTCATGATTTTGTTTAATTTGCAGAATGCACACATGTGCATTGTGTGTGTTCAATGTGCATTGAACGAATGACGCGTTGTGAATATTCTTTCTCACACATTTTTATTTCCAGTGTCAATGGAGGGGCGCGCCATGTTATCGTAGTTTAACTCTATTATGAAAGTTGAATCCTATGTCTATGAAGATCGATTTTCAGCCCACTGTGTGGCGGTTTTCCCTACTGAAGATATAAATTTGACATAAGCTCCATAGAAATTACTGACACATTTCTATCTCTAGTAGGAAAAACCGCCGATAGATTACTCCTTCGTCGAGTTTGATGACCAGGTCAGCTCTCCGTATAATGATAACTATTTAACAGCCTATTCTACCATCATATTATTACACTAGGTAGCCACCTAACCTCATTTCATTGTTAACCTTTACAGATTTCGAGACTGAGGGTAAAAGCCAGCCACACCAGTGGGGCAAGGGCTCTGACCTGCCCATATATCCGACCACACCGATGGAGATCCTCCTGTTAGCTATCCTCTGCACTATAAGCGTCGCTGTCATCGCGTACATGATGGTTGTACTTTACCGGTAATCATATGACAACATTTTCTTACCGTTCATTCACGTTCGAGTTTGAAACGCTGCAAATTCAAGCAAATCAAATTCGTATGGAATTACTAGATGAAATTCCTAAAGCCTGAAAACATATCCTACGTAGTAGCACATATATGCACGCTAGTTTCGAGTAAAATAACCACGTGTGTACTAAACAATACGAATGATGGCACGATTGGCGCAGCTGCTGAGCGAATGGTACTGCGCAACGGGTCCGGTTTAGATTTATGCCCGGATATAAATATAATTGCCTACAGATAGTTTAAAAGACACAACAACATAATCGCTTAAGCGTGATTCTATCATTACAGTTACAGCTAATATCAGTATGTCAGGATTATGAACAAGGTAAATGTAGTAAGTAAAACCAACATACTCTCCACCACTGAGAGAACTAAACTTGTATTTGGGTTAGTGTTAGTAGCATGAACTAGATCACAATATAATACTTTACACAATTATTACAAGATCATAAAATAAAGACAAGCTAGTCAGATATAAAATGTCAGACTTCTTCAGCTGTTCAGCACTGAATGCTCCTGCTTCGTCGAATGACCACCGCCTTCATAACTCGGGTAGGTTGATCCGTATCGACGACCACCCTCTTTTTTCAATATTGCCCAACGCTACCTGCTACCGATAACAGTTGTTCCAGGCCTGAGATTTGTGTATGTAAACGCACCACCCGCACGATACAGGAGAAATCCAGTTTAGGGCAACATTTTACAAAGAAGTATGTGCGTTTGATGTTTTTGCGCGGGAAGCGCCTTTAGGTACTCAACTGTACAAGGATATAAAGACACGCTGTCACGGTGGCAAGGACGTTACCCAAGGGCCACAAGCCGCAACGCTCAAAGCAAATTCACTCTGCACTGCAAGTGTCAGCGTCAAGCGTTAAAAACAAATGTATGTGTTCAACCTTAAAAGGCCACAAAACAGCGCTGCAAATTGTGGCGATATTTGCTGTGATCGAATTTGTACCAGCGGGTGGGATACTCAACTTCAAAAACCAAAACATCAACAATCCAAATATCAACACCATATAATCAACAGTTTAATTTTTCAATGAATCAGAATTAGGGTTTCTGCTCGAGAATTCTCGAGTCGAGAAATGTCGAGAAATCATGCCAACTTCGAGACGAGAAAAAATACCTCGAGAATTCGAGAACTCGAGAAATAAAAGATTTTCTTTTATTACTGTAAAATTAGCTTAAAAGTTACGTAATCTTTGGATTCTGGCTTCTGATCGTTTTTTTTACGAGGCACGAGTAAGCGAGGTAAGCGAACAGACACCTATATACCTACAACTCCAAGTACTCATATTATAATGTAACATAAAACATCCAATAAAAAATAATTGTAAGATAAAGTCCGTTCATCTATTATTGGGTTTCTGAATACAAAATCGACGACTAGATAACTATCCGAACAATAAGTAAGTTTGTAAATTGACCACTAGATGAGGTCTCTTTTTAAAGCCCAGCTAAATATACTTTTCTCGCCTTAAACTTGACATCTTTTTGCAGTTAGTTCCCAAGTTTAATTGAAAATCTTCTCCGGTATATGCAATGATTTTAAAACGAACCATTAAATACATAAAATATAAAATTTTAATCACAATATTTTCTCTTTGTTATTTTTAATCATAGCAACAACACAAAACTATTACAACAAAATAAATAGGATTTTAAATTTTTATTGTAATTTATTGGGCAGTAAAGTTTATTTATATCTGAAAGAAAAATATTTCTAGGCTAACGTACCTAATTGTGGTGTAAACTAGCGATGGGTCGTTGAAGGTTTTTCCGTCAACGAAACGTTAACGTTGAATTGCGTTTGTCAACTAGTTGATCAACTAGTTAATTTCGTCAACGAGTTAACGTGTTACGAATTTCAACTTGCATGAACGATAAACGCCTAAACGCTTTTATTAACGTATGCTGTTGTAATGTTAATTTACGAACAATTTGATGCAGTTTACCTAATGAAATTGGATAACATTTTATGATGACTTTACCTACTACCTACGAAACGTTTCATTCCGCGCACGAATATGATCATTTTAAGAATTAATAATATGACATTATTAATTCATACTTTACGTTTACTTTCTTTAAAAAATAATGACATTGATCAAATTACTAAATAAATATAAAATCTTGTATTCGTTATTTAGAGTTCAAATTCTTGTCATGACTATCGCGTCGTAGCGGGAGTTTTATTCTTAAAGAAATACAATTTACGTACGTTGAAAATAACAAAACGTTGACCGTGTACAAATCAACTCGTTGAATTCGTCAAACGATGAAACGAGTTGAATTCATAAACGTCGTTGTCTCGTAACTCGTTGACGAATTCAACGAGTTGATTTGTACACGGTCAACGTTAATTCCGTTGAAGAGACATCAACGTTGATTCAACTAGTTCGTTGATTCAACGCCCATCGCTAGTGTAAATTAATGGGTTCTAGGGCAGGATTGGTTATTTCACAAAGGAATATAACATAGTGCCCTTGTTAAAATGATATCTCATGTTAAACTCTTCATCCGTGAACATTTCGGATGGATTTCTTCGATGCCTTTGTATTGGTACTGATGTATTTGAAATAGCCTCCAGCACTTCCAAATCAGACTCCGATGAACTACTCGAATCTATTTCGCTGGGAGTCCAAAGCTCAATATCTAAAATAAAACTCCAAATACTCTTGTTATAATATGATATAAAACGACAATTAAGTTCTGGAATCGATTAACGCCTCAAATTGGTCAGTCAAGTTAATTGAAGTTTGAACTAAGATTATCTCCTGACTGGGGTGTCCAGAAACGCAATGTGTCAGTTTATCGAACCAAAAGCGGTAGAATAGATAATCTAGGTACGTTTAGGAGTATCTCAGACATCCGGAAAAATAAGTTAGGTATCTGAAGTTTGAACTAGGATTATCTTCTGACTAGGGTGTCCAGAAACGCAATGAGTCAGTTTATCGAAATAATAGCGCTATCGAACAGATAAACTACGTTCACGAGTACCCCGGAAACCGGGCATAAGCTGATTTTTTAAGGTTTTTAAAAATTTCTCGAAAGACCCGAGAAACCCGAGAAATTGGGCTCGAGAATTCTCGAAACCCGAGAAAAAAAATATGTCGAGAAAACAGAAACCCTAATCAGAATAACATTAGCTTAAAACATAAACGGTTCAAAATGTCAACACTTCAGATGAGCAACGAATCTGAATGTAACTGATTTATAACGTAAATTGTTCACTTGATCAACACTTTACAAAATCGATGTTTAACAAAATATCGTGAAATATTCAGTCATAACATAATATTCGTCGCAGACATTGTTAAATGCTGCAATCATAAGCAAATAGTTTAATAACTGTCTAAACGTCTCTGGAACAAGAAATCATATAATTATATTGTTATGGGATGCACATACGAGTACAAGGAAATATACCTATAATATTAATTACCTATTGTTTAATTATAAATGTAATTTGTGTAATGCAATGCAAAGTGTTGATCAAGTGAACAATTTACGTTATAAATCAGTGACATTCAGATTCGTCACAGTAGACATATAAGCTAAAGCAGTACCTCAACTTACTATAATCTCAAGAATTGAAACACTCACACAGACACGCTCTGTATACTGAGTAGTTTTTTGTTTTTGTATGGAACTACATCCCGAAAATACCTTATTGGTCTTGTTGCAGTGCGTGTCTGTGTGAGTGTGTCAAATCGGACGATTGTAGGTAGTTGAAGTACTGCTTTAGCTTATACGTCTACTGTGGATTCGTTGCTCATCTGAAGTGTTGACATTTTGAACCGTTTATGTTTTAAGCTAATGTTATTCTGATTCATTGAAAAATTAAACTGTTGATTATATGGTGTTGATATTTTGATTGTTGATGTTTTGTTTTTTGAAGTTGAGTATCCCACCCTGTACCAGCGCCGACATTTTAAACCGTGTTCTAAACTGGCGTGGTCCTGCGATACTGTACTGCTGACTCTCTATCCTTCCCCTCTGCTCTCCGCAAACCTAGACGAAGCGAGCATCTGAAATTCATGACCTTGTTTTTGAAACTTAGAGTCATTTCTCGCAGCAAATAGTCCTAAGTCCCAAGTGGGGCGATAGTTTCGTGGCCTAGGGTCAACCGACGCTTCGACGGTCTCGCGTTATATTTAACACTGTTTCTCCGTTTCTTCAATCAAATATATCAATCGTCTCATAATACTTATTAACATATTTTCACAAATATCCCGAAACAAATCAAACTTGATACAAAAATTGCTACTATGTATTAACGCAGTGAGTCTTAGTTAGCTCGTGGAAAACATTATTTATTTCACTTTTCCGTCACGACACTGATTTACTTCAATTTTGGACAGATGCGTATGTTCTCGTCACTATGCCGAATGGCGAGCTTCGTGGAATCACGACGAAGAGTACAGGAAAATCGTAGCGAAACAACCCGCTGTACAGGTATTATCAAACATTTTATTTTCACTCTTGTCTCTCTTAGTAGCATATTGGCGGTCACAGTTAGATACTACGCACAGATTGGCCCTATTGTTTTATTACTACCCCGGTAACGACGGATAATTGTCTTCAGATAATTCGTAAGGCATAGAATGGCGTGGTGTAGTAGTAATGTTTCAGTAGAGGACGTTAAGCATTCGGTCCTGGCTGGTCATGCTAATGGAAAAAGCGAAAAAAATAAGTTAATGCTTACTAGTCGATTCTGATCTAGTAAGCCCAGAATAAGTGAAGTCACTTGTTGCAAAGTGAATAACTCTTTACTAAACTTAGAAAGCACTTACAAACTCAAGTGTTTACTATTTAATAAATAAATTTACTCTTATTCTATTATATTTAAAGTAAATTCACTAATTATTTACCTTAACTACACACATCAAAAAAGTCTAAGCAACATTATACGATTTTAAACTTTTGAACGAATTTTACTATTGTATTTGTAATATATTAATGTTTCTTAAAATAATAACTAAGCATTTTTTGATGCATTAGTGACTAAAGCAATCAAATCCTTCATTCAATTGTTCATTTAATCACAATAATTAACAATATGTGTACCGTAACATACGTAGTATAAAATAAAGTTAAAACGAAATTACCTTTTCATGTTTTACAAAATTAAATAACGACATTGTTTTTAATTATTTGGTAATTCAATACAATGTGTGACCACCTCTGTTGTTTAAAACTTCTAAAAGATTGTTTATCTGATCCTGCGACAATCGCTCCCAATGGAATTTTAACAAGTCTTTCAGTTGTTGGGTTGTCAACACTCCGTCCAGGTTCTCTAGAACACGTCTCTGGAGCATGTCCCATGCATGCTCGATGGGATTGAGGTCTGAGGATTGTGCAGGCCACAGCAATACTCGGATGTTTTCCATTGCCAAGTGCTCTCTGGTCCTCCGAGCTGTGTGCGAACGCGCATTGTCGTGCATCAGCGTGAAATCTGAGTCAAGACTTTGTGCAAATGGGTGAACATAAAGCCCGAGGACATCTTCAACGTAACTTTCAGCGTTCATATTGCCATCTACAAAAACGAGCTCAGTTTGTCTGTTCTTCATAATACCCGCCCATACCATCACTGTGGAACCACTGTAAGGGTGCACTTCCTGGACGCAATTCAGCCGTTCAGCATTTCTGGGACGACGATACACTCTTACCGTTCTCGTATCAGGCCTAAATCCAAACCGGGACTAATCGCAAAATAAAAATTTTACGCATTGCTCCTGGGTCCATGTCAAGTGTTCCCTACACCATTCGTTTCGACGGGCGCGATTCCCATAGCGTATAGGTGGGCACCTAATTGGGCGTCGTGCTCGTAGGCCGTATTCATGCAGCCTATTTCTCACGGTTTGGTGGCTAACAACAACACCGCTTGAGAATTACATCGGCTGACGTCTTGCAGCCAGTTGTATGTATCGGTCCTGTCGAGCAGTTGTACTCCTTCCACGTCCTGGATGCTGCTCAGCCCTGTATTAACGTAACGCTGCCAAATACGACAAATTACTCTCCTATTGACACCAAAATGCCAAGATACCTGACTATACTGGGACGGATTTCTTCCCGGTTGTAGCATTCCTACAGCTCTCTGCATTTCATCAGCAGTCAAATGGCGTCGAACAATGACATAAAAACTGACTCACCACTCAATTTTTTCAAAAACTGTGTATCTCGAAATAATGAAAGTGAGATAAATACCAAATTTATCAAGCAACGAAAACACGAAATCGGGAAAAAATTATTAGCTTTTATTTTAATGAAAACAAAACACATTCGAAAAGTTTATATTTTTAAAATCAGCCAGTATAATATGTATCCGAGAGCAAAAAGATTGTATACCAATCTACTATGTTAAGAAAAAAATTAAGTATCAATTAATAAAACATGCAGTTTCTGTAAATGATTCGTGTTGCTTAGACTTTTTTGATGTGTGTATACTTTACTAATTTGTACCGATACAGTTGTAGTGTAGACAGCAGTACAGCTACAGTATGCTATGCTTTTGCCGCAAAAAAACGAGCGGCAGGTCTTGCGCCTAGAGTATCTTTCACTGTATCGACACACCAGATTTACAGTCACTTTCTCACAGACGTAAGGCCGCCTGTGCTCTCGCATTCACGTATGTATGAACACAAATCCCAAATCTACTGTAAGTACCTATTGTTGCTTAACAATGTAAACAGTTTAACTCGCATGCATATTTCGAGAAGGCCCGAGTAGTTTCGGACTCGACCAGAGCATTCATGAACTCCTCACGCGCATTTAACTGTATTTCTCAACATTCTTAAGCATGAATATCACTTACAAAAGTTATTATGTTTCTATAATTTTTTTTGTTTTTAGTTGGTGATGGAAGCGGTGCCACTAGTGGTGGCTGGCCACAGTCAGGAGGTGGAGTGTTTGGTCACCGACGGTGAGAAAGTAGTTAGCTCGTGTCTGCAAGGCAATATCAAAGTATGGGACTCTCAGAATGGGGAGATCATCACTAACATCGACCGCAACGCGTGAGTGACTTGATATTTGTTATATTAACACGTTTTTATTAGCTTGACCCATTGACTTCGACATCAATGGCTTGACCTGTAACTTTCTAACATTGTTATTTTATTTTGGAATCTTTAAACTCAGTTTTCACTCACTTTTAATTGTCGTATCGACTTGAACTTTGCAAACTTATGCTATTCTGGTGACATTACAATAATGTACGATCAAGCTTGTTTGATAATGAAAATTATAAGCTTTTCGTTTGACTTGTCTCAAGGAGACGTTTGATTAAAAATTTTCACGAAAGGTTGTAACAAAACTTGTTGAACACCACGCGGTCTGTCCGTTTGTCACCAAGGTATGCCTCGGCAGCTGTTTGAGGTAGCCAGTTGGAATTTTGACAGGTTTTGTGTTGTAATGCTATGAATTTTAGCGAAACATTAAACAATCAAATCCCAAAGAGGGTCTTACAAGAGTTCTCTAAAAATTGGTTATTTTCAACGATTTTTGTTCTGGCTGTATCACAAAAATGGTTGACTCAAAGGCTGGGTTATAGTGATACCACAGTCTACCTATATCTTACTCCTTACAGTCGGTCAACGTAGAACATTGTCGCAGAGCAATCGTGCGGGGGGTTGCGCTGTGAAGGGGTGGAGGTTATGTCCCGAGTAGCCATACTGCTTACCTGGAACATAACCTCCGCCCCAACATAATCTTGACATTTCATAGGACCTGTCAAATGTATGAGCGTTGACCCACTGTATGTAGTAAGCAAGTACACTACACCGACATAATGCTGCCAAGCATTATGTCGCAAGTAAAGTTAAATAATTATATTATCATTCCCCGTGTATCGTTCAACGTTACTTACATTTGATGTAATGTTCATGTGAATTATTATTTCTTACAGCTTCTTCAAGTTGCAAAAGGATCTCTATGAGAAAGTTTCAAAGAAACAAAGATTATCATATGAAGCATGCGAAGGTAGTAATCCTCATTCATGTATTTTTGTCGTCACTAATAATGGCTTAAATTGAGGCTTATTCAATGACATTGTTTTTATTGGTTTTAGTTAATCACAGTCCTGAACCGTCACCAAGAAATAGTGAGGTAAGAATCTATGACGTGAATTATTTTTCAACATCTAATTCTGTTTTATAAATATTGGTTCTAATTTAATTCGAACTTATTATAAGATGATTAAAATCAGATAAGACTGTTTTACATAACAACGAAAAGGCCAACAAATAGAATTGTGCCCTTCAGTATAAAAACTCCCTAACTACTATCCAGCTTCAGAGGCATTAACGTTTGTGTTGGTCAACAGAATGTGCATCGACTCCGAAAAGGACTGAGCACTTACTTGAGTGGACTACGGTTTCGTTCGGTGGCGCGAGCCTCGCCGCAACATCTCTCCCCCGCCGAAACCACCAAATATGATTTCGCAAAAAATTACAGGTAACGTTTATACCATCTTTAACTCATTTGGAAATTAGTCTGATAAATCACCACAAGCACGCTTGGTTGTGGATACAGATCCACAATTAAGCTCAACCGTATAGACCAGTGGTTCTCAAACTTATTTCGTCTACCGCCCACTTTGAGAATCAATTGTTTTTAGCGCCCCCTATTTCTTTTTACTTTACCACATCTTAATAATCACAATCGAAATCATTACTTTTACCGCTCTTTACCACCCCCCCCCCCCCCCTGTAGACCTCTAGCGCCCACAAGGGGGCGTTATCGTCCACTTTGAGAAACACTGGTATAGACGTTCCGCCTGGCTAGCTCCCACGCTCACATTAAAGTCCAGCGCCAAGCAGTGTACTCTCCGTCGTGTGTATGTGAGAGCCAGAGGGATTGGCTCTCTCTCTTGGATTCGTGTGCTCTATCAGTGGCGAAGGCTCCATGCAACTCGATTCCTATCGGCTTCCCTTTCGAAATATGGCAAATACTAGTATCTATTATTTTCAATTATCATTTAAACAAATAATTGGTCCGGCTTCCCTTTTAAGAAAATTCACCCTTCGCCACTGTGCTCTATCTTAGACCTGAGAGTCTACACTTAGCATAAGGTGCGACTAGGGTAAAACGAGTTAAAGACAAAACAGAATTTAAAAAAAACGTTACTGATGACGGTTACAACGCCAATATCGTACCGTATCGATATTCCAAAATCCACCAACTGATATCAAAACATCAGTCGAGTCCGAAGTCTACAACTCTCACCTCCGGTTTCTGAATTGAGAATTCGGCATAAGCAATACTTAAGAAGTGTTTGAGTAAGGAGATGTCAAAAAAAATGCGTTAAAATCCGTCTTTTTGACAACTCCGTACTCAAATGTTACTTATAAATACTACTTATCCTAGAATTCTCAATTCAGAAACCGGAGGTCACTGATCTAAAACGAAATGCCACCACACACAACTTGCCAACTAAAATATCATGGCTTCTCTTTCTACACATCCCAGCCGCGTGAAATAAAGTTGTTAGCGTTGCGAGTGTTTGGTTGGCACTCTATCCAATATACTGTGACCAATTTAGGTTTGTCTCAAATTTTGTTACAGTATGGAAAGAGGATCTCGATATAGACAAGGAAGTAGGTAGGTACATACCAGATGTTATGTTTTCGGTTTACAATTCTTGAGCCACGCATTTGTATTGATTCGTCTATTGGAAATCTAAACGTACTAGGCTGCCGTACCCGGTTCTATTCTTGCAGTTTCTTATGGCACAAATAACCATTTGTAGAGTTTCGTATCCAAGGGGTGCCAACGGGACCCTAATTATTGAGCTTAGGCCATCTGTCCGTCCGTCCGTCTGTAATAATAGTAATAGGTCGCCAGTTAAAATTTTCACGGAATATGTATTACTATGTCCTCTATCATAGCAAATAATAAGAAGCCTAAACCCAAAGGGAACCCCAGACAAAAATCCTCGAAACAAATGCATTTTTGCAACGTTTTTTTTCCTGCCCCATCTTAAAAACAGTGATATATAAAATAGATGTACTTAAAAAAAATCAACTCTAAGAATTTTATGGGATTACTCGGTACCGGAAATTGAACAACTCTTGTTCTAAAACTTTTTGAAATTCACCAATTTTTCATGCCTTTCCATACAAATCAATTAAAATATTTTTTACATTTGTATGGAAAGTTATAAAAAAATACGCGAATTTCGAAGAGTTGTAAAACAAAAGTTGTTCAATTTCCGATACCGAGTAACCCCATAAAATTGTTAGAGTTGATTTTTTAACACCTTGTATACAAGTGTGAAACTTGGTATGATTGTTTAACATACTCTATAGTTTAACAACAAATAAAAATAAAGAAAAGTAGTGGTAGTACGAAACTCTAAGTGCGCGAGTCCGACTCTCACTTGGCTGGTGTTTGTTAGTTCATCAAATCACTTACATACAAAAAATATTAAAATATCCAATGATGAGCGAGCCTACAAATACGTAGATTTGGCCAGTTTCGTGTATAATAAATTACCCAAAACAAATACATATTTGCAAACTACAATGATTTTTTATCCATAAATTAAATGTAAGCTTATTTTTCTAGCTTGTTAAATGAAGCTCATGAGATAGTAGAATACTACATAATAAAAAAAACTACGGCCATCTTTAATTTCCTTAAATTTATTGAAAATGGTAATTAATGGTAACACAAACTATGACATATTAACGTAAATCTTCGGATAAGAATACCTTGTTGTTTTGGTATGGTATGGGGTATGGATTTACGTTTAGTTAAATACCTAAACAAATAGGCCATATTAATGTGCATTTAATTTGATTTTTCTTATAATATAAACCCACATAATGTTTACTTAAAATACAATTGTTTTTACAGGAATTTATACTGCGGCGACCAACAAGACGTTTTACATAATTGTTACGAGGCTAAAGAAAATGTGGATACTAGTAATTTAAATATAAGTAACCAAAACTTCAACAATAGTGTTAAGAATAGTGATGTTTGTGATGAAGACATATTTGTATTTAATTCAAGTGAAAATTCTGTGAATAGTGTACGTAATAAGTGTAATAATAAGTCGTTAATAAGTGACAATGGGCCTACGATTGAAAATGACAATGGGGAAGACATAGTGAGTAATTTAGACTGGAGAGGGAAGGCGATTAAAGAATCTCCTGTGTGGTGTATGGACTTTTGTAACGATCTTATCATATTAGGCTGTGCTGACGGTAGACTCGAGTTTTGGGAAGCCAGTTCTGGGAAACTCATGGTAAGGTTTTTTTTTTATATATTAGGGCTGTTACACACGGCGCAGATTCTACATATAAGATAATATCTTATAGAATCTGCGCCGTGTGTAACAGCCCTAATAAATAAGCACTCAGATTTATTATAGATATTATCTATTATAAATCTGAGTGCCTATCTTACGATATCGCTCTTCATAGATATCAATGGATTAACACACACGGCGCAGATAATATAATATATATTTTTAATTATCGTCGTTGGGGTGCATGAAAAAAGCCTCCACGAGTGACGATAATTAAGTACCTCCGGCACACCCTGGGCAGTCAGCCCCGCTATCAACCTTGCTGACTGGTTAATCTTTTCACCACAGCATGAGCTATTTTCGTATAGCTCGTGCTGACACGAGAGAAGAATTATCGTCAATCTGGAGATTCTGGAGAAAACCTATATTAACAGATTCTGTCAGATATAAAATATAGGTACATGAAGATTCATCTGCAGATTCAAATTTTATTATCTGAATATATCGCCTTATATATACACTTACAGGGTGGTTCAAAAGTCGTGGATCAAACGAAACAGGGTGATAGTTGGGGTTATTTGCAGTAAAAAATATCTGTGTGGCAGAGCCCTAACTTGATCTCCTTAAAATTTATGACACTAAGAGTGTTTTTTTTAAAAATATCAAAATTTGTAATAAATAGGCAGTAAGAGTAAAATGGGTACGTATTTTAAAACAATAAATGGTGTTTAGTTGCTTGAAAGTGCTTTTATGACAGTGGGTACCATGATTTATGAGTATTGGCACTTTTTTCAATATCTTTTAAGTCTCATGAAAAAATATTTGTAACTTTAGAACCTTACTGTAAAAAAAAATGTTCTACCATAAAATGCTGCAAATAACCCCAACTATTGCCCTGTTTCGTTTGATCCACGACTTTTGAACCACTCTGTATAATTGTAAATTTTCCGCGTGTGATAGATACCTTCGTGTAGTGCTGGACTTAAAGAATAGCACTACCCCATCTCTTCCTGCGGGTGTCGTAAAAGGCGACTAAGGGATTCTCTAGAGGATGGGCAGCAGCGTTCTCTGAGTACTTTAATTAACAACCATACTGCGATCGCCAACCCGCTTGCCAAGCGTGGCGATTACGGCAAACCTCTCCCTTTTGGGGGAAACCTATGTTCAGCAGTGGACGTTTTTCGGCTGAATGATGATGATATGAAGAGCTAGCCTTTCTTGTACCAAATGGCAGCGGCCATTTAGAAAAAGCCCCTACACCGCATTTATATTTTCTGTTGTGAAATATTGTAGTGTGTGTGGTGGAGCGTGGAGGCACGGGGCGGGTGCAGCTCAGCGGGCGCGACACACGTGCGTGCGCTGGCGGGCGCGCGTCGTGTCTGTGTGGCGTCGCTAGCGGGCCATCTCACGCTGTTGCGGCTCGACGCGTACAACGCCACTTCCGGCTCGCAAGTCGACTGGCAGTTCAGCACGGCGCATCGCCGAAGTTAGTATATGTAGAGCCTCCGCTTATCCCTTGAGGCCCGTGTGTGGATTGACAAAACGAAAAGCGAAAGCATTCGTATTAACCGGACCGTATTCGATTCAACATTGGGTTCATTTGTTTGGGTCTAGTTGTAAGTACAGAGTCTGAAGTGTCCTTTTTACATATTATTGATAAGTTGTGCGCCTCAGTTAACCTCGATCGCACTTAATTGTTCTTACAACCCTCTGGGGCGTGATTAACACTCTTAACTGCTAAGGCAGATACAGCAAAATGTGGATGTGGTACAAAATATAGATATCATCTCTATATTCCAAATCGAGGAATACCAGGCTTGGTCTTTATAAAAATGAAACATTCAGCATTGACCAAAGTAATATAGAAATATTTCAGTAACTACGTATCATAAATACCTATTATGTTTTCTCACTTATCTTTCTACTTACGACAATTACAACCAATGACTTAATTTCAGAGTTCCAGCCATGCTACTAGTGCTCGAACGTTTTGATTACATGCGATTCCTTTTGTACCAACATAAACGTAATAGACATGTTCTTCTCATCAACACACATTACACGTATTTGGTGGGTATAACAAAAAGGTGTTAATGTCTTCTTATAATAATGTCTTTAGCGCACAAACGCACGGGATCTGCGGGCTCCCTGCGAGCAGCGCATAAACCGGAGGAAGAGTCTACTCGCGCAAGAATGAGCTTTTCTTACGAGACAGATCTCAGCGATGGAGAAGGTAACCTCAAAAAAATATTTACTTATTGTTTTGTGTATAACTTTTGAATCGATAGACCTTTTGCAACTGAGGACGGCGAAGCGTCTCCTCACTTTTATGACGCTCGTGTTGAGTCGAGTTGTCGACATTTTTTACCAATCAATCAAACATTGACGCGCGATAAAGTTCCAAAACAACTAATGGTTTAAACATCACACTGAATATTTACTTTTAATTACGTCTATACCGTAGTAATTAAGATACACGCTTAAGTGGTGACATTGTGATATCTACATTAAGGGTTTTGAAACGTTTATAATCTTAAACGTTCGTATAAACAAAAAACTTTTTTGACATAGCTCCTTTTCTGCTATCGCAAGAAATCGAGATTTCTAATCAAACATTAGTCGAATACCCTATTCTGTGCGGAACGTGACAAACTTTAAATCATAAACATTTAACGTCAAACATGTCTTGGCAATTTGATCGACCATATATAGGGGATTGGGGGTTCAAAACATCAGATCGAATCGTTCCAAGATATTAAAAAAAAAGTTTTTGTTTAGAGTTTACTGTAAAATGCTAATCACTTAAGCATGATGGCTGCGAAATAAAGATGGCATTGAATGAATGTGTAAACACTCAAATTATAGTTTGATTGTTATATGGTGCTCCCACACTGCTGTTAAAAATGTTTACAAACATTAGTAAACATTTTCTAAAGAAATATAAATAAAAAAAAACCATTCAAATATTATGTAACAATCTATATTAGATAGATTATGTTTATTATCATCCGATATTTTTATCTTTTTGTTACATTTTTTAGTAAATGTATTAGTGTTAGAAAATGTTTGTAAACATTTTTAACAGCAGTGTGGGAGCACCAATAGTATTACAACGCAGAAGTATAACAGCGTTGTTTGTGGACAATCGTGTACTAACAAGTGCTGGTGGTTATAGAGGTGGTGTGCGTGAGGATAGCACAGTGTCGGCCTCACCAGCAGCCCATAACTGAGATGCACTCCGAGGGCGGCCGCATCGTCACCGGTGGACAGGACCACGTTCTCAAGGTGCTCACTTCATTTGCTACACTTGGGAGCAAAGCAATCGAGCCACTCCTTTTTTCACGTGTCCTGGTTATTAGTTTTGGTTTCATGAATTATATTCTTCAAAATACAAAAAACTACCCTCATTGTAAAGGTTACCATATAACCTTTTAGGCGATATATGTTTAGAATTGATCTGTTCCATAATACCAAAAATAATAACAATTATACCTACATGAAAAATAGAAGTGGCTCGATTTATTTGCTCCCAAGTATGTTTAATTAGTTTACCTTTATAAATAAGTTACCTTGCTAGAGGAGGGAGAGCTGGATTAGAAGAAGTCTCCCTACACCCCTAACCATGCTCCCATATTGCTGGGGTAGTATATCTTTGTTTTTTTTTAATATGATGGAAAGTGATCGGCTCTTCGTTTCGTGGTCACGGTTGCCAATTCCGTGGTCTAATCTATCTGTTTGCCATTTTATTACTAACTTTTGCCCGCAGCTTCGTTTGCGTGAAATTTTGAACCCGTTAAGTGACGATTTTCCATACAAACTTTCATCCCCTATTTAACTCCTTTAGGGGTTGAATTTCAAAAAATCCTTCCTTATTCCTTGTCTACATTATAAAAAAAATTCAACTTTCTAGGTCCAAGGGTTTGGTCTGGGCGTTGATGAGTCAGTCAATCAGTCAGTCAGGACCTTTCTTTTTATTTATGTAGATTGCGGGCTTACCCCCGAGCCGTATGTGTATATGTCTTACCCTCTTGAGCCTACCCTGGCATATTTGAAGTTTTTTTTTTTATTTTGCTCCAGGGTATCCAGTAAACACTTCCCCATCCCCTTACCCTCAAACCAAACAGTCGGTCGCCAGGTAAAACTACCTAGCGAGTGGCCTATTATCAACATCGCTCCTTACAAATTATATAGGTATCCAGTAATTTGGTTGTATTTGGCAGGTGTTCTCCAGCGCTGACCTGAACCCCCTATTCACGTTACACGGTCACTGTGGGCCCATAACGAGTTGTTTCATCGACCACGCGACCCCCACCATCGCAGGCAGCGGCTCCCAAGACGGCCTGCTTTGCGTCTGGGACCTTCATACTGGTAAGTTCAAACAATCATGACGCGTGTCATGACGGCCGGCATGATGGGTTCTTTTTTTTTGGTAACCTGACTAAAGTATCCCTCTGCAAAGGAAAAAACTGGTATCAATGGATCAAATCGAAAGGTATGGTAAATGATTGCCTTTATGAGTAAATTAAAGTGGTCTCGTGTAGTGCCAGACTTAAAGAATAGCACTATCCCGTCTCTTTCCGTGGGTGTGGTAAAAGGCGACTAAGGGATTATCTAGAGGATGGGCAGCAGCGTTCTCTGAGTACTTTAACAACCATACTGCGATCACCAACCCGCCTGCCAAGCATGGTGATTACGGCAAACCCTCCCCCCCTTTTGGGGGAGGCCTATGTCCAGCAGTCGACGTCTTTCGGCTGAATGATGATGATGAAAGTAAATTGGAATATAAGAGATACAGACAAATAAGTGAAATGTGAAGTATGACACTAATGCATGGTCTCTTTGGGTAGTTGCGCCTATGTTATTAGTCTTCATCAGCATACCTTTTCACCAACTATGTTGAGGTGGGCTTCAGTCTAACCAGAAACGGCTGAATTCTGGAATTTTAAGCAGAACGACTGCCTCTTTTGCTACTACTAGGGTAAGGTCAGGTATGGTTAGACACCATTGCCTGAGTTTCTAGGCTTTTGACCGTTCGATGTCTGTCTGTCCGTCTATCACAAGCCTCTGTCAGTATTACAATGTATTTAAATAAATTATTTTATTTTTGAATATATTTTTTATTATAAATGATACCATTTTTTTATCAGTCAAAGAAGGTGACAGTTTTGTCTACCGTATTTTGTTTTTCGTTTGTCAAATATTAATGGGGTAGCACACTGGGGAACTAATGGCGCTACCATCGCTGGTACCAAAACAATTTCATTGGTTAAAGTTTATTGACATTATTGCTCGTGACAATTTAGGGTCAAAATAGACGTCCGATACTTGCTTCCGGGAGCCGGATCCGACTATCTGATCGGATTCCTGAAATACACGTACGATTCTCGTGTCCGATTTTTTTCTAGTATAATACTTCAATCAGTCACATGGCAGTGGGTCGAGCCAAGTTCGGATAAGAAAAGCGACGCACCAGTCATGTGTTAGGTATATTAAGGAATAAATCAGAAAATCATTTTAAGCAAATTTTTTAACACCGTAATAAAGGTATGGAACCCTCAGGGCGCGAGTTGAACTCGCACTTTACCGTTGAATTACTTTTCTTTAATGATGGTAAGTATTGAAGTTTATGGCATTAGACGAAAAGTGTGTTTCTAAGCAACTGAATTAGTTAATTTTATAATATCACTTGTTACTCTTCTTTTTGATCGTACTTACTTCAATCAATGGTATTGGCCTTGTGATTAACAAACTCGCAACTCGCAATCTGATAAATAACCAAAACTAAAAACAGTACAACCCTTTTCGACATGAGGTCTAAATAAATAAGCAAAACAGTACCATCCTTTTAACTCGCAGTCAAAAAAAGATAAATAACCGTAGTCGTACCTAGAACTGCATCCGTACTTGTCGATGCTCACTTTTCTAATGACGAATCGGAAAGAAAAATCTTACGTGTATTTCACCTCTATACAAATGTACGCACCGCGCGCCTTCAGACAATCGGATCGGAAGCGACGCCCGGACGATGCTTACAATTATGACATCCGATAGTCTGATCGTACGTGTCATGTTCAAACAAATGTATGGCGCGGAGGCCTTCAGGTAGTCTGATCAGACTATCGGAACCGACTATCGGAGGCAAGTATCGGACGTGTATTTGGAGCCTTAACTGATTTTGATTAGTTGTAATTGGTACCAACAGAGGAGCTGCCATCTACTTTCGTTTTATCTGTGTCGCCCCATTGTCATTAGCTTAAAAATTCATTTCAACTCTTTCTAGGGTGAAATGCTACACGTGAACGACGAATAGACAGTTCCATATCTCATACAACTACAAATAAACGATAGTTAGATCAAACATCTGCAAGAAATAAAACCTTTTTTTTTAATCCCTTTTTTGTTATGTGGCTGTTGATCCTTGTTAGTGATTATTATTAATGCGAAGAGACAGTCCTTTCTATATTGGGTCATATGAGCTCAAACTCAATTTGTCTGCATCTTGTCATTGCGAAGTACCGATCGCCACCCTGGGCCTCCCCGAAGTCATTCTTGTCAAAACAATTCATGAAGCTAATCGATGGGTCTGCCTGATTATTTTAGAGTTGTGTTAACAACCTTCCGATCCAAACCTTCAATCAGATTGTATGGCGGAGATCTCTATTCTCTCAACCAACTCTGAAGAGAGCTGATGGCCTTGCAACGACTAAACCAATTTCTATCAATCATCAAAGCTAAAATGAATCCTTAGCAATCTTATATTAGCGCCTGTTATTGGGTAGTTACTCTGTTCTGTACTGTTTCGACTGACGACTGTAGCAGCGACATACGCAGTAGCAGTGTTTCTTTAGATGACATTTGCGCACAATGTGACACTCCATATATTTGTTGTTTACTAGTTCGTGATTGTTACACTTTTATGGCACGTTTATAGGTGCTTGCCTGTACAGCATGCAGGCGCACGACGGCGCGGTGACGTCACTCGCATACACTGCGTCTTACGTGGTGTCCGCAGGCGCTGATGAACGACTATGCATCTGGGACCGCTTCCAGGGACACATGCTGAACTCCATTCATATAGTAACTATTACATATTATATTCTTATTTTCGTTATAAGTCTGAATCGATGATAAAAAAATCGTTGTTTCCTTTAGTTTTTCATAAAGAAACTAGTTTTCTAAAATTAATCAAAAAAAAGCCCAACACTAAAACAAGAACAAAAGTGTCGCTCAAAAAAAAAACTTTTTATTTACAATTATAACCAACTTATCTAGCACTACTAACATGGCATGACTATAGAGAGATGACTGTAGTATTTTGCCGCATATGCGTGCCAAAAATCTCCTCTCCGTGCGCCGCGGTGGGCCACGCAACAGTTGTACATAGTTGTGGCTGTGTAGTGTGTACTGTAGTGGAAACGTAGACCCCGTTTGTCTGTCTTCATGTTTGTGGCGAGGCATGTGCTGCGCACAGGCTGAGAATGTGCGAGGCGAGCCAGCGTGTGTCGGTAGGGATACGCATGCGTTGTGCGCCGTTCGCGGCGAATGCCTCTCAATGTCTGGATCCACCTTTACATGTTCGTAGATTAAACTTATGCACTGTATTTTTAAGGGTCTAAACTACATGAGCCGCATGCTGCCACTGACACACACAATGTTAGTGATGGGCGACCGGAGTGGGCTCACCGCATACGACCTTAGCAGCGGTGACGTCATACGACGAGTTCTTCTAGGTAAGATGATATCAATTAAGAATACGGAATACCTATGTTTACTATTTTTTTAAAGCTTGTATGGAGAGAAACGGTAAAAAAAAGGATGAAAAATGAAGGGGCATGCTTTCGAAGGTTTTGGAGGCATTTCTCAGTATACACGACACGGTGGCCGTTCCCAGTATACAAGAAGGACTACTAAAGTATCTATCTTAAAAATACCTTCTTTACTTTAAGTTTTTATAGTGACTAACTGGTGATATTAGGGCATATTTCACGTGAATAAAGCCATGGGCACAGCTTGTGTAAAAGAACACTCGTTTAGGATTAGGTGTAGGTACTGTTAATTGTTTAGTTTTTTGTCGGACTTACGTCATGTGACTAGTAATGGTTCGAGCGAATATCCTCTCACGAAGAATGTTCTCTGACCGAGAATATTCTGCAATATTCTTTTCGACGGAGAATATTCTCAGAACTTGGAGAATTAAAAATTGGAAGTAAATTACTAAATTTTAGTTCAATTTATTTTAATTTCAAGGTCTAGTCAACTTCTTCTGTTGTTATTTTATTCTTTACTCGAAGAAAGATTACTCTATGGGGTTCCTAGTGGAAATTACCAATTGAAGGGTCCACTGCAATAATGATGAATGTCCAAAGTTTCTTTAATAATTCTAAGTAAGTATGTCATTCGGACACTTGATAAATGTAGTTCGTAATCTCGTTTATAAACTCAGCAATATCGCTTACAATCCCGAGATAAAAAGGTACGTTTTTAAAAATCGGATATACGGCTAGAACGCTCAGCGTCATAGGTGTTCTCATTTTAGTGCTGAGTTTTCTTTCACCGTTTATAAAATTAAAAAGCAAATATCTTAAAACAAAGTTAAAAGGACATTTATCATTATTGCACTGGACCCTTCCATTTTTCTTTAGTTAAGAAATATTAGTTGTGTAATTATAATGGATAATAAATTAGATCAATTATAGTGACATAGCCTTAGTTAAGTAAACTGCGCTTTTTGCGGTCAGTCCGTGGATGGGTGACCGTTCGTTACACTTAAAACAATGCCTCACCAGTATAGCTCAATTTATGTACTGCGCCATTATCATCGATTTAATTTTATAGTAAACCTTATTCATTTTTATCTCAGTGGCAACAAAGAGCAACTAGAAACTGTATCATCTTACCTATATACTGTGTTTCAGGCCAAAGCGACGGATGTATCTTCGTGAGGCAGATATTACCGTTAAAAGACGCCATAGTATGTGACTACGCGAATCAACTGCGCATCGTTCGATTCCCTCTCGTATCCAGATTATGCGACATGAAAAACGAGTAGTTTTGCCAACAACATGTATATTAGGTGTAAAGTACCGTTAACGAAGCCGAGAGTCACGTATTCTTCCCTTCATTACAAAGATTTTTTGTGTTGGGCCATACTTGGGAACCGACTTGTTAAGGAGATATTGAAGGTCAAAGTCACATTTTTTTACGTTTTTTACGAAAATTAAGTTTTTTTTAAGGCATTCTTCTAAACAAACGTTATCATTTTTTATGTAGGCCCTATCTTCTGCGCGCTTGCTTACATTGTGCGCTATAGTTAACGGTTGTTTATTAATACCTAAAAATAAAAGTCGTTTCCCAAAAATTAAATTTGCTCAATGTTAATGTTAGTTTGATGTACAGTACGCGTATACTGCGGCTTCGTTAATCTTACTTTTTACACTCTGTATAGTTTACAATACTGTAACGTCTCGGCCAAAACAACAAATAGCAACGCAAACAATATAATTTTAAGACTAACGCAAACACGTGTACAATTTTTAATGGTATACCGAAACGATAGACTTGAACAGTGTCTTATTAACCTTCGTAACAAATTTATGATGCGCTTACTTCACAACTTCTATCACTAAGCTAACAAATATTTTTGTAAATATAATGGGTATTTAAAAATTACTGTTAGTTAAACTCCAGTTAAAAATAGTATGTAGTTCTATATTACCAAAATTAGTATTTATATTTTATTGCAGATAAAACACGAAAGATTGGAAAAACGTTCTTTGTAAATAACATGTTAATAATTCAGTGTATAATCAGGTGATAAATAAGGTGTAGGATATATTTATTTCTGGGCATAAGGTGAGCCTCAAATGACAATAATAAAATCAAATTATATTCACACTACAAACAATTTTAAAATTTGTGTTTGATGACGATTCAACACGATTACTGATAATATGGCGACAAATTATTAACAAACTGAGATACTTACCATATTTATCGTCTAATAGTAAAAACAAATGTCACGCAAAATGTACATACCTACAACGCAAATAGAAAAGTGATCACCGAATACACCTTTGTCACAGTCTACCTATATCTTACTCCTTACAGTCGGTCAACGTAGAACATTGTCGCAGAGCAATCGTGCGGGGGGTTGCGGGGTGAAGGGGCGGAGGTTATGTCCCGAGTAGCCATACTGCATACTTGGGACATAACCTCCGCCCCTACATCATTTTGACATTTCATAGGACCTGTCAAATGTATGGGCGTTGACCCACTGTATGTAGTAAGTAGGTACACTGTGATAATACGCTTGATACAAATAACCACAAACATCAGATGTCATATAAATTAGTATCTTAAAAGCACAATACAATTAGCCAAAATTTCACCTAATTATCTTAACCATTCTTTTTTAAGTAATTGACTGACTGATTTATAGTGTTAAAATTAAAACACTTGTTAAAAAAACCTGAAAACGATTGAGTATTCGATTCTAAACAAGCTATTTTCAGGTTTCTGTTTTTATATGTTACCCGTTGTATATAAAGCCTGTATAGTTTAGAAAATTGTTGGATGGAAGAATCAAAAAAATTCGTCACCGAGAACCAAGATATGCTTAACTTAAATCATAGTTATTTTCCAAAACTTCGCTGTAAACTAAACATATCCGTTATTCGAAGTTACTCCATATTAAGTATCAAAAGGACAAACAAACATAGAAATTATACTCGAGCCTGTTTCGTTTAACGGAACATATGTGTGGTGCTTATATTGTAAATGTTATACTTCAGGACTATAAATTGTAAAATAGAATAATTAATTAATTAATACATAAATAACGCAATGCGGACAAGACGTTATATGAAGTGTTTTTATAATAATGTTGTCACATTGCGAAAGATCCCTTCCTATACAAGAAACCTAGTTTTATAAACTTCTGATTATGAGTTGGTCACATTAAGCTGTAATCGCACTTTTGAACTTTATTATCTACGTTACATTGATCGCATTTGCCTACCATTGAGGAACATCAAACACGTTTACCTACAGCGAGCGACGTATCAAACTCACATGTTTTGTATTATACAAGGTTAGTCGGAAAGGGGATACTAATCCGCGGGCCACTTAAAGTGTCACAGACGACTGTTACAAAGCAAGTGTTAGCATTTCTAAATTCGATAATTTGATTTCCAGGAAAACATATTTTTATTTTAGTTTTTTCAAAATTTCTACGTTCTTGCTGTAGTTACGAATTCAGAAAATGGACTTTCTAATCCGTGACCTAGATTTGCTGAGCTAGATTTTAGCGTATTTTTTTTGAGATTTTTGAACAGCAATTTCTTTTAAACTATTGACTTTTGCGGAAAGTTGTAAAACAAAAGTTATTCATTATTATGGGTACTTAAACACCCTTTCGGATTAGTACCACCTTTCCGACTAACCTTGTATTATATTCGAAGGATTTGCGAATGAGTTTGCTACATAACATAAAACAATATTAATCCTAATACTTAAATAGGCATTGTGTTCGGAAGCACTCGATTTGCATAGAACTCGTTTGTTATTTAAGGCCCAATTAAATCCAATCTGTTCGGAATTCGTTCGTGTTCTCTGTACTAACTGCGTCTATACATACAACTCAAGTAGGTATTCGTGTTCAAATGTGCGTTCACGGCTTTAGGTAGATTTCGTAGAAAATTGGTCAGATGTTACGACTTTCGTCACGTACATATAGGTAGGTACATATTTTAATAATCAATTGAGTCAAAATTATCAAACAATAGTTTGGTTGAAAGTAATATGAAATGCTATAGTGATTCATTTTGTATCGAGCATATTTTACAAACGACAAGTTGTTATTAGAGTCCATCTAGCACAATGTTTGTAAATCTATAAAGTACAAAAACGATGATGCAATTGCGAAATCTACCTACCAAACCAAGTGCAGTGCTGTTATTGGCGCTTTCTCTAATGCCTAATTATTGGACAATATTTTAGTGACAGCTTCTGTAATATTTAAGAAAGATACTGTGTTAATATTATATAGTAGTATGTATCTAATTGCACCTTGTTACACAAAATAATATTGAGATTTACAAAATAATAATTATTATTGATAAATTAAACATCACAACAATTCCACACTACTGAAGCAAAGACAATATTGTGCATTTAGCATGTTACATCCAAAATTAAATCAATTAATAAATATTCTTACAACGATTTGTGCATTATTTGATAACGACATTGTACGATGAACAACTTCGCAGTTTGACCCATTACATCATTACTGTTGCCCCTACTACCCCTCGTCTATAAAGGCCTCTACAGACCAAAGCCGGGTTATGCCGCCGGGCTTGTTTTGCTTCATGTTCGCTCGCTTAGTTCGCGTTAGTTGGCCGCAATAACCCGCCGGGTAAAGGCTTTGGTGTGTAGAGGCCTTAACTGATATAGGTCTGAATACGAATCCGTGGGTTTTCTATCTTTAACCCTTTACCGGTCTTATCAACCAGCAAAGATTTGCGATAATGAACCTTATGAACTTCCACCATTCACAATATTCATATCAGTACCTACCGGTAAAAGAAGAAATACACGGCAACTTATTGTTTGTACTTTTGTTTTATGTTCAAACTTTAAGAAAATGTTTTTTGCACCGTTTTTATCTCTATGGATTCCTTTACGACATACACTGCAGTATATAACGTACGTAACGGGTGTCGATTTTGAAACGTGCAATTTTTGCTGCAAGTGGTGTTCAAAACACTTGCTGCAATTTTTCGTTGTAAAAGCTTCGTTAATTATAGTGATAAATTTTTCTTTGTTTCATTATTTTCAAAATATAATTATGCCTAAACTTGCGATATCCCTTGAAAGTACTCTTGTTCATGAAATTATTCCACTTTGCCCCACCAGCCGCCCCACTGGTGGGGCAAAGTGGAAAAAATCTAATTTTGGAGTGGAATTTGCCCCACCAAATTTAATTTTAGTGAGGCAGGGTTGGCACTGGAATTTGTGTAAGTATGCTAAGTATTTCATATTTTTTTGGAAAGAAATGTTATCTAAGTAAAATGTAAACTTGTGACTTAGTACATAGGTAGTGTTTTTAAATAAAAGTACAAAAATAATTGTTTCAATTTTTTTATTTACTTTTCGTTTCTGGAAGGAAAGTATGAAGTACTTAACGGTAACATTTTAAAGCGTGTACTTCAACCATTAGTGAGCTAAGTAGTATCGCATAAGCAGCTACTTCCAGTTCATTTCTGTTTTCCTGGTAGTTATAGGTAATAGGTATAGGATATGAAAGTTATAAGTAGGACAGTTTCAATTTAGACTTCTATCGATGTAGTGAAAATAACGAATACTGTATCATCTTTGCGTTTATTCGTTGGTGCACAACTTAGTGAGATCGTTTAGGCGCATGTTTTTTGTTCATTTCTGTCACCCTGGTACTTTTCAAAACAACAAACGATTCAATTTCAAAACCTGTATTTTTAACATTATTGAGCTAAGTAGTAAGTTAGCAACTTAGCACCTAGAGCTCGAACTGCTTTCCTCGTAGTTTTAATAAATAAACAATTAGGACAGTTGTTTTAAAACGTTTATCGATATCATTTAATACGTATCCTTTCATGCTCTTCTCTGTTCGCCTCCGTAACCTATTCAGGTCAGGGCCTGGCTGGCCTCTGGTCCGCGGCCCAAATTACACGGAGTGGGAACAGTAGTGGAAAAGTTGACCGAATGCGTGCGCCAAAATACCATGGGAAAAAAGTATCGTAGTTAAAACAACCCCCATTGGGATTTAATTTCATTAAAATGAAAAAAAGGTGCGAAATAATACGTAAAGTATCAAAATGGGGTATTCCTCGAAACGCACCAACGATGAAACAGAGAAGAGCATGAAAGAATACGAATTAAATGATATCGTTAAAATATTATGTTTTAAAATTCAGCTGTCTTTGTTTATTTATTAAAACTACCAGGAAAGCAGAAATGAACAGGAGCTAGGTGCTTAAGCAACTTACTACTTAGCTCAATAATGTTAAAAATACAGGTTTTGAAATTGAATCGTTTGTTGTTCTGAAAAGTACCAGGGTGACAGAAATGAATAAAAAATATGCGCCTAAACGATCTCACTAAGTTGTGCACCAACGATTAAACACAAAGATGAATATATAAAGTATTCGTTATTATTATCCACTATAACGATAGAAGTCTAAATTAAAACTGTCCTATAACTTTCATGTCCTACGAGTATAACTACCAGGAAAACAGAAATGAACTGGAAGTAGGTAGCTGCTTATGCGATACTACTTAGCTCACTAATGGTTGAAGTACACGCTTTAAAATTTTACCTCTAAGTAGGTACCTACTTCCTACTTTCCTTCCAGAAACAAAAAGTAAATGAAAAAATTCAAACAAATATTTTTGTACTTTTAGTCCAACGTTACCAGCCCTGTTTACATTTTACTTATACATTTCTTTCCAAAAAAATTTAAAATACTAGCATACTTACACCTCAGAATACAGAAAGTACCAGAAGCCGTGATCGCGCCTATTACTGAAGCATCAAAAACTACTCATAAACAGAGTAGTTTGACGCGCAGTCGATCAGTTACTATGGGGACCAATGATAAATAAACTACTAATGGGGACGTCTTAACGACTACATGTATTTACCGGTGTCAAATTAAATTAAATTATGCAGTTTTGTGTCGTTCGAACCTATAAAAATGCAGCGGGGCTAAAAACAAAACAGGTTGGAATCACATTTCACGTTTAAGTAGCACATTCAGATATCGTCTTAATTAATTAATCAATAAATTGTTCAGTTTGTAATTGTCATAGGGAATGATGCGTCCATATTGTTAGTGTTGTCAGTATAAGAGTTTTGATTTTCCCTTCTTTTTATTACCTACTGAGGGCTTAAATTAAACGTTTTTTATCTAAAACGTGTTTTATTCCTATTAGACCTATTTCTTGAGATTATCAGGTACAGTCAGCGTCAAATAGGTATATCGCGACGAACAGACTGTTCATCATTACCTAAACAGCTAAAGAAATTAAACTGGTTACGTATCATAATACCTACGTTTATTCTAACTATTTTCAACTTAACTACGATCAAAAGACCTACCGTTTAAAACACCTAAAGATCGTTTCACCTATTTTTGTAATAACTAATGGACGAAATCCATAATGGAGAATTCATCTACGGTTTATTCGACTACAATTAATTCACCTAACGTTGATTAAACTAACGGACGATTCACCTACTGTTGATTTATCTGTGGTCTTGTGTTTGTCTTACTGGTGATTTTGTATATGTGACAACATTTCTGCGAGCAACTTGGAAGTAGCGCTCGCCGGCCGCTGCCGCGGCACCGCTCGCTTCGCTCGCTCGGCTCGCGCGCGGTTTGTCACAGTTCTAACCTAACCTAACCTATTTCACCCAGTTCAAAATGACGAATCATACAATCTGCCGCAGAAATGTTTTTACCATTGTCTAATTATCTAGTCGCAGGCAGATTGTATGATTCATCATTTTGAACTGAGTGAAATAGGTTAGGTTAGGTTAGAACTGTGACCAACCGCGCGCGAGCCGAGCGAGCGAAGCGAGCGGTGCCGCGGCAGCGGCCGGCGAGCGCTATTTCCAAGTTGCTCGCAGAAATGTTTTCACCATTGTCTAATTATCAGTATTAATAAACTGTAGGCGAGTCGTCCATTAGGTATTTCATACATAGTTGAAACATCCAATATCTTAAAAAATCATTAGATGAATCGTACGTTAGTGCAATTAATTTTAGTTTAATCAAGATTAGGTAAGTTAAACTGTAGTTGAGTCGACCATTATGCGTTATGAACATATGTGAATCAACCGTAGTTAAGTTGAAAATAGTTAGAATAAACGTAGGTATTATGATACGTAACCAATTAAACTTTATATAAAATTATAAATGGAATTCTTGTCAGAATGCCAGTTGACCTGTCCTACGTTCATTCTGAAACGCCCCTTGTTTCATTGACATAATTATACAGGATGTAAACGAATTCGCGTAATTCCTTCAAACCACATAATCTATTAATGGTATAGATTAACCTTGCACGGGATTTAAGGTTACAGCTCATTAGAACCACGCGGCACCCGACCCGCACCGCCTCATCGCTCGGCGTCCACTCGTTGTCAGCAGGTGGTCCACGGGTGGACGCCGCGTTATCACTAGTAAACGTCGCGTGGTCAACCAGAGGACCTCGCGTGGTCATCGAGTGGACATCGCGTGGTCAACCAGTGGACCTCACGTAGTCAACGAGTGGAAATCGCGGGGTCCACGAATTTCCGAGTAGTCTGCCAGGGATCTGGTACGTTTACGCGAAAGACACTTGCGCGACTACACATTATGCACGAATAGACTGTTACGCAAACCCAGTTGCGCGACCGATACTTGCGCGACTGAATTTGCCGCGAAAGACATTGCGCGTATACACTTCCGCAAAAGGACATTTGCGCGATATTTATTTCGCAAAGGACATTGGGCAAAATCCGAGAAACGAGATTCCATACCATCACGCCTGTATTCTTCGAAGGGTAGGACAGAGGTGTATACTAAGTATGTATATTATAAACTCATTAATCACTACGTTCATAAAGGCTAGTTTAAGTTGGTTAAAGTTATATTATTATCTCACACGTTTCTCCTCCAGAGGGTGGGGGAGGTCAAAAAAAAATCCAAGATGGCGACTGTGAAATGTTACAAAATATGCGTTATGGGTGTCGTTTCCGCGGTTTTCGGGAGCGCTGAAGATGAAAATCAAGTCAAAGTAGAAGTCCAAGATGGCGGCTGCAAAATTTTTCAAAAGATGCGTCATGGGTGTCGTTTCCGTGGTTTTCGGGGGTGCTGATGATGAAAATGAGGTCAACGTCAAAATCCAAGATGGCGGTTGTGAAATTTTACAAAATATGCGCCATGTATGTCGTGTCCGTGGTTTTCGGGGGCGCTGATGACGAAAATGAGGTCGAAGTAAAAATCCAAGATGGTGGTTGCGAAATTTTACAAAATATGCGTCATGGGTTTCGAGTCCGTGGTTTTCGGGGGCGCTGATGACGAAAATGAGGTCGAAGTCAAAATCCAAGATGGCTGTTGCGAAATTTTACAAAATATGCGTCATGGGTTTCGAGACCGTGGTTTTCGGGGGCGCTGATGACGAAAATGAGGTCGAAGTCAAAATCCATGATGGCGGTTGTGAAATTTTACAAAATAAGCGTCACGGGTGTCGGTTCCATAGTTTCCGGGGGTGCTGATGACGAAAATGAGCTCAAAATCAAAATCCGAGATGGCAGCTGCGAAATTTTACAAAATAAGTATGCGTCATGGGCAAAATCTTACAGCCGTCATCTTGGATATTGACTTCGACCTCATTTTCGTCTCCAGAACCCCTGAAAACCACGGAAACGATACCCATGACGCATATTTTGTAGAATTTCACAGCCGCCACGTTACGGAGTTGATGTAGTGAGCGCACATCCATACAAATTCATATAAAGAATACGAACCGCACGAGGCGAGGCAGTGCGGGTCGGGTGCCGGGTGGTTCTAATGAGCTGTAACCTTTAGATTGAATAAAAATTTCAAAAAAAAACCCCTTTTTTATTTCATTGAAAATTTCGATGCCACGCATAAATTAATGAAGGAACGGCAACACAGCTGACGGGCACGACTAGCCTGATATCGCTCCACGCAGTCAGTTAACTTGGAACGCTAAAATTACTCAGATACAGAATACCATGGTTCATTTTTTTAAAACTTTTTTTTTATTCTGAAAAATCCCATGCAGGGTCAATCAGTGTCAGATCACGCGGTTTGAAGGTGTAGTGACATAGTATACTCATCACTTTACCTTACCTTACCATACCATGAATACCGTACCTTACCATGAACACCGTACCATACACCAATACCAGTACCTGCACCGTTACCACGTTTTGAGGAGCCTCTCAGAGACAGTGAGAGAAACCGCCTTGAAAAAGACGACACGTTCAGGCGTCTACCGCAAAGAAATAAGAACAGTAAGAGACAAGGCGTCGTCTTGATAAAGACGCTTCCGCGCCAGCGACGCAACGTAATATCGACGCGGCCAACATCGATATCACACCACGCCGCCGCACGCGTCAGTTCGCTCTGATAAGAGCGTTTGGCAATGAAGCAAGCCACGCAGCACAGCACATGCACATCTTCCATGATCACGAACACTGGACAGCAGAGAGAATCACGTATCTTCACTCGACATCGGCGCTCGGCGAAATGCGTGCGGAGGACGCGTGTCAACCCGTATTTATAAGCTCGGTGCAGGTGTTCAACTTCGTCCCGCGCCCGCACCCCGCGGGGCGGGGCGCGCCGTTTATTAGATTATGATTGGTGTAAATATTTGTAATATAGTTTAGCTAAGTTGTAATTGTAAGACGATATTTGTAAATATAAATAGGACATTTTGGGAATAAAATATACATACATTACATTCGATCACTCGCATTTCTGACCTCGTTATCATAGTTTTATTTACGAGCAGTAACCCTCATTCCTCCAAATTGGTGACCCCGAAGAAGACTTTAGAAGACCCGAAGAAGACTTTAGAAGACCCGAACACTCAGAAGACTCCGAAGACCACGAAGATTCGAAGATCGGCATAGCAAGAAGACACCGAACCGCAAAATGTCGAAATCCACAGAAGAATTCACCGATGCGCAGGACGTCACAACTGTGAAGAGCAACGTGGCCACAATTTCGCTACCTGCCCGACTACCACCATTTTGGCGCCAAAACCCGCGTCTGTGGTTCGCGCAGTTCGAAGCCGCCGTTGCCGCCAGTAGAATTGGAGATGAGCAGAAATTCAACCTCGTCGTCCCGCTGCTCGGCTGCAGCGACCTGGAGCAGATCACCGACATCATCCTGGAACCACCGGCCAGCGGAAAATACAGCGCGCTCAAAGAACGACTGATATCAACATACCAGGAGTCAGACCATCGCCAACTACAGAAACTACTCAGCGGCCTCGAACTCGGCGACCAGAAGCCGAGCCAGCTGCTGCGTAAGATGAGAGACCTCAGCGGCAAACTACTATCTGACGAAGCACTGAAGGTTATGTGGCTCAACCATCTGCCTACACAAGTTCGCGCCGTGCTCTCTGTAAACACCGAGTCGGCACTAGAAACCCTAGCTGCTATGGCCGACAAGATGATGGAGCATTTCGAACCAGCCGCAGTCGCCGCAGTCACAACTGAAAACCCTCCGTCAACCAGCACATCAGGAGTACAGCAGAATACTTTGACAAGCCTACAAATCAGCATGTTATCAAAACAAATAGAAAAAATATCTCTCGAACTCGCCGAGCTGCGAAATCAACAAAATTCCACGAATCGCCGCCCCTGCTCGCACCCCGCACACCGTAGCCGCTCCCGCTCGCAATCGAGACACCGCGCACACAACAACGCGCGCAAGCCCGGCGATCCTGATTGGCTGTGCCGCTATCACTACCGATTTGGCAACGAGGCGCGAAAATGTGAATCGCCGTGCTCCAAAACCAAACAGGGAAACTAAAAAGTACATCGACTGTGGCGGGTGTCGATGTAAACCAGAAGTCTCACCGCCTATGTGTGATCGACATTATCAACAGAGAGCGATTTCTTGTCGACACGGGAGCCGACATATCCGTATTAGCTGCCCGAAACAAGAAATATTTGAAGCCGGCAGAGAATACCTACAAACTGTTCGCGGCCAACGGCACGGAAATTCGTACCTACGGTGAGCGCACACTCGAGCTCAACCTAGGTTTACGAAGAAGCTTCAAATGGACTTTCGTCGTCGCGGACGTGAAGACGTCGTTACTAGGTGCAGACTTCCTAGTACATCACAAATTACTAGTCGACTTACACCAAAGAAAACTCGTCGACCGCGTAACAGAACTCAGCGTGAACGCCATTCAAGTAAATAACAATGAAGAATCAATCTACATCATCAACAGAGACCACGCATACCACGACCTGCTGAAGAAATATCCAGATGTACTAAGACCAATGTCACTGAAAACTCCAGTCAAACACAACGTCACGCACCACATCGAAACAACCGGACCGCCAATCTACTCTCGGCCGCGCCCTCTACCGCCCGACAAGTACAAAGCAGCCAAGCTTGAATTCGAACGCATGATCGAGATGGGTATATGCAAGCCGTCTAACAGTCCGTGGGCCAGTCCGCTACATGTAGTCAAGAAGAAAGATGGTTCACTGCGTGTATGTGGTGACTACAGAAGACTGAACGCCGTCACCGTACCCGACCGATACCCCATACCTCGAATTCAAGACTTCACCTACCAACTTAATGGCAAAACAATCTTCTCCAAACTCGACCTGAAGATGGCATATTTTTGGGTGCCTATAGCGAAAGAAGATGCTCAGAAAACAGCCATAATAACACCTTTCGGTCTCTTCGAATTTAACTGCATGACGTTTGGCCTAAGAAACTCCGGTCAAACCTTTCAACGCTTCATGCACGAAGTACTACGAGGACTAGACGACATCGTATTCTGTTTCGTTGACGACCTGCTGATACACTCTAGAAACAAAGAAGAACATCGTCGGCACTTAGAATTAGTACTCCAACGCCTAAATACCTACGGCGTCAGTCTAAACATCGACAAGTGCGAGTTTGATAAGAAAAACATCGAGTTTCTCGGATACGAAGTATCCTCAGAAGGAATCAACCCCACTCAAGAACGAATACAAGCCATAGTCAACTATCCGAAGCCACAGACAGTACAAGAATTAAGAAGATTTCTAGGAATTATCAACTTTTACCGCAACTGTTTACCTCATCAAGCAGAATATCAATACGAACTAAATAAGTACCTACACAACAGCAAGAAAAATGATAAATCTCCGATACAATGGTCTCAAGAAGCAGAGCAAGCCTTTGAGAAATGCCGACAAAGCGTACTCGAAGCAACAACGCTCACTCACCCGATACCGAACGCTCCACTTTGTTTATTTACCGACGCATCCAACACTAGTATCGGCGCCGTCCTACAACAAAAAGTGAACGACGTGTGGAAACCTCTGGCATTCTACTCAAAAACTATGAGTGAGACACAGCGACGCTACAGCGTGTACGACCGCGAATTATTAGCAATGTACACCGCTGTAAAACATCTACGACGGCTGATCGAGGGCAATGACCTGACAATATTCACCGACCACAAACCTCTAACTTACGCGCTAACCAGAACACCAAGTAGCACCGATACACCAAGAAGAGAACGCCAACTACACTACATAAGTCAATTTTGTACGAAGATTCAATATATTCACGGTGATAAGAACGAAGCAGCTGACGCCTTATCACGCATCGAGGAAATCGACTTATCACAATCTACGATCGACTACAACCAACTTGCTCGAGACCAAGAAGACGATGAAGAGCTGAAGACCTGCATGTCCAACCCAAACCTCAAGTTCTCACGCATCACATTGCCCGGAGGTCAACGACCTATCATATGCGAAACGTCAACCGGCAACATTCGTCCGTACCTACCAGCGACTTATCGTTTTGTAGCCTTTAAAGCGCAACACGAACTGAGTCACCCAGGTGTTAGAACAACAAGAAGATTGATGGCAGCAAAGTTCTTCTGGCCGAGTATGAACAAAGAAGTCGGTCTCTGGGCAAAATCATGCATCGGTTGCCAGCGCGGGAAAGTTCAAAGGCACGTTATCAGTCCGCTCGGAGAATTTCAAAAATCCGCGCGCTTCGAACATTTACATATTGACATCGTGGGACCACTGCCACCGTCAAACGACTACAGATACCTAGTTACCATGATTGACCGCTGCACAAAATGGCCTGAAGCAATACCTACTCGCGACATCACTGCTGATACTGTTGCTAAGGCGATATACGATGGGTGGATATCGCGATTTGGCTGCCCGTTGCGTGTGACAACGGACCAAGGAAGACAATTCGAATCGTCATTATTCAACGCACTAATGAAAAAATTTGGCATCACAAGAATCCGAACTACTGCATTTCACCCACAAGCAAACGGTCAAGTCGAACGCTGGCATCGAACTCTGAAATCCGCACTCATGGCGAGAAGCGCCGGCACACACTGGAGCGACGAACTGTCGACCGTGTTACTTGGATTGCGCACCGCCCTACGTGAAGATACACAAGTCAGTCCGGCCCTGATGACCTACGGATCGACACTTAGAATTCCGTCAGATTTCTTCGTGCCTACACAGCCGAATATTGAAGACGCAGATTTCGTCCGCCAGCTGACTGAAACAATGTCGACCTTATCACCATGCAGCAAGTCACACAATAACAACACGAGCACGTTCGTATATAAAGACCTAGCGACGTGTACTCATGTTTTCGTGCGTAACGACACCGTGCGAAGCCCGTTGACCCCACCATATGACGGCCCGTTCCGAGTCCTACAACGAAACAGCAAACAATTCACCATACAGATGCCCTTACGAACCGCAGTAGTCTCAATAGACAGGGTGAAGCCAGCACACCTACTCGACAAAGAACCCACCACCAGAACAGCAACACAGCAACGACACGAAACCACTAGCAACGGAGCCGCGCACACTACGAGCGACGAAGCCGTGCGCACTACGAGCGACGAAACACCGCGCGCTACGAGCAGCGAGACACGGTCATCGACCCCAGCGATAACGCGCGATGCCTACGTCACTCGTTCTGGACGCTCAGTGAAACCGAACGTACGCTTCGCTTAGGGGGGAGTGATGTAGTGACATAGTATACTCATCACTTTACCTTACCTTACCATACCATGAATACCGTACCTTACCATGAACACCGTACCATACACCAATACCAGTACCTGCACCGTTACCACGTTTTGAGGAGCCTCTCAGAGACAGTGAGAGAAACCGCCTTGAAAAAGACGACACGTTCAGGCGTCTACCGCAAAGAAATAAGAACAGTAAGAGACAAGGCGTCGTCTTGATAAAGACGCTTCCGCGCCAGCGACGCAACGTAATATCGACGCGGCCAACATCGATATCACACCACGCCGCCGCACGCGTCAGTTCGCTCTGATAAGAGCGTTTGGCAATGAAGCAAGCCACGCAGCACAGCACATGCACATCTTCCATGATCACGAACACTGGACAGCAGAGAGAATCACGTATCTTCACTCGACATCGGCGCTCGGCGAAATGCGTGCGGAGGACGCGTGTCAACCCGTATTTATAAGCTCGGTGCAGGTGTTCAACTTCGTCCCGCGCCCGCACCCCGCGGGGCGGGGCGCGCCGTTTATTAGATTATGATTGGTGTAAATATTTGTAATATAGTTTAGCTAAGTTGTAATTGTAAGACGATATTTGTAAATATAAATAGGACATTTTGGGAATAAAATATACATACATTACATTCGATCACTCGCATTTCTGACCTCGTTATCATAGTTTTATTTACGAGCAGTAACCCTCATTCCTCCAAAAAGGAATTACATGAATTCGTTAACACCCTTTTGTTTGGTTTGTTCGGATCATTTTGAACAGTCTGTTCGTCCCTATATATTTGACGCTGACTGTACCGTACCTACTCAGATATAAAATATTGCCTATATAGAAAAGCACAATTTTGATTTTATTATTATCTTACCTCCAATACTCAACGTTTTCCCCAAAAACGGGTAAACAATGTCTGAGCTAGCAACATTACGCGGGTGGGAAGTGAGACGGGCGCGGGACGCATGCTTTGATTTTGGACACAGCGAACGGCTTGCAATTACTGTTCAACGCGGATTCTAGTTCTTTCTGTATTCTAAGACTTACACAAATTCCAGTGCCAACCCTGCCCCACTAATTAAATTTGGTGGGGCAAATTCCACTCCAAAATTAGATTTTTTCCACTTTGCCCCACCAGTGGGGCGGCTGGTGGAGCAAAGTGGAATAATTCAAATCGAAACCTACCCCGTAAACCATTAGGGTGTCGGATTCTTTTCCAAAATATTCACTTACAATTTTATGATTTGTTTTTTGGTCGTTTATACAAGGTTAGTCGCAAAGGGGGTACTAATCCGAAGCCCACTTATAGTATCGCTGATGACTGTTTGAAAGCAAGTGTTAAAATTTAGAAAAGTTAAAAAATAAAAAAATAGATCATAATAAAACTATAAACTAAAATAGGGCATCAAAATATTCCTCCGCATTACACATTTAAAATTTAAATGAGAAAAATACATTGTAAAATACATGTAAAAGACTTCAAAGTTGCGAAAGATTCAACCCAACCGAAGATCCGCAAGGAAAGTTTCTGTATTTTATTATAAAATACAGGGGCGTTTGAAAGATAAGTATATGTATTTTACATGTCATTTGCAACGCTAGTGGTCTGGTAATACTTACAAGCGATACTACAAGTGTGAAAATATGTAGGTACTAATATCGAGAACGAATCCCGAAGTATAATTGTACATTTGGGCACCTTCGAATAATCTGGGGGCACGGCAGTGCCCCGCCAAGTCTCGAGCAAAGCGGGCACGGCCGTACCATCTTTTCTCGAAGCCATTCGCCGCCCTTTCACCCCCCCCCCCCTATATCTTCGCTGTGGACAAAGCTAGCAGTTTTAACTTTCGGTAACCAAGAGTAATCATTATAACTAGCTAAACTTCCAAATTACATCATATTTGAACTTATAGTTTACGAGTTATCATCGATCAAAGTCACATCATTTTGTCACTCACTGACTGACCGATCATCAAAATTCTAAGATACTTCTAGCAAGCCTAGAACCTTGAAATTTGGCATCAAGATAGATTATTAGGCACATATGAAGGAAAAATTATAAAAACATAAAAAAATAGTTAATTATAGAAAACAATTTTATATTTGCCATTTTGCCAGGAACATGGTGTATGAATTTCGACTGCATTGTTAACTTTGTTCTTTGTTTACGTACAAAAAATATTGAATTGGTGTAGATTATTTATAAATTGTTATTTATTTATGGCAAAATCTGAGAAATGAGATTCCATACCATCACGCCTGTATTCTCCGAAGGGTAGGACAGAGGTATACACTAAGTATGTAACTATTATGAACCCATTTATTACTGTACCTAGATAACATTCTTATAGGCTAATTTAAACTGTTTAAAGTTTTAATGTCTCACAAGTTTTCCCTCCAGAGGGCGGGGGCGGTCAAAATCAAAATCCAAGATGGCGGCTGTGAAATTTTACAAAATATGCGTCATGGGTGTCGTTCCCATGGTTCTCCGGGGTGCTGATGCCAAAAATGAGTTCAAAGTCAAAATCCAAGATGGCGGCTGTGAAATTTTACAAAATATGCGTCATGGGTGTCGTGTCCATGGTTTTCGGGGGTGCTGATGACGAAAAAGAGGTCGAAGTCAAAATCCAAGATGGCGCTGTGATTATACAAAATATGCGTCATGGGTGTCGTGTCCATAGTTTTCGGGGGAGCTGATGACGAAAATGAGGTCAACGCCAATCCAAGATGGCGGCTGTGAAATTTTACAAGATATGCGTCATGGGTGTCGTGTCCATGGTTTTCGGGGACGCTGATGACGAAAATGAGGTCGAAGTCAAAATCCAAGATGGCGGCTGTGAAAATTTACAAGATATGCGTCATGGGTGTCGTGTCCATGGTTTTCGGGGGCGCTGATGACGAAAATGAGGTCGAAGTCAAAATCCAAGATGGCGGCTGCGAAATTTTACAAGATATGCATCATGGGTGTCGTGTCCACATGCGAAATTCGTATGATAGCGCCATCTATCTATGAAAAAAACATGAAAAAAACCACTTAGAAACTAAAAAAATACAGGGTGGTAATTTGAAATGGGGCATGAAGGGCAGCTACCTTAACCATTGTAGCTATAGGAAAACGTTCTTAGAAGACCACCCCTAACTTTTGGGATAATTTCAATCGGCATTCACAGATTTTGAAAAAAAAGTACAGTCAGCGAGAAAAAGGGCTGTTTTCACAAAACTTTTTTATGATGCCAATCGATCCCATTTCTCATAAGGATCAAAAGACTCTTTCGGACCAACTAAGGTTTGAGTACTAGAAACGTCAGAAATAACAAAAAACTATTTGAGATGGGTTAGTTATAAGGGCAGCTACCTTAATCGTTGTCGCTACAAGAAAATGTTGACAGGAGACTGGCCATAATTTTTGAAATTATTTCGAAATGCGCAAAAAAAACGAGAAAAAAAAATTGGTACAGTCGGCAAAAAAATGGTCGGTTCTCACAAAACTTTTTTTATGATGCCAATCGATCCTATTTCCCGTGAGGATAAAAATACTCTTCTGGACCTACTGAGGTTAGAGTACTAGAAACATCAGAAATCACGAAAAACAACATTTCGTTAAAAGTTACGTACACGCAGAAAAAAAGTTTTTTTTTATTTTTAAAATTCTGTGAATGCTGTTCGAAATATTTTCAAAAATTATGGGCAGTTTCTTAAGAACATTTTCCTGTAGCTACAACGATTAAGGTAGCTGCCCTTATTACTACCCCATCTCAAATAAGTTTTTTGCGATTTCTGACTTTTCTAGTACTCCAACCTCAGTTGGTCTGGAAGACTCTTTTGATCCTTATGGGAAATGGGATCGATTGGCATCATAAAAAAGATTTGTGAAAACAGCCCTTTTTCTCGCTGACTGTACTTTTTTTTCAAAATCTGTGAATGCCGATTGTAATTATCCCAAAAGTTAGGGGTAGCCTTCTAAGCACGTTTTCCTGTAGTTACAATGGTTAAGGTAGTTGCCCTTCACGCCCCATCTCAAATTACCACCCTGTATAATAACGTAAATTTATATTCGGTGAAACGAAGTATAGGGATATCCGAATCAGCTAGTTATTAGTTACTTAAATAGTTAGTTATTAAAAGTACTAATTTAATACATAAATAGTTTGTTATATGTATATTTAGTTTGTTAGTTAGTTATAAAAACAAAAGAGATAGAGACAGAGAATAGGCTCTAAGCAAAGCAGCAGTTGATGAACAAGACATTATTATGTCACCCAAAAAGAAAAGAAAGAGACCCACCTACAAAAAATAAATGAGATCCCACCAAAAACATTAAATGTAAAAAATGCCAAGTCTCTATATGCAATCTATCCACCGTAAAAAGTTTTAAGATCTCATAGAAGCCAAGTCCTATTCAATTTATTTTGTAGTTAGTTATCTATCTAGTGACTGTATTAATAGTTTTATTTCTATTATAATCATAGTGACTTGGCAATGAGCACAAGAAGAAACAAATATATTTGGAGGAGGTGAAAGTAACGCATAACGCACGCGTAATGTTTAATATCACAGGATTAGTTAAGTTCTTTTGATTGGACCATTAAACATAGGTACCTATAGATAATAATTGTGATGTTCTTATCAAATAAACTTAGGTTTTCTTAAATATGTATTGACGCACGTAGTCGATGGTGACCATAACTACTCATTGGCCGTAAAATCACGTCTGCATATCATAAATCACACATCAGCATAACAACTAATGTAATCATAGTACTCATAGATATCAATTCGTCAATAACAGTCGCACATAATTCCACACAGCAAGCAGCTTTTAATTTGTGCTCATTGCCAAGTCACCATAATTATAATAGAAATAAAACTATTAATACATTCACTAGATAGATAACTAACTACAAAATAAATTGAATAGGACTTGGCTTCTATGAGATCTTAAAACTTTTTACGGTGGATAGATTGCATTTAGAGACTTGGCATTTTTTACATTTAATGTTTTTGGTGGGATATATTTTTCTTCCCATAGTTGGTTCTAGGGTGTTGTCAGGTTAGCGTTGTCTAGTATTGTATATGTTACGGCTAATAGCCGAAGTGCGGCTACACCTAGTTTTAGCCGGGTACAACTAGGTGCAGCCGGCCACATGCGGTTAAACTTAAATCTATCCTACTTATCTTCGGTTAGAACTACTTAGGTTTAGCCTTCATCATAGCGGCTAGAACTAGGTGCAGCCGCACACCGATGGTTAAGGGTAACCCCGACACGGATAGGTTAGGTTCGAAGGGGATGACGGGGGCTAGAGTGAGCGAGCGAAGCGAGCGAACGAAGCCCCCGTCATCCCCTTCGTGTTAGGTTAGGTTAGTTGTACCCGGCTAAAACTAGGTGTAGCCGCACTTCGGCTATTAGCCGTAACATATACAGCGTGTCCCAGAAAGTAGTGTCAAGCGGAAGTCCAGAGGTAGAACATCCTTTGAGGTACCCAAATCACCCCCATGTATGTTCCGCGATTTTTTGTAGTTTTCGAGTTATGAATGTTTTTCATGTTTTTTAATCAAACTCTGGCTATAACGACATTTTTGATGATAGTGACGTGAATAGTTGAGATACGTAAGTATTTTTTTTTCTAAATTAGCTGATTAGTGACCCTTTCGAATGCATAAACGTTTGTAACCATAGACGTAACGAATGCGTTACAAAAAAATATTGAATTGTCATAAAGTTAAAATCTTGCATGTTTCCTAAATATTTGTGGGTGATTTAAAAATAAATCTCCCTAAACTTTTTTTATCAGATGTATTTTAAAAACTTATCCATTTTATCAGCTATTTACCCTGTAAATTTCATCGAGCTATCTCTACGACATCACAATAAAAATTTCATTCAAAGCATACAATATCGAGAATTCCAGTTGTAAAAGGGTGAATGAAAAATTTATTAAAACTAACTAATAACGTCTTTTTAGTAACCCTCGACGCAAAAAGAGGGGTGTTTTTAAGTTTAACGTGTTTGTCTGTATGTCTGTTTGTGGCATCGTAGCTCCTAAACGGATTTTGATTTAGTTTTTTCTTTTGTTTGACAGGTGACTTTATCGAGAGTGTTCTTAGCTATGATTTAAGAATATCAGTTCAGCCGTTTGAAGATCATCAGCTCTTTTCTGGTTGTTGAAGGGATATGAGCAACTTCTACTGGTCTGATCGTTTTGAAATTTACTATCCTGTGACTTCAATGATATTGATGACATGTGACAAGAAGAAGGTCATTACAACTTATCATAAACTTAAAGAATCAATAGGCACACAATACCTCTACTGTATTTTGGGTATCATGCTGTTTCAGATGATGCTTGAGAATCAAGTCAAGGTTACCATGTTATTGTGATATCATTGAAGTCACAGGATAGTAAATTTCAAATCGATCAGACCAGTAGAAGTTGCTCATATCCCTTCAACAACCAGAAAAGAGCTGATGATCTTCAAACGGCTGAACAGATTTTCTTGAATCATAGCTAAGAACACTTTCGATAAAGTCACCTTTCAAACAAAAGAAAAAACTAAATCAAAATCCGTTTAGGAGCTACGATGCCACAAACAGACATACAAACAAACACGTTAAACTTAAAAACACCCCTCTTTTTGCGTCGAGGGTTACTAAAAAGACGTTATTAGTTAGTTTTAATAAATTTTTCATTCACCCTTTTACAACTGGAATTCTCGATATTGTATGCTTTGAATGAAATTTTTATTGTGATGTCGTAGAGATAGCTCGATGAAATTTACAGGGTAAATAGCTGATAAAATGGATAAGTTTTTAAAATACATCTGACAAAAAAAGTTTAGGGAGATTTATTTTTAAATCACCCACAAAGATTTAGGAAACATGCAAGATTTTAACTTTATGACAATTCAATATTTTTTTGTAACGCATTCGTTACGTCTATGGTTACAAACGTTTATGCATTCGAAAGGGTCACTAATCAGCTAATTTAGAAAAAAAAAAAACTTACGTATCTCAACTATTCACGTCACTATCATCAAAAATGTCGTTATAGTCAGAGTTTGATTAAAAAACATGAAAAACATTCATAACTCGAAAACTACAAAAAATCGCGGAACATACATGGGGGTGATTTGGGTACCTCAAAGGATGTTCTACCTCTGGACTTCCACTTGACACAACTTTCTGGGACACGCTGTATATGTATGTGTTTTTTTTTTCAAGTTTCAGTTGTGTCTGTTGTGAGTATGTTACGTATCGTGTGTCATGATTTTTAGGGTTCCGTACGCAAAGGGTAAAACGGGATCCTATTACTAAGACTCCGCTGTCCGTCCGTCCGTCCGTCTGTCACCACCACCAGACCAGGCTGTATACATCTCATGAACCGTGATAGTTAAACAGTTGAAATTTTCACAGAAATGTATTTCTGTTGCCGCTATATCAATAAATACTAAAAAATTGAATAAAATAAATATTTAAGGGGCTCCCATACAAAAAACGTGATATTTTGCCGTTTTTATAGATAATGGTACGGAACCCTTAATGCGCGAGTCCGACTCGCACTTGGCCGGTTTTTTTTTGGGAGTAACTGATGAAATTGAGTAGGTATTTTTGCTATAGCGTAGATTTCCTTAGTAGGTGTTAGAGAGTGAAAGTTGTAGAGTATTTTAATTATTTTATTTTGTATGATTTGTATTTCATTTACATGACATTTAGCAGCACATCGCCATATTTCAATTAGGTACTTATTCGTTAAGCGGCCTAACGAGTGAGTTTATATGTAATTGTACGTATCATAAGTGGGATGCAGGTACGTTATCCGGTGTAGTGCTGGGTGCTCTTACCAGAGGTGATTCTTTTTGATTTTACGCAGTTCATGTGGTGTTTCCATGTCAGTCTATTGTCCAGTATTAAGCCCAGGTACTTTTCACTATGAGAACATTGTATTCCTTGATTAGGTACGTATCGTTAGCTGGAAGGGTTCATTATTTTTATTTTTGTTTTTTGCCGCAAAAATCATGTACCTACGAAGTTTTTTTGGCATTTATTGTTAAAAGGTTCGAGAGAAACCATTCGTTTAGAATGTTCAGGCCATTCTGTGCTTCGTTTGCGATATTTCTTAAATGGTGTCCAAAATAAAAGAGAGAGAGATCATTTTCAGCATGACTATGAGAGGGACTGTCAGCAAGTGCAACTAAAAGATTGAATCTTTCCGCGACTGAAGAGAATTTATGTATAGAATAGAAATTTAATAAGTGCGTAGGTATTTTAGTTTTAGACCATATTAGTATATTTTTGTCTTTTTTTGTATTACACACTCCTGTCTACATTTTTTAATCATTTACTTTAGCAGGTCTCCTGACAGAAAGAAGTTGCAAAAGCAAAGATAAGTGTATCTCAAAAAATGAGTATAAAAATGATATACTTATACTTCCGGTGATCATCTTACTGGCTAGCACATTACAAAATTGCTCTAAATATTAATTCAGGGGCAGAATACCTGTAATAAAGGTACCAACTTCTGATTTTAGTTTTAGAATAGGATTAAAAAACAATTAAGCACTGTATTAACTCATTTGCGATTGTTTGATGTTAGTTAAGTAGATTAATAATGACTATTTTGTATTATCTTGGTTGGGCGAGATAAGAAGATGTTTTTAGCCACCCAGCGCATATTTTAATATTTTGTAATATTTTGCTAGATGTAGAACAGGAATAAATAAGTTTTTTTTTCTCCTTCCAACAAGAAAGCAAATGATTCAGATGTTCATTTGTCTATTCTTTGTGTCATCTTTATTCCACTTTTTAACCCTTTCAAGGGCAACGGCAATATATTTTTCTTTCAACTACGTAGTAATGTTATCATTAATCGCTACAAAACCGATCACAAAATACGTATTTTCTGCTTAGAAGCAAAACAGTGCAGAAATGTTGTATGAAATCTCATTACTGCACTGCAAACAGTGCAGAAATGTTGTATGAAATTTCATTACTGCACTGTTTTTCATTAGTGCAGTTTTTTATTTTTTATTTAGATGTAAATTTACCACAGAGGTTTAATGTCTCCCGTTAAGTTTAATATTAAGGCCCTGCGCAGACGGCACACTTTTTGTGCGATCGAGTCTGCGGCGCACAAAAAGTCTGCATGGCGCGCAAAAAGTCGGTCGCGGATTTTTAACAGACTCAACGCACACGACGCACATCTTCGATCATTTTGTCGGCAGAGCTGTAGGGACGTAGACGCTATGGAAATCGTGCAGAGATCGCGAAGTATTATTTTGTACATGAAGTACAGAAAAAGAAGAAGAAATAGAGAATTTTGGGTACATCCTATACTTTCGGAAAGATTACTGAAGGGACAGTTCCATACTAAACATTCAATTCTGAAACAACATCCGGCAATTTTTTTCAAATTTTATAAAATGTCTGTTACTACATTTGATGAGTTGCTATTTATTTTGAGACCTGCTTTGACTCATTCAGAAACAACAATGAGGAGGTGAATTCACATAGTTACATCGACCTCTGGCGCCATGATAATAGATCGCGTGCGTTACGTCCACCTCTAGCAAATGCAAAAGTGTGCGCCGTCTGCGTTAGCGCGCGTTGAAGCAAACGTTCAATTTTTTTCACACACTTTTTGTGCGGAGCGGCGCGCCGCGGCGCGGCGGCGCGGTGCGGTCTGCCCGAATTACACGGATTTTTTGTGCGCCGGACTTTTTGCGCGTCGTGTGCGTTACTGCATATAATTGCATAGGTTCTATTTTCACAGACTAAAAAGTGCGTCACGGATAGTCTGTCGTCTGCGCAGGGCCTAAATGTAGGTATGCATGCCTTAGAGCATATACCTATGGAGGGAGCAAGAATACGCTTATGCTGGCTTCTCACGGCGCGTGTTATCACAAGTCGCGCCGCGCCAGCTCGCGCCTACGCGCCGTGTGAAGGTAATGGCTCGAGGAGGCGCGGGCTAGCGCGTGCAAGCCCGTCCGAGTCGGTACTTCAATGCTGGCTTCTCACGGCGCGCGATTACAAGTCGCGCCGCGCCAGCTCGCGCCTACGCGCCGTGTGAAGGTAATGGCTCGAGGAGGCGCGGGCTAGCGCGTGCAAGCACGTCCGATCCGCTCGGAGTCGGTACTTCAAAGGCGCGGCGCGAGTGCACTCGTGGAGACTCGAGCGCGCGCGGGGTTGCGCGGGGTGGCGTGGGTGAACAAGTAAATAATATCCACTAAATAACACAAAAGCGGCAACAGCGATGACTTCTTCTTGCGACACGATGCGCTGCGTGTCTCGGACCCTCCACCACTCGGCCGTACCTACAGCGATAAGTGCCTACAATTTCGCGTGGAGTAGCCTCCACTCCGCCAGTCAGCCAGTGGGCTGTCAATGCAGGCGCGCGCGCGTGCTTATTATTTTAAATAAGTTTAAATAGTGAACAACAAGAATGGCTGATCTAAAACTGTCGGCGACGAGACCCCGTCCAAACTGCGAGGTACAGATTACGCGACGTTCGCCATGTTACGATAGCGCTCTACCAATCAGAGCTCAGGAAATTGTTATGTAAATATCGTGATAATTGTGTTAGTCTTATTTTTCCAATTAGAATGTGTAAATAAGTTAATCAAGTTAGTTTCCTATGTTTCCTGAGCGATAAATCTGATTAGAATAGTTTTTTATAAGGATTTATTAGAATTTTTTGTTGTTGTTCTAATAATTACGTAACTTGAAAATGTGATTTTTTGTTTATGGTTAGATTTCGTTTATTTCCGTTTGAATCGTGAGAATCGGGCCACTAGTTTTCGAGTTATGTTAAAATTTGTATAACAAAAATTTCGCTAGGGAATTTTGCAATGTTTATGTTTAGCATTAAATTTATTCGTTGCAATGATGTGTAAGGTTTTTGTTTTTAATAATTATATTTATAGTAAGTAAGGTATTACAATAAAAATTGTAATTGTATTGAAAGGAAATAATAAATAAAAGGGCTCCAAAGATTTCGGCTGAAACGAAATTGGCGAGGCGAATGCGCGCGAAACGCGCGGGCCTCGCCAAGGTAACTTAGGCCACTATAAAAGGCGTGCCATTTGCCGGCACAGTCAGTCGCAACAACACAGCCACCGAAGAGGCAACAAGTAAAAGGAAGCGAAGCCGAAATCTGCGGAGAAGATTCAACAAGGAAGAATTGTGTATTATTTCTCCGACGCCCCCCGCTCCTATTTCTTTGTCGTCTCTTGTCTCTCTGTAAGGGGTTCCCAACCTGGTACGCATTCAGGGGTGCGTGGTGACGTACGTTAGGTACCAGCGGAGGAAAAACAAGGAAGCGTGCGTCAACAATTGGGAGATCGTCCCAGGACGACAAAGGGTACTGGACGTACCCCTGCCGTCCGCAACGAAAACATTACTCATTTGACGGATGTGTGTCGAAACACGGAGACGAGACAGTGTAATTTTTTCATTACATACATATTGGATAATTACGAGAGCAACTTGAAAATGTGATTTTTTGTTTATTGAAATATCCTAACAATTTTGGTGTCAAATGAAAGGTCTAAGTCTAAAACCATTATATCTGTTTGAATCATGTAAATCGGTCCACGCGTTTAGGAGATAATTAAGAATTAGTGTGGTGAAAATGTAAACAACCAGAATTTTTGATGTTTTTGTTCTACAAACTTTTTTTAATTATTGCATAATGTGAAAATATTATTAATGTAAGTTAATGAGGAATGTTAAACAAAGAGGTATCTAGGTAACCTAAAGATTAAAGGTTTGTTTTCATTTGTAAATTACAAATGACGGACTTTAATATTCATTGTCTATCTACCTAATTGACCGTGTAATCATACGCATCAAACATAAAGATAAGATTCCGTGGTCAAGTACATAGACGTAAGGTACATAGACGTATAGTAAGTAGCAGCGGCAAGCCGACAACCCCAGCGCCACAGCTAGCGCGTCACTCCGCGCTAGACAGCGACAGAGTTACGCGTTAGAAGAGAGCGGCAACGTTTAGGTGAATATAGCGTTAGGCACTGAGCGCTTATGCGAGCTGAATTGCACTTTGTTGCTTAGTAGCAAGAGTCGCTATTTCTATTAATTGTTGCGCGAAGTGGTGCTTCTGTACTTGTACTACACTCACCGGCATAATTAGCGGAACGCAACAAAAAACCGTGTTTTTTCCATAATTTTGTATTGTACATTAATGTTTTTGTTTAAATATTTTATAATTAGGGTTAAATGCATTATAAGGACAAATAATCAATAATCATTGAATTGAATTTGGCAATTTAAATCTCTAATTTCCTAAAATATCCATTTTGTAACTTTCGGCGCATATTTTTTGGAATAATTAATTTGCTATTTTTTTTTACATTTTTGTTTGTTTTGCGTCCGTTTCTATACTGCTAGGGTCCTTATCAGTATTATGACATGTTTTTCCGTGCAATTTATTAATCTATTATCTTTTCTTAAGGCAAATTGTCCCCATACTCGCATGAAACACTTTTTAATCCTCTAATGTTTCTTGGTGGCTGCATTTTTTTCTCTAACCCTATTTCCCGTCAAGGCCAAGTCATATTCTATTGCACTCATGTCCGGAGTCCACGTTGACCCTCTCTGGTGGGTTATTACAACAATTTATATGAAATTGCGGACCACGAATACACAGTTCGGCCACACATTATCGTGCATATATTTTTTTTCTTGTCTGATAATTCGTCAAGTGGCATCACATGAGGTTCTGGGATGTCTATCCTGCAAAAATAAGCAGCCAGTAAGCCTCCTTCTATAATGCCTAATTCCGTGTGCGCTTCAAAACAAATTACACCCTAAACCATCATTGGAGTCTCCAGCATAAGGCACATTCCTGTAAAATTTTACTGTTCAAAGCGATTCCCTTGACGTATCCATATTCTATGCCTCACATCAAAAAAATGTATATCAAAAAACAGCTTGCCCCTGAGAAAAAATCTCTTTCTTCCTTTCCTTAGTCCGACCTCGGTGTTATTGAGCAAAACTTAATTTCACTACGCGATGACCTGCAGCACGTTTTGGACATTCAGCAGTCGCGTTAGACATCAGTATACCTTCAATGAGACGTCGTCTTTCTTTCCGCATACTCACAAGCAAAATACGGACCACCTTCAGGATGCTACAGGTCCGAATAGCAGCATTGCGCGAATTTTTCAGCGCCTTAACCGATTTGAACTGTCATAAATCAATCATCAGCGGCGCTTTTTCCTTGATTTCTGCATTGTCCTCATCTTCCAACAAAAAATCCTGTCTGCTTGTACCGATGGACATTGCGAGGAATGACTAATATCGGTACGCCCAGTGTTTAACTTACTGCACGATAGGTTTGACTTTCATCGATCGCTGTAACATGCCTCGTAGCTTTTGTCACAAGGAAATTACTTCTTTCAGCCTCTACGCAATGTTTATTCTCCTGATGCAATGAATACACTAAGGCCAAACCACCAGTACTTAAATAAAACAAAGTTCCGATCAAAAACACAAAAGGGCATAATCTTTGTAAAATCAAAACTGGGCCTAATTTACCTCTAATCGCTTAGGAAAACCAAATTTTTTTTCAACATGCAAGCCCTAATTGAAGGAGCTTTTGAATAAAAAAATCGTCATAGCAATAACATTACCATTTAATAAAAAAATGTAAAAAATGAAAACGTTCTGCTAATTATGCCGGTGAGTGTATTTATTCTGTGCTGTGGTGTCGACAGCGTGGCCGGCGGGAACAACGCGCGCCGCGCCGCGCCCGTGAGAACGGGTAGCGCGGGCTCGCCTGTTGGCGCGTGCTCGCTCGTACAAATCGGCCGGCGCGGCGCGACTTGTGATATCGCGCGCCGTGAGAAGCCAGCATTACCCCTCTGACGTACCCCTGTGACGTATGCCCATAGACGTTTATAAAAACTAGTTCTCTCGCGATATCTGGCCATTTCATATCGTACCGTGTCACGACACACACCTCATAAAAATGGTTAATTGTTCGGTATTTTCGTGCAAAAAGCGGTCTGCTTCCTCAAACATGGAGTTTTCTGTCACTAATAAGCATTACTTCGGCAAACATGTATACATTTTGCATTATTTTCAAAAATATAATTCACGCCTTAGCTGTCATCTTTTATGACAGAAATTGACAGAAATATTTTAAAACGAGAGGTAGTGACGGGACAATGTGAATATAATTGAATGAACGAAAATTACAAAGAGGTTTACCGCTTTTCATAATGGTCTCTGTTATTGATTTTATTTCATTTTGCCTTTTTGATACTATTTAACAAAAAATAAAAGGTTTTTTGCCTCCAACAACAATGATGGAACTAAGTTTCAATCAAGAAATTTAACTTAAATTAATATTTAAACCCTATTACGTGTTCAGCGAACACAATCGACTGAATCGTGGTTAAAATGTTCTCAAATACATCTATACAAGATTAGTCGGAAAGGGGGTACTAATCTGAAGGGGTGTTATTGTTAAAGAACCCATAATAGTGAATAACTTTTGTTCTACAACTTTCCCGAAAAGTCAATATTTTATATAGAAATAGCTGTTCAAAGATTTCATGAAAAATACGCTAAAATCTATGTATCACCAGCTATGATCAGCTGTTTATCTTTTAGGTCATATTTTGGGGTCACTGTTTAAAAGCTCCATTTTCTGAACTCATATCCAAAGCAGAAATGAAGAATTAAAAAAAAACAAAATATTAATCGTTTTGCATGGAAATAAAACTGATCGAATTTTGAAATTTTTCTTAATAACACTTTGCCCCAGGTCGGGCAAAGTGTTATTGGATTTTTCCGTGTGGAATTTCTTAGTAGCAGCCCAGAGTATGCTGGATTTGTGCCTGGTTGATGGCAATAGACTCGCCCCCTATTACAAAAAATGAACTAAACATAACGGCAAAATGAGGGTATACTATAACACCTCTGCCCTACCCTTCGGGAATACAGGTGTGCTGACCATGTTAACGAGGAGGCAGTCACGCACGGGTGTTCTTGACGTGAGGCATTTAAGCTCCCCGAATTGACAGACCACGCGTAGCGATACCGCGATAGTACTAAATATTTATTTTCACCCGGTACCTATTTAACTTTTTGTTTCTGCCGTAGTCTCTGTGACTATTCTTTATTTTATTAAAAAAAACACGAAAACACTGTAGTTCTTATCCACTTGTAAGTTAAATTGCGGAAGTTGATTGCCGTGATTTTAAAATATTTATTATTTAGTTATTATTTTAGTTAAGTGTTGATTTTTTTAAATATTTGTTATTGGTACCTAACTTTAGCGAAAATAATATAAGACTCATTTTTATTATTGTATCCCTCTGTAGTCACGGCTCATCTTCCGTGCGGAAGATGTCCGGTCCTTTGGAAGGCATACACGGGGACACAGGTCCAACGCGCAGAGGCCCCTTTGAGAGCTTAAATCTAAAATGGGATGGGGCACCAACCCGGGACTATCCACGGCTGCACTATTGGAGTACAGTCATGGACCGTCCCAGGTGGGTGCAAAACTATTGTGAAATATGGTAAAAATAAAACTGGTCTATGGGAGGGGGTGTTAAATGGACTGGATAACTTCTATTGCCGGAAGAAAACGGAGTCTGCCTTTCAAGCTTAAATTTGAAATGTATTGGCAGACGGTGACTCGCCAGCTCACTAGCTGGGCTCCCTGAAAAGCCGCCAGTACATAGGTGAAGGGGGCAACAGACGTGTGAGCGGCTAGAGGTGTAGAGAGGTGTGGCCCCGGTTTCGCCGTCGCGGGTCTAAGAGACCCGGAGTGGGTTTCCCCGCTATTATGCCTTTAGACACTTCCACCCCCGAGCATATGGCTCTGGCGGCCCCCCTCTGGCCGGCCGATAAAGGCAAGACAGAGTTGAGAATCCTGCGGGCACTCTTGGGGTTCCACTCCAGCCAGCTAATAAAGGCAAACTGGAGACGAGGCCCTGGAGGCTTACCATGACGTCTTAAGAAAACGTTCAAATGCCAGCCAGTCAATATCCGTTCAAAAGCAGGCCTGCTTCTGAATCGCTAAAAATCGTACCATGCCAGTACAAAAGGTGAACGACTATTCAACCAAGTTGAACGGATAAGCTTGTTCATGGTACGAAAAGTCTATACAAAAAAAACAGGTGAACGAATTTCGTAAACGTCAACGTAGTAGGCCTGCCGCAGGCCTGCTCTAACGATGTCATAGTACAAAAAAGCAGGGCAGTTCAACTTCCAGGCAATTTCTGCCCTGCTTTAAGAGGTCATGGTAAGCCCCCTGACCGACTCTCTGAGGCAATAAGGTACGCAGTGTCGCCACTCACCAACAGCTCGCCACAAGCTGCCCTGCGGTTTGTAAGCTTTTCAGTAGACCTCATGATACATTTTTTATTATATGATGGGGTTGTAGAAAGCTAGTCTAATGTTCCCTCCGGTTTTACGTTAATTTCATGATGAGGTAACGCCTTTCCCAGAGGGGGTTATTATTATTATTAGCCTGTACTGTCCCACTGCTGGGCAAAGGTAGATTTGCTCGTTGTAGTAATGATGCAAAAATTACTCTGTTTAAAGCATATTGCCAAACATTCTACACGAGTAGTCTATGGGTCACATTTACTCAGAGGTCACTAAACACCTTGAGAGTCCAGTACAATAATGGATTCAGGATGCTATTGGGATTGCCTCGCTTCTGTAGTGCATCTGGCATGTTTGCGGAAGCGAGGGTGGATGGTTTCCACGCTATCATCCGCAAACGTGTTGCCTCTCTGTTAGAAAGAGTACGGGATAGTACCAATGGCATCCTGAAGGTCATTGCTGACAAATATGACTCCGATGTTATGAGGAGCTGGTTGAGAGTGCTGGTGAAATAGACCTATTATTATCAGTTAAGTATAGCCTCTTTCTTCATCTCATTTATTTAAAAACATAGATTAAGCTAATTGTTACTAATGGATCTTGGTCTGAAATAAACATATTATTATTATTATTAAAGAACTCCCTCCGTTCCTTCCACTTGTCGCGATTTTGTGCAGCTTCATGCCAAACCTCAAGAAAGGCATCCAACTCGTCCCTCCATCTTCTCTGCGGTCTGCCGCGACCCCGTCTCGCTGTCTTAGGGCTCCATTCTTGTGCTATACGGGCCCACAGCTCATTTGGCATACGGCAGACATGCCCTGCCCAGTCCCACTTCAGCTGGGCGGCCTTTTCAGCCACGTCGACATTTTGAGTTTTGGAGCGCAGTATTGTGTTTCGAACTCGATCAGTTAATTTAACACCAAGTATTCTGCGCTCCTTTTTTAAAATAAATTATTGTTATTCTTATTACAATTGTTTTATTTTAATTTTAAGAACATTAATTACATACAAATTGTTTTCCACGAGATGAAATAATAAATTTTATTTGTTCATTCCTTTATCATTCAGTTAGTTTATCGGTCTTTTATCATACCACATCACTATATTTTTGCGTTTGTGTTAAACGTCAACATAAATAAATACGACGAAGTTATTGTTAGTGTGCGTGTTTTTTGTTTGTATTCCGGCTTTTATTTTAGTGTGAGTTCATAGCTACACGATATTTATATGTGTTAAGCTGTAAATGTGTGCTGTACGTGTTTACCGCGTCCCCCCCAAAATTTGGCAGGATAAAATGTTTGGGAACTTGCGCATTGCTACCTCCATAGGTATATGCCTAAGGTGTATGCTCTAAGATGCATGCATATGCATTAGATCAAAAAGATACTGGCTGAAAATAAAAATCGGCTGAATAAAACCGAATTGGTGAAAAAAAATAAAAAATGGCGCGCATTTTGTACCATTGTAAAACTTTGATACTTCTTATTTAGCAAGAAAAGTTTAAAAAAATGGAAATAGATAGCGATATGAATTCAAGTCCAGAAAGTATAAAAAAAGCTGCAAATGAAATTGTTAATAACCTTTTGCCGCAAAAGTCACAGGATAACCTTGTTTTCATTAACTTGAGTTTTTATTTTGAGTAGGTATATTTTATCACGGTAGGTAAATTGGTAGTTGAAAGAAAAGTAGATTACGCACCTTGCTGAAGTGAGTGATTAATGCACTCGTGCTAATTTAGTGCCCTCGCTTGCGCTCGGGCACCAACATAACACTCGTGCATTGATGACTCACTTTGCGCTCGGTGCAACAATCTACTATACCACCACGGACTAGAAAAAAAAGAAGGACTCCGCGCCACGTGTATCGAAAGTGAAGCACTATAAGGTGCTATAAGTATGCCGGACCGTTTGTACAAACATGCCTCACGCACACATTTACATCATATGGTGCCGCCCGGCCGCCATTACGCGGCACCGCGCCGTCATTGTAGGTGCTGTTTACGTCAAGTAATAAAATAAAATAATGCCTTCTTGTGTTGTGAAATGATTTAAAAATAATTCTACATTCCAGAAAAAGTGTCAAGGAATAACATTCACAAGTAAGACACTTATTTAACCTGTTGATTTATTGTATTTTTGACATTTTAAAATCATTACTATTGGAACACAAAACCTCAAAAGACATAGTAGTACTGTCGGAAAATAAATGGGTAATTTTCCCGAGAGATTGGGTAATCCATTTTTTTGTGTACTTTGTGAGTTTTTTGCAAGTATTGATTATGATTATTTTTATAAATTTCCTGCAGCAAATCAACCATGGAATAATGATTGGATTAAATAATAAGAGCCTGCAGAGATGAATAGTTTTTCATCATGATAACACTAGACCTCACACATCTTTAGCCACTCAGCAAAAATTAAGAGAGTTTGGCTGGGAGGTGTTAATGCATCCGCCGTATAGTCCTTACCTTGCACCTTCAGATTTCCACCTGTTTCGGTCTCTTCAGAATTCTTTAGGCAGTGTCAGGTTAACATCACGAGAGGACTGCCAAAATCACTTGTCGCGGTATTTTGATCAGAAGCCCCAAAATTTCTATAGCAATGGGATCATGTCCCTACCTACAAGATGGCAAAAAGTTATCGAACAAAATGGTACCTACATATTTTAGTTAAACGTAAATAAACTATATTAAAAAATGTTTTGAATTTTCTTAAAAAATGCGAAGAAACTTTTTCCCCAACCTATTTTTTTTTTTTAAACACCTGTAATTTTTATAATTTTTTACTATTTTCTCTAATAAAAAATACAAATGATACTTAAAAAATGTTTTTCCTCATTTAATTTTTTATTTGCATAAGAAATTGTCAAATTGTTAGTTATTTACTTTTCCTAAAATGAAAAAGGGTTAAAGTCGTTAGAGTATTGCATGATTCAAAGTAAAATATTTTTAAGATAAGTAATATTGCCCCTGAAAGAATATTTGGAGCAATTTCTAAGTATGATAGCCAGTAAGGATGACAATCGGAGGTACGCAATATAATAAACTCATTTTTATCTATTTTTTGAGATATTTTTCTCAGCTGTCGGACGTGGGGTAATTTTCTATGGAAGTTGTAACTTCTCCTTTCCTCTGAAATAAGCAGTACCTTTGTACTAAATATTTTAAACATTGTTTCTTTATAACTGTGTGTTTGTGTGTACATAGGTATTTATTAAATTAAAATTCTAAGTTGGGTGGGTAGAAATTAAAAATCACATTTGGTAACCCTGAATGCAGAAAGTGTAAAAGCAAAAACTTGCGTTTTGTTTGTATTAAGGTACTCCGTTTGTGCTTTATTGTTTGTTTTACTTAAACAAGGTTAGTCAGAAAGGGGGTACTAATTCACAGGCCACTTATCACTGATGACTGTTTTATAACAAGTGTTAAAATATCAAAATTTGATCATATTTATTGCCATGCAAAATAATATGGTTTTTCAAAAATTCTTCGTCCCTGCTTTATTAGTTATGAAATCAGCAAATGGAGCGTCTAATCCGTCCGTGACCTCAAATATGGTGTGGTACTTCCTGGCCGCGCCACAGTATCCAATTTGAATGAAAGTGGGCTTAAAAAAATGTACGTAAATTTTACGTTTCTGTACTAGAAGAAAAAAAAATGTACTATAAAGGATCGCGAGAAATTTAACAAAATTGGTGGCGCGGCCAGGAAGTGTGCTTCCTAGCCGCGCCACCGCGTACACTGCAATAAACAATATAATAATGTACAAACTGATTGGTAAACAATTGTACGTCTATTGTTCGTTCTATTAATAACGAGAAATACTGAAAAAAGTCATGAAGCATATGACAAAAAAAAAACGAAAAACCGCGCCACAGTCTCCAATTTGAATGAAAGTGGGCTTAAAAAAATGTACGTAAATTGTACGTTTTTGTACTAGAAGAATAAAATAGTACTATGAAGGTTCGCGAGTAATTTAACAAAATCGGTGGCGCGGCCAGTAAGTGTGCTTCCTAGCCGCGCCACCGCGTACACTGCAATAAACAGTCTTATAATGTACAAACTCATTGGTAAACAATTGTACGTCTATTGTTCGTTCTATTAATGACAAAAAATACTGCAAAAAAACATTTTCTCTGTGATAAATTTAATATCGAAAATAAAATCGAAATTCATTTGGAAGTACACGAATAACCGTTGCATAATTATGGTGTTTCATACAATGATAATATAAACTACTAGTTTCATACACAATTATGTCAGCGATAATTATAATGTTAAATGTACGGGCAATTGCAAAGAATGAATGGAGAGGTAACTGTAGTAAAAACAAAAATCAAAACTTCAATTAAAATAGATTGTGTTTTAGAAAAAGAATTGAAAATCTGAAATACTCAGAACAAAAAAATTAGAAAACCAATCGTGTTACGAAATAAAATGCTTCCTGAAAGTATGTGAAAAAGTGAAAGAAAAACTTAAACAAGATAAAGATTGTTACGATAACATCATAATACAGAATTATGAAAAGGATTTTAACTGTACTAAGTTTTTTATTGAGCAATATAAACAGAGCAATTTAAATAGAATAAATACTTAATTATAGAGTAAATAAATATAACCTCTGAATAAAATCCATGACACGAACGCCTGACAGTTCTGCCATTACAAAGTCGAAGTAGTATTATTATTTTCGATATTAAATTTATAACAGAGAAAGTGACTGTTTGTTATATTGTTCATCATTAATAGAACGAACAATAGACATACAATTGTTTACCAATGAGTTTGCACATTATTACATTATTTCCTGCAGTGTACGCAGTTTTATTTTCGATATTAAAATCACAGAGAAAATGACTTTTTGCAGTATTTTTCGTCATTAATAGAACGAACAATAGACGTACAATTGTTTACCAATGAGTTTGTACATTATTAGACTGTTTATTGCAGTGTACGCGGTGGCGCGGCTAGGAAGCACACTTCCTGGCCGCGCCACCGATTTTGTTAAACTCGCGATCCTTTATTGTACGATTTTTTTCTTCCAGTACACAAACGTACAATTTACGTACATTTTTTTAAGCCCACTTTCATTCAAATTGGAGACTGTGGCGCGGTTTTTCGTTTTTTTTTTGTCATATGCTTCATGACTTTTTTCAGTATTTCTCGTTATTAATAGAACGAACAATAGACGTACAATTGTTTACCAATCAGTTTGTACATTATTATATTGTTTATTGCAGTGTACGCGGTGGCGCGGCTAGGAAGCACACTTCCTGGCCGCGCCACCTATTTTGCTAAATTTCTCGCGATCCTATATAGTACAATTTTTTTTCTTCCAGTGCAAAAACGTACAGTTTACGTACATTTTTTTAAGCTCACTTTCATTCAAATTGGAGACTGTGGCGCGGTTTTTGTTTTTTTTTTCTTATTCTTCGTGACTTTTTTCAGTATTTCTCGTTATTAATAGAACGAACAATAGACGTACAATTGTTTACCAATCAGTTTGTACATTATTATATTGTTTATTGCAGTGTACGCGGTGGCGCGGCTAGGAAGCACACTTCCTGGCCGCGCCACCAATTTTGTTAAATTTCTCGCGATCCTTTATAGTAGGTACAATTTTTTTTCTTCTTGTACAAAAACGTACAATTTACGTACATTTTTTTAAGCCCACTTTCATTCAAATTGGAGACTGGCGCGGCCAGGAAGTACCACACCAAATATGACCTAAAATATGTAGGTACACAGCTGCTCATAGTTGAAGTTAAATAGATTCTAGCGTATTTTTTATGTTTAAACTTTAAATAGAGAGAAACAGCTGTTTCTCAAACTATTGACTTTTGGGGAAAGTTGTAGAACAAAAATTATTCATTAAAAAGTGTCCTTTAATATCTTTTCGGATTAGTACTCGGGATTTCCGACTAACTTTTTATGTATATATTATAGAGTAATACCTAACGCATAAACATTACATGACACTTTACACCAAATGTTACTTTAAACGAAGAAAATTATTTTTTTGTTTTATACATGAGTGGGGAATTTCTCGGGTTTCCAGGTTGTCTTCTCCTCTTGGGGATTTAGTAGACCGAGGTTTGTGGGTAATATAAACATTATCATTGGCAACACTGCTGAGATTAGCAGTATAGCAGTCGCAGACACTCGCAGAGGTAGCCATTAACAACCCATTGTTTTTTTTATACATACTCTGCGTGTAACAGTGTTAATCAGTCATGTGGGCTTGATTATAAGACTAATTAATAATTTTAGGAGGCGACGCTAGGGTTGCCAACTCTTTGTCGGTCAAAAATAGTAGTCATACAATTATTACCCACAAAAATATAGTAGTTAACGAAAGGATGAAAAAAATATAGCAGATTCCAAAATAGGTACCTACTTTATATCCTAAAAGAATATTTTTTTTATATATTAACTTCAAAAGTAGGTAGTTACTAAATAAAACACAAACTCGAAAGCGTAAAATCGAAATTGCCAATCTGTCAAACTCAAAGGGAACGTAAATGTCAACTTGACATACCAGAATCGTTCAGAAATAGATATTGACGTTTCGTATTACGCTTACACGTTTTGAAACGAATATTATTGCTTTGAGTTTGATGCCTTTAAAATATAGTAGTTTCGCCTACTATATATTGTTTTTGAAATATAGTAGTCGGGCCTCTAATATAGTAGGATACTATATTATATAGTAGGGTTGGCAACCCTAGGCGACGCGCACATTTAACTAGAGTGCGCGCAAGATAAGTCTGCGCGCTGCCGAAATCGAAACTAATCATGGTCCACCAAAGTGTGTAACGTTTTATTAATTTTGATAGTAGAACTACCTGATTGTAGGAATATTAACGGGAAAATTATGTTTAGCGATAAAAAAGTTAAGCTTAAAAAGCGGTAATTTGAACTTTTGCGATCATGGCAACGTTTAGCACGCCCGCAGTCGCGCGCAGAGTTATCTTGCGCACACTCTATGTCAAGAACGCCTGGAACATTGGAAACTATAAAAAGACGATGAGCTGAGCTTGTAGTGTTGGAAGTGGTGGTGTATTTGTTAACCTCTTTTTAATAAAATTCTACCATAACAAACAGTACGGTAGCCATCCACAGCTAGGGTACGTATCACGTATAATTACTGCATGTTTAATATTTACGTTGTTATTCATGATCCTTTTGATATAATAATGCAACTACCCATTATTTTTTAACAGTTCATGAGTAATAATAATGAACAAAATGGCCGCCAGCCGCCTTTACCGCAACAGACAGCGCCGCCAACAGATCCAAGGATTAGAAACGTGTCATCGGCCGATCAACAAAGTAGAATATGCCGTGACTTTGTGTGGGGATATATGTTCTAAAGGCGCACAGTGTAAGTTCCGTCATAAATTAAACGTGGAATCCATGAAAAATATATTGAAGTTCTGTCACGATTATCAAAACAGAACCGGGTGCACCAGGCCGGATTGCACATATTTGCATAACGACGAGAGAGGAGGAGAACCTTTTCCTGACTACAGGTCAGATACCTAGAGCGCTGGCTGAAAGGCATGCAGCAATATCTTCTGCGCCGTTGAACATGTATATGAACGAGTACATAGCACAAGTACCACCGCCACCACCACCGCCGCCGCCGCCGCCGCCAAGCGCGGCCGCGCGGGCACCATCACTTCCGGCACCGCTTCCAACCCTGTTGGCGCCGCCACCCCCGCCGCCGCCACCGCCACCACCACCGCCGCCACCGCCGCCCACTACGTCCACTGCACCAGTTCAGATGACTCCACACATATTTTCAGGTATATTCTCTTTTTGTTGGATTAAAGATTTATTTATTTTGCAATAAATGTGGGTACAGACAATAATGTGGAGAATATCAATCATTTTGTTTTCACATCATGCAAAATAAATGATTTACATTAGTATTCATACATGTATGAATTGAGAATAGAATATTAGTAAAAATACTTAAAATTGTAATCAAGGGCTAATTTTTTAATCATCAGATAACTTACATGCAAATAAATGTGAAAATTATACCCTAAATTCCTATCTCAGATAATTTATGTAAACAAAGGGGATAACAGATCAAAAAAATATCTTATTAATGGTAATTCACTAAAAATGCCGGAAAAAAAGGTTAGACTTTCTTTTATGTATTGATTTTAGAAATAATAATTTAAAAAAGATCATACCGTAATTATTTTTATAAATTTTCAGTTTTAAACAAAGTTATTAAAAAAAGAAGATTTTCTGGTATAAAGTATTTTATGATACTGGTAACACTGTAGGAGTACCAAACATTTTCAAATTTCGTTTCACAAAATTTCAAAGTTGTTTTCTTAGCGTCATAACAATACATTCGTTTTCTTTTCCCGTTTTCGCTGCGTGTTTGTTAATTTTGTTATTGTGCTATATTATCATCGTGTTAAGTTTTTCATTTTGTTGTTGTCATTGTTTCATCTGATTCTGAAAGTGATAGTTATTCAGATTCAAACACATCATGAAAAAATATTTCATAATAGTTAATTCTAATCGAAGCTACTGATTTGAAATCAGATCTTGAATCAGATGTTTTATTTAACTACTTACATCTTCAACAACACATAACTCTCATTCATAGATTAATTTTGTAAGTTTAGCAAGTCTTGCCACATGTTGGATGAAAAGGACTGTAAACTGTTCCAAGTGGAAATTTGGTCCGATTTTGAGAAGTCTAATATTGGACTTAAAAGGACTGATTAAAATGATTAAAAGGCGCGTCTCCGACACACTACACAAGACATTGTTTGGCTACGGTATTTTGTTTGCATTGTTTTTATAATTCACTTTAATTTTTTAAATGATTACTTAGTAAAAATTTAATGATAAAATGTTTTGTACCACTAACCTGTCATTTTGACAATGACATTTCTTTGTTTACATAAATTATCTGAGATATGGAATTAAGGTATAGACATATTTTCTACACAGAACCTGTCAAAGTCAAAACAAAGTAGATAGTTATTATGATGCTCTTTGGTAAAAATGTCAAACATATACCCCTGATCTAGGAATATAACACTTGGGGGCCAGATAAATTAATTATCTCATGCTTGAAAAATCTGCCCTTAGAAGAATGAAAATAGAGAAATGTCAAATAATACATACAGTGGTGGACATATAATTAGAAACACCAAGTGTGACTTTCATTTTTAGTACAAATTAACTTGATAATTAATGTTTTACGTATCATAGAGGGCTTATACCTATTTATCTACAATCTATCCACATCATGAAGTATTATTATGTCAGTTTTGGAAATATCATACAACCGTTTACGTAAAAACTGGTATACTTTATAAAATAAAATGAAGCAGCACAACGTACTAAGGTGGACAACTAATTAGAAACAGAAAAAAAACATTATCATAAATATGAACAAAGGTAACGAAACAATAAATAATGAAGTTAAATGGTACAAACGTTTTACAATAAACAATTAATGCTTGGTTGGGAAGCCTCTGCTGTCGATTACAGCTCTACAACGACGTGGCATTGATTCTATGAATGTTTCATACATTTCTAGGGAATATTTCTCCAAGCTTCTATAAATGCGTCTTAAAGTTCTTGTAGTATGATACCTACTAGTAGTAGTACGATATTAGTGATATGTTTATTGGACAATGTTTTCTTTACAATGTACCACAAATTTAGATTTGATTCAAATCTGGACTATTTGCAGACCACTCTAACACCGACACTAATTAGTCTCTTAGAAATGCTTTAACGCTGTTTCTTTGGTTTGGATTATTGTAGTGTCGGTGTTAGATTGGTCTGCAAATAGTCTGAATTTGAATCAAATTTAAATTTGTGGTACATTGTAAAGAAAACATTGTCCAATAAACATATCACTAATATCGTACTACTACTAGTATCATACTACAAGAACTTTAAGACGCATTTGTAGAAGCTTGGAGAAATATTCCCAAGAAATGTATGAAACATTCATAGAATCAATGCCACGTCGTTGTAGAGCTGTAATCGACAGCAGAGGCTTCCCAACCAAGCATTAATTGTTTATTGTAAAACGTTTGTACCATTTAACTTCATTATTTATTGTTTCGTTACCTTTGTTCATATTTATGATAATGTTTTTTTTCTGTTTCTAATTAGTTGTCCACCTTAGTACGTTGTGCTGCTTCATTTTATTTTATAAAGTATACCAGTTTTTACGTAAATGGTTGTATGATATTTCCAAAACTGACATAATAATACTTCATGATGTGGATAGATTGTAGATAAATAGGTATAAGCCCTCTATGATACGTAAAACATTAATTATCAAGTTAATTTGTACTAAAAATGAAAGTCACACTTGGTGTTTCTAATTATATGTCCACCACTGTAGGTATTGTCGCTTAACTAACAATACCGTGCAACTAACTTTTAATACTTTTTCAGGAAGGTCTTGAAAGTCTTAATTTATTGAATTTAAAATTGTGTATACATCTAAACTTATACACTATAATTATGTATAAACTGTAATTTTAATACATCCCAGCTTATTCTTACTGAGATGGTATGATGTGCAATAAAACAAATTGTCCAGTGAATATAAAAACCACCCAATTTTGACTTGAGCAGTATTATTAGCTAAGTGACAATATTCGGGAAGAATGTTAAACAATAGTACAAATTATCCATTGAAATAAAATAACATTATCAGTAAAACAAAACAAAACAAACTATACCTAATTAATTTGTCAGACCATTTTCTGCTGAAGTTATTATAATTATGATCAAATAATTCTGATAAATTATGAAATACATTGTTTTAGCTATTGCTTTAAACATCTTTCCATGCGCATTAATGGTAATTCTATAATCGTTTTTGATAGCTTATTAAATACCATTATGAGAATTCTTTTGAAATAATGTGGTTCTAACAATTGTTAATGTTGTTGTGTGATGTTTTTAATGTTAATGACAAGATAGCATTAACAGTCACTTTGGATCTCTTTATTGCTATAAGTTATTTTCTTGTGCAGAAATAGTGATTTAGTTCTGAATTCTTTTAATATACAACTTCACCTGCTATAGGGGTAGGAGAATAATGAAAGACTAGATTTTTGCAGATATTATTAACAATTCTATTCTACTAGGACCAAAGGAAATAATTATCTAAAATCCATGATGTGGCTATTTGTCTTTCAACACTGGGACAAATTGAGTTTTGATGGCGAATACAAATACGACTTACAGACTAGCAAGTCAGCAATGTTGGTATTCAGGCTGACTGATGAAAATATTTGTTTTTTTACAGATCCACCTCCCTTCAGCACCCCTACTATGTTCTCGGTGACCCAGCCACCACCTCCGATTCTGCCCATGTAAGTCCATTGCCATTTAAGTATTGAACTCACAAACAAGTTTCAAATATGGAACAGACAAAACTTTAATAACCTATAATTTTTTTTGAAAGGACTTGTTTTTTAATTGGTCAAAATATAAAAAAAAAAAAAAATTAGCACTTCAAATAAGCTTCAAAAAGATATAGGTCTCATACACCGATCGAGTTCGACCTTATCCGCCGATTCTTCTTTTTAATTACGACAGTAATGCGTCGTCAACGAGGTGATCACAAAATTCGAGATTTCTTGTAAGGTGCCCCGGGGCAAATGCAACTAGAAAAAATAAGGTTCCAACTTTGATTTTGTGCAGTTTAATTTTAATTGTAAATTTACTTTATTTGATTAATCTACACGATTGACAATTTCATTAATATTACATTTAACCTAGTTCTGAAAAGAAAGTCCTTTAGGAATTGATATAATTAAACGATTTTCTAGTAGAGGTAGAAAAAGTTGCAATTACCCCGATAAGGGGCAAATGCAACTAATGACAATCGTAGTGTATCTGTTGGTCTTAAAATTATGATATAACAAAGTTATTCAACGCAATGTGATAACGTAGGCGAATTTGAAACGTAAGTTCACGTACCTAAGCTCAGTTTGGAGTAAAATAAATATTTCCTAATTTCAGGGGCAATTGCAACTATTTCGTTAATAATTAGTGTTGTGAATTTACTTTTCACTTTTGTCGATAATCGAATTTTATTGAATGTTTGATACGAGGAAAATAAAAAAACAGCAGGATATATGGCACAGTGTTTTATTAAGAAAAGAAAGAAACTTACGAGTTGTCAGTCTTTATAATTGAGAAGTAACATTCAACAATCATAGTAAAAAATCACACAAAAATAGGAATTTACCACTCCTCGTGATCCGCGTAATCGGTGAACCAAAGTAGACCTCGGAATTTCGTAGACGTCAGCCGCTTGATTGGTGTTTAATTTATTATTCCTAACATCTTCTAGTGCTTTTAACAAATTTTCCTGGGAATATTATTTTATTTCTGTTTTTCGTTTATAATTCCGGACCATCTAAAACAATAGATTAAATTTATTTATGAAGTGGATGCGCTAAATTGGCCAGTCTTTATCATATCATCATTATCAATTTCTAATCCAGTAATGTACACAATATCAATAAAAATAAATATTTCACAGAATTAAAACATCGACATGGCCCATCACTATTGTTTGATGGTTTCATACAAACCAACACGGGGGAAATGCAACTAACGTCAAAGTTACAATTACCCCATTTTAGGTTATTATCGGGGAAAATGTAACTTAACACATATCTTGTGGTAGCATTAACGAATCTTTAAGCAAAAAATAATCATAGCTACTTACGGTTGTCAACAATACACTCCACTTGAAACACCAGCAATAAAACACTCGAAAACACATTTTTTGTAGATTTTAATCACCACGTGCATTCGAACAAAATTGTTTCAAAATGGCGGTTTGACAAAACAACCTGTTTTACCTTCATTTTTAGCTGCAGTGCTGCCAGTATTATTTTTATGTTACAATAATGGTATGCTAAGTAATCTATAGATGGCGTTGTATTTATAAATGTAATATTACGGGAGATATTTAATTTAGTTACAATAACCCCGTAGTTGCTTTAGCCCCGGGGCACCTTACACATGTAAAAAGTATCAGACCGTTAGCATTAGTGTGCACAGAACACTCGTTGGAAATTGTAAACACTGTGACTTAGCTTCGGCGAAATGTGAGATATAAAAATCGAACAAAGAATCATGATCAAGTTTTTATCAAATGTGGACGAGGAACCGTCGAAAATCGTTCCAAAACTGAATTCAGGCATTTCATCCATAGATCAGCTTTAGCAATGCTACATGGTGGTCACATTTTTTTGGGTGCTAATTAAGGCAGCTTCTTTCATTCTCGTCTTCAAATATATTTAGTTGTCTAATGATAATGAAGGTCAGCGATGAACTTTTAGCGTCTAATAAATGCTTTTCAAGCGACCATTATATTGTAAAACAAGTTACTTTTAATATGACGCAACATTGTGATAATTCTTAAGCAACTAAATTTGTGATATTTTGTTTACGCATTGCCAGCTCCTAGTAAGTGTATCAACTGCATCTATAAAGGTTTCTCGTCCACATTTGATAAAAACTTGATCATGATTCTTTGTTCGATTTTTATATCTCACACTAGCTGACCCGGCGAACTTCGTACCGCCATATTTCTTTTACGATTTTTTAAAAATCTTTAATACAAACCTTGTCCTGACAATAATACCTACCTACTACCTACCTACCTACTACCTACCTTCAGAAATAAAATCAAAATAGTAACAAAAAGTTAAAACCATTTTCATGCATGCGGTAAACAGATTAAGAATAGGGATATACTGATATACTTAATTTTTTTTTTTTTAATATCAACATTGTCTTTCGTATGAACCTTCTCCTGACAATTACGAACAAAACAAAAAAAAACTTAGCGAAATCGGTCCAGCCGTTCACGCGTGATGCGATGACCAAGGGAAATAGCGATTCATTTATATATATATAGACTTTCGTTCACGACAAAATAAATTTAATTAATTTTATAGCGTCAACAACACGTGGTAATTATGCTGTTAAAATGTAGCTTATATGACACGTTCGTAGATTTACCATAGCAGCGCCATCTATTGATTACTTACTCAACCCAGTCGAAAGGTATCGACATCTGTTAGAATCACTTGGAGTTAACAGATAATTGTGACTGTCAAATAATAACAGACAAATAATTAGCAATAAATTAAAATTGCGACTATAATTTGAGATTTAAACTATCCTATCTCTCAAGTTGGATCGAACTGCACATGGTGTGCGAATTTTATTATAATCGGTTAAGTGGTTTAGGAGTCCATTGAGGACAAACATTGTGACACGAGATTTATATAATATATATAAGATTTCGCCGAAGCTAAGTCACAGTGTTTACAATTTCCAACGAGTGTTCTGTGCACACTAATGCTAACGGTCTGATACTTTTTACATGTGTACAAGAAATCTCGAATTTTGTGACCACTTCGTTGACGACGCATTACTGTCGTAATTAAAAAGGAGAATCGGCGGATAAGGTCGAACTCGATCGGTGTATGAGACCTATATCTTTTTGAAGCTTATTTGAAGTGCTCATTTTTTTTTTTTTATATTTTGACCAATAAAAAAACAAGTCCTTTCAAAAAAAATATAGGTTATTAAAGTTTTGTCTGTTCCATATTTGAAACTTGTTTGTGAGTTCAATACTTAAATGGCAATGGACTTACATAGGCAGAATCGGAGGTGGTGGCTGGGTCACCGAGAACATAGTAGGGACAGTAGTAAACAGACAAGTAAAAGTAGACAGTAGCAACAAAAAGAGAATATACCTGAAAATATGGGTGGAGTCATCTGAACTGGTGCAGTGGACGTAGTGGGCGGCGGTGGTGGTGGCGGTGGCGGCGGCGGGGGTGGCGGCGCCAACAGGGTTGGAAGCGGTGCCGGAAGTGATGGTGCCCGCGCGGCCGCGCTTGGCGGCGGCGGCGGTGGTGCTTGTGCTATGTACTCGTTCATATACATGTTCAACGGCGCAGAAGATATTGCTGCATGCCTTTCAGCTAGCGCTCTAGGTATCTGACCTGTAGTCAGGAAAAGGTTCTCCTCCTCTCGTCGTATGCAAATATGTGCAATCCGGCCTGGTTCACCCGGTTCTGTTTTGATAATCGTGACAGAACTTCAATATATTTTTCATGGATTCCACGTCTAATTCATGACGGAACTTAGGCCTTTGCCACACTAGATGGAAATTCCGGAACTTCCGCGGCGGTCAATCCGTTCTATACGGTACCAGCCACACTGAATATTCAGTGGCAGATCATCAGTCGGCTGCCTGCGCTTATACGGTGTGGTCGTGAATTCGTGATGGATCCGATAGAAGTGATAGCTATTTATGAGGCATTAGAAGAAGAAAGAAGAAGAAAGCGTAAATATTGGGTTCATCCCTTAAATACTCTTCGACTAGAAATTGGGCAATTTCATACCCTGTATATGCAACTAAGACTTAATCCAGATAAAGCATTCGAATATTATCGTATGTCTATACAATCGTTTGATGTATTGCTGAATTTAACTAAGGACTATATTATCAAGCAAAATACAAAACTTAGAACAGCTATACCTCCCGAAGAAAGGCTGACCGTTACATTAAGGTAAGATAAATATTAAGTAAGCATATGAAATGAAACAAATTATTGATTAATTACTTAAGTATATTAACTTTTTATTGAATAAAATTAAAACTTTTAATTTTTTATTGAATTAAATTGCTGCAACATTTCCTATATTATGTCAATTAAGTGGACCTATTCTGAAATATTTCGTCTATTTCCTCAATTGAGTGTGCTGTTTCAGTTTCAGCTGATTGAATTGGACGTACTTGAGTTTCAATAGATTCGGGTGACTGTATGGTCGAATAGGAGCTTGCTCTGCTTGTATTCGTAGTATATCCTTGGTACACCGGAGGAGACACATCTCCTGTAGGTATACTATATGTTGTAGGTGATTGTTCGTATGTACTATAGCCAGGATGGTTGTAAGAATACGTTTGATTATGTGACATGTTAAATGAGTTACGATATTTGATTTTATAAATCAAATTCATCACTTCAATTCTGAACTCACAATTTTGTCTTTCATTTAGGCTCTTAATTTGAGGAAGTAAAGAAAGTAAAAATTTCGTGTCGGCATCTTCTTCGGCTGCTTTAGGTGATTGTTGCTTTTTATTAATTGCTGTAATTAAACTCTGTTGAAAGACTGTCATTTTAGGTTTCTTTTTCTTTTGGGAGGTCCCTGAAACTTCTTCAGTTTGAGGTGGAATAAAATTCTCAGTTACAGTTTCTTGTGCGTTTGCATTTCTTGGTTGAGTGTTTGTATTATTTGATATTTCATCACAAGAATTTTCATTTTGGTCATTATCACCTGCCGGAGCGCTTATGTTCCCTGATGAGACCCGAGACTCTTTCACCACATCCAAGAATCGCAGCAATTCAATGTACGAGTTTTTACGTTTCTTAAGTGCAGCACTTCCACTTCTTGTATTATCTTGTTTTTTTTCTTTTACGTAATAATCTCTTAAGTGCTTCCATTTCTTTTGAAGTTCATCCACTGTAAAATTAAATATTATAAGTATCAACAAAATGTCGAAATAACTTAGCTTAGGGTGATATAGCTCCAATAGTGGCGCCCCCAATAGAAAATAATTAATTATAAGTACAATTACTATAATTTATCTATACCACATATGGAAAATCCGCTTCGTGGACCCTCTCAAGACTACATTTAACTATGTTTTCACATAGTGTATTAGCGATGCGAAGTCTTAACTTCGAATTTTGAAGGCAAAGGTGCCACTTTTCTGTTTATACGCCGAAGGTGAGAGTTGGCATCACTAGTAAATTATGTGAATCGATGCGAAACATTGTTAAATGTAGTCTTGAGGAATTGACCGAAGTAAATTTTTCATAAGTTCGTTTATAAATGTTTTATTATTAATTATTTTAGATTGGGGGAACCACTGGCGGGAAAACGTGATGATGCTGAACGTTTTTTTGTTTGTTTCAGGTATTTGTCTACCGGAATGAATTTTAAAAGTTTATCTCACGATTTTTTGATGGGACGATCGACTGTTACAGAAATAATAAAAGAAACTTGTGAAGTAATTTGGAAAGTACTGCAACCACTTGAAATGCCCGAGCCAAATAAGGAATCGTTTTTAAAAGTGGCAGAAGAATTCTATAAATACGCAAATTTTCCAAACTGTTTAGGATCTGTGGATGGTAAACATATAAGAATAATTAATCCTGACAACAGCGGATCTAACTATTTTAACTATAAAAAGTTTTTTTCAATAGTTCTAATGGCAGCCGCAGATTCTAATTATTGCTTCATTTCTATCGATGTTGGATCTTTTGGAAAAGAAGCTGATAGTAATATATTTAGAAGTTCAAATTTCGGACCGAAACTTTACCGTGACATGTTAGACCTACCCGAGGATAAAATACTCCCCGGTACTACCGGCCCAGCACTACCATTTGTTCTGGTAGCTGACGAGGCTTTCGCTTTACATAAACATGTTATGCGACCCTACCCCAATAAAACATTGGACATAGAAAAACGTACATTTAACTACCGCCTATCTCGTGCAAGGCGTTACGTGGAATGTACTTTCGGCATATTGAGCAACAAGTGGAGAGTTCTTCATACGGCCATACTTGTTAACCCGGATTTTGCTACAGAGATAGTAAAAACAACATGTGTTCTTCATAACTTTGTACGGAGACGAGACGGTTTGAACTACAACGACGAATTGTTAACTTCTGATCTACCTACATTACCAAACTGTAATACATCTAGACCCTCTAATGCCATACATGCGAGAGATTTATTTAAAAAATATTTTATGGAAGAAGGTAAACTAGAGTGGCAAAACAAATTCATTTAGGTAAGGTGACTGATATAATCATTGTTAAGTAGGTTTATATGAATGATAGTTTCAATTAGTACCTACATGCATACGAGTACTTATAATTAGTTATACCTAGGTATAAAAAAATAATAAAGTGTTAACTCACCAAGTTCTCGCTGTTTTGTTTCTATTTCACTATCCCAATTGTCGTACAATATTTTCGCAATCTCTTCCCATGCTCGTTTCTTTGCAGTTCTGTTGCGGACGGCAAGCCTAACTTCAAATAAGACGTAAACAAGGTCATAAAATACGTCACAATGTATAGAACAAGATGACTACTAGCTATAGACAGTGGACCATATAGCCACAGCTAGCTACAGTAAATAGAACAATTTGAGAAAATATACTGGTAAATGAACATTACCGGGGGGTTACACCATACGCTACTTGTGCCACCCTAAATGGTACGTAAGCAGGTGCATCCGCCGGCATTTTCGTCGGCACTCATTCTACGCTCCAGGAACCTGTACGAAGAACTGAACCCTGAACCCCTGAAGCCCAGCAGCCCTGAAGCCCTGAAGAAAGAAGAACGTATAGTCGATTCATATTAGAATGAGTGCAAAAGTTTTTAGTGTAAATAACATAAGTTTTGTTTGAATAAATACGGCAAGTGCCTTTCACCAAGTCAGTTGTTTTACTGGTTGTCCTCTACAAGTTCTATCCGGCTTTTCTCTAGAGTCCCAAAGGCAAACTCTATTTTGCACTTCGATAATAAATCGTTCAGTGTCAAACATCCTGTGCGTGCGTCGTCACTGCGAGTTATCCGCTGAATGTGGCGCGATGCATACAAAAAAAATATCTATAAAAATATCGATACCTTTGGGTAGAAAGGTCGTATAAACCATTTTGGCCAAATTGAGTTATATATACCATTTTTCTCAGTTTTTTTTTCTCTATCGAGCTGTATATACGAAATGCAGAAATTCGCACAAAAATGGTTAATACGACCCAGAAATTTTCGGTCATAGCCTCTTAAAAAAGGTAAATTTTCAGTGTAAAAGCCGAATGTTTTTTTTTTGTAGTTTTGTTATGATGTAATGACCATAATTTATATTAACTCGGGGCGTAAAAATAGTCGTTAATTGTAAATGGTTTATACGCCCTAACGTGTTAAATGCATTACCTAAACGTAGTTTAAATTAGACGTCGTAAATCCAAAGGCAGTTCGCGACGTTGGTGTATAAACGATGTTCATTGCAAGAAGCACTTTACGACCAACACACAAGGCTCGCATTTGGCGCGCAGCGACAAGCAGAAGAGCGAGCGGGATAGACAGACTGGCTCTCCGTCCATTGAGAACGTCACTCGTGGACGGGGATACGTGGCGGCCCTTCTCGAAGACCTGGTGGTTGTGGGAGTATATTTCTCCCCCAACCGGTCTCTCGCCGACTTCGAGGATTTCCTCGAGGGTTTGGGCGTCGTCGTCGGTCGCAGCCATCCTCGTCCCGTGCTCGTCTTCGGGGACTTCAACGCCAAGTCTACGGCTTGGGGTTCCCCGGCCACGGATTGGCGGGGCGAGGTGCTGGAGGACTGGGCCCTGGAATTGGGTCTACAGATCCTAAACCGGGGTTCTGTCCACACGTGCGTGCGACAGCGGGGCGGATCCATAGTGGACCTCACGTTCGCTACCCCCGCCCTAGCGCGCCGTGTCCAGGGCTGGCGCGTCATGGAGGAGGTGGAGACGTTGTCGGACCATCGGTATATCCGATTCGACGTCTCCGCCCAGACCTCAGGCGCTCCGACCCGAACGGTCCCGGGTGGGATCGGTCCGCGCTGGGCGCTAAAGCGGCTGGACAGGGAGTCCCTCCTGGAAGCCTCTATCGTACAGGCCTGGGTTGACACCCAGGCCTGTACGATAGAGGCTTCCAGGCCTGTCGACATCAACGTAGAGGCGGAGTGGTTCCTGGAGGCGATGTCGCATATTTGAGATGCGGCGATGCCTCGGGTTCACATCCACCCTGCCAAGCGCCAGGTGTACTGGTGGTCGCAGGAAATTGAGTTCCTACCGACGAAGAAGACGAGAAAGAGCTAATTGAATAATACAATTATTATTATAAAAGAATAATAACTTTTCGTATTTACGTAATTTCACATTTCGTTCGTTGGTAAAATATTATTTAGTAAAAAAAAAAAAAGACTATGTTAAATGATTGTATTCTTTGTCACCTACATTTTTTTTAAGAAAATGTGTTTCTCAATTCATAATTCGTTTTAAAGTAATTTATAATAATAATTAAAATAATTTTCAGGGGGCCCAGCTAGTGAGCTGGCGAGTCACCGTCTGCCAACACTTTTCAATTTTAAATGTTGAAAGGCAGACGCCGTTTTCTTCCGGCAATACAAGTTATCTAGTCCACCTAAAACCCCTTTCCATGGACCAGATATTTTTCACCATATTTTACAATAGTGCACCCACCTGGGACGGTCCATGACTGTACTCCAATAGTGCAGCCGTGGATAGTCCCCGGTTGGTGCCCTACCCTATTTTAGATTAAAGTTCTCAAAGGGGCCTCTGCGCGTTGGACCTGTATCCCCGTGTATGCCTTTCAAAGGACCGGACATCTTCCGCACGGAAGATGAGCCGTGATTTGAAGAGAGATTAAAATAATTTAGAGTAACAATTCATAAATAATTTTAAATTAATTATGAATATAAAATATCATAAATAAGTTACATAATAGTACATGAGTTAGTTACGTTTAGTTCTTGATCGTTTTTTATTTTTTTGTATTTAGTTGCAATTCAATAAATTACTTAGTAAGTAAGCCTTAGTACAAAGGCTTAATTCAATAATTTATTAAATTAAGTACATTTAAATATGTACAAAAATAAAAAAACGATCATGTCATAATTTTATAAATGATTAAAATGCCTGATTACTTTAATTTAGAAGAAGTTTGAATAATTTTTGTTTTTTATGACTATGTAGATTTTTTTATTTCACGTTTCAGTTTAAGTTGTTATAATTATTTTTCAATTCAAAAATGTTAAACCTATTATGTATGTTGTACCATTATTGAAATAATAGTAAATGTTGATTAGAAGGTATTATAATACTTAATAATTGTTGATTTCGTATTTCAGGTAGTTTTATTTTATTTGAATCGATCATTATTGGGTATTAGAATAATAATAATTAAGTTCCTACTAATTCTGAGAGTAACAGGATTGTTTATTAGTCAAAATTCAATTGATCTATGATTATAAATGGTTTTTAATACAAAAAAAACTACATATATGGGTTTTTACGACAGTAAATGTGACCATAAGCTTACCAAAAATGGATGTACGACCTATACAGTTTTTTTAAAGTACATTTTCATGGGGTGTATCAACCAAGAATTGATTTTTTCTTAGACGTAAATCCAAGATAACTTTAAAACTAAAGAAGAAAGGTAGGTTTTGATGATTTAACCTTTTTCATTTGCAAATTGTAAGAACCTTTCTCATAGATAATTTTTTTATAACTTCAAAAACAAAAAAGTTATCAATATTTATGTAAAAAAAAAAAGTTTTTCTGCTCTCCTGAAAAGTCGGGTTTTGGTTTATACGACCTTTCTACCCAAAGGTATCGATATTTTACGGCTTTTAATTCTGTTAAATATTCTGCTATAAATAAAATTGGAAAAAAAAATATCGTTTTTGATACGATTTCGATATTGAATATTTTGTATCGATATATCGATGTATCGGATTAAAATATATCGGCTAAAAATATCGATCTATCGAATCAAAAATATCGATATTTTTTCAACAAGCCTACCGGATAAGTGGACACGCAGCTTACGGCTCGGCTGAATCGTTGCCTAACGGCAGATTGATAATTTGGTAGAACATCCCTACCATTAAAAACGTTTAATTTCGACGAAGCAGTTTTAGCCCTGCCCACAAGACAAACCCGTTTAATAGACGTTAAAGGTCGAACAAAAAAGAAAAGTTCTATGTATTTGAGCTTTAATCTTTTTTTTCCGGTTTTTTAGCCCTGTATATCAGTGCATTTACAAGATATGTCAATATAAAATGAAATTAAACTTCGTAAAGATTTATGATATTTATTCTAGTTACACGGATTTTTGAAATAAAAGTGCCTGAAGTCTTGACAAACTAGATATCTATTTAATATACAGCAATCGACAACTCGATAAACGAGTGCTTAGTAAGGAATAATAATAATTGTCTTATGGTCTACTTAATTTTACCTTTACGTATATATACAAATAAAAGTTGCACGCTTCCTCAATTCTACGAGATAACACAGTGTCTGTATCACTTCACTAATCACCAGTGTTCGTCATCCATACACGACGAAGCGGCAAACATCTACGACAAAATAAAGAAATATATAAAAGAAGCACTTGCTGGGTCCATGTCGTCACTAGCCATTCAGAAGTAGCATAGCACAAATTTATTGAGTTCTGGGGGCTTACTATGACCTCTTAAAGCAGGACAGAAGGTGCCTAGAAGTTGAACAGCCCTGCTTTTTTGTACTATGACATCGTTAGAGCAGGCCTGCGGCAGGACTGATACGTTGAAGTTTTCGAAATCCGTTCACCTTTTTTTATGTGTATGTTACCGGCAATGTGTTTAATGCAGGTATTCTACACAATGCCTAGGTAATGTATAGAATGCCTGGGGCCTCCAGGCAATGTATGAAATATTATGAATATTATTGTCCATTACATACTCTGCCTAGGTAATGTATACATTTCCTAGGGATTGTATAGAATACCTAGTGGTTCACCGGCAATGTGTGAAGTAAATAGATTTGGTCATTCATTTGGGGCACTCCGACACGGATAAGTTAGGTTCGAAGGGGATGACGCGATGAGCGAGCGAAGCGAGCGAACGAAGTCCCCGTCATCCCATTCGTGTTAAGTTACTTTAAACCCTGCAGACAGAAATAGGAGCACCGCGCAGCGGGGCTCCGTCGACTCTCCTTTGGAAACCCATCAACCTTCCAAACATCCCCTTAAGTTTTTCATTTGTCTTTATTATGCCTCGCGTGGAGTTTACTGCCTCCTCGCACGTCTTCCCCTTCGCCGCTCTCGTCTTTTTCACACATTACCGGCTGCGCATTCGGTATTGTATAGAATGCCTAGGCAAAGTATAAAATAAATAATATTTCAAACATTACCTGACCGTTTTAGGCATTCTATACATTGCCTAGGCATTGTATAGAATACCGGATTACACAGATTGCCGGTAACATATACACTTTTCGTACCATGAACAAGCATTACCGTTCAACTTGGTTCAATGGTCGTTCACCTTTAGTACTGTCATGGTACGATTTTTAGCGATTCAGAAGCAGGCCTGCTTTTGAACGGAAGTTGAGTGGCTGGCATTTGAACGTTTTCATAAGAGGTAATGGTAAGCCCTCTGAGCAATAAGAAAAATGCATGTTGTTCAAAAAGTAGTTTTTTTTTGCCATCTTCATTGACTCTATGTCATTGAGAAACGAATTATTTATTATTGAATGCCTTAGAAATAACAAATTTTAAATAGGTTAATCCAACGAAACGAACGACTCTGGTCGAACACAGTTGTAACGTCTCGTTAATAGTCTTGTCGGATAAATGTGTTTACGTGGAAAAATAAACGCTGTGAAAATCAGCGATACTGGGTCTTAGATACCTGGCAACACAGTTTTTTTTAAGTCCTCGGTATTCGTACTTGATGGCGATGGAACATCTGTATACAGCCTTATTATTTTTGTCAATATTTGTAATATTATTAGGTAGTTAATTGATTTAATTACATGAATAACAAAATAAAACCTTTTTTCGGTCATAAATTAAAACCGCAATTAAATAAATGTCGGAAGTTGTCTTACCGTACCGTAAACCGTAAAGCCTTGTGGCTTTACGGTTTTAGGACCTTTGCCCACCTACATTGGCTAATAATTAGAGATTGCAATCCAGAAACCCGGATCCACTAAATTAAAAAAATACACACACTTCGATTTCTAAGTACTTTCTTAGGAAAATACTTGCCTTACTGTGATTTTAGCGCCATTGATTTTTACAGATTTATAATTATTGTAATAATTTCAAGAATAACACAGCTCGTGTGTCTAAATTACCTAATTCTTGTGATCTCTCTTTCTCTCTCTCTTGATTTATAATTAGAATTAATATAAGTCACTACCTATACAAGATATCATTAACGACATTTGCTCTGAAATCTAGTAAGACTGAATTTAACTGCCTGTCATTATCTTAATAATACTAATATGATAATAATTCGATCATGGTGCCGATTCTCTTGTTCACCAATTAAACTAAAATTAGAGAATTGCTATCTTTTACTAACAGATAGCGCGAGAAAAGGACGGTGATTGACAACAACTAAGTTAGAGATGTCAAAATAGTTTACGCCTTGAACTTCACCGTGTTTTTATTCGACACGTTTTAAATGTCGATGTCGTCTAGAGTGCGCGCAAGATAAGTCTGCGCGCGGCCGAAATCGGAACTAATCATGGTCCACCAAAGTGTGTGCCGTTTTATCAATTTTGATAGTAGAACTACCTGATTGTAGGAATATTTAACGGGAAAATTATGTTATGCGATAAAAAAGTTAAGCTTAAAAAGCGGTAATTTGAACTTTTGCGATCACGGCAACGTTTAGCACGCCCTCAGTCGCGCGCAGAGTTATCTTGCGCGCACTCTAGTATGGAACTTTTATTGAACTAAATTTGACAGCTCTTATTTACGTATGTCTCTTTCTTATTTTATTAGAGTGAAAAAGATGGCAATAGCCTGAATTAAGTTTAGTTTGTCCTTAGAGTGCGCGCAAGATAAGTCTGCGCGCGGCCGAAATCAGAACTAATCATGGTCCACCAAAGTGTGTGCCGTTTTTTCAAGTTTGACAGTAGAACTACCTGATTGTAGGAATATTTAACGGAAAAATTATGTTTAACGATAAAAAGGTTAAGCTTAAAAAGCGGTAATTTGAACTTTTGCGATCATGGCAACGTTTAGCACGCCCTCAATCGCGCGCAGAGTTATCTTGCGCGCACTCTATCAGAATCGGCACCCATGTCTGCTTCTCAGAATGGATATAGGAATGGGTCCCGCGGTACTAAGGAGCTTCTCCTCATTGACATGGCCATCAGCCAACAGGTTCGCCGATCCCGAAAGGATCTGTCGACATTCGACATGTTGGATGGATTAAAAGAAGGCCTTCGACTCGGTGCCACATACATGGCTCATGAGGGTGCTAGAGTTGTATAAAGTAAATACAACTCTACGCATCTTCCTGACGTCATGTATGGGGCAATGGAGGCCGGTACTTCATTACCCAGGATGTCAACAAATTCAAGGGAGAGGAGAACCAGTCAGGATTGAGAGGGGTATATTCCAGGGCGATAGTCTGAGCCATCTGTTGTTTTGCCTAGCCTTGAACCCTCTTAGCACACTGCTGGAGGGGTCGGGGTTTGGCTATCGATTGAGAAGAGGTGGTCAGCTAATATCCCACCTCCTTTACATGGATGACCTGAAACTCTTTGCCCCCAACAATTTACAACTGCTGAAGTTACTGAAGGTAACGGAAACTTTCAGTAATTCCACCAGGATGGAATTTGGTGTGGACAAATGTGCAGTTATGCATGTTAAGCGAAGGAGGATTATGGAATCCGTGGGAACCCAAACTCTCGGATTCCATATATCTTAGATCCCTCTCCTCAACCGAAACCTACAAATACTTGGGCATGTCGGAGGCGTTAGGCATCAATGAGACTGACATGAAGCAATCGTTAAGGGAGCGCTTCTATGACCGCCTGAAAAAAGTACTTAACAGTCTTTTATCAGGCGGAAATAAGGTGCGTGCCTTTAACGGTTGGGTCATGCCGGTCCTGATGTACTCCTTCGGCATACTCAAGTGGACTCAGACCGAACTGGACACCCTGGATAGGAGGGTCCGTTCGCTGCCGACTGTTAATTGCATGCATCACCCACGCTCATCGGTAATGAGACTGTACATCCCGCGAAAGTGTGGGGGTCGAGGCTTTTTAAATGCTAAGACCCTCCACAACCGCGAGGTGTGCAGTCTCAGGGAGTACTTCTCCCAAGCCGACGTGGGGATGCATCGTGATGTAGTCGCAGTGGACAAAGGATTCACCCCGCTCTCCTTGGCTAAAGAGAACTGGCGCAAGCCTGTAGTACCTACTTGATACTAATGGCCGCAAGGAGGTATGGCGGAGCAAGGAGCTTCACGGACGCTTCTACCGGGCCGATGTAGATTTTCTAGCGTCCGTGGCCTGGCTACGTTTTGGTGACCCATTTGGGGAAACCGAAGGTTTTGTTTGTGCAATTATGGACGAAGTAATGATGACGAACAACTATAGAAAATATATTGTGAAGGACGCACTGTCCCGGTGAATCTATCCGACATATTGTCTCTGGTTGTTCTCGTCTTGCTAACGGTGAGTATTTGCACAGGCACAATCTCGTAGCTAGGATTATCCACCAGCAACTTGCTCTCAAATACAACCTTGTGGACGCAGAAGTACCATACTACAAGTATGTGCCCGACCCAGTTCTCGGGAATGGTCATGTCACATTGTACTGGGATCGATCTATCATCACCGATAGGGCTATTGTTGCCAATAAGCCTGACATCGTGGTGATAGATCGATCAGAGCGTCTCACAATGATTGTTGATATCACAGTCCCGCACGACGAGAACCTTGTGAAAGCCGAGAAAGATAAAGAAATTAAGACTTGGCACACGAGGTTGTCGCCATGTGGGATGTTGATTCAGCAATCGTTGTGCCGATAGTCGTTACGGCTAATGGCTTAATGGCCAAGAGCCTCGACCAACATCTTAAGAGGCTCTCGTTGGGCGGTTGGATCAAGAGCCTGGTGCAGAAAGCGGTACTTCTCGACACGGCGCGTATTGTTAGGAAGTTCTTCTCTCTGAGACCCTGACCACCGGTAGCTTGGACCCTGTTCCCGATGCCGGTGGGCTACTATTTTTTATATTTTTAAATGTTTTTTATAGAAATAATTTAAAATGTATTTGAATATGTAAGTTAGTTAAATGAATAAACGAAACTAATATGAAAATGTCAATCTATCTAGTAACACTATATTTTTATTTGTTAACTAGCTGTGCCCGCGACACTGTCCGCGTGGAAGACGGAAACTAATATTGTGTCGCATTAACTAAACAAAGGTTTTCTTGATAACTTTAAATTCTAGTATCCTAAGGTTGAGCGAACCGACTACGATGAAACAAAAACTAAATGTTACTCAGAGATACACACAATATCTATAAAAGTCAACGGCATTGAGTCAGCACCTTTTACGTGATGCGTGCACAAATAAACTGACAAACAGATAAATATTCCAAAAGTGATCGAAATTTATTCTATTGGTTATCCTTCCCACCCGCTATTTTATTCATTCCTGTTTTAGTTAGGAATTCAGAAAATGAATCTTCTAATTCTTGAGTCCAAATATAGCCTAAAATGTAAACACAGCTGATCATACATAGATTTTAGCGTATTTTTTATGAAATCTTTGACCAGCTATTTCCCTTAAATTATTGACTTTCGGGGAAAGTGTTAGATCAAAAGTTACCTATCTATTATTATGGGTAGGTACTTTAACACCCTTTGGGATTAGTACCTACCCCCTTTCTGACTAACCAGAATGAAAAGGCAAAATACGGTTGATGTGACGTAATCCGGCCGGGTCCGACCGGTTGCGGTCGGATCGAACGGAATCCGGCCGGATTGCAATCCCTACTAATAATATAACAAAAACCATCAGTCGGGTCGGAATATTTTTAATATATATATTATTCTGTATTTTTTACTTTGTTCGGATTCTGAATGAAAAGCAGTATAATTTCACATTTGAACTATAGTCGCCCTCGCTGCTAAGCCAGACTATCTCATGTGAAATAGATCACTTTCTACCCTTGGTTAACAATCTACTATTTATTTAAGAAGTAGAATCGACAACAACGATCGCCCTAAACAACAGTCAATATTTGATAGCCAACCGTATTGCCGAACTGCTATTTCTTGGTTTTTCTATACAGCTTTTATGTAAACACATTTATCGCATTTACTATAAATGTAAATACAAAGTTTTTTGACGTCGCTTATTTAAAATCTGAGATAAGCCCACCAAAATGTCGGCGTTTGATTATCAAGAAGGAATAGAATGTAAAAAAAAACTCTTTGAGGAACCCAATCTTTACGTAATTTAATAATACGACATATGAAACAAAACATGCATTTACCCTAAAAATAGAGCAAGCAACTTTATTATAATATTAGGTTGGGGAAAAAGTCTTTTCGCATTTTAGTATTTATGAACTTGTAATAAAATTTCTTTGGCTATACTATTCGTATCTGTATGGTTTTGGTATCATTGAAAGTTTAAATTTTAAAGAACATAATTCCAAATTCAAATTAGGAAAATGTGTGATTTTCATTTGTTTTTCGTACCGTCAAGATGAGTGAATCTAATGAAGAAATTCGAAACATTTTAAAATTTTACTACAAAAAAGGTAAAAATGCAACTTAAGCCGCGAAAAAGATTTGCGATGTTTATGGACCTAGTACAGTGTCTGTGAGAGTAGCACAAAGGAGAATGGGCAGATTTGCCCAAGTATTGTAGCACTTTGAGTAATATATCATTAGAAAGATATAATTTAGACAAACAATTTGTTGTATGACAGCGATGCTGAAATCTACATCAGTAAAAAGTTACAGGAGCTTAAAGTTCCTTTACATCACATTAAAGTGTTTAGGTCTACTTAACGTATTTGTCAGCAATTCTGAAAGAACTTGACATATCATACCGAGACACTAAACAAGTAGGTTATTTGCTAAAGATGCAATGTTTTAAATAGGTAATTAAAAAAAAAAAAATTACATTGACGTCGCTGAGAGTAAAAAAAAATACATTTATGTGATGAGGGCAACTAGTACAACGTATAACCATATACCCTATATTGCTACAATGGTTGGGCAAACCTTCATACAAATATTTATTATTCTCCTTTGGTTTAAGCGTTTTCAATCCGGAAATTTTGATGTCAAAGATGCACGTCGCTCTGGTCGCCCTATTACGGATAAAATGGATGCCATTTTTGAAAAAGTGGAGCAAGATCGGCATATCAGTAGTTACGACGTAGCTGAAGAACTGGGAATTGACCACAAAACAGTTTTGGCTCATTTGAAAAAAACTGGGTAAGTACACAAAAAAGCTCGATATTTGGGTACCTCACGAGCTCACTGAAAGAAACCTAATGAACCGTGTACTCATTTGTGATTCTTTATTACGACGTAATGAAACCGAACCATTTTTGAAGAAGCTGATAACTGGTGATGAAAAGTGGATCACGTACGACAAGAACGTGCGAAAAAGGTCGTGGTCAAAGGCCGGTCAGGCTTCACAGACTGTGGCGAAACCCGGGTTAACACGCAACAAGGTGATGCTGTGTGTGTGGTGGGATTGGAAGGGCATTATTCATTATGAGCTGTTACCACCAGGCAGGACCATCGATTCTGAACTGTATTGCGAACAACTGATGAGATTAAAGCAAGAAGTTGAGAGAAAGCGGCCGGAATTAATCAACAGAAGGGGTGTGGTTTTTCATCATGATAACACTAGACCTCACACATCTTTAGCCACTCAGCAAAAATTAAGAGAGTTTGGCTGGGAGGTGTTAATGCATCCGCCGTATAGTCCTGACCTTGCACCTTCAGATTTCCACCTGTTTCGGTCTCTTCAGAATGCTTTAGGCAGTGTCAGGTTAACATCACGAGAGGGCTGCCAAAACCACTTGTCGCGGTATTTTGATCAGAAGTCCCAAAATTTCTATAGCAATGGGATCATGTCCCTACCTACAAGATGGCAAAAAGTTATCGAACAAAATGGTACCTACATACTTTAGTTAAATGTAAATAAACTCTAGCAAAAAATGTTTTGAATATTCTTAAAAAATGCGAAAAAACTTTTTCCCCAACCTATTAGTTTACCTTCGCTTGGGTCGAACTGCACATACAAAAAACCATTGCCAAGCCCAGCCAATTTAGCAGAGCACGAAAATTGCAAAGATCGCTGAGGCACACACAAAATGTAATTTAAGGCGAGGAAAATGAAACAAGGTTTAATATTTCATAAATTCGTTTTTAGGAACTTCAATTCATCAGGTGCAAAAAAATATTACAAACATCAGGTACTTACATCGTATGAAGTCGTCATATAAAAACATTTTCAAAATACTACTAACCGTCGTCGCCAGGTCGCAAAAAAAGAGGTTTACCTTGCGAAAAGGTTCGGTAGTTCTGAATTTTGGATGTGTTATATTTAGGTGTTCATACATAGGTACACATATCCAAAATTCAGATGTACCCGACCTTTTGCATGATAAAACTACATGGCGACTGGCATTTCTCTATTATGACTAGTTTACAACATAACAGGAAATGGGACTGACTACTATAAAACGCTATTACTTAAATGTTTCTACAAATTTCCACATTATTTTACTGCGTAACAAGAACATCGCTTTGAATGAGAATACTAGGTAACATGGCACAGCATAATAATAAATGTAAAAAAATCTTAGCTTGATAATTAAAATATTTCAACCATATTCATTGTTAAAAATTATGTAATAAATGCTCAGACCAAATAAAAACCAAGACAGAGCGCTGTCAACAGTGACGTGAGGCCGGTTTCGTAAACATGTGTGCACTTAGTGAGGTGTAGTTTGATTGTAGGTTGATTGAAAAATGTTGTAAATGTGTGCGTGTATGCACAGAGCGGAGGTGTAGTTTTGGCATGCTTCACTGTATTGATCGCAGCGTTCTGTCTTGGTTTTTTATTTGGTCTGAGAATAAATGTTTAATTTATTGGTAATTGTCAATTTACACGACTTCTTGTGTCTAAACACTAATCAGGTATCTAGTCTTATAATTTATCGTGTAAGTTAGTCAGAAAAGTACATTTATTAAATATCATCAGTACTTTATAAATAGATAGGTACAATACGGTCCAATAGAGAATGGATATAAACGGCGGCTGAAAATTAGAATGACTCGAGCTCACAGACTATGAGTAAAACGGTATTCTGTTGGTTATTTTAGACCACTGGCTTTCCACTGATTTTCATTCCACTGATTTTCATTCCATTGAACTATCACTTCAATAGAAAATAAAGTTTTAGCAGAATATTTGTTTCATCACGATAACATCATGATCACAATCGTAATAGAATCTCAATAGGGTGTCGGTGGGATGACAATTGTATGTCATTTTATTTAAATTGGCAGACTTGGGCTTGGGACAAGGGGCTTGTTTACTATTGAAGTAATAGTTGAATGGAAAGCCACGGTCTTAAATAACTAGCAGAATACCTAATAGATTTTTTTCTAAAGTTTAAAAGATTTTCTATCGACACTATGGAAATCCCATTAATGCGTTTATGAAGTAGCATACTTCGGACCCTTACGGACGGTCATGGCGAAACTATATTGGTTCTTAGTTCACTACGGAACCCTACAAAGATACGTAAAGAAAAATTTTGTAGTTAGACTAAACAGTGTGCAGTAGTATGTTACATGAAGCCCACAGATCTTTAATTATAAACATAAATGTGGATCATGTGATTTGATCTGTTTATTAAATCTACGGACGACGATGGAGTGTTGGTATTTTTTGCCGGAAACCATACGGAGCATGTACTGAATACTGAGTTCGTTTATTATGAAGCAGCATTCAGCAACTTAACTTTTTTTTTTGTTGGCTGATTGATGTTACTATGAAATATTTGCAGATCGGAAGAGAGAGATTGATAGGCAAGGATCAATTCTCGCGCCCCCAAAAAAACAAGCTAAATAAAAAAGGCACTTAATTAATAATTAAGGAGATTTTATCTGACATTTGCAGGTCTCAATCTCCAGACATAATTCATTTGAATTTAAATCAACATCATATTTTAACGCGAGATCTGCTGCGTATTGAGCTGCGTAATTTGCGCTTTCCTACGTCCTGCACTAGCAGCCGCCCCTATGGCCAACCCTTAGATACGACACTGGGTAGCTGTTGACTAGCTGTTGCCCGCCGTTTCACTCGCATCCTAGTAACTCCTTCACATACACGGATTAAAAGTATTCTATGTGTTATATCCCATATCTACGCTACGTCGAATAAATAAAAAATAAACTTTATAAAATGAGCAAAATAATTACCATAATATAAAAATTATCAGTTTCAGAAGTCGGTGGCTTCTATTTGTTTCAGTGTAGAGTTGCACAGACTTCTGTTATGAGGTAAAAAACATAAAAAAACAACCGAATTGAGAACCTCCTCCTTTTTGAAGTCGGTTAAAAAACGACTTCATTTCGCAAATCAAACTAATCTTGAACTTGGCTTTTAATAGCCCTAATAGCGAGATCAAGCTGTATCCCTAGTACTTCACAATCGATCGAGATAAAATATACATAAGATATTAAGTTAAGCTATTAAGCCGGGTCCGCAGCGCCAATTTTCTAACAAAACATGTTATCAAAACAAGTTAACGAAACAGCCAGTCCGCTGCGCCTTCATCAAAACAAGTTAGCATCAGCGTCTTCCTCTAGTGAGCACGAATACAAAATGTGTCACTTCACTTTCCCGCAGGCGAACGCGGGGGATGTTATCCATTCGTCTCAGCAAACATGTTATTGTGTTTTTGCTAACAAAACTGTTAGGCCACGCCCCTATTCAGTTAGCAAACAATGTTATCCTGTTTGCAAACAAGGAAACACGGCGCAACGGACCCGGCTTTAGCTATACAACAAGCCCAGTCAGGTTAAATACTAACAAAGCATTAAAATAACACGTAAAATCAATTATAGAGATATTGTAACTCCCAAGTTCCTGAGGACTGTGGTGCTAATAACGCCACAGTTGGTGAATCATATTTCGTTTCATATTCGTGATCATAACTGCAAGTAAATGTTAAGTATTTTTTCGCAACTGTGTTGGTTCGATTACCAGCACAGACAACAGACTTTTTTTACTAAAAATCATTGAATGAAATGAATTTTACTTAAAGGAAACTTGCCTTTTTAACGAAAGAAACTTGAAAAAAGCAAGTTTCCTTTAAGTAAAATTGATAGTTTTTTTAAATAACTTTTCCTTAATGGCCATGTTTTGGGGCTCCGGTATATACTTATGCACACTATTTAGTCAAATCGTGGGTTTGACAACATAATCCTATAGTTTCATCAATCATCAGCATGGGACATTACACCACAACAACAAGAGAGCCGTACTAAAAAAAACCTATTTAGCCCTTAAGCGTCCACTTTTAGAAGTGTTAAGGCCGCTATAATGAACGATGATAGCAAGGGAATATTATCATAATCAGCACGCTTAGCAAACGAAGTGGCGATGGCAATTCGGTGATATGAAATTATGAATGTTTTGTAATGTTCATAATCTTTTTCGGCCGTTTTAAATAACATATCTATCGGCGGTTTGCCTTAGTAAAGATAGCAATTCGACTTTACTTCTTTGGAGCTTATTTGTCATTTTTTTATCTCTAGTAAGGCAAGCGCCGATAGATTGGTTATTGAAAACGGCTGTAAAGCGCCTTTTATAATCAGGATTTAGAGGCGACAGTATATTTTTTCCTTGGAATCACATGGCTCAACTGACATAACATAACACAGAAACTTTCTTTTTATGAATACAGTCGCTCCCTTAAAAAAAAAAAACAATTTCGCTTTTGCTTTATGTAAATGATTTCAGAACAACAATTTAGCCCTCTACAACAACGATTTATTTTTCTAATCGCAAGGCTATTGTACACTTTGACGATTAAGTCACCTGATTGATTTCAAAGGAAATATGTACAAATAACGTTGTTGATGTTGCCAAATCGCCAATGCAAAACCAGTACAATAGCAGAGGTACGCAATGCGTTTCTATAATCTAATAAGGGGCCTAATTCTCCTAAAATAAATCTTGATAAATCACAAACGAACCAAGGCCGAACGGTTCATTCAGACAGTTCTCAATTTCAAAAGCTATCAAATTGTTTGACACAAAAAACAAAATCAATCATTTTGAAAGTTTTCGAAAACAAAAACTGACTGACGGTTGTGGTTCGATTGCGTTTGGCAACAATTTATTTTAGGAGAATTAGGCCCCTGGTACACATAATCTTACAATCATAATTAATACAATGATCAAAAACATTTTTTGCATTAATGAGTTTTTTTTAGCTAATCTAAATTTTTTTCAAAATTAGTTGATGCGTTTGTGGTGCAAATATTTTTGATCAGGGTATATATTTCTCTCAGCACAAAGCTTACTGTCAAAATGTTAAAATCATTATGAAACTTCAGTCAATTGGATAATATCTAATCAGTCTAAAGAGTTATAATACAAACAAGTTACACGGGTCGTTCCCGCTCGTTTATACCCCGTCGTTAACACTATTAATATTAACGACTGGGAATGTTTTGTTCCACTCGTTAACAGTGTTGAAGAACGCGACATTTTTTTCCCAATCGTTCACCCCTCGTTCTGCGTCTAGTTCAAGAGTCAGATAGGTTTAAAAAAAGTGCTTTAAGTAGGTACCTTCGACTTTTGAATGCACAAAATGAACAACGAAAAGATGGCAAACCGCTGTAAAAGTGTTTCGTATTAAATATGATATATGAGGTATATTCTACCTGCAGTAACAAAAGATAGGCAATTGCTTATCAGTTATGACGATGCTGCCAGGAGGAACAAATAATACATGACACATACCACCCCAGTAGCTTGGCCTTGAAATTAAACTGTTCTATCTAATTCTTTATTTATTAAAACTACCAGGAAAGTAGAAATGAACTGGAACTAGGTACTTAAGCGACTTACTACTACTTAGCTCAATAATGGTAAAAATATAGGTTTTGGGATTGAATCATTTGTTGTTTTGAAAAGTACCAGGGTGACAGAAATGAACAGAAAATAGGCGCCTAATTTTTGCATTTTCAATAACCGTTATATCTTTTTTTTCATTTCACTTTTCTTTACCCTGACTCTTGAACTAGATGCGGAACGAGAGGGGTGAACGATTGGGAAAAAAATGTCGCGTTCTTCAACACTGTTAACGAGTGGGACAAAACATTCCCAGTCGTTAATAGTGTTAACGACGGGGGTATTAACGAGCGGGAACTACTCAGTTACACTAGAGATCAATAACAAACGTGAAAACGGTTCACTAATACCGGTCTCAATTCACTCACGTTCTTAAAAACTTAAATCATACATTAATTTATTCTTTTGGAAAAAAGCACCTTTGTGGAATATGTATTCTTAAAAGTATATAATAATAATTGTCGAATTCTCATTATAGGAAAATATATTTAAATATTCATGTCTTTAAAAATATGTCTATTCAAGCATTAATGCCTCGATAAAAATAGCATCATAAAATATCTACTTTGGCATATACATTAACATTATTAAAAAATAAATTATTTATAACTTAATCATAGCAGCAACAAGCTTAAGATTAAAATTGGGACATATAATTATGCTGACTAGCGCGAGCTAAACAGGATCAGGTATTTGAAAATAAAAAAAGAAAACAACCTGGAACAGATATGTATAACTTAAATTACCTGCGCCCGCCCGCACAGAAAAGGGGGGTGGTAAATTTCAAATGGCGGAGTCCCGGTGAATGACCGAATTGCGTTATCATATTTTTAATAAATCACTTCTGTCCGGGTTTGTTAACCTTAAAGTAGTTTCAGATTGTTTTTATGCTTGTTTCAATGCTATCAAGCAGTGAGGCAGTGATATAGTTTTGGGTTTTAAATGCCTGCAATCTTAACTTTGGGACGATAACAATGACGTTCTTAATTAAGATTTTTCGAATATTCACCCGACTCCTTTGAATAAAATTGACTTTCATGATAGTATGTGGATTATTTTCAAAAGCCACATGATTTTGTTATGATAAATCTTTTTTATTATTTTATTAATGTCGACTGCGTTGCAAACTTGACAGTTAAAACATATTATTGATGGCAAGTTTTTATTACAACATTCGGAGCAGGACTGGTTATTCCTAATTATATAGCTAACACTATTTATCTTCACTATTATCATCAGTGATCGGAAAAAGGTGATCCAATTAATCTAAACTTCAAAGAACAGAGACAAAAAGTGATATCCGGAAAACCGGAACAGGACCAAAAAAAAAAGTTGTCGTAAGGATATCTCCACTTTTTGTCTCTGTTCTTTAAAGTTTAGGTAAATTAGCTCATCTTTCTCCGATCACTGATTAATCAGTGTTTACTACCTTATCCATGTTGATCACACAGACAGTTATAAATCTAATATAATACCTGTTTCTATTATACAAAAATCAGTCTTTATTTATTAATTCAAAAATGTGAGTGAGATTCTGTTGTATAGTCAAAACTCATTTGAGACTTGGTACAATTATCATGATGTCACTCACGAAAGTTATAATATAATTACATCAGTCTTACTAATATCACAGACAGTCGCAAAAGGTTTATTTTTAAAAACTAAATGTTATTTAAATTCGCACATAAGCGTCGTCATGTCATCAGAATCACGTGAGATGTACATACCTCGTCAATGTTATTGGAAAGGAGGATAGTAATGCGGCTGAGTGGGATATCTGCCCATAACATACGGATTATAATTTTGAGTATTTTGCACCGCCGGTGGCGCCGTCGTCGTCGCCAAAGTGGAAGGCCGAGGCGTTACTTGAGGAGTAACTCCCACTCGGACAGAAGAGTTGGTATATGGTGGATTAATGTTTGGTACATCTGTAAAACATTCAAATTGTATGGAAAAAGTGTTATAAATTAACACGTAATTAGTTTAACTCCGACATTCCCAGAACTTACGGTTGGAGGTTGAAGGATACGGTTGTGGATAGTAGGGTCGACTGGGTGGTGGCGGAACAGCCGGCTGGTATGGCAAATATGCGGGCGGTGGGACCACCGGCCTCGCAACAGGGGGATGGGGCGCGTTAGCGGGATGTGGGGCACAGGTAGGATGAGTTGTTGTAGGAGGATGACCTGTAGGGGGAGGATGGGCTGCACTAGGAAGGTGAGCGGTAGTGGGAGGATGGGATGCATTAGGTAGATGCGGCACATTAGGAAGATGCGACGCCGTCGGTAGGTGCGGTGCAGAAGGCGGGAGCGCCGCTGTGCTGGCCGTGCAGCTGGGATGCGTTCGAACCGCAACGTTCGTAGTGATCGGATATCTGCTGGAACTTGCAACCGCTGCTGAAGCACCACCGTCCACTTTATGACCGTTTACTAACTGGCTTAATCCATTGAGTGCAGCAGTATTTATGCTTGCTATTCTCGGTCTACTACTATCAGAGTTCAATATATCTTTTGTGCGAGATTCAACAACTTGATTTATTTCATTAGTCAATGTTGTAGCTGAAAACAAAAAGAAATTGATATGAATTATTATCCGCGGAGCTGTTCTGACACAATATTGATATGTCCATTGTGATTGTATTAAAAAACCTTAAATGTACCACATTTAGCATGAAAATATAAGTTATTTTTATGTTACTACAAGGCCCTATATACTAATAAGAATGAGTATGAATTACAATTTCGAATCACTTCTAACACTGCCTGTATTACATCAGCAGATGTATGGCTGATTGGGTTTGGTCTCCTGGCGAGTGCAGTCAGTGATTGCAAAAGTGATGGTTCGTCCAATCCAACAGTAGGGACAGGTGCCTAAAACAAAATTAAAATATATGATGAAAAATAACGATAGGCACAACGAATTTGTTTCTAATGCTTAGATTTTTTACTTACAGGATCCACAAGGTTGCGTTGGTTGCTAAACACGCAATCCATCAGCTGAAGCAGAAATTGCCTGGGCACTGTAGACGTTCCCTGAAAATAAGCGCATGAAACCTTCTTACGCGGATTTGTATTTGTTACGCTTAGGTTAATCTGGCTACAACTAGATGCGGTCGGGTGCAGTTAGTTAGAATTAGGTGTCGTCTATTTCATGACGACTAAAACTGGTAGGTACAGCCGGTAGCTTAAGCCTAAAACTAGGTCTAAGCCAGGGTTGGGCAAACTTATAACAGCAGTGGCCAGAAAATTTTGAAGTGGGCCAGAATTTAAAAGAAACGCATTTTGTTCTGCAAAACTAACATTTTTGACTAGAATAATTAGAAATAAAGAAAGAAATATGATTTATTCTGGACTCACACAGGCAGTTATAGAAACAAAAACAATATAGTTACTAAAAAAAAAACAAAGGATACAAAGGAGAATGCTCAAAAAAAACCCAGAGCGAACAGACACAGCATGCAGCTCAGAATTTTAGTGATATCATTCTGTAAATATTTCGCTGTAAGATTCGATGCCTAAATGTGTGATATTGTGCTATTTGTTTTTCATCAGGTTTTTTTTCTTTAATATTTCTTCTAATTGGGTGTACCCGACGATATAATTACATACATACATACCTACAGTGGATATGTTAATTAACGAAGGGCGTTCCCGTTAACACGCAATAGTATAGCGTCCATAAATGCACCAAACATAAAAACGAAAAAATTCGCGAAAAAAAATCTGCTGTTTCCTATATTTTGACGAGTTATGCGAACATAATAATATGTAATATATTATAATAATATGTAGGGAAAAGCAGTTTTTTTTTTCGCGTACTTTTCAATTTTTTTTATCTTGTTTGTACTCTATACTGTTGCGGATTAACGGGAACGCCCTTCGTTAATTAACATACTGTATGTTTTTATGTATGTAATTATATCGTCGGGTATACCCAATCCGAAGATATCTTAAAGAAAGAAAAACATTCCTGATGAAAAACAAATAGCACAATATCACATATTTAGCCATCGACTCTTACAGCGAAATATTTACAGAATGATATCACTAAATATCACTAAAATTCTGAGCTACAGCCTGTGTCTGTTCGCTCTGGGTTTTTTTTTTCATACTTGATGATCATTCTCCTTTTAACTACCTGCAAGAGGCCAAAAAAGGCTCCTATCTCAGCATAATGCTGCGACATTTCAAAAAATGTCTCAGCATTATACTGAGATTAGCAGAATTACTGCTTTTTGTTATGGCCCTACACTTTTGCTCTAAAAGGGAGGGTGGCGGGCCTGATTAAAATCCTTCGCTGGCCGGAGTTGGCCCGTGGGCCATAGTTTGCCCACCACTGGTCTAACCTCTTAAGATTAGCCTCAAGTCTGAACACTCCGACTTGGTTAGATTAAACGTGGTATTTTTTTTAAACTCACTTTCTTACTCTATGTGTCAAAAGACTGACACAATCGTTTTAACTTAAGAGGAGAGTCCTTAAGAAACACCTGAAAAGGCACTTACTGTTTTCGAAATTTCTATAAACTCTCTGCATGGAATTACATAAAAAAAATAATGAAGAACCTTAATAGATGTGCCAACAGTTTCACCGCGAGATATTTGCGAAATCATCATTAATTTCGAGAAAAAAAAATGTTAAATTCCATCAAAAACATCTAAATCGACCTTTTCTATTTGCAGAATTTACTGAATTTTAAAGGACTATATAAAAATCTATTTAGTTTAATCGTGACACGAAAGTATGAATAACACGTCTACCGTTTTATTATTTTAATAAATCAAACCAAATGAGAGTAATCTACGTCTGAACATTGTTAATTTTTTACGGAAATTGTTTTCCGTTCCCCATACATTTTAGTATGGAGCAATACTCTCCCGTAATTTGTTTTATAAAAGAGTACGCAGGCGAAAAATTTTCAGTGCCATCCTAGAATCCAAGGTGACAGCACGTCCGTTTATAATTCGAACCGAGCTCTCAAAACATCTACGCACAAGGCATAAGGGTGGGTTGCGAGTGTCGTGACATGACTGCATTTTTTCACTCTTTGAACAATAAGACATACGACTCGGACAGTGACCGAATTGACACATTTTAATTTCAATATTTTTTTTTCACTGAATATTTGGACACCATCAAATTATTGAAGCTTTTTAGTACCTACAGTCAGATGAAAAAGTATATGTGACAAAAAAAGCGTTACCAAAAAAACTATTTGTGGCTTTAAGGTGGCATCTTTCAGTAATAAATAGCTTTGTGGACTCACCACTTTGAACTGCACCAAAATATTCCTCGAAACGCACCAACGATGAAACATAGAGAAGAAAGAGCATGAAGGATTCGTAGTGAATTATATCGATAACGTGTTAAAATTCAGTTGCCCCTTATTGTTTATTTATTAAAACTACTAGGAAAGCAGAAATGAACTGCAACTAGGTGCTTAAGCGACTTACCTCCGGTTTCTGAATTGAGAATTCTAGGATAAGCAGTACTTAAGTAACATTTGAGTACAGAGTTGTCAAAAAAATGACGGATTTTAAAGCATTTTTTTGACAACTCCGTACTCAAATACTACATAAGTATTGCTTATCTTGAATTCTCAATTCAGAAATCGGAGGTTACTACTACTTAGCCCAATAATGGTAAAAATACAGGTTTTGAAATTGATCATTTGTCGTTTTCAAAAGTACCAGGGTGACAGAAATGAACAGAAAATGGGCGCTTACACGATGTCACTAAGTTGTGCACCAACGATTAAACACAAAGAGGAATATAAAGTATTCGTTATTATTCTTATATAAAATAAGATAGAAAACTTAAAACTGTCCTATATATCTTACCTTATAGGTCACTGTCACTTAGTCAGATCGTCTAAGCGCCTATTTTCTGTTAATTTCTGTCACCCTGGTACTTTCCAAAACAACAATTGATTCAATTTCAAAACCTGTATTTTTACCATTATTGAGCTAAGTAGTAACTGAATTGAGAATTCTAGGATAAGCAAGCAGTACTTAAGTAACATTTGAGTACGGAGTTGTCAAAAAAATGACGTATTTTAAAGCATCTTTTTGACAACTCAGTACTCAAATACTACTTAAGTATTGCTTATCCCGAATTTAATTCAGAAACCGGAGGTAAGTCGCTTAAACACCTAGTTCCAGTTCATTTCTGCTTTCCTGGTAGTTTTAATAAATAAACAACAGTTGAATTTTAAAACGTCTATCGATATAATTTATCACGAATCCTTCGTGCTCTTCTCTATGTTTCATCGTTGGTGGGTTTCAAGGAAAACTTTTGGTGCGGTTCAAAGTGGTTGCGCTTCGAGGAATACCCCATCTTTATTTTTACATAACTGCCAAGGCGCGTATCTATCTATGTATGTGGGTTTATAATATTATTTATTAAAAACGGCTGCTTTAGTTATAATCCGCTTAAAAACAGTTTTTTTATAACTATAGGCTGGGCGGAGGACGGATTTCCACAATTATTACGGTATCGTTGAAAGTTTTTTATCTGACTGTACAAAACAGCTTTTCTTATTGGTGTCCGAATCATCAGTGAAAAAAATATTAAAATATGTCAATTCGGACACTGTGTCCGAATATATTGTGAGTTTTATATAAATATATTTTTCGCTTATTATTAGTGTAATGATTTCCTTATTTTACCACGTTTCATGGCTACGTCAAGGCCGTGGGCAGACTTGCCAATTTTGACGTTTGATAGCTTGTCAGCTGAAGGGTTCTCTATTTCTTGTTAATACATTTTTCTGCATATTATTACTACCTATTTAAGATAGAAATGGGAAAACGTAAAGAAAATTACAAATAAAAGTTTTATCTTGATTGTATGCTTCCGGAAATAACAGATTCAAGATTAGACAGAAAAATGGAAATAAATGAGCCCAATTATTTGATTGAGGCAATTTAAAAACGAGACGCTGAAAGAAAATCAAAGAAACGGAACAGCGAAAATTAATGTTTTATCTGATGTCAGCAGCCCCAAAGCGCCAAGCAATAAATAAATAAATTAAAGAAAATAATTTTATCAAGCATGAATTTTTGTATTGTACTAAGATGTAGGTAGCTATAAATTTTTTATAATAAAATATAATTTTTAAATATCAAACAGAAAAAAATGTTACTATACCCAGTAATTGAGTTATGTACATTCATTGTTTTTCATTACAAATCAATCACACATTATCTCGTTTTCATTTTTATTTTGGCTCTTATCTTCCCTCGCAACATTTACATACCCTAAAATATTCCCAAACAAAAATTATGTATATTCGAAAATAGAAACACAGAAAATCAACAATAATATATTACAGTAATTATTCTAAGTTTAAATCTGTCAATACCGATTACACTGTGACCCCACCCTTTGTTCACGACACCAATACTATGGGCACGCGTGCCTCCCGGTGCGGTGAATAAATAGCTTATACATTGCGCGTTTTTTGCAACATACTTACTAGTCCTTCAGAAGCGAACGCGCACTGAAGGTTTATTTAAGCCGGCGCGCCACAAAATAAACCTTCGGTGCGCTTTTGTTTTTCGGTATGTGTATATTGTGTGATGCAGCTGTATTAGTAGAAATGTCGAAGTGTGGGTTCAAAAATAAGTTCTCACGCTCGCAAACCTTCCTCTTAAGCCTCTTTTGGACTCTCTTTCAATAGGATGCACCTAGTTCTAACCACCTGCAACAGGGTGCACCTAGTTTCAGCCGGCTAAACCTAGCCGTAACATCCCAAGTAACAAAAGCTTCTATAACCAGGGTGTTATAACACCAAACAGTGATATAGTAGGCCTATAGTGGTAACCATTGTGCCTGCTTGTACTATAAAGGTTTTTAAAAGAGCGTTTTGGTTCTATAAGATTAAAGAGCATTTAAGTTCTATAATTTAGCTCTTAGAACGTTTACAGGACCATACAAAAGAATCTTTAAAGTTTTGCACTGTAATAGATATGAAAAAAGCGATTATGGTACTATTTAGTACTATAGACGACCTTTCTGACACTTATGTATCTATTTTGCACTAATAATGCGTAAAAATAACTTTTACAGTACTAGTATTGTAGAAGTATCTAAAACATTATTACAGTATCAATCTGCACTATAAAAGTACCTTGCACAACCATTACGTAACCTTTTAGCTCCTTAAAAGCTCCCTCAACATCGCTATGGCGTTAATTCTGTAAAAGTCATGAAAACTCTTCTATAGTACTAAATAGTACCATAGCGACTCCTAATGCAATTGCTAAATAACGTAAATTCTAAATAGCTCTATAAGTGAGTTTGTGTTACTGCTACGGTACTAAAGCGTGACATAAAAGCACTAAAATTAATAATTAATGGACTAATTCGTTTTCGGTGAAATAATGGCTGCTGTTTTCTGCCATGATAGCACATTAGCAGCACGGCTGGAGCCAATGTGTACTATAGCAGCCATAGTTGGGACAAGTCCTTATTTTATTAATTAAAATTTAATTAAAACACGAGAATTATGAGGGCGCATTGTCAAATTTGAAATCAGCATAATTATTTTATCGATACAATTATTTTCGCAAGTGTAAGTTATGGCAGAATTACGATCCATGAATGTTTTGAAGTTGTCCTTTTTATTACATGTTACGTTAAGCAACAATTAGGTACCGATATATTTTCACAACACGAACAAAATGTGTGATAAAAAAGATCACTGGAATCGTTTACGGTGCAAAATAGCACTATAAAGATGTTTTGGTTACTTTTATAGTGCAAATTTGTGACATAAACGATGCAGAAACACTATTTTAGTACTAAAAAGCGTTTCTCGACACTTTTACTTTTCAACTATAGAGCTGATTTATCACCGTGAGAGCCTGTATGTAATGTTTATAGAATAAATCAGTGATAAAACTAGGGCCTATTTGGGGCTCTGTAAACGTTTACAACACCATTATAGTACTAATCATAAACACTAATTAGCACGCTCCAAAACGTTCTCAGGACTTTTATAGTATCAAATTTTGTTACTTGGGATATTCACAAAATATGAAGTCTCGCATTTGCTCAATCAAAATACGTGTTTATCATTAAGATCATTTGTCCACCGCCGCCGTCACCGAGAACGGGATTGCGCTGCCGAAGCATTGATACATACATTATTATGGCCGGGTCTCCGCCGAAATGTCGCCAATAAAAACACGCCCCAACTTGTACACCACACCCTAGATTGCCGGCGTACACGAATTTTTTTCTTGTGTCTTTAACCAAGATCGGTCGCGGTGGACACACTATCATCCAAAGTTGTTCCAAAATAATTTCTCGTTGACAGCGGCGGCGGACAAACGCTCTAAGGAGTAATCTGACTTACGGAAACGAACGACGACGTGTCTTTGAATTGGGCCAACAGATCATGAACTTGCACCGGCTGAGACGACCCCTTTATTAACAAAACAGATGCAATAAATGAATAAATGTAAAACTTTTAGTATTAGTTAATTAAATATATTCAGTTTACTTGATTACCTCTATATATTCCTCCAGTATGCGAGACAACTCCGGACTTACAACAGACTTCAATAACAAACGGCCATTTTCGTATTCTTCAGACTTTTTCTCATGTAAGTAGGATTGGTATTCCCTCTCGCACTCCAACTTCTGCAGTTCCTGTCTGTACAGCTCAATCCTAAAGATACATGAAACGTTTATTAATGCAATACTTTTGCATACAATCAAACAAGTGTGTGTTAGTGTGTAGCAACTATTTTCTAATATCAAAATAGCTACCTCCAATCAATCGTACAGTCGTGATGTTTATTACCGGAAGGCATGGCGTATGTCACCAAGGTCGCGAGTACGGGCAAGGATTGCACACTAGATCATCAAACCAAGAGCCAATAGATCATCAAACCAAGAGCCACTAGATCACTATTTATTTAATTATAGTCGCTGTGCAGGCTCATCCCATGTGCATTGCTTTGTGATTATTTTTAAACTTCTTTGCTGTTTTGTGATGAAACCGAAACGTTACAGTAATATTACGCAAATTGAAACACTAGTAAGGAGACGTATAATATTTACTTGTAAGTAACATTATTCGAATTATCAAAAAACTTGTTATTACGCACAGCATTTGATTTTCATTTAAACCCGCGGCAATCTGTGATTTTTTTACACTTATTAAATTAGGTTCAATGAAACGAAACCAGAAAACTTGTTGAGGGAGGTATCTGCGTTTTTATAAAATTATGCATAATGCAAGCAATGATATAAACATTATTACATACTGTATGATAAAAATTCGCTTCTCGAAACTTTATGATCGGAGTCAAAACGCCCTTCGCTTTAAAACACTCGCGGATTCACTCTCATACATTCCTCATATCAAACAAAAATTCCCGGTAAAATAACACAGCATCAAATTATTACTCATAAATGTTTCAAATTATATCATGCGTACGAAATACAAGTATAGGGATGAATCTTTTCATTTCAAACCTGAGTTCTCGCTGGATACAGTTTTCGCAGAGACTGTCTACTACTTTGGGGTCCTCTGCTTTCCTCGCTTTGCTTGGTCCGGCTGGGAACAAAATCAATACGCGCCAAGCAAATAACATTAGCTACCCTAAATATAGTATTAATATGAGAAAAACTCATTGAAATTAGAAATGGTGGAGCAGTCAAAACACTTGCATGTTTTTAAGTGTAAATTTAAACCAAGAAACACAACTAAATGAGTGCTAAAGATTGTCACTGCAAATTCTAAACAATCCTAATTACATAGCTAATTAGGATTGTGGGCATATCTATAATACTACCAAATAATAAAATCTTTAATACATATAATTACTATAAAAGTTCGTAACATGCTACGTCACGTAGTTAGATAAGATGTTGTGTTAGCGCTCATTTGTTTAGTCATCCTTGGTTTAAATCCATGCAAGTTAAAATGAGTCGTATTGCATATCTGATTATGAACCCAAAACCAAAATACAAGACTAAAAACATAGACAGACCTATTTATCCTGGTTCTCAAAGCCGCATGCGTCTAGGATTTCCCATATCGTTGGTGTCTTTATGTACCTATACTACCTATAAACATTGGTTTTGTGTGTACTCCTAATGTTACACACCCTTATTTACATTACACAAAGTCTAGTTTCCACGGCGACAATAATTTGTGTTGTATTTGTCTTTTTAATAGTTTTGTCATTCTGAAATTTACTTAGTTGGGATGGTTTTAAGGTTGGCATTTGCGTAATTTACAATTTTAATTTTTTCTATTTTAGATTGCCTTTCGTATTTGGAAATGTAATCAAAACTCTAAAATTTAAACTGCCGCACACAGCGGGCGGGCAGGTACTGGCCAGCCGTCCGACGCGTGTTTCTAGAATATACAAGGCCAGAACGCATCCATATGAAACTAGCCGCGTATATTTTAGAATGCTATAAAGTAAAACTTCGTTTCTAAAATATACACGAATTTTGCGTACTGATTGCATATGCTTTGGAATGTTCAGGGTAAAAAAAACGGATTCAAAACTATACAGTGTCAATTACATTTGAAAAGTGACTTAACTTTTTCAAACGGATTGTAGATTGCAATAAGAAATAAAATGACAAACAGACAGCTGAAAGGTAGGTTAGGTTAGAACTATGACCACTCAACGCACGAGCCGAGCGAGCAGTGCCGCAGCAGCGGCCGGCGAGAGCCAGAAACGATTCGCTTCGCTGATAACTTTCCACCATTCGTTTAATGGGTGCGTTCAGAAACAAATGGTTTTTGATTGATTATAGTCCGAACCATTAATTTTGTAGTAGGTAGAAAAGTATATCATTTATTTACCAAACAAAATAAAAAATTACAACGGCACGTGCTACTATTTAGAAAGTGATAAATATAACAAAAAATCAAAGAAAAGAAAGAGATCAGCATTAAAAAAAAATGGCAAGGTGCAATTAGTCATGTATACTTTAGAATTGAGCATGGAGGCGGGGTCATTCAAAAGTATACGCGATTAGTACGCACTGGGTGCTGGATGGTACTAGTGAAGTATATTTTAGAATCGAATGCTTGAAATTATCAATTCTAAAATATACACGATTGTTACGGAATACTGACGTACAGTTTAGAACGCTCGATCGTCAATATTCTGAAGTATACGTGAATAGTTTTAGCCTTGTATACTATGGAAATACGCGTTGCCGATCGATTCGATTTGATCTCATTTTTTCTACGATCCTCGTAACAAGATAACAAACCGAATCGGTCGACAACGAATTTGGGAGTTTGTCCGAATATGTGTGTGCAGCTGTGTCAACGCTTTCTGACAGCCTGTCTTTGTAGTTGTTACCAAATAAGATAGGGATTTAAATTTACATAAAATATGCAGTTTTTTGGCTTAAATAGGAAACTATTTTAAATGTCAAACGATACATAATTAGAATAGTTAATAAAATAACTAGTACAAACAAAACATTTTTTGCGGTCGTCAAAGTCAAAGTTCAGAAGAATTTCTAAGTAAAGCTGAGTTGATTCGCGGCAGGATTATGTTTGTTAATCTAATACAAGGACTTAAATTATGTAAAGGGTGCAAACCTGCAGTGCGCAACTAACTAGATTATGATCCAAGGACCTCTATGAGTACACAATTGGCAGGAAAAGGTTGGCAGAGTTCAAAATCCGATATTTAATACCCACTAACGCTTACTTGGGTTCAGATATGCACTTTGAATAGTCTTATACTAGATATACAACAATCTAAGTAGTCTATTGATATCGAAAGCAAGTAAAAAAAGCATTATTTGTTAGTATTTTATACGCGCGCTATTACGCAGCATTAAAATTTTCAGAATGTAACTGTTATTATTACTGAAGGAGAAATATAATGCCCCAGGAAACTAGCATCTCAAGAAATTATCTTTATTAAGATTGAGATACTAAAATGAACAAGAATTTAATATTATGCAAAGAACATAGATAAAGAATGGACCATTTTTTGTACTCATTCTACGGAAAAGACACTGTATGGTACGATAATAATGTTTAAGTACTATGATATTGCTATAATCTAGCTATCGTCTAGTCTGTCCATTGAACAATTTTAGAATACTTTTCTATAGGCATTTTTTAAATATTTAATCTGTTTTCCACTCTTGCCTTTGTTATTTGTATATCATTTTTCTTTTAAAAATAATTGTCAACTCTTGTATTTGTTACACCACATAAAATTATATAAGAGTTTTGATATGTAGCTTTTATTCGTAACAAAAATCGGAAAATATCTAATAAAAACTTCCTAGGTTTCTTTTTTTGTAAAGGTATTAAATTATGTGCTCAAATGACTAGCTATGTGGAATGATTAAATTACAGACAATAATATCATCATGTGAAATGAATGTGACAATATAACAATACCCAAACGTTTACCAGAAATAAGCAAAAGTTAGTAGAAGAACTCGTAACGATAATTAACTAGTCAGAAACAGAACCCTCTGTTATACGCAAAAAGCTTAAACTGATTTATAGCAATACGTAAAAACGGAACTGTGTCACAGTAAAACCAAGCATTTTAAATCATTTCACAATATTCTGTGGTGAATATTCGCGCTTGCTAAAATTAATTATTCTGAATTTAACTGATATTGTACTTAATACATAGGTATCGAAGACATTTGTCAATTATTTTTTTTGCTTTTCGCTTAGCATTTAATGTTGTGAATTTGTTTAATTTTTCAAATATTAGTTTCATATTAACCCATAATGTGTGTACATGGCTAAACCACGGCTGTACATGGGTCTCCCAATGACCGCTACAATGAACAGTCATACGGGAAATTACCATAATCACCGCGAGTGGCAGACCGGATTGGTGATTGCAGTTTGTTGTTATTAGCAGACAAGAGGACACTGCTGTCCATCCATCCTCTTGACGTAATCCCTTAGTGGCCTTTCACGACACCCACCGGTGGGGAAAGCACCCTTTAGGGTTAGGGTCTATGGTTTGCCGGAAGCCACACAGAACATATAATAATATTAGGTTATAAATGCCATATGATATTTACCCTCACAAGGCTCCGCAGGTCGTTTCAAAGCACCACTTTCACTAGGAATTGCATTTGTTGGCAGTGGGGGAGGAGGCCTGCTGGCGTCAAACCTGTTGTGTGTAAAAAAATAATTGAGGATTAAATATTTTGTATTTATTCAAAATATAAGTAGACTTGTTTGTCAGGGCATGCAATAATTAAGGCTTAATTTTAAAATCAGAAAATTTCTTGTGGGGTGGCAATTAAACAATGAGAATTCATATTTTAAAGGAGAACGGGTATTATGTACATTAAGATCTACAAATCCGGAAGAATATGAGAATCGCTCCGTAAAAAGAAGAAAGCTATGATAGTTTTTTCTTTCAATTAAAATATTTCTGCTTTGCGGTAAAAGTACAAAGAGTTGTCAGCATTTATTTTATTGACCAATACCATTGAGTCTTTATCAATTATATTATAACACTAGCTTTTGCCCGCGACTTCATCCGCGTGAATCTCGGTTATCGTGGATGCAGACGAAGTCGCGGATGAAAAAGTAGCCATTGTCCTTCCCCTAAGTTCCGGAGATTACGCCCTCCCTAGGCCCCTACATACATACAAATAGTAGTAGTAGGTGGTATAATAGTCAAGTCATCAATTACTTATGGTATAACATTATAAATAGATAGGTGACTACATGAAATTAGAGCTTTCATTGACCATTATTTGATGACATTAATAAGGTAATTTTATATTCATTTATAGTAGATTCACTCATCAATGACTTATGCTAACATATAAAAATATAGGTGACTATACGAAATTAGAGTACATTGAAATTTTATAGATGCAGTTGATACACTTATTAGGAGCTGGCAATGCGTAAACAAAATATCACAAATTTAGTTGCTTAAGAATTATCACAATGCTGCGTCATATTAAAAGTAACTTGTTTTACAATATAATGGTCGCTTGAAAAGCATTTATTAGACGCTAAAAGTTCATCGCTGACCTTCATTATCATTAGACAACTAAATATATTTGAAGACGAGAATGAAAGAAGCTGCCTTAATTAGCACCCAAAAAAATGTGACCACCATGTAGCATTGCTAAAGCTGATCTATGGATGAAATGCCTGAATTCAGTTTTGGAACGATTTTCGACGGTTCCTCGTCCACATTTGATAAAAACTTGATCATAATTCTTTGTTCGATTTTTATATCTCACATTTCGCCGAAGCTAAGTCACAGTGTTTACAATTTCCAACGAGTGTTCTGTGCACACTAATGCTAACGGTCTGATACTTTTTACATGTGTACAAGAAATCTCGAATTTTGTGATCACCTCGTTGACGACGCATTACTGTCGTAATTAAAAAGGAGAATCGGCGGATAAGGTCGAACTCGATCGGTGTATGAGACCTATATCTTTTTGAAGCTTATTTGAAGTGCTAATTTTTTTTTTTTATATTTTGACCAATTAAAAAACAAGTCCTTTCAAAAAAAATTATAGGTTATTAAAGTTTTGTCTGTTCCATATTTGAAACTTGTTTGTGAGTTCAATACTTAAATGGCAATGGACTTACATGGGCAGAATCGGAGGTGGTGGCTGGGTCACCGAGAACATAGTAGGGGTGCTGAAGGGAGGTGGATCTGTAAAAAAAACAAATATTTTCATCAGTCAGCCTGAATACCAACATTTAGTCCGGTCAAATTAGACATTTCAAAGTGCAATAATTCGCATAGAGCTGAAAATTGGTACGAATGTTCGGAACACCATTATAAATCAAATGTAAAAAGTCCCCAGCGATCCCACACTTGCAAAAAAATATATTCAAGGACAAAGTTCGCAAATATGGGTTTTTTGCGTTTTTTTGCCAAACGGTAAGTTTTATGATAAAAATAGGTCAGACAAAAATTATAGATTATGCAATTCTCTATAAGAATTGTCTACAATTTTTCTCCTAAACGTCACCGATTCTGAGATATAATTGTTGAAAAAGTTGTATTCTTTATCACTGATATCGTACGAATCCTCTTCTGATGGCGATTAACATGTACCAGTTGTCAAGGTCAGTCGTGTTCCAATGTTGAATCACCATCAGAAGAGGATTCGTACAATATCAGTGAGGAGACATCTGATACATCGCTGTTAGACCAATTTACTTACACCCAGCAGGAAGAAGAAGAACAAGCAGAAGAAGAAGTATAAGAAGACGAACAAGAAGAAGAGGAAGCAGTATTATTAGATGATTATGAATGAGACGGATAATTTGACCTAATTTTTTAGAATTCATACGGCTTTCATCATTTCCAATAGTACCAGTTTTTATATATTTTGAATTAGTATTGAATTAAACAGGATCACAATAGATTGTGGGATAGGCCTATTGGAGAAACCACGTTAAAAAAACGCGCCAAGTACACTACCTTCCAGGTGGCGTGGAAACGCATATCATAAAGAATACAACTTTTTCAACCATTATATCTCAGAAACGGTGACGTTTAGGAGAAAAATTGTAGATAATTCTTATAGAGAATTGCATAATCTATAATTTTTGTCTGACCTATTTTTATCATAAAACTTACCGTTTGGCAAAAAAACGCAAAAAACCCATATTTGCGAACTTTGACCTTGAATATTTTTTTTGCAAGTGTGGGATCGCTGGGGACTTTTTACATTTGATTTATAATGGTGTTCCGAACATTCGTACCAATTTTCAGCTATATGCGAATTTCTGTTAACCTACCCCTATTTTTTGAGCTAACTTGACCGGACTAATTGCTGACTTGCTAGTCTGTAAGTCGTATTTGTATTTGCCATCAAAACTCAATTTGTCCCAGTGTTGAAAGACAAATAGCCACATCATGGATTTTAGATACCGTAGAACGGGGTTACTTTGATCAATTTTTTGAGCTTCATGTGTTTGTATCTTATTTATTTTCGCTTTTAGCTGCTACATCAAAAATATTTTATGTAGACTCAATTAACTGAGATATATAAAATCACATAGACTAGATAAAAAAAACTATAGAGCACAGTTTTCGATAGCAAAAAGGAGAAATGTTCCTTATCAAACTTGGACCATAGAGCTTCTACTTTGATGATCTCTGTTCTATCATTGAATTTCAAAGTAGCCCCAATCGAAAAATCTAAAACTCGTTTTTTTTACATATTCAGGGGTGTCATTTAATATTTTTTATCATCGCCATCTAACATCGCAGACACCTCTATACTGAATGGTAAAATAGGAAAACTGTCAACGTTCCCTACATTATTAAATTAAAATGCACAAGTTCCATTTTCACACAGATATTTAACCAAATGCAAAATGTTTAGTAACTATCAATGTCGCCCCTGTATTTGAAAGTAACCCCGGTTTACCGGTAATTATTTCCTTTGGTCCTAGTAGAATAGAATTGTTAATAATATCTGCAAAAATCTAGTCTTTCATTATTCTCCTACCCCTATAGCAGGTGAAGTTGTATATTAAAAGAATTCAGAACTAAATCACTATTTCTGCACAAGAAAATAACTTATAGCAATAAAGAGATCCAAAGTGACTGTTAATGCTATCTTGTCATTAACATTAAAAACATCACACAACAACATTAACAATTGTTAGAACCACATTATTTCAAAAGAATTCTCATAATGGTATTTAATAAGCTATCAAAAACGATTATAGAATTACCATTAATGCGCATGGAAAGATGTTTAAAGCAATAGCTAAAAACAATGTATTTCATAATTTATCAGAATTATTTGATCATAATTATAATAACTTCAGCAGAAAATGGTCTGACAAATTAATTAGGTATAGTTTGTTTTGTTTTGTTTTAATGATAATGTTATTTTATTTCAATGGATAATTTGTACTATTGTTTAACATTCTTCCCGAATATCGTCACTTAGCTAATAATACTGCTCAAGTCAAAATTGGGTGGTTTTTATATTCATTGGACAATTTGTTTTATTGCACATCATACCATCTCAGTAAGAATAAGCTGGGATGTATTAAAATTACAGTTTATACATAATTATAGTGTATAAGTTTAGATGTATACACAATTTTAAATTCAATAAACTAAGACTTTCAAGACCTTCCTGAAAAAGTATTAAAAGTTAGTTGCACGGTATTGTTAGTTAAGCGACAATACCTATGTATTATTTGACATTTCTCTATTTTCATTCTTCTAAGGGCAGATTTTTCAAGCATGAGATAATTAATTTATCTGGCCCCCAAGTGTTATATTCCTAGATCAGGGGTATATGTTTGACATTTTTACCAAAGAGCATCATAATAACTATCTACTTTGTTTTGACTTTGACAGGTTCTGTGTAGAAAATATGTCTAACTTTCACATTTATTTGCATGTAAGTTATCTGATGATTAAAAAATTAGCCCTTGATTACAATTTTAAGTATTTTTACTAATATTCTATTCTCAATTCATACATGTATGAATACTAATGTAAATCATTTATTTTGCATGATGTGAAAACAAAATGATTGATATTCTCCACATTATTGTCTGTACCCACATTTATTGCAAAATAAATAAATCTTTAATCCAACAAAAAGAGAATATACCTGAAAATATGGGCGGAGTCATCTGAACTGGTGCAGTGGACGTAGTGGGCGGCGGTGGCGGCGGTGGTGGTGGCGGTGGCGGCGGCGGGGGTGGCGGCGCCAACAGGGTTGGAAGCGGTGCCGGAAGTGATGGTGCCCGCGCGGCCGCGCTTGGCGGCGGCGGCGGTGGTGGTGGCGGTGGTGCTTGTGCTATGTACTCGTTCATATACATGTTCAACGGCGCAGAAGATATTGCTGCATGCCTTTCAGCCAGCGCTCTAGGTATCTGACCTGTAGTCAGGAAAAGGTTCTCCTCCTCTCTCGTCGTATGCAAATATGTGCAATCCGGCCTGGTGCACCCGGTTCTGTTTTGATAATCGTGACAGAACTTCAATATATTTTTCATAGATTCCACGTCTAATTCATGACGGAACTTACACTGTGCGCCTTTAGAACATATACCCCACACAAAGTCACGGCATATTCTACTTTGTTGATCGGCCGATGACACGTTTCTAATCCTTGGATCTGTTGGCGGCGCTGTCTGTTGCGGTAAAGGCGGCTGGCGGCCATTTTGTTCATTATTATTACTCATGAACTGTTAAAAAATAATGGGTAGTTGCATTATTATATCAAAAGGATCATGAATAACAACGTAAATATTAAACATGCAGTAATTATATGTGATACGTACCCTAGCTGTGGATGGCTACTGTTTGTTATGGTAGAATTTTATTAACAAGAGGTTAACAAATACACCACCACTTCCAACACTACAAGCTCAGCTCATCGTCTTTTTGTTCCAGGCGTTCCTGACATAGTTGAATGTGCGCGTCGCCTCCTAAAATTATTAATAAGTCTTTTAATCAAGCCCACATGACTGATTAACACTGTTACACGTAGAGTATGTATAAAAAAAACAATGGGTTGTTAATGGCTACCTCTGCGAGTGTCTGCGACTGTGCTATACTGCTAATCTCAGCAGTGTTGCCAATGATAATGTTTATAATACCCACAAACCTCGGTCTACTAAATCCCCAAGAGGAGAAGACAACCTGGAAACCCGAGAAATTCCCCACTCATGTATTAAACAAAAAAAATAATCTTCTTCGGTTATAGTAACATTTGGTGTAAAGTGTCGGAAATCCCGAGTACTAATCCGAAAAGATATTAAAGGACACTTATTAATGAATAATTTTTGTTCTACAACTTTCCCCAAAAGTCAATAGTTTGAGAAACAGCTGTTTCTCTCTATTTAAAGTTTAAACATAAAAAATACGCTAGAATCTATTTACCTTCAACTATGAGCAGCTGTGTACCTACATATTTTAGGTCATAATTGAGGTCACGGACGGATTAGACGCTCCATTTGCTGATTTCATAACTAAAATAAAGCAGGGACGAAGAATTTTTGAAAAACCAAATTATTTTGCATGGCAATAAATATGATCAAATTTTGATATTTTAACAATTGTTATAAAACAGTCATCAGTGATATGTGGCCTGCGAATTAGTACCCCCTTTCTGACTAACCTTGTTTATGTAAAACAAACAACAAAGCACAAACGGAGTACCTTATTACAAACAAAACGCAAGTTTTTGCTTTTACACTTTCTGCATTCAGGGTTACCAAATGTGATTTTTAATTTCTACCCACCCAACTTAGAATTTTAATTTAATAAATACCTATGTACACACAAACACACAGTTATAAAGAAACAATGTTTAAAATATTTAGTACAAAGGTACTGCTTATTTCAGAGGAAAGGAGAAGTTACAACTTCCATAGAAAATTACCCCACGTCCGACAGCTGAGAAAAATATCTCAAAAAATAGATAAAAATGAGTTTATTAAATTGCGTACCTCCGATTGTCATCCTTACTGGCTATCATACTTAGAAATTGCTCCAAATATTCTTTCAGGGGCAATATTACTTATCTTAAAAATATTTTACTTTGAATCATGCAATACTCTAACGACTTTAACCCTTTAACGGGCAGTACATTTTAGGAAAAGTAAATAACTAACAATTTGACAATTTCTTATGCAAATAAAAAATTAAATGAGGAAAAACATTTTTTAAGTATCATTTGTATTTTTTATTAGAGAAAATATTAAAAAATTATAAAAATTACAGGTGTTTAAAAAAAAAAATAGGTTGGGGAAAGTTTCTTCGCATTTTTTAAGAAAATTCAAAACATTTTTTAATATAGTTTATTTACATTTAACTAAAGTATGTAGGTACCATTTTGTTCGATAACTTTTTGCCATCTTGTAGGTAGGGACATGATCCCATTGCTATAGAAATTTTGGGACTTCTGATCAAAATACCGCGACAAGTGGTTTTGGCAGTCCTCTCGTGATGTTAACCTGACACTGCCTAAAGAATTCTGAAGAGACCGAAACAGGTGGAAATCTGAAGGTGCAAGGTCAGGACTATACGGCGGATGCATTAACACCTCCCAGCCAAACTCTCTTAATTTTTGCTGAGTGGCTAAAGATGTGTGAGGTCTAGTGTTATCATGATGAAAAACCACACCCCTTCTGTTGATTAATTCCGGCCGCTTTCTCTCAACTTCTTGCTTTAATCCCATCAGTTGTTCGCAGTAGAGTTCAGAATCGATGGTCCTGCCTGGTGGTAAGAGCTCATAAGGAATAATGCCCTTCCAATCACACCACACACACAGCATCACCTTGTTGCGAGTTAACCCGGGTTTCGCCACAGTCTGTGAAGCCTGACCGGCCTTTGACCACGACCTTTTTCGCACGTTCTTGTCGTACGTGATCCACTTTTCATCACCAGTTATCAGCTTCTTCAAAAATGGTTCGGTTTCATTACGTCGTAATAAAGAATCACAAATGAGCACACGGTTCATTAGGTTTCTTTCAGTGAGCTCGTGAGGTACCCAAATGTCGAGCTTTTTTGTGTACCCAGTTTTTTTCAAATGCGTCAAAACTGCTTTGTGGTCAATTTCGAGTTCTTCAGCTACGTCGTAACTACTGATATGCCGATCTTGCTCCACTTTTTCAAAAATGGCATCCATTTTATCTGTAATAGGGCGACCAGAGCGACGTGCATCTTTGACATCAAAATTTCCGGATTGAAAACGCTTTAACCAAATTTGTGCTACTCTCACAGACACTGCACTAGGTCCATAAACATCGCAATTTTTTTTCGCGGCTTGCGTTGCATTTTTACCTTTTTTGTAGTAAAATTTTAAAATGTATCGAACTTAGATTATAAAATGTCCAGATTCCGTGTTCCTCATAAAACGCTCACGCCTCATAAACAAAATGAAAATATTAACACCATGTGTCAAAAATGTGACACACAGTTAGAAGGTGAGCTTAAGTTAGGCGAGATCATTACATTTGATTTAAATGGAGCTGCAGACTCAGTTTTACTCACTGAACTGCCGATTACTATTAATATTAAAGACAATTATTATTTCTTAGTTGGTGCTATAGAATTTGTACCAGGCACAAAAATAGGCCACTATAAATGTCATTTTGTAAATAAAAATACATATTTTTGTTACGACGACAATTCTTTTAAAATTGAATTAAATACCTGTAAGAAAATATGTCTACATTCTATGTCTTACATTCGTGTCAGTTAATATTATAAATATAACATTGTGTTAGTTAAAGATTTTATATTTATCTTGTTGACTATGGTTATCAGTTGATTTTTTGCCTTTGTGTTGATTTTAAAATGAAGAACTTTTAACCGATTTCTTCCTTTTACTTTTATAAAGTATGCTAAAGTAAAGTGTATTTTATACAAGCACTCGCCCTAAAAAATTCAGATATGGCTATCGAACATTCCAAAAATCAAGCTTCAGTCTCACTTCATTGTGAAAATTCATGGTCACACTACTCTAATACAGTCTCATACTACTATATTTTAGTGAATATCTCCTAAAATATAAGTTTCACCGCCAGTTTCGCCACATTTATCCAAACTAGGTTACGTTACCTGTCGATCAGTACCATAACTAAGCTTGAACCTACTTTTAATAACGAAATAAACGCCATTGTATTTTAGGCATATTGCCGTCCGAGAGGCCAACTAAAATCGACTCTAATAAATTATTGAACCTATTTTCTAGTACTTTTTCGTGTTTATTCGCTGCAACAAATTAGCAACTAATTGTCCATACACATTAGCCTCTATTAATTTGATATTTATGGTGAGATACCTACCTACCCTTAACCTGGAAACCAAATATTGTATAACTTTTTGTATAGTTACGTTTTGAGGTTTTTTATTTTTGCAACAAATACAACAAATAAAGACCTTTCTTTTGATGCATCATTCGCCAATCTGCATTATTTAGTTTCTGTGAAATCTCAGGCGATGAGTACGGCAAGTGGCGGTTCTAGCGGCCAACTATTTTTGGTCATAGCATCTTAGTTTTTTTTGCAACAAATTCAGGAAAAGGGGTGTGTATAGTAACAAATTACCACTAATTCCTGCCAAAGTTTCATCAAATTTTATGACTTGGCCGCGCGGTTGAAATGGACATCTAAACAAAATTTTCCTCGTTTGAGAAAAATCCTGCGTGTACCATTGCACCCCATTTTCGTGTCTTATAAAATTAATAAGTAGAATGCCCAAGTTTCGTACCAATAGCAGAGTCTAAAAACACATAATCACTTTTTTGGGCAAAATTAAAATAAAAAGTAATTTCAATCATCATTGTTTATTATTTTAGATAGGTAAGGGATAGGATAGGTTAGGTTAGGTGGATAGGGTAGGGGGGTGCGTGGTCATATACCTCCTCGAGTGCCTGGCAACTACTCGTCCTTTTCGGATACCTTCGTGGGGAATGGTAGAAGCTGGGCCGGTGCACCCTGGGTACTGGCAATAATGTCCTTCTGATGGGGGGGCATTGTTGCCAGTGGCGAAATATGACCGAGGGAGAGGGGCCAATTTGGCCAAGGAGGAGGACGAACTGCGGGGTCCACTCGGGCTCCGGCAGTTGGTAAGGGCGACGGGTTTGCTAGTCAGCAATGTCTGGCTGGCAGACACGGTCTGATACAGACCACCGTTCGGCCGACCCGTAATCCTCATTGAGAGGACCGGGGGTCTTGGCTTAATCGCCTGGACTGCGAGGATGATAAACTCTATAAATGGTTCCCTAATCCTAAGCTGCGACGCACGGCGAGGGGATGTAAGGCTGCAAGGCTGGCAGTTTCAAGTGCAGGTCCCGTCAGAGTACCGGCCGACACTCTGACGTAAATAGGCTTATCCGGGCACAGGGGGCCATACCCGGATGGACCATTTATATCCCCCATACTCGTGGGAATCTTATGGATAATCTCAAATCAAAAACCAATGATGAAAAGGTGGGTGCGGTATCAGATAATGACACCGCATCGAGGACGATGAGGGAGGAGGCTGCTCGCAAAGAGGAGGTGAAGAAGGTGGGTTCGGTGTCGGATGCCGGCACCGTACCAACGGAAATGCAGGCTCCAAAAGAGCCTGTGGTCGTATTGACCAAGTTGCCAGATGCGTTGTCGGGTTCCGGCGACGTATCTGGATTTAAGACCGCTATCCAACCCTCCATTTCCCGGAGGCGTGACGGTCATAAAAGGCAACGGGATGCAACAGCAGATGGGGAGCTGCTGCCGCCTTCGAAAGTACCCTTGAAGGCGACTACTGCTCGAGGGGGAGGTCCCCCGCGTAATAGGAAAGGTCGATTTATTCGACCTCACACGCCGCATGGCTCCAGTGCTCCATGCACTGAAGACAGTGAGTCGGACAATCAGAGCGTGTCGCCGACGTGTCAAACGGGCACCGAAGCGAATGAAGAGGAAGGAATGGATGTGCAAATCAGCACTCAGATCACTTCTTCCTCTGCAATTAGAGAGAGCTCTGCTGGCTCAGCGGAGGCCCTAGAGAAAGAGGCCCTTCAGGATATTCAGGTGGTTCTGGATACCACACGGAAATCCAGAAATATGAAGGGTACGTGCCAAAGGGCCATTAAAGAGGCAGCAGAGCGCGTCAGAATGGCGATTGAGGAGCTCGCTAGTAGAAGCTGTTCTGAAGAAACTCGGAGGCTGCAACTGGAAAACGACAGGTTGCGAAAAGAGGTTGGAGCCCTCCGTAGGGAAATGGAGGCTCTTCGAGAGGAAGTTCGCTCCATGGGAAGGCAACCGCTCGGACTAACGCAGCCGCAGCCACATTCTGTGTGCTCATCGATCGTGGAGAACCACTCGTCAGACGAGTTATTGCGAGCTGCTGTTTCCCAAATCGGGAAAATGATGGACGCCCGGTTCGCTGGGATTGAGGACCGCCTCCTGCCGGCAAAGAGTGACCGTCCACCGTTAGCGGCAGACGTCAGAAATGCTTCTGGGAATGCTGCCAATACTAATACCAGCAGAAGGCCAAAAAAGCCCTCTATGGCCTCCCGGGAAGCATCCCAGGCAACATCCCAAGTGGTGTCCCAAGCGGCTGAGATGCAGCGAAGCGCCTCTTCACCTAGTAGGTACGTGGCAACCACGCAGGAGACCGACCCTACGCTGTCGAAATCTACCAATGACGGTTGGCAGACCGCTGTCAAAGGGAAAAGGAAGAGGGGGAAGAAAAAGAAAAAGCCTCTAGCGCCAAACACTGTTGCATCCGCTACCGGAGCTGTGGCTGGATCTGGTTCTGGCAAAGTGGGGAAACGGAAGCTTCGCGCATCCAGGTCGGCTGCAGTAGTTTTGACACTGCAGCCAGAAGCAGTGCAGAGGGGACTGACCTATGCGGCGGTGATATCGAGGGCCAAGGAAAGCGTGAACCTGGAAGACCTGGGTATCACCGACATCAGGTTCCGTCAAGCAGCGACGGGTGCGCGTCTGCTAGAATTTCCGGGAAATGAGGGCACCAAAGGCGCAGACCTTATTGCTGAGAAGCTACGGGGAATTTTCGCTGAAGACGTCAAGATCTCTAGACCCACAAAGTGCGCTGAAATGCGCATATGCGGCCTTGACGACTCCATAACAGGACGAGATGTGCAGGAGGCAATCGTTCGGAAGACCGGCAGCCCTGCAGAAGTGGTTCGAGTAGGTCCAATACGTCTTGGCCCGGGGGGCGTCGGCTCTGCTTGGGCCCAATGCCCTGTCGAGGCCGCAAAGCAACTCGCTGACGCCGGCCGGCTCCTCGTCGGCTGGAGCTCTGCCAGAGTGCGGATCCTTGAGGCTCGGCCCATGAGATGCTTCAAATGTATGGAGAAGGGGCATACCCGTCATAAGTGTACCTCTGGCACGGACCTCAGTGGGCACTGTTTCCGCTGTGGTAAGTTGGGGCATCTAGCTTCGACATGCTCTGCCGACCCTCACTGCCCATTATGTGAGCTGGCAAAGCTACCGGCTAACCACGTCGTTAGGGGTAAGGGCTGCAAGCTGCCAGCCCCTTCAAAAAGGAAAGAGGCGACCGCTTCAACTACGGCCGCTAGTGTGGCGCGACTGGAGCAGTCGCAAGAGGAGGTAATGATTGCGGACTAATTATGGATCCAGGCCGTAATCATTGTCTCCTCCAGACGAATCTAAACCACTCTGCCGCTGCACAGGACTTGCTCCTTCAAACTATGGTGGAGTGGTCGATCGACGTGGCTGTTGCGGCGGAGCCGTATTTTGTCCCACCTCGCCCTAATTGGGTGGGCGACGTGGACGGTTCTGTCGCCATTATCGGCTCTACGGCCTCTCATTCCCCACCCCTCTCGCTCAGAGAGAGGGGTCCGGGATATGTTGCAGTCGCACGGGGGGTCGTCATACTATTCGGAGTATATTTCTCCCCAAACAGGAGCCTGGCCGAATTCGAGGACTTCCTGGATCGATTGGGAGCCTCGGTCCGGCGAATGATGCCGGGCCATATAATGGTCATGGGGGACTTTAATGCGAAATCTATCGCATGGGGCTCCCCAAGAACGGATGTCAGAGGAGAAGCAGTCGAGGAGTGGGCGGTATCTGCGGGCCTCTGTCTCCTAAACAGAGGTTCTGCTAATACGTGTGTGCGACAGCAGGGGGGGTCGATTGTGGACCTTTCCTTTGCTACCCCTGCCATCGCTACACGTGTCCAGGACTGGCGAGTCCTGGAGGGTGTGGAGACCCTGTCGGATCACTTGTATATCCGTATAGATGTCTCCACCTCACAGGGGTCGGGAGTGTCTTCACGCTCTGAACCTCGGCACTTTCCAAGATGGGCAGTGAAAAGGCTTGATAGGGACCTGTTGGAGGAGGCGGCCATTGTCCAGACGTGGCTGTCTTCACCGCCTTCCATTGAGGGGGTTGATGCTCAGGCTGTCCGATTTCGCGATGTCATGACGGCTGTGTGCGACGCCTCCATGCCTCGTACGCGTAGTCGGCCCCCAAAAAGGGAGGTCTACTGGTGGTCCCGGGAGTTGGCGGACCTCCGCGAAGCCTGTATTACTGCCCGGAGGCTCTATTCGCAAGTGCGCAGACTACGCCGTCGTAATGAGGAGTTGGAATCACAACTGTATGAGCACTACCGAAGCGCCCGGGAAGCTCTACAGTTGGCGATCTTCCGAGCAAAGGAGCAGGCGAGGGGCGAGATGTTGGACGGTCTAAACCGCAATCCTTGGGGACGCCCGTATCGTGCGGCGCGGAATAAACTCCGCGCCCAAGGCCCCCCATTAACGGAATCCCTCCAGCCTCAGTTCCTTGCTGAAGTCGTGGAGGCACTTTTCCCGGGCCGGGCGGGGTACACACCTCCGATGATGACTCCATCGGCTGATGACCGGGACGTCGAAGAGGAGACTCCTGCGATCACAGATGCGGAGATGGGGGCGGTGATTTTAAGGGCGCGTTCAAAAACCACCGCCCCGGGACCAGACGGGGTGCCTGCAAAGGTACTGGCTCTGGCGATGGATGCGATGGAGGATAGGCTTAGGGAACTGTTCGATACCTGTCTGACGTCGAGACGGTTCCCTAAGCCCTGGAAGGAAGGTCGTTTGGTTTTGCTACAAAAGGCTGGACGGCCTCCAGAGTCCCCTTCGGCCTACAGGCCAATAGTGCTGCTGGACGAGGTGGGTAAGATGCTAGAGAAGATTCTCGCTGCCCGCATCGTCCGGCATTTGGAAACAGTTGGCCCAAATTTGTCGGACGCCCAATTTGGTTTTCGAGGCGGGCGTTCGACCGTGGACGCCATTATGCGTCTTAAGACCCAGGCGATAGATGCGGTAACGCATCGGGACGTAATGTTGGCGGTGTCACTAGACATCGCCAATGCGTTTAATACTTTGCCATTCGGCTGCATCGGAGAGGCGCTCCGTTTTCATAGGGTACCCATGTACTTGAGGCAGCTGGTGGCAGACTATTTGAGGGGGCGATGTGTCAGTTACCAGGGACGTAATGGACAAATCGTACGGAGGCCTATCACGTGTGGTGTCCCACAGGGGTCGGTCCTAGGGCCACTCCTGTGGAATGTGGGTTACGACTGGGCCCTTCGCGGTGCTCTCTCACCCGGGCTGGGCGTCATTTGTTATGCTGACGACACTCTCATCACAGCCCGGGGAGGAAACTTTGAGGAGGCAGCGCGCTTGGCCACTGAAGGTGCGTCTCTGGTAATTAGCCGCATCGAAGCGCTGGGTCTAAGGGTGGCGCTCGAGAAGACGGAGTCCCTGGTGTTTTATGGGCCCCGCCGCCGACCACCGGCGGGTGCTTACATCACTTTAGGAAGTGAGAGAGTCATGGTACGGACGCACATGAAATACCTGGGCCTCGTCCTAGACCGTAGGTGGAACTTCGGCGAGCACTTCTGCCGACTTGCCCCGAAACTGATCGGCACAGCTTCTGCCCTAAGTCGGTTACTGCCGAATCTGGGTGGACCGAGTGTGAACTGCCGACGGCTTTACACGGGGGTGGTGCGCTCGATGGCGCTGTATGGCGCTCCAGTGTGGGCGGACTCCCTGACTGCCCAGAACAAGGCTCATCTGCGGCGACCGCAAAGAGTCATGGCTGTCAGGGTAATACGCGGATACCGCACAATTTCAGCTGAAGCGGCGTTCGCATTGGCAGGAACGCCCCCGTGGGATCTGGAGGCGCGAGTGCTTGCCGAAGTTTACCAACAAATTGTGGAAGTTCGGGCGGAGAGCGGGAGTGGTCCGCCGCCTGAAGTAGTGATGAGGTGGCGTAGAGAGGCGCAGACTGTCATCATGGGGCAATGGGCGGAAAGGCTGGAGACTCCAAGCGCCGGTCACTGGACAGTTGGGGCTATCCAGCCAATCCTGGAGGAGTGGGTACGGAGGCGACACGGGACGTTGTCCTTCCGTTTAGTGCAGGTATTGTCGGCGCATGGCTGTTTTGGCAAATACCTGCACACAGTGGCAAGACGGGAGGCGACTCCCATGTGTCACCAATGTGGGTACAGCCAGGACACGGCCCTGCACACTCTCGAGCAGTGCCCTGCCTGGGAGGCGCAGCGCCGTGTTTTGGCGGCAGAAATTGGGGAAGACCTGTCGCTGCCGGCCGTTGTCAGGGCTATGGTTGGCAGTGAAAGGGTATGGGAGGCGGTTGCGTCTTTCTGCGAGGACGTAATCTCGCAGAAGGAAGCGGCGGAGCGGGTCAGGGAGGCAGACTCTCTCGCTGACCCGATTCGTCGCAGGAGGGCAGGACGGCGCAGGCGGCGAAATGCCGACTTAATGCCGCCATAAGAGGGGCCAGCGGACGATAGATCGGGGAATCTATCGTCCACGCTGCATGGTCCCTAGAGTTGTAGTGATGTCCCAGTGCACCCGGACATCGCTGAAGGAGGAGGGTGCTCGGAGGCGGGCAAAGAAGAGGGAGCCCAGAAGTGGGCCACGCTGGATGGGTCGCGAATGACATGCGTAGCAGTTCTCGCGGCCCACCCATCAAGGCGAAAGTAGGTGCACAGGCGGAGTTTTTAGTGGGTGCAAGCCCCACATAACCACATCGTCTCCCCGGACGACGTGGTATGCGACAGGCATTTTCTTCGCCCAAAAAAAAAAAAAAAAAAAAAAAAAAAAAAAGGTGGATAGGGTAGGCAGGGCACGCCGCAATAGAGGCGGTAAGGCCCGTGATGGTGGAGTGGCTGGGGAGGCGTCATGGCGCCCTCAGCTTCCGGCTGACGCAGGTACTCTCGGGACATGAGTGTTTCGGGAAGTACCTCTGTATATGTAATCTGTATAAGTAAAAATGATAATTTAGGGAAAAACGTAACCATTTTTACTCCTGAAATACGAGCCATATCTAAGAAAATGCTTACGAACTATAAAAACCGCATTGAAATCGGTTCAGTGTTTAGAGAGCTGTGAGTTTGAAGAAACAAAATAACACTTACAAAAACAATCATCGTTCATGTTAATAAAACTCTTTTGTCATCCCTCGTTTCTTTTTTTTTTCAAGAGTCTTAAAAAGCTACATGTATGGGTAAATAGATTTCATGCCCTTGGCAACACTCAACAGTTATGGTGTCACAGTTAGGGATGAAACGATACCACTGAGGTATCGATACTTTTACTCGATACCGTATCAGTCGCAAAGTATCGATACCTACTCGGTATCGAATGAAAAGTATCGATACTTACTCGTATCGGTCGATTTATTCGTAGAATTAAAGACAAATAAAAACATCACTAAGGACTGATATTATGTTAATTGATAAAACAAAAAAGACTAGGAAATAAAGTCGGTTTTAATGTGCTCCCCAAAAATAATATTTTTTCAAGATGTTTGCCTATTAAACAATTCTTTTATAAAATGACTGTTGCGCCAGCTTTGAAAAACAATCTCTCACAAGTACCTAAGTAATAAAATATAGATATTCTACCGAGTAGACTAATAATCAGGACAAGAGTACTCGTATCGCTACCGAGTACCGATACGAGTACTTTTGACCGATACCTACTCGGTACTCGGTTCCAAAGTATCGATACCAAAAGTACTTGGTATCGAAAGAAAAGTAGGTATCGAGTAAGTACTCGTATTTACTCGTATCGTTTCATCCCTAGTCACAGTAATGTCAAATTATTATTTTCCCGTCTTCATAACTAGAGTGCGCGCAAGATAAGTCTGCGCGCGGCCGAAATCGGAACTAATCATGATCCACCAAAGTGTGTGCCGTTTTATTAATTTTGATAGTAGAACTACCTGATTCTAGGAATGTTTATCGGGAAAAATATGTTTAGCGATAAGAAAGTTAAGCTTAAAAAGCGGTAATTTGAACTTTTGCGATCATGGCAACGTGTAGCACGCCCTCAGTCGCGCGCAGAGTTATCTTGCACGCACTCTAAAAGTCGTTAACAAAGAAATACAAAGTGAAATTGAGTACTTACTTGTGAAATGATATGTTACGGCACTTTTCTTTTTTTGAAGTGTAATTTTTACATGATTTCACAGCACAAACTGTCATTTTTTCAAAATAAAAAAACCGACTCTTGACGTGTTTACGCGGGGAACGTTCCTTGGCGTGTGAAGTGTGAAGTGGGGATCGAACGAAGTAGTCAATTTTGACTACTTGTATTTGGCTTCAATTCACGGTGGCTTACTAGGAATCTGGACATTTTATATAATCTAAGGTATCGAATTTCTTCATTATAAGTCGCGCGCAGAAGGTTTGCCGATGACTGCCCCTCCCCCTACACCGACCGCTACCCGCGCTCGTCTGGCATTAGTAGGTATGCCAGACGAGCGCGGGTAGCGGTCGGTGTAGGGGGAGGGGCAGTCATCGGCAAACCTTCTGCGCGCGACTAGTAGTTTCACTCATCTTGACGGTACGAAAAACAAATGAAAATCACACATTTTCCCACTGACTTTCCTAATTTGAATTTGGAATTATGTTCTTTAAAATTTAAACTTTCAATGATACCAAAACCAGCCAGATACAAATAGTATAGCCAAAGAGATTTTATTACAAGTTCATACATACTATAATGCGAAAAGACTTTTTCCCCAACCTAATGAAGGGTTTCTCAACATGTCCCAAAAACATGGTGGTAAATATATTGCCGTTGCCCTTGAAAGGGTTAAAAAGTGGAATAAAGATGACACAAAGAATAGACAAATGAACATCTGAATCATTTGCTTTCTTGTTGGAAGGAGAAAAAAAAACTTATTTATTCCTGTTCTACATCTAGCAAAATATTACAAAATATTAAAATATGCGCTGGGTGGCTAAAAACATCTTCTTATCTCGCCCAACCAAGATAATACAAAATAGTCATTATTAATCTACTTAACTATTATCAAACAATCGCAAATGAGTTAATACAGTGCTTAATTGTTTTTTAATCCTATTCTAAAACTAAAATCAGAAGTTAGTACCTTTATTACAGGTATTCTGCCCCTGAATTAATATTTAGAGCAATTTTTTAATGTGCTAGCCAGTAAGATGATCACCGGAACTATAAGTATATCATTTTTATACTCATTTTTTGAGATACACTTATCTTTGCTTTTGCAACTTCTTTCTGTCAGGAGACCTGCTAAAGTAAATGATTAAAAAATGTAGACAGGAGTGTGTAATACAAAAAAAAGACAAAAATATACTAATATGGTCTAAAACTAAAATACCTACGCACTTATTAAATTTCTATTCTATACATAAATTCTCTTCAGTCGCGGAAAGATTCAATCTTTTAGTGCTTGCTGACACACACACTTGCTGACAGTCCCTCTCATAGTCATGCTGAAAATGATCTCTCTCTCTTTTATTTTGGACACCATTTAAGAAATATCGCAAACGAAGCACAGAATGGCCTGAACCTTTTAACAATAAATGCCAAAAAAACTTCGTACATGATTTTTGCGGCAAAAAACAAAAATAAAAATAATGAACCCTTCCAGCTAACGATACGTACCTAATCAAGGAATACAATGTTCTCATAGTGAAAAGTACCTGGGCTTAATACTGGACAATAGACTGACATGGAAACACCACATGAACTGCGTAAAATCAAAAAGAATCACCTCTGGTAAGAGCACCCAGCACTACACCGGATACGTACCTGCATCCCACTTATGATACGTACAATTACATATAAACTCACTCGTTAGGCCGCTTAACGAATAAGTACCTAATTGAATTAAGGCGATGTGCTGCTAAATGTCATGTAAATGTCATGTAAATGAAATACAAATCATACAAAATAAAATAATTAAAATACTCTACAACTTTCACTCTCTAACACCTACTAAGGAAATCTACGCCATAGCAAAAATACCTACTCAATTTAATCAGTTACTCCCAAAAAAAAAACCGGCCAAGCGCGAGTCGGACTCGCGCATTAAGGGTTCCGTACCATTATCTATAAAAACGGCAAAATATCACGTTTTTTGTATGGGAGTCCCTTAAATATTTATTTTATTCAATTTTTTAGTATTTATTGATATAGCGGCAACAGAAACACATTATCTGTGAAAATTTCAACTGTTTAACTATCACGGTTCATGAGATGTATACAGCCTGGTCTGGTGGTGGTGACAGACGGACGGACGGACGGACAGCGGAGTCTTAGTAATAGGATCCCGTTTTACCCTTTGCGTACGGAACCCTAAAAATCATGACACACGATACGAAACATACTCACAACAGTCACAACTGAAACTTGAAAAAAAAACACATAGGTACATATATCTGTTACGGCTAATAGCCGAAGTGCGGCTACACCTAGTTTTAGCCGGGTACAACTAGGTGCAACCAGTAGCAGTTGGTTAGAACTAGGTGGAGCTTAAGTCGACGGAGCCCCGCTATGCGGGGCTCCTATTTCTGTCTGCAGGGTTTAAAGTAACCTAACACGAAGGGGATGACGGGGGCTTCGTTCGCTCGCTACGCTCGGTCACTCTAGCCCCCGTCATCCCCTTCGAACCTAACCTATCCGTGTCGGGGTTACCCTTAACCATCGGTGTGCGGCTGCACCTAGTTCTAGCCGCTATGATGAAGGCTAAACCTAAGTAGTTCTAACCGAAGATAAGTAGGATAGATTTAAGTTTAACCGCATGTGGCCGGCTGCACCTAGTTGTACCCGGCTAAAACTAGGTGTAGCCGCACTTCGGCTATTAGCCGTAACATATACAATACTAGACAACGCTAACCTGACAACACCCTAGAACCAACTATGGGAAGAAAAATATATCCCACCAAAAACATTAAATGTAAAAAATGCCAAGTCTCTATATGCAATCTATCCACCGTAAAAAGTTTTACGAGTAAGATCTCATAGAAGCCAAGTCCTATTCAATTTATTTTGTAGTTAGTTATCTATCTAGTGACTGTATTAATAGTTTTATTTCTATTATAATTATAGTGACTTGGCAATGAGCACAAATTAAAAGCTGCTTGCTGTGTGGAATTATGTGCGACTGTTATTGACCAATTGATATCTATGAGTACTATGATTACATTAGTTGTTATGCTGATGTGTGATTTATGATATGCAGACCTGATTTTACGGCCAATGAGTAGTTATGGTCACCATCGACTACGTGCGTCAATACATATTTAAGAAAACCTAAGTTTATTTGATAAGAACATCACAATTATTATCTATAGGTACCTATGTATAATGGTCCAATCAAAAGAACTTAACTAATCCTGTGATATTAAACATTACGCGTGCGTTATGCGTTACTTTCACCTCCTCCAAATATATTTGTTTCTTCTTGTGCTCATTGCCAAGTCACTATAATTATAATAGAAATAAAACTATTAATACAGTCACTAGATAGATAACTAACTACAAAATAAATTGAATAGGACTTGGCTTCTATGAGATCTTAAAACTTTTTACGGTGGATAGATTGCATATAGAGACTTGGCATTTTTTACATTTAATGTTTTTGGTGGGATCTCATTTATTTTTTGTAGGTGGGTCTCTTTCTTTTCTTTTTGGGTGACATATTAATGTCTTGTTCATCAACTGCTGCTTTGCTTAGAGCCTATTCTCTGTCTCTATCTCTTTTGTTTTTATAACTAACTAACAAACTAAATATATAACAAACTATTTATGTATTAAATTAGTACTTTTAATAACTAACTATTTAAGTAACTAATAACTAGCTGATTCGGATATCCATAAACTTCGTTTCACCGAATATAAATTTACGTTATTATATTTTTTTAGTTTCTAAGTGGTTTTTTTCATAGATAGATGGCGCTATCATACGAATTTCGCATGTGGACACGACACCCATGACGCGTATTTTGTAAAGTATCACAGCGCCATCTTGGATTTTGACTTCGACATCCTTTTCATCATCAGCACCCCCGAAAACAATGGACACGATATCCAAGACGCATATTTTGTAAAATGTTACAGCCGCCATCTTGGAGTTTGACTTCGACCTCATTTTCGTCATCAGCACCCTCGAAAACCTCGGACACGACATTAATGACGCATATCTTGTAAAATTTCACAGCCGCCATTTTGGAGTTTAACTTTGACCTCATTTTCGTCATCAGTGCCCCCGAAAACCATGGACACGCCATCCATGAGGCATATCATGTAAAATTTCGCAGCCGCCATCTTGGATTTTGACTTCGACCTCATTTTCGTCATCAGCGCCCCCGAAAACCATGGACACGAGTCTTTTGAGATTAAAGCAAGAAGTTGAGAGAAAGCGGCCGGAATTAATCAACAGAAGGGGTGTGGTTTTTCATCATGATAACACTAGACCTCACACATCTTTAGCCACTCAGCAAAAATTAAGAGAGTTTGGCTGGGAGGTGTTAATGCATCCGCCGTATAGTCCTGACCTTGCACCTTCAGATTTCCACCTGTTTCGGTCTCTTCAGAATTCTTTAGGCAGTGTCAGGTTAACATCACGAGAGGACTGCCAAAACCACTTGTCGCGATATTTTGATCAGAAGTCCCAAAATTTCTATAGCAATGGGATCATGTCCCTACCTACAAGATGGCAAAAAGTTATCGAACAAAATGGTACCTACATACTTTATTTAAATGTAAATAAACTATATTAAAAAATGTTTTGAATTTTCTTAAAAAATGCGAAGAAACTTTTTCCCCAACCTATTTTTTTTTTTTAAACACCTGTAATTTTTATAATTTTTTAATATTTTCTCTAATAAAAAATACAAATGATACTTAAAAAATGTTTTTCCTCATTTAATTTTTTATTTGCATAAGAAATTGTCAAATTGTTAGTTATTTACTTTTCCTAAAATGTACTGCCCGTTAAAGGGTTAAAGTCGTTAGAGTATTGCATGATTCAAAGTAAAATATTTTTAAGATAAGTAATATTGCCCCTGAAAGAATATTTGGAGCAATTTCTAAGTATGATAGCCAGTAAGGATGACAATCGGAGGTACGCAATTTAATAAACTCATTTTTATCTATTTTTTGAGATATTTTTCTCAGCTGTCGGACGTGGGGTAATTTTCTATGGAAGTTGTAACTTCTCCTTTCCTCTGAAATAAGCAGTACCTTTGTACTAAATATTTTAAACATTGTTTCTTTATAACTGTGTGTTTGTGTGTACATAGGTATTTATTAAATTAAAATTCTAAGTTGGGTGGGTAGAAATTAAAAATCACATTTGGTAACCCTGAATGCAGAAAGTGTAAAAGCAAAAACTTGCGTTTTGTTTGTACTAAGGTACTCCGTTTGTGCTTTGTTGTTTGTTTTACATAAACAAGGTTAGTCAGAAAGGGGGTACTAATTCGCAGGCCACATATCACTGATGACTGTTTTATAACAATTGTTAAAATATCAAAATTTGATCATATTTATTGCCATGCAAAATAATTTGGTTTTTCAAAAATTCTTCGTCCCTGCTTTATTTTAGTTATGAAATCAGCAAATGGAGCGTCTAATCCGTCCGTGACCTCAATTATGACCTAAAATATGTAGGTACACAGCTGCTCATAGTTGAAGGTAAATAGATTCTAGCGTATTTTTTATGTTTAAACTTTAAATAGAGAGAAACAGCTGTTTCTCAAACTATTGACTTTTGGGGAAAATTGCAGAACAAAAATTATTCATTAATAAGTGTCCTTTAATATCTTTTCGGATTAGTACTCGGGATTTCCGACTAACTTTTTATGTATATATTATAGAGTAATACCTAAGGCAGGGTTCCCACTACGCCGGACCGGCAGATCTGCCGGAAACCGGACACCGGACAGAGTGTTCACATTACATCGGATCCCGGAAGAAATTCAGACAGTCAAGTACTCACCTCAGTTGAATTTGGACCTGCGCGCACAATGGACGACGAAATTGTTGTGTTGTGGTGGTATCTTAATAGAAGGCAAAATAAAAGAAAACATTGGGTACACCCTATTTTACGGGAAAGATTTTCACTTGGAACATTTGTAACATTAATGGGTGAACTTAGAAGTGACGAATCAAAGTTCTTCAATTATTTTCGAATGACAGCAACCACTTTTGACGATTTAGGTACTGGGACGACTTTCAATAGACATAAGAGTACGAGATACAAGTTTCAGAGAATGTATTTGCCCAGAACAAAGATTAGCCATTATGTCTAAGGTAAGATTATTTTATGCACTAGATTGCGTAATAATATTTTTGATGTACCGGTAAACCGGGGTTACTTTCAATTACAGGGGCGACATTGATAGTTACTAAAAATATTGCATTTGGTCAAATATCTCTGTGAAAATGGAACTTATCCATTTTCATTTAATATTGTAGGGAACTTTGACAGTTTTCCTATTTTACCATTCGGTATACACGTGTCTGCGATGTTAGATGGCGAAGATAAAAAATATTAAATTACACCCCTGATTATGTAAAAAAAACGATTTTTAGATTTCTCGATTGGGGCTACTTTGAAATTCAATGATAGAACAGAGATCATCAAAGTAGAAGCTCTACGGTCCAAGTTTGATAAGGAACAATTCTCCTTTTTTTCTCGAAAATAATGCTCTGTTATTTTTTTAATTTAGATTATTTGGTTTTCTATATATCTGTTAATTCAGTTTATATAAAAGATTTTTGCTGTGGCATCTAAAATCAAAAACAAATAAGATATAAACACATGAAGCTCAAAAATTAATCAAAGTATCCCCGTTCTACGTAGGTGCTAACTGCTGCTAACTTTAAGTTTTTGTCTTTATAGACGTCTTCGGTCTTATCCCACAGAACAGGTCTCTCTTGGACAAGCGTAATTAAAGTTTCTGCTTGAATATCCATGCTAAACGTCTACTTTTACCAGAAAATGCGAGCCGAATGACGTGAGTGGAACACGGGCGGGGCGAGGGGAGCACGAGCGGGGCGAGCGGGGGACAGATACCGGCACAAACTCGTTCACATAACTCCGGGTCCGGTCGTTTTACCGGCACTTCGTGGTGGCAAAACGCTCGGTAAAAATGCCGGGCTCGGCAAAACTGCCGGACCCGGGATAATGTGAATAGCTTCATATAAATTGTACAGCCACTAGCCCTTCCGGCAGATTTACCGGCGCGGCAGATCTGCCGGTCCGGCGTAGTGGGAACCCTGCCTAACGCATAAACATTACATGACACTTTACACCAAATGTTACTTTAAACGAAGAAGATTATTTTTTTGTTTTATACATGAGTGGGGAATTTCTCGGGTTTCCAGGTTGTCTTCTCCTCTTGGGGATTTAGTAGACCGAGGTTTGTGGGTAATATAAACATTATCATTGGCAACACTGCTGAGATTAGCAGTATAGCAGTCGCAGACACTCGCAGAGGTAGCCATTAACAACCCATTGTTTTTTTTATACATATATAATATCATTGATACTCTGCGTGTAACAGTGTTAATCAGTCATGTGGGCTCAAGGACTTTCGTAGTACTTATTACTTCTATGTGTGGGCTTGATTAAAAGACTAATTAATAATTTTAGGAGGCGACGCGCACATTCAACTATGTCAGGAACGCCTGGAACAAAAAGACGATGAGCTGAGCTTGTAGTGTTGGAAGTGGTGGTGTATTTGTTAACCTCTTGTTAATAAAATTCTACCATAACAAACAGTAGCCATCCACAGCTAGGGTACGTATTAGGGTTTTCGCCCCGGGTACCCGGAACCGGGAATTCCCGGGAATTTGGGGATTTTAGGACCCGGGAATTATTTGGCGGGATTCCCGGGTACCCGGGAATTTTTTGAAATGAAGAAATGATGATGAAAAATGAAGGGTCTGCACGCTTCCGAAGATTTCAGAGCATTTTCCGTCTCTCGCGTGAAACGGGCATTGTACTGCGTGGTGTGAACTTACAATGGGGTAAATGTATCGTGATGTCAGCACACAGTTCTGTTGTGTCTGTCTAGTAAACAAATTCTAAACGCTTGTTTTTTTTTGTAAATGTTTCGTTTGTAGAAAATATTCACAATCTTTATCTTTTGTGTAATTTCGAGATTTATAATGATACAGGGTGTAAACGAATTCGTGTAATTCCTTCAAAAAGCGTGATCTACTGGTCACAAATTAACCCTAAATGGTTTTTATTTTAAATAAAAAACAGTTTATTTAAAAAAAAAAGTTCTGTTTTCGAGCCCTTTTTGCGCCCCGAGTTACCGACTGCATAGAACGATTTCGTGCTAGCCAGCTGTGTCACCGTGCTTTCATTCATTGATGAGTGGCGTCGAAATGTTCCAACAAAAAAAATATTATTTAGCTTTTTGCTTGTATTTTTTTGGTTGTGTTTCGATCACATATCACTACCGCAAGAAAAAAAAACTTTATTTTTATTTTTAATCTAGCTAAATCCCATGCTCGGTCATTCTACACCAGTAGTAGATCATGTGGTTTTAAGGTATTACACGAATTTGGTAACACCCTTTATATTCATTCACCCTATTGTTATTCCGTAATATTTTGCCATATTATAGTCTTCTTTTCATATTATGAAAAGAAGACTTTTTTTTTCATTAAAAGCGACTTCGCACAATAAATGACTGTAACTGTTTCTAGTTCAATTTTTTAAATAAGTGTAAGATTTTTTATTTTAATAAGAAAAGTCGGTTGGTATGTTAGACAATTTATCATGTTTAAGGTACTTACACAAGTTTAATGTTGAAATATACGAGAAAAACTATATTTATACAAAAAACATGAAAATTCCCGGGTACCCGGGAATTCCCGGGAATTAAGAGAAAAAATTCCCGATTCCCGGGAACTCAAATAGGCCGGGAACGCGAAAACCCTAGTACGTATCACATATAATTACTGCATGTTTAATATTTACGTTGTTATTCATGATCCTTTTGATATAATAATGCAACTACCCATTATTTTTTAACAGTTCATGAGTAATAATAATGAACAAAATGGCCGCCAGCCGCCTTTACCGCAACAGACAGCGCCGCCAACAGATCCAAGGATTAGAAACGTGTCATCGGCCGATCAACAAAGTAGAATATGCCGTGACTTTGTGTGGGGTATATGTTCTAAAGGCGCACAGTGTAAGGCCTTTGCCACACTAGACGGAAATTCCGTCGCCGAACTTCCGCGACGGAACGCCAATACATGTTATTGTATATAAAATACAAATAGCGGGCACACTACGCGGAAGATCGGTCGTTCCGTCGCGGACGAGAGCGGACCGCTCACTCGCTCGCGTCTGCTCGGTCGTCCGCGCACCGATCTTCCGTCAGCGTAAGATCGGCAACGTCGCATTACAGGTATTTTTTATATTGGAAGATGGCTATTTAGTTTTTGATATTTTCTAATTTTGCCTAATCTCCTTCTCTCGTGTCAGCACGAGTTATACAAAAATAGCACATGCTGTGGTGAAAAGATTAGCTAGTCAGCAAGGTTGGTAGCGGGGCTGAGTGCCCAGGGAGTGCCGGACGCACTAAAGTATCGATTTTGCCTAATAAAAAGGAATAGTGATTAAAATACCTTCGTTTTTATTAAGATACATTAAAATAATGTGCATTTTGTATAAAAATACTATTACCTATTGAGCCAGACTGAACTATAACCTAATTCCATAATTTAGATAATTTATGTAAACAAAGAAATGTCATTGTCAAAGTGACAGGTTAGTGGTACAAAACATTTTATCATAATGATGTTTAATAAGTAATCATTTAAAATATTAAAGTTAATTATAAGAACAATGCAAACAAAATACCGTAGCCAAACAATGTCTTGTGTAGTGTGTCGGTCAATCTGGTATTTATTCTGCTTATTCTGAGGTCTTCTTGCGACTGGATACCCTCCATATTCGGCAGAGCTCTTCTCTGTAGCATATCCCATGCATGCTCAATCGGGTTCAAGTCTGGCGACTGAGCAGGCCAGGGCAGGACATTGATGTTAGCTGCGGCGAGAGTCTGTCTTACAACTCTTGCGGTGTGCGGTCGTGCATTATCATGCATTAACTGAAATAAGGGACCGATTTGCGCTTGTAGAGGAACGATGACGTCTGATACAATCGTCTCAGCATAAATTTGAGCGTTGAGGTTGCCTCTGATCCAAATCAACTCAGTTCTTCCGCCGATCCAAATACCCGCCCATACCATGATGGTTCCACCACTATAAGGATGGACTTCCTGGCAGGATTTTAATCGCTGTTGGCGTCCAGGGGTTCTCCAGTGTCGTATACGTCTTGTATCCGGTCTCATACCAAAACGAGACTCATCAGAAAAGCACACGAAACGCCATTGTTCTTCTGCCCAATTTCTGTGTCCAAGAGCCCATTGATATCGAATCCTACGATTGTGCATTGCTATAGGTGGTACCCGTAGCGGTCTTCGGGAATGAAGGTTCACTTCATGCAAGCGGTTTCTGACTGTTTGGTCGCTAATTAAGTTCCCTGAAGAGTGATGAAGCCTCACGGCTAACATCATGGCGGTTATTGTTGGAGCTCTTCGAGTTAAGATTTGAATGTATCGGTCTTGTCTCCGTGTGGTGCAGCGATACCGTCCTCCATGGCGCTCAGCCACGGTACCAGTGCTTCGGTAACGTGTCCAAAGTCGACTGATAACACTCTGACTTGTATTCAGAGCTAAAGCCACAGTACGTTGCCGGGAACCAGCTTCTATCATTCCCACGGCTCTGAGCATTTCTTCCCTGCTTAAATGACGTCGCCGCTCCATAATAACGTTGGTTTTAATCAGTAGTAGGGAAACAGTAGCACTAATAATGTCTTCAATGCGTTGTATGTTTTTATAGGGAAAATATTGACAGCTGATTTTCATCTTTTACTCGAATTTGATTCACAGTTCCTGATTCAAATTATGAAATGCACCAAAAAGGATCCATATAAATTTATAAAATCATAAATTTATTACAAAGCCACATCTCAATCTCAAGAAATCCGCATAAAAATGCTTGATCCCTAGACACTTTTGATGTGTGTATTATATGACCTCTAGAGTCCTATTTTTGTATGAAGTTATGATTCATATGTCTACAGGGTGTTAACGAAGTCGTGTAATTCGTTAAAACCACATGATCTACTACTGATGTAGACAGGACCCGCACGGGATTTAGCTTGATTAAAAATAAAATTACTATTTTTTCATGCGGCTTTGTTACCGATCGTATCTAAACCACCTAGGTAATAAGGATTCAGTAAAAAAATAAGAATTTATTTTTTTGCAAAAAAAATGCTTTATTTGTGTGAACATTTCGATACCACGCATAAATTAATGAAAGCGCGGAGACATGGCTGGCAGGCACTACTAACGCGATATCGCTCTTTGCCGTAACTCAAGTCAGGTAACTCAAGGCTCTAAAATGACTCAGAAATAGAAAACCAAGTTTTTTTTAGTTGATTTTCAGTAATTCCCGTGTAGGATTAATCTGTGTCACCAGTAGATCACGTGGTTTGAAGGAATTACACGAATTCGTTAACATCCTGTATATTATATTGTCATATCTATGACTCATAGATCTATGATCCTAGATATAATGATAGTGTAATAGCCCCCTTACAATGTAACGTCCCCGAAACTAGGGAGAAGACAACAACCAAAAAGACAATCGACTAAAAAGTGCATGCACCGCGACCCTGGTAGGCCTCGGTCCGCCAGCCCCTGGCGGACCTCTCCTACTGTTGGGCCCAGCCCCACGTCCTCCAGAGAGGCGCGCGCGCAGCACTGCGCGCCGCCTTCTCGGGCCTGTTACTGGTCGGGCGACCGGTCCCCTAACCCGCCGCCCGCAGGCCACACTACGGTGGCCGGAGATCGTCGCGCGCCCTCCTGCGCCCGTTGCGTCTGTCTCTCCCTCTTTGGTCGCCATCACCTCCTCGCAGAAGGAGGCGACTGCGTCCCACGCACTCTCGCTCCCGACCATGGACAGAAAGAAACACGGCCGGAAGCGAGAGGTCACCACCGACTGCCACGACTAGCTCGCGGCACTTCGTCGCCCACGCAGAACACCCTGCAGCGTGTGCAGCTCCGTGTCCTCGGGGTAGTCGACGCAGTCACAACCGGGCGTCTGCTCCTGGCCAATGCGACACAGGTACTTTCCGAAACAGCCATGTCCTGAGAGTACCTGCGTCAGCTGGAAGCTAAGGGCGCCTTGACGCCTCTCCAGCCACTCCTCCATGACGGGTCTTACCGCCGCTATTGCGGCATGCCCTGAAACTCACCACTGAGTGGAGCCCACATAACGTTAGACGACGTCGCGGCATGCCCAAAAGGAGATGGCGGGACGAGTTACCTTCGGTTCTGAATTAAGAATTCTAGGATAAGCAGTACTTGAGTAACATATGAGTACGGAGTTGTCAAAAAAATGCTTTATAATCCAATAAATTTTTAACAACTCCACTACTACTCAAATGTTACTTAAGTACTGCTTATCCTAGAATTCTTATTTCAGAAACCGGAGGCACTTATTGGAAGGATTGGCCGCAGAAATCATTAAACCGAGAGGAGTGGAAGGAGGGTAAGGAGGCCTTTGCCCCGCAGTGGGATGATCACGGTTCAATAATAATAAAGCGTTGCACTAGCAACTTTTGAGGAGCGCTAGGCAAAGAAGTTAATCATTGTTTTTACTTAAATTTATATTTTAATTAAAATCAGTCACATTCATAATACTTATTAAAAATATGTACATTTCAAGCACATTCAAAGATTTATTGTCCAATGGGTGAAATCAATTATTCTGAAACAAACAAAATATTAACATTAAAATTCAAGCGATAGTAATGTACATCCTTATTGTAGTCCTTAATAAAATTCTTTATTTATTTGCCTTCATTTATAAATTCCTAAATATGTCGTGGCCAGATCTTAGAATTGATCACTTCAAATGAAATAATTATAATATAATTATAAAACGAAATGGTCGGCCACATCATGATATGGTCTGGCAAGATCAATGAATAATCAGCGTGACGTTAAGAACAGTTAAACGCACGGCTACTTCATGATAATGGTCAAACATTAGTGATCATATCGTAAAATAGTTACATTATCCACAGTTAGAAACGCTGATGTAGTTTTGTTTTTGTGATGCATCATGGCGGCGGACAATTATTCTGATAAAAAAGCTAATAGTATTATGTAAAGTAAGGTGACCACGCAACGAAAATTAATAGACTAAGAATTATGATATAAAATAAGTAAATAAATAATAAAAAATTGGATTTCAAAATATGACTTCATGGAAATCGCGGGTGAACTTTTCATAGAATTTTATTTGTTCGATTATTTACTGTCAAACTACAGAACAAATAATCATCGAAAGATTTATAATTAATAAACTTGATACATTTTTTATGTAAATCCGACTCAGCGTACCCCGACTGCACGTGGTCAGACTCTGCCCTACTCCTAGAGTGTTATTTAAAAGCGTGGAGCCAGAAGCTGCTCAGTCTTCTGGTGGAGCAAACTCAGAAACACATGCATGCTTGCTTGCATGGTACATGCTTCCTTTATTTGGAATTTTATTAAACCTTTGATATCATGGAAACCCTGCATTAATGATATGGCCAAACGTGGATTGAAATATCATCAAACGTTAACGTTTAAACGATATGGTCAGTTTTAGCTGGCCATATCATGAAATACAACCATTTCATGAAATAGTCGGCCACATCATTAATTAAGTGATCAATTCTTAGATCTGGCCACGACATATACATATAGGTTAGTGTAATTTATTGAAAATTATTGTAAATAATGTAAGGCTCGCAGCATGTGGCGGTCTGTAGTTTCTGCCTTGGTTAGGCAGAAACTACAGAGCGCCACATGCTGTAACTCCGAAACGGATAATTCGATTTCGTTAAAATTATTTTCGATCGAAAGCTGGTTTAATCAGGATAATTATAAGCTACATTTGATGGAAATCGGTTCAGTCGTTGCAAAATTATCAGTTCTTTTCACAGTTAGGTAGCTTTACAATGTCGTGCAATGCATACCTACCTGGTAATTGTTGATAATTTTGCAACGGCTCAACCGATTTCCATCAAACTTGGCTTATAATTATTCTGATTAAACCATCTTTCGAGCGAAAATAATCTTAACGAAATCGAGTCATCCGTTTTGGAGTTACATTGCCACAAACAGACAGACAGCCATACAAACAGACGGACAAACTTACAGAAATATAGACAGGTTTCAACTTAGAAAACATCCTTCTTATTGGCTTCAAACGTATAACATCTCTCTTTTTGAGTCGGTAACGAAATGAATGATGATTGCTTAAAAATTGTGTTTTTGCCAACTTTAGAGCGCAATATGTCGTAAACTATTAGCTATAGATAAAAATACTTCAGGCAGGAATTGTAGGGAATTTAATTATCTGGGCGTAAAACCCATAGATAAGGAGTTATTTAATGAAGACTCATTTTTGGGGTCTTTAATCCAAGATAGAGCGCGCCGAGGTCACTCAAGGTACAAAACTTGTTTTTTTTTTATAAGAACACCTAAACATACCACATATCCAAAATTCAGGACTGACGGATCTTTTGCAAGGTAAAACTACCTGGCGATTGGGCTATAAGAACTTTTTCCTGTAACTAAAGTTTTGCCCCATCTAATCCCATCAAGGCCAATGGCTAAAATCGGTGCTTTTTTTGATCGCGGCCATTCATGTAACCGTGGTTTAAATATATGAAAATCTATCAAAATTATCATACAATTCTTCTGCACACGCAGTCTGAGCCGAAATATATATGCCGTACTGGGCCGAAATGCGGCCGTGTTATACCTATGCGCGTTCAAGTTTTGATGTGTCATAGTGATTAAAGACCCTGACACTTTGTATTTTGTGTGGGAGTCCGGGTTGAATGATGCTCAAATCTATATCTAGCCTGTACTTAACTGATATTGTACTTTATTTAATTTTGTATAAAAGATAACAGTCCTTTCTTATTTTCGCGGTGCAGTTATTATTATGAATTTGAATTACATGTAATTAAATACTGTTAGGTTTAATAGTTACCCGTCGTGGAGTCCGCAGCTCTTTTTTCTGCGACACCCCGCTTTACTGTTCTTGGAAGGCTGGGTGGAGGCCTACTTGCATCAAACCTGTAATGTTTAGATAAATAGATTTTTTAATTCATTCAAAACACCGAGTGAGTTCTGACCATATGAATAAAATATATGTAGGCGCTGCACAAACAAACTTTTGTGGCTTGTATCTTCGACTTAACACTTTTTGAAGAATAGTTGTTTAAAAGTGGCATCCCACGGTGCGTAATTTTACGGATGATACCACGCACAGCTGTCGACCGCGCACAGCCACGCCCTGCACCGAGGCTCTTCCAAAGGTGCGTATCCGTCTGTGTGCTTGCGTGACTCGAAGCTATTTTTAACCTACTTCAAAAAGGAGGAGGTTCTCAATTGGTTGTATTTTTTTTTTTATATATATTTGGTACCTCATATCTCCGTCATTTATGAACCGATTTGAAAAAATATTTTTTTGTTCGAAAGGGTATACTTCCCGATTGGTCTCATATAAATTTTGTTATGATTAGACCATGAACTTCAGAGATATGGAACGGAACTCCTTATCGGATCAAAGCAAAATTCTCAAATTACTAATGTTGCTTTGTTTATATTTGTTGTTGGGAACTGACTACTGGAAAAGAGGAGGGGGTGCGTGTCCGCCCTCCCACCCCCCTTTGGAATGTTTTCATTATATCGTGTAAGGTATCATTTGAAAGGACTTTTTATGCCCGACTACGTCAAAGCCAAAAATAAGGGTTATGAAGGAGGGGGTTAAAATTGTGACTCTAAGGGCCAAAACTGCGTTAAGCGGGCGCCTGCGACGGGCACCCGTCGCGTGTAAATGTGCGTGGCCACGCGGGCGGGCTCCGTGGGCACGCGGCGGTCCCCGTCGCGGGTACCCGTCGCGGAGAACTATTTTATCACACAGCGTAACCCATAGCGTTGTTGACTAAACAAGCCCGTGCGTGGCACCGCGCGGGCGTCCGTCGCACGGAGACGGGACCCGTTGCGCGGGTGCGTGGCTCGCCTCCCCGCGACGGGTGCCCGCGCGTGTCCCCGCGACGGGGCACTTTTGTATGGGACCGCGCGGGCGTCCACTTAACGCAGTTTTGGCCCTAAAACGTATATACTTAATAAAAAATAAACTTTAAAAAAAAGTAAAAACCGACTTCAAAGAAATACTAAAAGGAGTAAAATAATTACCATAATATAAAATTAACAGTTTCAGAAGTCGGTGCAACTCTACACTGAAGCAAATAGAAGCCACCGACTTCTGAAACTGTTAATTTTATATTATGGTAATTTTTTACTCCTTTTAGTATTTCTTTGAAGTCGGTTTTTACTTTTTTATTTAAGTTTATGTCATTCCAAAATGCCCTGTGAAAGAGAACGTATCGCTGCAGCTGCAGCTCTCAGCACAAGTTCGCACTGCACCTTTGGATTTACCGACTCGCGGCAGATACGACGCACCGCTCGCACGCGTCTGCGTTACCACGGACGAGTCTCTTCTCATGGTGCGCCGGTGCGAGCTCGTGCGTCGCGGTGCGCGATATCACGCACCGTGGCAAGCCACCTTAAGCAGAACCGTTTTTGTTTTTGTCTTTTTGCCGTTTGCTTGCACTAGTGTCTTATTTTGCGCAGATTCTTTTCCGGGTGCTTGTGTGCGACACGAGCCATAAAAGTGTCTACATTTGCGTAGCGCCTCAGGCATGTTTATAACTATTTAGAAACCAAGTGCTTATGAAAAGTTATACCTACAGCCTGAAAGAAACGAGCACCACCTGTAGGCTAATTTACCTAATTTCATGACCCGCCGATCAAGTTGCAGTGACGCTGCAGTTAAGGCGGTTAGCCCACGGTGACGCATGACGGATGGACAAAATCCGTGTGCGTACTAGTGACGCGTTAATGCGTCAGTCTTGGCCGCTGCGCCGTGCGACTCCATACAATTCAGTGCGATGCTAAAATCATTCTGACGCGTGTCGGTCTGACGTGTGTCATCGTGGGCGAACCGCCTAAGTTCACATTTACATGAGCGTATGTGACAGTGATCACCGATTAAAAAACACGAAAAGCGTTGTTTTGATCAAAACTAACAACTACACTGCAACTGAACTTCTTTAGTTAGGTGAATTAGCCTACTGGAGGGAACATACATAATTATTTGAAAAAGTTCTGAGATCTAATACGTATACCTAGAGCCAAGGCAGGCTGACCCAGCCACCTATAAGTGCTTCAAATTTCTTTATCTAAGAGGTAGGTACGTAAGAAATGAAATACCTATTTAAGTACATATGCTTGTGCTGAGGAGCAGTGGCGTAGCTATGTAACCAAGGGCCCCGGGACAATAATTAAATTGGGGCCCTATTTAAACTAAACTAAATACTTTGAAGGTGCAAAACTTCTTCATCATCAGCTGCTTATCGCCCACTGCAGGGCATAATAAAGCAAAACTATTTACTAGTAAGCAATAAGTGACGCAGCAGATAATTATTTAATCGTAATTCCTAATAATATTATAAATGTGAAAGTTTGTTTGTTTGTCACGCTTTCACGTAAAAGTCGTTGGTTAGGGGCCAAAAAGTTACAGTCAAACATTCTTTATTCAACTAGGATATTATATAACTTTTTCGAACAACGTTCATGGAAGACAAGGGGCGCCTCGAGCTTGGGGGCCCTAGTGCACTGCCCCGCCTCGCCATACGGTAGCTACACCACTGCTGAGGAGTACATACGAGTAATACATATATCTTAAGAGCGTGTACGCCGTTCGGCATTTCATACAAATTTTCAAGTCCTTATTTTTCGATATGACTGAACCGATTTTAATGAAACTTCATACAAATCAGCAGGATGCATAGGACAAAAATTTTGTAGAAAACAATTTCAAAAAATAGTGTTACAGTTAAACTACACCGATTTTAAATTTTCCATACAAACAGAAATTTCCAATTATCTTTTTTTAAGTAAGACATTTCGAAAATGTTTTCTACTATGTAACTTTTTAGACCTAAGTATCCTGCTTATGTGTGTGAAGTTTCATCAAAATCGGTTCAGTTATTACGAAAAACAAAGACTTGAAAATTTGTATGAAATGCCGTACGGCGTGCACGCTCTTAAGTATGTAAAGTAAGATGTTTAAAGGCCTATCCGCACACAACAGTGCCGGCACAGTGCCGACACGTGCCGATCAGCAACGTATCGATCAGTGTCAGTGAAATATGATATTGTACCATACATTTTGTATGACGCTATCCGTACTCGTCAGTGACAGTGACGTTCAGTGATGTCAGTGCTGCGCCGACTTTCGCCGGAACATCACTGTCACTGACGAGTACGGATAGCGTCATACAAAATGTATGGTACAATATCATATTTCACTGACACTGATCGATACGTTGCTGATCGCCACGTGTCGGCACTGTTGTGTGCGGATAGGCCTTAAGCCACGGGGCCGGGCCAGCTTGACGTACATACTTTACTCGCACAGAGCTGCGAAGGCACAGCTTGTAATTAATAATTGATGTTAATACAGCATGACTGGTTACTTGGTTAGTCACTTTACATCCGAAAACTATGAACTCTGCTCATCATTCTATACAACTTTTACAATGGGAAAAATCAGAATTCGTGAAAAAAAACTGCTGTTCCATACAAAGTTATCAAATGTCCCATAGTAGTTGTACACACGGCTACACATCAAGCTATACAAAACCAGTTTATCTTGGCGTCGCTTTGTATAATCTTTTCGCACAAGTAACGGTCAGCTTATACTGGTTTTGCATAGCTTGAAGTGTAGCCGTGTGTACGATGATGAACAAGCATTTCTACGAAATTCCTATGAAATTTAAATTTATTGTTATTTAACCGACTTCAAAAAGGAGGAGGTTGTCAATTCGGATAGTTGTACTATTAATTTTTTATGTATTTTCGGGTATATATCCGTCATATACAGGGTGGTAATTTGAGATGGGGCATGAAGGGTTAATCAATGTAGCTACAGGAAAATGTTCTTAGAAGACCACCCCTAACTTTTGGGATAATTTCAATCGGCATTCACAGATTTTGAAAAAAAATACAGTCAGCGAGAAAAAGGGCTGTTTTCACAATACTTTTTTATGATGCCAATCGATCCCATTTTCCATAAGGATCAAAAGACTCTTCCGGACCAACTGAGGTTGTAGTACTAAAAAAGTCATGATGATGATGATTCACAGATTCTGAAAATGAAATTATTTTTTTCGGCATATTCGTAACTTTTAACAAAATGTTGTTTTTCGTGTTTTCTGACGTTTCTAGTACTCTAACCTCAGTAGGTCCAGAAGAGTATTTTGATCCTTATGACAAATAGGATCGATTGGCATCATAAAAAACTTTTGTGAGAATTGAGCATTTTTTTGCTGACTGCATCAATTATTTTTTTTCAATATTTTTTTATGCAGTTCGAAATAATGTCAAAAATTAGGGCCAGTCTCCTATCAACATTTTGCTGTAGCGACAACGATTAAGGTAGCTGCCCTTATAACTAACCCATCTCGAATAGTTATTTGTTATTTCTGACGTTTCTAGTACTCAAACCTCAGTTGGTTCGGAAGAGTCTTTTGATCCTTATGGGAAATGGGATCGATTGGCAGCATAAAAAAGTTTTGTGAAAACAGCCCGTTTTCTCGCTGACTATACTTTTTTCAAAATCTGTGAATGCCGATTGAAATTATCCCAAAAGTTAAGGGTGGTCTTCTAAGAACTTTTTCCTGTATCTACAATGGTTAAGGTAGCTGCCCTTCATGCCCCATCTCAAATTACCACCCTGTATAAACGGATTTGCTAATTTTTTTTGTTTTAACGTGTATTCTTCCGAAATGGTCCCATTTAAATTTGGTGAAGCTCCGATGAACACCCTCGGAGATTGACAATGGAACTCTTCAATGGACAACAGCAAATTACCCGAGATTGCTGTAAATGCATGTTTGCATATTATTTATGCCACTTAAAATAGAAAAATAAAATAACATTTAAAAAAAAGTAAAAACCGACTTCAAAAAAAAAACTAAAAAGAGTAAAAATTTTTAAAGTTATCATTTATGAAAAATTCAAATCCATATTGAGACTTGAGACAGCACAAAACTACCAATCAAATTGACATACACTTCATTATCATCGATTTTGGTCACTCTCTTTTATTACTTATATTGATGTGATAATTATGTGAAAAGGCTTTTAGTAAGTAGATTTTAAATGTTTCCTATTTAACAAATATAGAATAAAAATACGGTAGGTAGGTACAGAGTAATTACGTGCAGTTTGTAATACCAGCTTTTAAAGAACATAGAAGTAATATGTACTAGTACAACTAAGTAGTTCTTGGTATAAAATATATTTTTTTACTGCAAATACCCCAACTATTGCCCTGTTACGTTTGATCCACGATTTTTACCCACCCTGGATTTCAAGCAATTAAAATCTTACGAGGGCGGTAGAACAGGTGGAGGTGGTGGTGGCCGCCGGCTCACTGCAAACATGCTGGGATCGTTGAAAAGACCTGTGAACAACAAATATGATTATTTGATAACATAGACGAACCAGGGGACTGGGGAAAAACTTAGGCTTTAAGAGGAGTGCGCATGTCGAACGATCTGCGAGGTAAAGCTGCGCTTGCCACGATCAGTCAGTTCCACAGAATATTATAAAAAGTAGTATTCCGTGGTCAGTACTTAGTACAAGGTTGCAAATTAAGAAAACGACAATTACCTAATACTGTACTAATAATGTAGGAATAATACCGTTAGGGCGTTTGTCCATCGCCGCCGTCAGCCGAACGCCGTCATCTCGGCCGCCGAGATTGTGAGTAGTTCTGCGCTACCGCTGGAACAAAGGACAAAGCCCGGAACAAAGGCTCAAAGGTGTTCGCTAAGCCTGAAGCCTCCAGTTGTCACCTGATGAAACTCAGAACGTCACAGAGCACCACCGTCACCTCGAAGCCAGAGATACTCGCTGAAGTCGAAAAGTTCTACGGGGACTTATACTCCCAGAAAACATGCCCGCCTCAGGCCCACGGCGCGGATGATTCACGAGCCAGACTCACACGCCACCTTACAGACGAGCTTCCCGACATTGACTTGGGCGAGATTAGAATAGCTCTCGGACAGCTTCATAACTACAAAGCTCCGGGGGATGACGGGATAACCACAGAGCTGCTCAAAGCAGGAGGAACGCCTGTTTTGACTGAACTTGTAAAGGTATTCAATTCCGTCATCCACACAGGCATTACACCGGAGGCATGGAGCAGGAGCGTGGTGGTATTATTCTTCAAAAAAGGTGATAATACGCTCCTTAAAAACTACCGCCCCATTTCACTCCTGAGCCATGTTTATAAGCTGTTTTCGAGGGTTATCTCGAATCGTCTCGCACAAAAGTTTGATGACTTCCAGCCACCGGAGCAGGCCGGGTTTCGGAAAGGCTACAGCACCGTGGACCACATACACACCCTCAGGCAAATTATCCAAAAGACCGAGGAATACAATCAGCCTCTGTGCCTTGCGTATGTGGATTACGAGAAAGCCTTCGACACCGTCGAGACCTGGGCTGTGCTGGACTCCATGCAGAGATGCCTCGTTGACTGCCGATACGTCGAGGTGCTGAGGTGTCTGTATAAGGCCGCAACAATGACCGTCCAAGTACAAGAAAGGAGCACAAAACCAATCCAACTGCGCCGAGGAGTAAGACAGGGAGACGTTATCTCTCCGAAACTGTTTACAAGCGCGTTGGAGGACATTTTCAAGACGCTCAACTGGAAAGGACGGGGTATAAACATCAACGGTCAGTACATCTCGCACCTACGATTTGCGGATGACATTGTCATCATGGCAGAGTCTCTGCAGGATCTGGAGGTGATGCTAAACGGCCTAGGCGATTCTTCAAGACAGGTGGGCCTCGGGATGAACATGGATAAGACCAAAGTCATGTACAATGGTCATGTCTTCCCGAGACCCGTAGTCATAAATGGCGCTATTCTCGAGGTTGTGCAAGAGTACATATACCTTGGCCAAACTATACAACTGGGGCGGCACAACTTCGAGAAAGAGGCGAGCAGAAGAATACGCTTGGGCTGGGCGGCATTCGGGAAGCTACGTAATATCTTTAAATCGTCGATCCCACAATCCCTTAAGACCAGGGTCTTTAACCAGTGCGTCCTACCCGTAATGACTTACGGAGCCGAAACGTGGACACTCACCGTGGGCCTGGTCCACAAATTTAAGGTTGCTCAGCGTGCTATGGAGAGAGCGATGCTCGGGGTTTCTCTGGTGGATAGAATTCGCAATGAAGTCATTCGCCAGAGAACTAAAGTCACCGACATTGCGCGTAGAATTAGCACGCTGAAGTGGAAGTGGGCCGGCCATGTCTGCAGACGAACAGATGGTAGATGGAGCAGACACGTGTTAGAGTGGAGACCGCGTTTGGGCAAACGTAGTGTGGGACGCCCTGCGGCACGATGGACCGACGATTTGAAAAAGGTGGCTGGCAGCGGATGGATGCGGGCTGCCCAAGACCGGGATGGTTGGCGATCTTTGGGGGAGGCCTACGTTCAGCAGTGGACGGCAATAGGCTGATATGATGATGATGATGATGACCGCTGGAACTCGGCCCGAGATTGCTACGGCCCAAAATATCGCCAATACAAAACACTTGCACGGATTTTTGCCTTGACTGAACCACTGAGATCGGTCGCGGTGGACACATGATCGCCGTCACATCGCCGCGTGCGTCATGGTTCCGATATATTCTAGGTGGCGCGTTGGATAAACGCTCTTAAGCGCTTATTACACTTGGCTGAATTTAGTCTTAATTCAGTCGATACTGAATTTAGTCAAGTAGGTAGGTACAATCGCAATTAGCAAGCTAATTTTGTTTCTGAATTTAGGACGCTGGCTTGCTAATTGCGATTATACTTGACTAAATTCAGTAACGACCGAATTAAGACGACTAAATTCAGCCAAGTGTAATAAGCCCATTACCCCTGAAATGTCGGACGCACACACGGGTGTTCATAAGCGTTGGAGTCCATGTATGGGCATGACACTTATATTATAAAAATATGGCGGGAATTTGCGCACTTTTAGGACGAAAACTGATGGGATGATTCCCTAACGTTCACAATGGAACCAATCACGTTAGATAAGTAATATAATTTTAACTGATGATGATTCCCTAACGTTCACAATGGAACCAATCACGTTAGTAAGTAATATAATTTTAACTGATGATGATTCCCTAACGTTCACAATGGAACCAATCACGTTAGATAAGTAATATAATTTTTCGGTATGGTTAATTTATGTAATGTATTATGTTATTTTTTTATCAGTTAATAATTTTTATGGTTGAATAATATTCACCTTCACTAGCTTATCAAGTACTGTAATTATAGACACAACAGATAAACAATGGCACTGACGATCCGGGTCGTCGCGCGGGACGATACCGATTAAAGTCGACCCTTGCCGCGCAGTCAGACCTGTCATTCGGCCGTCAATCTCTGCAACGGTACTCATTGACGCTACCCGGTAGAGTGCGCGCAAGATAAGTCTGCGCGCGGCCGAAATCGGAACTAATCATGGTCCACCACTATGTGCCATTATATTAATTTTGATAGTAGAACTACCTGATTATAGGAATGTTTAACGGGAAAAATATGTTTAGCGATAAAAGAGTTAAGCTTAAAAAGCGGTAATTTGAACTTTTGCGATCATGGCAACGTTTAGCACGCCCTCAGTTGCGCGCAGAGTTATGTTGCGCGCACTCTACCTAATATATTTATGCGTTCCGGTTAGTCCATAGATGTTACTACATAAAACCTAACTGATCAAAAGTATTTTAACAAAAAAAAAAAAACAGTCAGAATTAAGTACTTTTGACTAAAGACGTTAGTCTAAAATACTTTTGACTGTTTTTGTAGTTAAAACTACTTTTGACTGCCTCGTTGGTCTAGCGGTCGCAAGCGCGACTGTTGAGCGTGAGGTCTTGGGTTCGATCCCCAGGTCGGGCAAAGTAATATTGGGTTTTTCCGTGTGGAATTTCTCAGTAGCAGCCCGGAGTCTGGATTTGTGCCCGATCGATGGCAATAGGCTCGCCCCCTATTAGGTACATGGGACGTAAACATAAACGGCGAAATGTGGGTGTATTATACACCTCTGCCAACCCTTCGGGGAATACAGGCGTGAGTTTGTGAACTACTTTTGACTAAAGGCTGCAGTCAAAAGTAATTTGAGCGGTTGATAGTTCAGACTATCGCTCAAAACTCCTAAAAAGTTATGGAGGTTAGTGAAAATAACCAAACAAGCTAACAAATACTTAGTTTCTTTTAGCTTTTTTTTAGACGTTTAGTTTCTGATTTCTCACCAATTAGGGAATGCAAAACCCGCCAAAATTAAAACCCGGTTTTTTTTTCGGGTTTCGTATAAAAAAACCCGGTTTTCGGTGAAACCGGTTTGAAAATAAGTTTTTTTTTATTCTTTGTCCAAATGTAATTTTTTAACTGCTTATGAAATTCAGGCCGCCTACATCTTGCATTTTTCCAATTATTATATGTATAGAACGTATCTATTAAAAATAAATACATATTAAAATTTCAATGAAAATGCAGAAATTAGTTAGTAAAAGGATTATTTCCTTTTTGTGCTTAAGCTAAGTACGTACAACATTAATTAACAGTATCAAAAAGATCATATGAATAGAAAGTATTATAAAATACAAAATCAACATTTTATAACACTGAAAATCTGGTATAAAACTAACCATATTATAAACTCTTTAATTATAAACTCCAATTTTTAAAATTAAACAATAACAGTTTCAATAACGTCCGACAATAGCTGAGCTACTCAATGTTATTTTTTTCATAATTTAAACCATTTAATTAACATAATATAACGTAGAAATAGTCTTTTATTAGAGATCAATAATAATTGCAATTAGGTTAATTATTATACTTTGTTCTAATTAATAACTAGAAATAATCATTTAAAAAAATAAGTGTAATAAAAAGCCATCACTTAAACATAGCTTTAAAAATCAAAAGATTTCCTTTAAAAACAATTCACTTAAACGTTTTTGGTAAGAAAGTGAGATCTTAAGAAAATCAATGCATCTAGAGTAGAATCATTATGACGAGACTGTATTTTGCTGCAGAAATAACCAATTGTCGAAAATGCTCGTTCTGATTCGACACTTGTAAGCTTGATTGTAGGGATTTGTATGCCTTCCTTAAAAAATTGCCGCGTCCACCGCCATTCTCGTGTAATGCCATTTGAAAATAATAAAAAAACTCGAAAAACCGGAAACGCGAAAAAAAAACCCGGGTTTTTTTATAATTTCAAATATGTCGAAAACCCGGTTTTTCGGTTTTCGGCGAAACCGGTTTGCATTCCCTATCACCAATAGTAGGTATTATATTATATCTAACAATCTTTTGCACGCAGCTTCGCTTGCGTTAAATTTTAAACCCTCGTTAAGGCCCTTTTTAGGTGTAATTTTAAAATCTATAAAGTCCATCTTTTGTTAATCACTTTGAAGAGTGTTTGTGCCAAATTTTAAGTCAATAACCCAATGGAATGAGAAACTTTCATCCTCTATTTCACCCCTTCGCAGCTTCGGTAGAATTTCCAAAAACGCTCGAAAACGTGTATGCTTATTTCTAACCAGAAGCCTAAATATTGAATATCGTGCTTCTTAGTTCAAAAATAACAGATTTCTCATACAAACTTTCAACATTTATTTCATCCCCTTATAGGTTGAATTTCCAAAAACGCTCAAACACATTTATTTCTAACCAGAAACCTTAATATTCTAAACTTATCATGCATCTCACTTCAAAAATGGCGTACTTAGGTACAGTCGAGTTCATTAATATATTGGCCCTTCCAGGCTTCAAAAATATATGAACGGTAAAAAAGTTCATTTGTGACAACTCTAAGCATCATTAAATTGTGGTTAAGATTTAGATTCATTAATATGTGACTGCTGCTAACATGTAGGTATATGATATAGATTTTATGTTACAGAGAAAAAGCAGTCACATATTAATGAATCTAAATCTTGACCACAATTTAATGATGCTTAGAGTTGTCACAATATTATGAACTTTTTTAACGTTCATATATTTTTGAAGCATGGAAGGGCCAATATATTAATGAACTCGACTGTACATATAAACTTAAATACCCTATTTCACCGCCTTAGGGCTTGAATTTCGAGAAATCCCTTCTTAGTGCACACCTGCGTTACAAAAGGAACCTACTGTCAAAATTTCAAGTTTATAACCGCAGCGGTTTAGGCTGTGCGTTGATAGATCAGTCAGTCAGTCAGCTTCTCCTTTTATACAATACAGGATGTCCGGAAACTCAACGTCAAGTGGGTATCGGGGTGTGCGTTCGCGCAGCGGAATGTTGTTGAATTTAAAGATTTTAATTATGCAGATATTTAGTGTATGACGTCGTATAATTGTGTATGGTAAAAAAAAATTTGTGCATGCAGCCATTGTGGAGAAATTCACCAAAAACTGATTCCGCTGGGCGAACGTTGTCCTGGCGGAACTTTTTTTAATCCATAGACTTTAGAAGAAAGGAGATGTGTCCAAAAATTAGTGTGTATTTGTGTGTAATTGTGTATGTATGAATAAAATTAGTGCATGCATAAACTTCGGAGAAATTCAAGTTTCCGCTACGCGAACGTTTGGCCATTAGCTAGTTTTCATATAAAGCGCTTACATAGAGAGCTGTAGATTTTTACATACGTTGTTTTGAATTTGTTTATATTTGTTTAAAAAACAGATTTGGAAAAATTCGTAGGGCTTAAAAGATAAAAATATAAACGTAAAATACGCTTATTAGGTCTTAGTTCTTAAAGTATGCACTTTGGGGTCTAGATTTTCACGTTTATACAAACCTTGTAAGTGTCTGCAACATGTTGCCAAGTATCAATGATGTTCAGTTAGTAATTAAAGAGTTATAGGACAATTTACCATGAATAGATCACTGTTTACAAAGCAGTCAAATATCACGACGTTCTAAAGGAATTGCATGGTAAAATGTATGTCAATAATTAGTGTATTCATTCAACTATTCACATGCAAAATTTCATGTCATTAAATTCAGTAATTAAAGAAAAATAATTATAATACTGACGAAGCATTGAAAACCTACATAACCCGACCAAGTTCGGATAGCTACAAAAAAGCGGCCGTGCAATATATTTAGGTAACATCCCAAAATTTACAGTATAATACCGGTATGGAATTGGTATAGGTGATAACACAATTGTTATTTCGATATAATGTATAGGTCATTTATTTTTGTACACCTACTTTTTTAAATGTATTTGACTATGACAGAAAGTAGGTACTATTTACGTAGGTACTTTATTTAAGTATGCGCTTGAGACTTGAGATATAATCTAGATATATTATTTAAGACAAATAAAATTCATACAGCTAATTTCTATTGAAGATTTCACGGATTCTAACTATAGACCCCTTAGGGAAATTAAATAATTACCACAAGTTTTAGTTTATAAGCACTTTTTTAATGTTGATCAAATCTAAACAACTGAATAGTCTAGTTATGTGATGTGATTTTTAACCGACTTCAAAAAGGAGGAGGTTCTCAATTCGGTTGTATTTTTTTTTTTTTTTTTTATGTTTGTTACCTCATATCTCCGTCATTTATGAACCGATTTGAAAAATTCTTGTTTTGTTCGAAAGGGTATACTTCCCGATTGGTCCCATTTAAATTTTGTTATGATTAGACCATGAACTTCAGAGATATGGAACGGAACTCCTCGTCGGATCAAAGCAAAATTCTCAAATTACTAATATTGCTTTGTTTATATTTGTTGTTGGGAACTGACTACTTGAAAAGAGGAGGGGGTGCTTGTCCCCCCCTCCCCCCTTTTGGAATGTTTTCATTATATCGTGTAAGGTATCATTTGAAAGGACTTTTTATGCCCGACTACGTCAAAGCCAAAAAGAAGGGTTATGAAGGAGGGGGTTAAAATTATGACACTAAAACGAATTCAATAAAAAATGAACTTTAAAAAAAAGTAAAAACCGACTTCAAAGAAATACTAAAAGGAGTAAAATAATTACCATAATATAAAATTAACAGTTTCAGAAGTCGGTGCAACTCTACACTGAAGCAAATAGAAGCCACCGACTTCTGAAACTGTTATTTTTATATTTTGGTAATTATTTTACTCCTTTTAGTATTTCTTTGAAGTCGGTTTTTACTTAAGTTCATTTTTAATTTGTATTGAAGCTCGAAATATTATACTTACCCTTATATTCATAATCGTTTATTAAACCTATTTTAGTTAACTTTCGTGAGACACATTCATATTTATGATTATTTAACAGTTCGTCTCGCGACCTCGCCGCGTGTTCAGCTCATGATTAAGGGCTCCGTTTGGGTCCGAAACTAGTCGGGCAATCCCGAAAAATGCACGTGAGTAAACCGTAAATAATCATAAATATTTTAGTTAAAACACATTTAAGTCTATTGCTGTCGTTGCAAGCGTTTATTAACGTTATTATAATTACATAATTAAGTATTATATGTGATTAAAAATATTTTTGTACACGGATATTTAAATAGAGAAGTACTTGTTAATTGAAGATTTATTTTTATCGTAGATAGTGGCGTTATTATTAAAAAAATATTTTTCATTCAAGAAATGCAATTGTTTTATTTTTTCCTAACGCTTGTGTACGTAACTGTACCATATTAATAAATACTATATTGGAAAGTTAAGAACGTTTCTTAGATATATGGCACGGCCGCTTTTTTGTAGCTATCCGAACTTGGTCGGGTTATGTAGGTTTTCGATGCTTCGTCAGTATTATAATTGTTTTTCTTTAATTACTGAATTTAATGACATGAAATTTTGCATGTGAATAGTTGAATGAATACACTAATTATTGACATACATTTTACCATGCAATTCCTTTAGAACGTCGTGATATTTGACTGCTTTGTAAACAGTGATCTATTCATGGTAAATTGTCCTATAACTCTTTAATTACTAACTGAACATCATTGATACTTGGCAACATGTTGCAGACACTTACAAGGTTTGTATAAACGTGAAAATCTAGACCCCAAAGTGCATACTTTAAGAACTAAGACCTAATAAGCGTATTTTACGTTTATATTTTTATCTTTTAAGCCCTACGAATTTTTCCAAATCTGTTTTTTAAACAAATATAAACAAATTCAAAACAACGTATGTAAAAATCTACAGCTCTCTATGTAAGCGCTTTATATGAAAACTAGCTAATGGCCAAACGTTCGCGTAGCGGAAACTTGAATTTCTCCGAAGTTTATGCATGCACTAATTTTATTCATACATACACAATTACACACAAATACACACTAATTTTTGGACACATCTCCTTTCTTCTAAAGTCTATGGATTAAAAAAAGTTCCGCCAGGACAACGTTCGCCCAGCGGAATCAGTTTTTGGTGAATTTCTCCACAATGGCTGCATGCACAAATTTTTTTTTACCATACACAATTATACGACGTCATACACTAAATATCTGCCTAATTAAAATCTTTAAATTCAACAACATTCCGCTGCGCGAACGCACACGGTATCGGGGTAAAGAGGCCAGGTTATACCAGTTCTCGCAAAAATCAGAAAAAAAACCATATCACTTAGTTAAGTGATAATAGGTATATTTTTTTAAAACATTGAAAATCGGCTCCCTAGGCCACATGTTTAGGTACTGTGATCACAAATTTCTCAATTTTGCAGTGCTTTTTTATAACGTAATCCTTATTAAACCATGCTAATAATGGCAGTCACAAATTAAACAGTAAAAGTAGCTAGACCAGAAAAAAAAAGAAAAAGATGGAGTTCTGATTTAAAAAATAATGTCGTCCAATGTTGAAACTTCATCTTTTAAAAAAAACTTACTACATTACCCGCGGCAAGTCATTTCAAAAGATGGTCCATTTAGTCAGGATTTTAAAATGGTACACTTGCCACTTTTCTTTCCATAAATAATATGATTGCTTATATTTTTGCAAAAGGACCTAAGTGTTTAAAAATGCCATACAGTGATAAATTATACTTATCAACACATTTGCTCGTAAAGTACCTCGGCCGCCTCGTTGATCTAGTGGTCGCAAGCGCGGTGCTTTTGAGGAATACTTTTGGTGCGGTTCATTTGGTGCGTTTCAAAGTTGATGCGCTTCGAGGAATACCCCCATTTATCGTGCAATAAACGCAAAATAGCGCATTACTTTTTAATTTTCTGTTTGTAATTGGTTGATTAGGCTCTGTGACGTCTGATAAAGTTTTTTTTCTAACAGACATGGATACTTCGCCCGCTGCAGCCGCCGAAGTATTGCTGCATTGCTGGATTCTGGGGTTAGTCAGCGTGTTGTGGCTGTAAGATTGCATCTAAGCCTCTCGTCTGTTCATAGTGTACAAACGCTATCGGGAGACTGATTTATTCACGCGCCATCCAGGATCTGGTAGGAATTGGGTCACTTCTGAATGAGACGACCGGTTTATTGCAACCGTTTGTTTGCGAAATCGACGCTTTCCGGCTTTTCAACTGCAGCAGCAGCTTTGTGTTGTTCGAAGAGTGACGGTAAGTGGCTCTACGATTTGAAGAAGATTGGAGGAACGTAGACTGGTACCGCACAAGCCAGCTAATGGGTTGAAATTAACAACAGACCATCGAAGAGCGCGCCTTAACTTTGCATGTGACCACTTAAATTATTGAAACATACAAATGAGCATAGAACATTAACATAAGGAATTCGAAACCTTATACTATCTACTATTAAATGGCGTTTAGTATTTATTTTTACAAAATGTTTTCTAGTAATCGGTATAAGTAACCTATTCATGGTGAATTTGTAAAAATTTACTTGCCATATTTATTTATCATATTATTTTAGTACTCAAAGCGACGTCTTGAGTGAGATATCGTGCAAGTCGCGTTCTTTACGCACCTTCCGTCTCAATCCTATAGCCACGTGCGGCCAACAACATGCACGTACACTGAAATAAACTAAGTACTGCTTATCACCCAAACACCATCACCCATTACCAATGACCGCCACCCTTAATCAGTCATCAATCGCCAAAACACACAATCTATCACCAATCACCACGATCCAGCACCCATCACCAATAAATTATCGCGTGCCAGCGCGACTTCGTAATTTCTCTTATCAGTAATGCGGCGTCTTACGTAGGCGGTTCAAAACGTACCTACGCGAATAGCGAAGGGATCCGATGCGGTGACACGCGAATTCAATGCGATGCGGTGCGAAGCGGCGGCTTTGTCCTATGAGCTCGCGAACCGCCCGCCGCGCGATGCCTCCATTTAATAGCACTGTACGGCACCGCGTCCAGTTCGCGCAAAAATATCAAGCCAACTGATCGCTTTCACTTCGCTTCGCACCGCACTGCACCGCACTCCACGTGCCTTTAGTCACGTAGGCCCCTTCAAGTTATCGACTGTTTGCTATAAAAGGCGCGCCGCGCCGCTTCGCGTCGGTCTAGATAGCTCACGTAGGACGCCGCGTTAGATTACGAATTAAATACCGCATATCACACGTTACCAAACACCGCCACCAATTATATTAATCACCACTACCCAAAACCCATCACCACCACTCTTAACCTGACACCAATCGCCTTAAGATTCCACACCATCTATTAGCTATCATCAATCACCTATCGCCAATAACCTTTCGCAGCAATGCAAAGGTAAGTAAGTACTCAGCTTAAAAGCAGTGAATTTAGTCGTTTCAGTATCTAACTAGGTACTAGTTTCAAATGTGAGCCCTGCGTCCGTTCCTTTGTCGTAGACAAAAGGTGCGGAAGCGGGTGGGTTGAATAATCGTGCACATATTAAATATTATATTCGATCTGTGAAGTATGACAACCGGTCTGACTTTAGGACATCGGCATTGCCCAGTGAGTGGGTTGCAGAGGTCAGGGGGTCTACTTAGCTACGAGCATTTCCTATCACCTCACCTACGGACATACGATTATTTCGGGGCCCGAACTAAGAATGAATGACAACACGATTTGACAGTTGTCCCCACTACCGGTGTGTTTTTGCCCGTCCGAAAAGTTGAACTTGTCACTTGTTTTGTTCACTCCTACGTTTCGTGCTACTTGCGGACGGGCGACTAACTTTGTTGACGGACTTAGGGAGTAGGCCCCCTAATGGCAGTTGTTCCGTGTAAAATACTGGTGGAATTCAGCCGCATCATATTGAAAGCTACTCCAACATGTTGGGAAAAGGCTAGGAAGAAGATTCGATCTGTGAAGTTTGTGTTATTTATTAGATTTTTTGTTTCCGGCTCGCATCCTCTGTCACTTAATTTTGTTACGTAGTATTATTTATATGTATTTATTTGTTTTATGAGCTATACCTGTAGGTACTATTATCTATTCCGTGCTATAGCTGTCTGTGGATGGGGTCGTTCCCGCTCGTTTATACCCCGTCGTTAACACTATTAACGACTGGGAATGTTTTGTTCCACTCGTTAACAGTGTTGAAGAACGCGACATTTTTTTCCCAATCGTTCACCCCTCGTTCTGCGTCTAGTTCAAGAGTCAGATAGGTTTAAAAAAAGTGCTTTAAGTAGGTACCTTCGACTTTTGAATGCACAAAATGAACAACGAAAAGATGGCAAACTGCTGTAAAAAGTGTTTCGTATTAAATATGATATATAAGGTATTATTCTACCTGCAGTAACAAAAGATAGGCAATTGCTTATCAGTTATGACGATGCTGCCAGGAGGAACAAATAATACATGACACATACCACCCCAGTAGCTTGGCCTTGAAATTCAACTGTTCTAATTGTTTATTTATTAAAACTACCAGGAAAGTAGAAATGAACGGGAACTAGGTACTTAAGCGACTTACTACTTAGCTCAATAATGGTAAAAATATAGGTTTTGGGATTGAATCATTTGTTGTTTTGAAAAGTACCAGGGTGACAGAAATGAACAGAAAATAGGCGCCTAAATGATCTCACTAAGTTGTGCACCAACGATTAAACACAAAGATGAATATAAAGTAGGTATTCGTTATTATTCACTATATCGATAGAAGTCTTAAAACTGAACTATATTGTACCTATAACGACCGTTTAGGCGCCTATTTTCAGTAAATTTCTGTTACCCTGGTACTTTTCAAAACAACAAATGATTCAATTTCAAAACCTATACCTACTTATTTACCCATTATTGAGGAGTAAGTAGTAAGTCGCCTTATGCACCTAGTTCCAGTTCATTTCTGCTTTCCTGGTAGTTTTAATAAATAAACAATTAGGACGGTTCAATTTTAGAACATCTCGGTATCATTTATTACGAATCCTTCATGCTCTTCTTCTCTATGTTTCATCGTTGGTGCGTTTCAAGGAATACTTTTATTTGGTGCGTTTCAAAGTTGGTGTGTTTTGAGGAACACCCCCAAAATTCTGGCAAATAAAATTATCTACGATTAGTTCATAAACTTATAAAAGTTTTAGGCATTTCAAATGACATTAAACATTAGACAATATCGTTATTAATTTGTTGCCTCAAAAATCGTGATTAAAGCATTTTCAATAAGTAACCGTTGTATCTTTTTTTTCATTTCACTTTTCTTTACCCTGACTCTTGAACTAGATGCGGAACGAGAGGGGTGAACGATTGGGAAAAAAATGTCGCGTTCTTCAACACTGATAACGAGTGGGACAAAACATTCCCAGTCGTTAATAGTGTTAACGACGGGGGTATTAACGAGCGGGAACTACTCTGTGGATGTACCTCAGGGCCTATCAGAATACCAGCACTGCAGCATGGCTGCGTTACAGCATAAAACTGTGATTATGGCGCGCGGTCATTAACAGCACGCGATTAGCAAAGGATTTTATAAGCTGAATTAATTTTAATACGCTTAGGACTAAGGCGTCCAATCCCGCAGGTTATTTGTAATCTCGGAATTTGCAGAATTGATGAGTTTTGATCTCGCTATTTGCGAGATCCTGCAATTGCCTGCAAGTATAAATGCTGATGCCGCATACTACTCCCTAATCCCGCAAATCTCGCACACATAATGTCGGTTCTTACGAGATTAGAAAATCATACGGGATCCCGGTATTTCAATATCTCGGTACTTAGGACTCGTGTTTATCGTACCGCGGGATGCTTCGACATGCATGCACGATAAAGGCAACCGCGGTATGCTCAAGAAAATACTGAGTGCTACGAAGATTAAATTATGGGTTAAAATTGTTAAAAATCCATTGCCGTGGCTTCCAGTTGGCTAATTCACGTAATGCCATGATGTGCCGACCAAGTTGCGGTGACGCTGCAGTTACGTTCACGCGAGCGTCTGACAGCGATCGCCTATTATGAGAATACGAAAAGCGTTGTTTTGATCGAAACCTGCAACTGAACTTCTTTAATTAGGTGAATCAGGCCCCTGTTAGGCCCGGCGCCCATTTTAAGACAAATTTACAAACGACCTTTGGGTCAAGTTTTAGTATTCGTTAACACCCTTTCGGATTATAACTGTTTTTCCGACAGACCTTATTATGTTAAGTACTTGAGGCACTTTAATTCAATACCTAACTATTTCCTAATGAGAATTATGAATAAATATAGTAGGTTTTTTATTTTTATGAATAATTTCGCCAAATATAAGGTATACCTGCGATAGGGTGTTGAGCCCTCAGAATTGGTACAATGAGCGGCGGTGGCGGTGGAGGCGGTGGCACAAACATAGCACGTAGATGTGCTCGAGGCGGCGGCGGCGGCACAAACTGATCACGCTGATGTGCTGGAGGTGGAGGCGGCGGCGGTAGTAGCGGAAGTCGAGGTGCTGGAACTGCTGGACGTGGAGGCGGCGGCGGTGGTGGCGGCAGCGCAGGTTGCATTCGAGGCGGCGGTGGTGGTGGTGGTTGCATTCGATAGTATCTCTCCCTCCGTGAAAAAGCCATCGCTTCCTGACTTTCAGCCAACACTCTCGGTATCTGTCTTATAATCAGGAAGAGTTATCCTCCTTTAACATCGCATGCAAATATGAGCAAGCTAGCGTTCTGTAGGGCTACAATTGAAATAATTCTGATCAATAATTAAATTACCTTTGAATACAACACTGGCGGAACACACACACACACAACATTTAGGTTGTATTACCTGTAAATGATAACTAATGGTAGGTATCTTATTTATCGCGACCTTCGTGCGACGGAGCTACTGGGTATGTTTGGTACCTACATTAGCCTACACAGACCTACCACGCGAGCGTATTATTGGCCCATGAGGTCAACTCCCGCGGGCTGTTTATAACCGACTCTCACCGACTATTAAAAAATGAAATCGATATTATGGTAAAAATTAAGGAGTCTACTATTTTTTTAAGTTGAATCAGTACTGCTATTTTTGACTGATTCACCTCCTTAAATGCTGCAGGTGATTAAATCGGCGGCCTTTTAGTATATCACGGGTAAAATGAGAATGTCTAACTTATTGCATAAGCTCTACCAATAAAGAAAGGATAGGTGGCACCTCCGAAGTCATCCTGTTTCACTCTTATTGTAGTTCTAGTTCTACCTGTAGTGTGGGCAAAAACTGTTGTAAAAATAATTCAGAATAAGCATTCAAAATTAGATGTCCTTGTATTATATTTTGGCAAATATAAACTTAAAATGAATTTATTAACACAAAATACTTTGATGATGTTTCTTAATATCAATAATAATTAGCACAAAACTATTTCTCAGGTCTCAATTTTGTCCACTTTCATAAAATGAGATGAATTTATTCATGTTTAACTCTACCAAGTTTTTATAAATACAAGCCACCATTCCTGTATCCAATCTATGTTGCCACAGCTTATTTTTACTCAAGGACAAAGAATTTCATACAATTACAATTTTAATTTTTTAATTTTATAATATGGTTTATTCAGTGATGAATGCAAAATTGGTTGGTCTGAGAGTTCCGGACTGTTGTATTGAGTGTGGTGATGAGGTGGAGACTGATTTCTTCCAGACACTGTTATGGAAACTCTTGATTTTTAAGGTGGCTTAACTGCTAATGTCCGTTCATTGTTAATGACACCACCAAATGGTACCCCCAGGGGTGTGGTTGCCAAAAAGGATTTGTTAAGGACACCACTGTAATGTTAGGATGCCACAATTGGTATTTATATATTATTATTTTTCTATTGGACTGCTGTAGTTGGTCTTAGGGGACCGTTTCCTACTTGTACTACACTAACATCATGACTACCTGCAACAACAGCACTAAGGGCGACCCCTAGTGGGACTCGGACCTCGGCTTAGGGTGTTGCTGGCGGGGACTTAGACGGCGGAGACAGCTTGATAAGGGCTGAATTTTCGGTGTGAAGGTAATAATATAATATGCGAGTTAGTTATATACATACTCGTTGCTGCCCTGAAGGGCAACAACACTATTCATTAGTGGTGTCGTTAACAAATCCTTTTTGGCAACCATACCCCTGGGGGTATCATTTGGTGGTGCCATTAACAATGAACGCTAATGTCCTAGCGCCGCGGATCAGTGGCAGTGTCTGTTGTTTATCTATTGTCTCTAGGACACCAGTTTATAATCAGTTAGTATTGGTCTAGGGTGACGTTTGTTGGGCTGGAAGGTGACATAGTGTTAATGATAATTGAAGGACCGCAGGCTGGCCTAAGGCACATTATAACCCTATGAGCGCCACGTCAAAAAAGCAAAAGCGCGCTCTAGGCGCCAAGTTAGGATTTCATTCTTCTGTCATGTAGTTGTGACCGTGGCGTGCTGGAAACATTTTGCTTTGTCATGTATACATGACTGTGGCGGTCAAAAGGTTAAAGAAATTCTTCAAGAACACAAAGACTTTTTCCTTCTTTATTGGTCAAGAAAATTTTATTTTAGTGCAAGAATACACGGCCTCCCAGAGCAAATGTTGTGAGCAATTATCTTCAAGAAGTTGGAATACCCAAATTAGACTCGCCTGCCTGCAGTCCAGACTTAAATCTGATCAATGATCATTGAGATTATCTGAAGCGAATGATTTTATCCTGGCAGCCACTATGAGCCAAAAGAAGATTAAGAAAATATTCCTCAGCTATATCCAAAACTTGATCGAAATTGTCCTTGATAGAATAAAAGCCAAAATAACAACCAGAAGGCATATAATTAATTTGGTGATCTTGTTCAGCATGCCAATAATTTTGTTTCTCGTTTGTTTACTAAAACATTTTTTTGTAATTACATTTTGTACATATTTGATTCATTTATTTTTATAATTACGATTTTCGTTTTCATGTTTTTAAAATAAATTTTCATATGTCGTTTTTTTATTGGTATTGTAGTTGGACGAAATACCATGTCCTTGGGTATGCATAGCAGCGACTCAAAAAAAAACGTAGTTCTTCGATAAAAGTCGAATTTAATTGTACACATTTGTTCATAGATACAAACATAAATTAGAATATATTAAAATGTTGTTTATATTAAAATACTAATCGTGGTCTAACTGAACGCACGATTCTAATTACCTACGTTAATTAAAACATCGATTTTTGTTGAGGGCTAATTATGTTCGATACAGTACCAAATAATAATATTGTGATACGTACCCAAGCCGTAAATATGAATTGATTTCGCTGTTTTTATTTATTTATGTAACGAAAACACAACCACAAATTACAAGCTCGGTTTCCACATTTTTATCACTGTAATTCTAGAAGATAGTACATAAAATATGTACCAAGTACCTATTGATTAAGATAACTGCGCGCGCCACCCTTTCAAAAGATTACCCGTCCCGTATAATAAACACACTTAAATCACTAATCTGTGGAATATACCAACGTATCGAACGGCTAGTGCAGTACATATTTTTTGTTGAATTAATCAGATTTACTGCTGAAAATGCATTTCAGATGCATTGCATGGTTTCAATTTGCTTTTGCTTCGGAATCAGTGTTGCCAGATGGGGCAACCGGCAAGTTCGCTGCCTGTCTGGGTGTTGCCAGGTCAAGGTTTTACTTTACCCTAGGCCTGGTCTCAAATTACCCTAGAATCTGTATTATTTAAAAAAAATATCCTTGTCTTTTCCTTCTTTACAAATAAAACAACTACATTGTTTATTCATATTATTATATTATTGGCACATAACAATAAAAGTATCCTCTGCATCACTATCTTTTTTGTCATACATGCTATTATTAAATTTGTCCAACATTGTTTTTGAAGGAGTGAAGTTAACACAAGATTTGTGAAATATGTTTAAATTGGATCTTACAGTCATTATACTCTGTATCATAGGCAGGGATAGCCTATTCCTAAGCTTTGTTTTGACGACTGAGTATAGAGAAAAGGCCCTTTCTACGGCTGCATTAGATATAGGCGCCGACAAAAGAGACAATGCTAATTTAGAGACAGTAGGGAATCTTTTATTACTATTTTACAGTTATTGACTGTTACCCCAAAAAATACCCTAGGAAAATTCATACCCTAGAAATTACCCTGCTGGATTACTTTTACTCTAAATATAGGGTAAATTACCCTAAGTTGGTACTTGTCTGCTGTCAAAATTAGTTACATTCTCTTTGGTCAAAATCAAAAACGCCATTAAAGTTAGGGTTGCCAACTCTTTGTCGGTCAAAAATAGTAGTTCTAAAATTATTACCCACAAAAATATAGTAGATAAATAACGAAAGAATGAAAAAAATAAAGTGGGTTCCAAAATAGGTTGTACTTTATTTCCTAAAAGTTTTTTTTTTAAATTAACTATATAAGTACCTAGGTATTTACCAAAACAAACTCGAGAGCGCGAAAATCGAAATTGCCAATCTGTGAAACTCAAAGTGAACGTAACTGTCAGCTGGACATACCAGAATTACTTATTTATGACCAGAATCGTTCATTAATAGATATTGACGTTTCGTTTTACGTTACACATTTTGAAAGGAATATTGCTTTGAGTTTGATGCCTTGAAAATATAGTAGTTTCGCATACTATTGCTTTCACGGTAACTTGATTAATTTGGCAGATGTCAGTTCATGACATGAAAATAAATTGTAATGGCGCTTGTGTATGACAATTTAATTCAACAAGTATTAAATTTTATCAATTTAAAATATTAATAAAGCGTTACCCAAAAGGTTGTTTTAAAATCAGAAACATAGAAACAATATACTTATATGTGTTTAACGCCATAATTATATATTACATAAATGATTTTCAAAAAACCCCGACGCATTTTCAAACTTGCGTCAGATGGTACACACGGCTACACATCAAGCTATACAAAACCAGTTTATCTTGGCGTCGCTTTGTATTATCTTTTCGCACAAGTAACGGTCAGCTTATACTGGTTTTGCATAGCTTGAAGTGTAGCCGTGTGTACCAGTTGCCAGAGACGTGCGTATCGATAAAATAATTTCGATAAATTTATATTTAACTGAATGAATATTTTGAATATCGTAATAATTATAGACGATAGGCGCAGTTGATTGAATAATTAGAATAAGGGTCATTATGGCCCAGTCGCCTTGCAAAAGGTCGGCCAGTGCTGAATTTTGGATATGTGATAAGGATAGGTATTCTTATGAATATTACAAATTTTGTATCTTGAGTGACCTTGGCGCACTTTGCCATCTTGGATTAAAGACCCCAAAAATTAGTTTTTATTAAATAACTCCTTAAGGGTTTTATGCCAAAAATTATTCACATCAATTTTGTAGAAAATTAAATTCTTATTTTTCATTCCCGACTCAAAATCAGAGGTATTTTATACGTTTGAAGCCCATGTCTGTCTTCCTGTTTGGCTGTCTATTTTTCTCTCTGTCTGTGTGTCTGTTTGTTGGCTTTTCATAAAAACACCTAACATAATACATCCAAAATTCAGGACCGACGAACCTTTTGCAAGATAAACCTCTTTTTCGCGACCCGGCTCCTACTGGGCTTATTATTGGTGATAAATAAACATTTATTTTCACTCATCCCATACCTGCTGGATTCATTATCACATCAACACGTAATCGTCTATTGTTGAAGATATGCATGCTAATTGACTTAATCCTAATTACTTAAATCACAAGTATTTGAAATGTACATAAAATCACATTATAATTTATAATAATTTGTCAAATTCTCGCTGAAATTTTACAAATTTTATCGATAGTTGAATCGACTACGTTCACATGTCTAGCAACTCCTATTGACATGTGTCATTTTAATCTTCATATCGTGAAAACAATATATATATTTTTTTCAGAAATATAGTAGTTGGGCCTATAATATAGTAGGATACTATATAAACTATATTATCTAGTAGGGTTGGCAACCCTAACAGTTCAAGTTGAATAATTTTTCAATCTGAGAACAATAACTAGGTATTGTTCCCGCATATGGTAGATCCAAGAGCATATCACTACTATTCGACGTTTACGGTCTTTGAGCATAGGTATATGCTCTAAGTTTACGGTAGATAATGTCATGTGTTTCAAACTGTGGACACACCCGCAGTAAGACAACCTCTGCAAGCTTAGAGTAACGCAGCTACGGACTCTGCAAGTTTTAGGATCACACCTTTTTCAAGCTTTTTCATCATCATTCACTTCACGCATTTCACCTCCTTTTTACTTTTTATAATGTACTATAAACCTCTTTCTCTATCACAGGCCACATATTTGGAACACACTCGAAACTCAAATTTAAAAATTCGAAAAGTAAAATGCAAGGTGTTTTTGCGAGGATTCTCAAAGGATCGACGAAAGGGTGCGGACTGCCGCACGAGGAATTACCAAGACTCCGCCGAGTGAACCATTACCGGGCCTCCGGCTCTTCTACGCTGCTGAACTACCAGCTCCCCGCCGAGTCGGCCATTGCTGGGCCTCCGGCACTGCTACGCTGCTGAACTACCAGCTCCCCGCCGAGTCGGCCATTGCTGGGCCTCCGGCACTGCTACGCTGCTGCACTACCAGCACTCCGTCTGGTTGTCGAGCTACTGAATCACCACCGCGCTGCCTTCCCTCACTTCGTGCTCGCATTACCGAGTGTAAACTTGATTGTGTGTTCCAACAGTTACAGTTCATTTACGTGTGACTCCCGGATTTACTGACTGAGTGTTTTTTATTATCATATTATAAAGTTGTCGTGTTTAAGTGTTTTCCTTATTTGCCCGACTAGGGATAAATAGGTAGGATTCACTAATAACGTCACATTCTCTACAACTGGTGTAGCAGACGTGCTCAGGAGACCCTGGGGCCGTCTGTTACATTACAAAGTTTTAAGAACTAAGCGAGCTCTTGCGTGCAAATCTCTAATTTCAAATCGTTTTATTTTGTATTTGATTGATTAATGTTTCTGTTGGTAGAAAAATTACCCTTGAGGTCATTAGTACAAAAATATCACATCTTAGAGCATATACCTATAGAGTCTTCATCGGTTGGTTAACAAGTGTATAGTTTTTATAAAGTGTCTATTACTGAGACACTGGAGCTCTAGGGCGCTCAAATGAAACCAATAGTTTACAATAAAAACTAGTTTACTTCTAGTTTTATTTTTTTATTTTTTACAATAATTTTGCGGAGCTAGATGCAAGTTCTAATTCTAGCTAAGAAACAAGTTATAATCATTGAAGGTATATAATTTTCATTGGTATTCGACGCTAATCTATAAGTACCGACATTACACAAAATAAAAAGTTAATATTAGCACTGACTTGCCGCGCAGTGTCATGCTATTAAAAGACTATCAGGCACGAACATAAACCACCAAATCGCTTTACTCCATAAAATATAGCTTGTTTAGAATGACAGCTGCCAAACTTGTGTGTCTAGTGCTGTGTGAAAAGACTGATCAAATCGATATAAATAATTAAAAATAAATATAATACGTATAATTTGTACATTTTCGTAGCCGCCATATTGGATTTGGATTTTGACCTTATTTTCTGCATCAGCACACTGGAAAACCATGAAATTGACACCAATGACGACTAATTTGCAAATTTTCATGGCCGCATTTTGAATTTGACTTTTGACCTCATCTTCAGCATCAGCATACCCAAAAACTTTGGTTTTGACACCCATGACGAATAATCATAGCCGCGCAACAGATAATGTCTAAAACATACATTTAAAACTTTTAAAAACCTTTGTAATATTGTACGAAGTAGGTATAATTATTTATTATCAACGCATAAAATTTTAAAAACGCAACCGCATTTATTTTTTCATTCTATCGATTTACATTTATCGATGTGTCCCATCTCTAACATTTTTGCAATATGACATAACTTTTGAAGAACGTCGTAGCTAGAAGATTTATAATTTATATTTTATGACTACGAATTACTAAGAGTTATTTTAGTTTTCAAGCTGATTTTATATAATACTAGCTTTTGCCCACGGCTTCGCTCGCGTTAAGATTGCCTCCTACATACAAACAAACAAAGAAACAAATTCTACCTCTTTTAATTGAAGTATAGATAAGCCAATTTTTGATACCTTGGGTTACATTATTGTAATTTATTTAAGGATCCCTAATTTTTTTTGGTACTAAAATATAGTCTATAGCTCTAAGGGATAACGTAGCTTCCTATTGGTGAAAGAATTTTTGAAATCGGATGAGTAGTTTCGGAGAATACCTCCTACATACAAACAAACAAACAAATTCTACCTCTTTATAATATACTAGCTTTTGCTCGCGGCTTCGCTCCCGTTAATTTACGGATCCCTAATTTTTTGATCCCAAAATATAGCCTATAGCACTCAGGGATAACGTAGCTTCCTATTGGTGAAAGAATTTTTGAAATCGGATGAGTAATTTCGGAGATTACCTCCTACATACAAACAAACAAACAAACAAACAAATTCTACCTCTTTATAATATTAGTATAGATATATATATATATTAGTATAGATTTTGAATTTTAAGAGAAGCACTGTAATTAAAAAAAATATTATCATGCTAGATATGAATGATTTTTCGTGTGCCAATATAAATCATCCGTTCAACGTAACTACAATGTTAAGTCGTCACTTTTGTTGACATGTGTCATTCTAATCAAGCAATATTTTAAGGACTATAGTTTTAGTGCGGAAGTTCACTTGCGAAACCGACTTTCAAGCTGTGGATACGCCCACAGCAAGTCGAGTCTGCAAGTTTTACGAACCAAGCGAGCAATGGAGTGCATTATCTTGCGCAACAAACTTAGGTACCAGCGGATTTGGTATTAACTCGAGAGCTCTATTGGTTTCGATTACATTTATTTCAACAAGTAAATTTTTTGCGCTATTTCAGAAATAAAATGTGTCAATGAAAACTATGAAAAAGGGGGCAAATAAAAAAAAAGTTCGTGTATCCCCGGATTGATTAAGAATGAAACAACTATTTTTCTGTTCTAATTTTCACGCATTAAAACTATAGAAGTAATATGAACTACGAGGAAAGCTAGCGAATTATAATCACATAATTAAAAGCACAGGGGGCTTACTATGAGCTCATAAAGCAGGGCAGAAGTTGCCTGAAAGTTGAACTGGGGGCTTACTATGACCTCTTAAAGCAGGGCAGAAGTTTAACTGCCCTGCTTTTTTGTACTTTAACATCGTTAGAGCAGACCTGCGGCAGGCATGCTACGTTGACGTTTACGAAATCCGTTCACCTTTTTTTTTGTATACATTTTTCGTACCATGAACAAGCATTACCGTTCAACTTGGTTCAATAGTCGTTCACCTTTAGTACTGTTATGATACGATTTTTAGCGATTCAGAAGCAGGCCTGCTTTTGAACGGAAGTTGACTGGCTGGCATTAGAACGTTTGCTTAGGAGGTCATAGTAAGCCCCCAGAGGAGTAAAGGAGTCCGGCAGTACAGTCCCACTGACTTATCCCAATTTGTCTTTAAAAATTATATCCTTGTATAATCTGTGCTTTGAAATGAGTGAAGTCACTTTGGCCACAGTGTAGAATAGGAACTCTAAAAGTCACCACTGTGGCCTGCGTATTGCCAGTTTCCTTCAAATCCCTTTTTTTTTGGGAAAATAATACATGAACGGATATTTTATAATACAATAATCCAACCGTAGATATTATAATGCAACAGACTGCACATAAATACCTGTTATATTAAAAGTATCCAAGTCAATGCTAACCGTTGCTATTGAAACTTCTTACTCACTCGGTCATTTATAAAGATGATTTGAATTATGAAATTATGTGAGTGTCATCTCAATACTGGCCAACGATTTTACAAACGTGATATTAATTATTTCCAGTAGGATAATACGAGAGCTAAACATTAGCTATTATTTAAAATTATAACAAATAACGTGCTAAAATATAGGATACGCTGTTTGCCATGCTGGCAACTGAATTTTACTGTCAATGTCATGAGTGTGTCATGCTTACTCATGCATGAGTTTCGTGATTCGTGTTATCTGTTAACTGTTTCATTTCATTCATTCATTCATTAGAAAGAGTTAAGTCGGAGAGAAAGGCACACAGTCTGTACAGTAAAGTTTCGTGTAAACCTTCTGGTACTACGAAAATTTAACGAAAGTTTCTAACTAAAAGAAATTAAAAAAAAGAACTAGCTACCTTCATAGCTGAAGAAAAACTACTACCAAAATGGCACAGTAAGTTTTTTTTTACTTGTTCCTAATTCGTAATGTTAACTATTTGATATACGAGCATGACTTTGAATTTTAGCTGTACGAATTTAAAATAATATAAGGCAAGGAAATATAGGTAAACATTAAAACTACAAGGCTTCGTTAATCAGTCGTTAAACTTGCCGAAATACTTTGCACACCTTGAACTCATTTCGTGCAAGTACAAGGTTAAGGTTAAACTTTGTACGCCGAAACTTCAAGTTTTAAGAATACAACAACTATTCTGTACTTATGTATGGCGTTATAAACACTTAATTAGGATGGTTCAACTGGTTTTAGTAGACACATTTTTTTTTTTGGAATTTACAAATTTATTACATTCATGATGTCATGTATCTACCTAAATTTATTTGATTCATCTCTTACGCCAAATAGCCTGCAGAGCTATGCATTTCGCTATAATAATCATGTTATGTTGTAAATTTCATTTATACAGTCTTAAAAACTGCATGATGCAAAGAGTGGCCACAAGGTTATTTGAAGGTGAATAGAACGTGTTTATTTTACAGTACTGTTTGAAGTACTATACACTTAATAACAATTCAAATATTGATAGAAATGTTCACTCACAAACAAATTTAAATATAGCGCCAATAACCGAATTACTTTTTATTTTGATAAGAATTGTTCTGAAATAAGTACATAGGTAGGGATGTATTTAAAAGCACTTTAAAATTAATGAAAATAACAATTAAAATTGCATAAGTAATTACAAAAAAATTAATACCTATAAAAAATTGTTACCACTTCAATAAACTTAGACTATACTTAAGTGTAAATAGTATATTTGCACTTTAATTAATTATAATACTGCCTCGTTGGTCTAGCGGTCGCAAGCGCAACTGCTGAACGTGAGATCCTGAGTTCAATCTCCAGGTCGGGCAAAGTGTTAGTGGGTTTTTCAATGTGGAATTTCTCAGTAGCCCGGAGTCCGGATTTGTGCCTGGTCGATGGCAATAGGCTCGCCCCCTATTACTTGGCACGTAAACCATAACGGTGAAATGTGGGTGGATCATACACCTCAGCCAACCCTTCGGGGAATACAGGCGTGCATAAGTTATTTGCTCTTTAAAATATTTATAACACTTCAGAAATAATGCTTTCTACAACAATATTAATGGTTCACACTACAATCAATCAAAAAACATTTATTTCTGAATGCACCCACTTAATGTATAGTGAAAAGTGATCAGCGAATCCTTTTTGGCGCTTGTTTATACTTATTTATTTAATACTTTGTGGTCAGAATTGTTAAGCAAAAAATGTACAAAATAATTACTCATGTAGACCATTAAAATCAGCCTAGCATGATGACCACATTGTATTCTCACCAGAACTGTACACTGATGCCTAATAGCCAAAAAGGGATAACCACAATTACAAACTTTACAGGAGAGTGGTTTAAAGTTCGTTTACAACAAAGATATTTGGCTAAGAACCTTAATTTAAATACCACATAATTATGGGACAAAAAGTTTGTTGTAGAGTCATGAAACTTAGACCAATCAATGCAAAAAAAAAGACGATTACAATGATAAATAAAAGTCCATTTCACAAAAATGGCGCTTATCCCTTTTTGGCTGTTAGGCATTGATTGTATGCAAATCATGAGCAGCATCAGGTGGTGGGAAGTGGCTAAAAACAGAAAAAAATAAAAATTAAACAAGAACCAAATTTTTTACATTTTTTTACATTTAACAGAATTGTATTTTTGTAATTTATCTAATTTAAACATACAAAATTTTAATTATTTTGCAGACCTAAAGCTGATATTGCTCTCATCGGGCTGGCAGTCATGGGACAAAATTTAATTCTGAACATGGACAGCAAAGGATTTATTGTTTGTGCTTATAACAGAACAGTCAGCAAGGTAATGTATGCGCAAAGAGATAGAAAAAAAAAACCAGTTACTCCTTCATTATCATCATATCAACCAATCACAGTTCATTGCAGGATGTAAAATGTAGGCCTCTTCCTAGTTGTACCACAACACTCAGTCCACAGCATTCTGCATTTGGTCTTTTCAAGTTATTTTCATCACATCAATCATGTCTTTTGATTTGCAAGGACTTTACAATAATAATTATCACATATTACTTGTACGTTTTAACTTCGCCCATACTTTATGCATTAAGCACAGGTTTTATGCGATTACTCAGCCGAAAGATGTCCACTGCTGGACATAGGCCTCCCCCGATAGGGCTTGCCATACTCGCCACGATTGGCAGGCGTGTTGGCGATCGCAGTATGGTTGTTAAAATACTCAGAGAATGCTGCTGCCCATCCTCTAGTGAATCCCTTAGTTGCCTTTTACGACACCCATGAGAAGAGATGGTGTAGTATTATTCTTTTCGTCCGGCACCACATGGAACATTTATGCGATTACTCAGTCAAAATACAAGCAATTAAAAAAAAAACTGGAATTGAAAACTTTGTGTGCTTACTTTGTTGTGTACTGACATACATATTTTTACAAAATAAAACATATCACCAAATAAAAAAAAACTCATACTCATGTTCTAGTCATCATGATAGTTTTAGTGTGAGTTTGATTTGTCTATTCATTAAAGTTTTTCTAGCCTGACATTTTTAAATTGGTAATAAATTTTTACTTTGAATTTTTAATGAACATTTCATTATTTCATTCTTTGTGTAAACTTAATTTCTGATACTGTTAAAATTGTGAATGTGAGTACCATTTACGTTCGTAATAAGTACCTGAGTTTTATAACTCTGGCGGTTTTGAGTATTTCATGTGCCTTTGCAAATATCCTGCCGATTTGCTATTTCCAATATTTAAAGTACTTTCCCTCTATGACCATGTGTTTAGGGACACCTGGTTTATACCAATACTCGTTGTGATTGATTTTTAATATTTTATTCAAAATGCTGCTTAATTCAAAAATGATCAAAATTGCTACATAACAATTAAGATTGTAGTTTCTTGACAAGTTTTGCCAACGTATGTTGACAATCCATAGTCCATAAAAGCACACATTTATTCACACATTTACTTAGTTGTTAGTTAATCTAAAATTAGAAATTGATTTAATTTGAAAACTATGAAAACCATTTTCAACTGTTTTTAATATTGATTCTGCAGAACTTCAAAATAATATTAGTCACTATGAATGTCTAGATTGGGCAGCATATTTTCATGCCCTTTGCTTTAAAAGGTATCTTCAGTGTAATTAAATTAATTGTGGCGTTCTAGGTGGAACAATTTCTCAAAAATGAGGCTAAAGGAACAAATATCATTGGTGCAACATCTTTAGAAGACATGGTTGCAAAACTCAAGAAGCCAAGAAAAGTCATGTTGCTAGTTAAAGGTAACAATACAATTTTAATATTGATTCTTACACTAGTATGTTTTAATTTTAATACATATCATATTATTTTTACATAATCACTATTGTGCATGGTATTCATGCTTATCATCACCTCCTAAAGCGGCGGTTTCGCATGTTAAAATGGTCCATCAAAAAATCAAGAAATGTTTATAATCTAAAAACTAACATTTTAAATTAAAAACATCTTAAGTTGCCAACTGAGAAGTTTTATAAACACTTAATATGTATTGTTACCCCACTACAAATTTTATTTAACCATATATTCACAGCCGGATCAGCTGTTGATGAATTTGTGAGGAAGTTAGTGCCCCTTCTTGAGAAAGGCGACATAATCATTGATGGTGGCAACTCACAGTACATAGACACACAACGCTGGTGCAAAGAACTCGCGTCCTCCGGTATACTCTACATCGGAATGGGTGTAAGTAGACTACATATAATAGGGCCTGTTTGAAAGTGAAGTTTAATTAAATTGCGTTTAACCCACGAAGATGCGCTCCACTTATTTCTGTGAGAGGTAGCCCCGTGGTGCGTATGCACAAATCTCTTATTATTATCATATATTAGTGTGCGTCTGCACACACCTAACTATTGTGTGGCGATATAAACTAACACAATAGCAATTTATTATGCAAATTTTTGCACTGTAGCGATTTAGACAATGGGGTATTGACTGAAAAAATATAATTAGTCCGTCAGTTAGATTGTCAAAAAATATTTGACCGGTATTTTTTCTTTTGTTACGTAAACCAAAATTGACGAAGATACGACACTTTTAAAATTGACAAAACGTTACAAGCAAATACAATTTTTACTTGCTTCTGACGTCACAAGCCCCCCACTCTCGAGTTTTGATGCGTTTTATCTTTCCAAATATTCATAGATTTAACAAAAGAAAAAATACGTGTCCATTATTTTTCAAAACTCTAACTGGCGGACTAATTAGATTTGTAATTTATTGATGCTGTCAACATGCCTATTAGTGGGGCGCGTCTTTGTGGATTGAACTATCTGTACATTTGGTTGATAGTGGCTTCCTTCCGAATATACATGTTGAGTTTTTAAGCTGGGACTAAATTTACAATAGTGTGTTCAATTAACAATATTATAGAGGAATTTAATGTACTGATATTTTTTAGTCCAGTTTTCAAGGTAACAAGTTACTATAAAATAAAATTTGTGGTCATTTTTACTAGTATCAAACAGTTTCCACTTATATTTATTATAACATCACAAGGCACTATCGTACCAGGGCCGAGCGTTGCCCGCTATTTAATAGACTGGAAGAAAAGCTACAGGATATGTTTGTACAGGTGAGCGGTGGTGAAGACGGTGCCCGGTACGGACCTTCCCTTATGCCTGGTGGACATCCGACTGCGTGGCCTCATGTCAAACCCATCTTCCAGGTTTGTAAATTAATAGGCTATTTAACTACTATTACAAATGTATACTTAAGGAAAGTATAGAAAATATTAGCTAATCAATAAATAGTATCGATCCTTCGGCATGCCGCGGTCTACTTAAGCGAGCCGCAGCCTACTGTCGCAGTATCGTGGTTTAGCCAGCTACTCTATAAAACATTCGTGAATAGTTAAAATTGTATATCCATCATTTTTTTGACAACTCTGTACTCAAATGTTACTTAAGAACTGCTTATCCTAGAATTCTTAATTCAGTAACCGGAGGTTAGTGTTTATAGCAATTCTTGCAAAAGAAGAAGAAATAAATAATTAACCAACGATAAGATTGGACGTCTGCCTCTCTCTGCTCAAAGCAAGCCGTTCGTGAGGCGCCGAAGGTCCACATGTTCTGTCGAGGCATCCTGAGTGTTACCGTCTAATACCAATGCGGCATCCCAAAGCATGTCGCAGCCTTGTTTGTTCTAATAGCGACCACCAGTGTCTTTCAAATTTCAACTTTACTCTCATGTAATTTGACACTATATACCCTATAGACCCTAGTGTATAGTGTATTTGTGTACTAGAATAGTTGTTATATAAGTACCTAGAGTATCGCTAGTCCATGACCGGACACATTGTATAATAAAATGACAGCATGCCTTGTAAAATAAATACTTCATTATTATATAAATTTTTAGGCGATATGTGCAAAAGCAAATAACGAGCCATGCTGCGACTGGGTGGGGGAAGACGGTGCAGGACACTTCGTCAAAATGGTGCACAACGGTATCGAATATGGTGACATGCAGCTCATTTGCGAAGCCTACAACCTGATGAAGGATGTCCTAGGTATAACAACCTTAGTTAAAAATAAAATCAAGACTTCTTTAAATAAGTTTTGCTATATTTAATACTTGAAAGTACTTTCCCTCGAACATTGCCCGTAATGTCCCGGTATAATACTAAGAATGTTATTATCTGTGAAGGTATGGAGCAAGGTGAAATGGCTGAGGTGTTTGAAAAATGGAATAAAGGCGATTTGGACTCCTTCCTTATTGAAATATCAAGAGATATTTTGAAATTCAAGGATACCGATGGTAAGTTTAAAGTAGAATCATGGATAGTTGTACCTCCGTGTAATATTCTTATTTATATATATCGTTCATTTGGGACAAGAACGTCTTAAGTCCGAAAACCGGATTATTCAAAAAACGCCCTTATTCAAACATTACGAAGTCGTTTTCTGAAAAAAAAAACAGTTTTCGCAACTAGTCCCCTCTCTTTCTATGTGAGTTGACAAAAAGTAGAGTTTATATCTAGATGTCATGTTAAGATAATGTTTTCCTTGAAAAACGAATAGATAATTTACTACAATGTAATAATAGATAATCATTGAAAAGTGGAATTTGGAATGATTCGTTGATATTTATCATTAAATAATATTAAGAAACGTTGTGTGTCACGACTATTCAACGATGATACGACAATCTCTTTTTTGATATTCATCATATTCATCAGATGATGACATGCACTAAAAGCATATCTACGTTGGCTCGGTTTTTAGCCTAACTGAATCGGCACTTAAATGTTTAATTTGCATATTGCAGGTAAATACTTGTTGCCGAAAATCCGCGACACTGCGGGACAGAAGGGCACTGGCAAGTGGACGGGTATCGCAGCTTTGGAGTACGGCGTGCCGGTCACGCTAATCGGCGAGGCGGTGTTCGCGCGCTGCCTCTCGGCACTCAAAGGTTGCAATTTTAATAATCTATTGCTGATTACTTTTAGCCTTCTAGGAGTGTTGCGCGATTTTTTACATAACTATAATTTATTTAGAATCACGGCTCATTTTCCGTGCGGAAGATGTCCGGTCCTTTGGAAGGCATATGAGGGACACAGGTCCAACGCGCAGAGGCCCCTTTGAGAACTTTAATCTAAAATGGGGTGGGCCACCAATCGGGAACTATCCACGGCTGCACTATTGGAGTACAGCCATGGACCGTCCCAGGTGGGTGCAAGACTATTGTAAAATATGGTGAAAAATATCTGGTCTATGGGAAGGGATGTTAAGTGGCAGGGATAACTTCTATTGCCGGAAGAAAACGGTGTCTGCCGTTTAAGTATAATAATTATAATGTATGTATTTATTTTGGCATAGATGAACGTGTTAAGGCGAGCAAAGTGTTGCCCGGTTCGACGAAGAAGTTTACCGGTGATAAGCCGCAGTTCCTTGAACATTTGCGCAAAGCACTCTACGCTAGCAAGCTGATATCGTATGCTCAAGGCTTCATGTTACTCCGTGAGGCAGCTAAGGTAAAATATATTTATATGTATAGCATGAGTTTTTGAGAGATAGGTTTTCAGGCCTAAACTATGAGGAATAGTGAAAAGAAGTCAAATAGAATAGAATAATAAATTTATTTCAAAGGAGTCGTGAACTTGATTTTAGAAAATAACTAAAACCGCGTTTTTTCTTTGGTACGCCGTTCTGGATGAATAATGGCAAATACCTTAGAACTGAAAACTTGACAGTAAACCATTGACTCTGTAATTTTTTTTTAACCCTTTAACCGCCTTAGTCGGATAAATCCGACAGAAAAAATCGTCTCTATTTCGACTATGTCAGATATACCTGTGTCCGTTACTATCCATATAGAGGTTAATAAACTTGTCGGATATATCCGACTGGGGCGGTTAAAGGGTTAAATATCTCTGTAGTATTTTTCTTAAACCTGATAACTTTTTTTATTTTAATTTTATTTCCATGTCTAGTAAATACAAGGTTATAAATATTTAAATTTCACCGCCCAACAAACAACATTATTCGTAATGTTCGGCCATTTTAACACTTTATTATCATCATCATTAGTGTCATACTGTCTGCTTATTTTGGGCATTTTTAATATCGCTTGAGTATTACGAATACTTAAATTTTAGTTAATTTGTCAATAACACAGCATTATTAATGTCGTATCAGATACAATTCTGGTAACCCAAACATACTAGTATCTTACCATTTTTACCAGTAAAGAACAGTTTTACCTATTCTAAAACTTTTAAACATTTTGTAGTGTGATTGTACGACGAAATGCCTTTTTGTGAAGTGAGATATGAATAGCAAGCACACAGCTTTCAAAAACGAGTTGAGTTGTAGTCTCTTTTCAATACCATTAGTATAGAAAGGTGTAACTTAATGAATTAGATAAAAGTTGGTATTGTTATTGGTTGGTGGTAGTTTAGCCGCTAGTTTTGCTCTTAGGTTATTATTATAGTACTCTTACTTCCGGTTTCTAAATTGAGAATTCTAGGATAAACATATATACACACAACAAACAACACAACAACAAACAAACACGGTTAAGTAACATTTGAGTACGGAGTTGTCAAAAAAATTACTGGATTTCAAAGCATTTTTTTGACGACGCCGTACTTAAATACTACTTAAGTATTGCTTATCCCGAATTCTCAATTCAGAAACCGGAGGTTAGACTAGAGGCACACTGACCAAGAGCATTCGCATGACAATATATATGTTCTCATCATAATATTTGCTAAACATTGCACCTCGTAGACGGGTAGACTCTGAACGGTTGTTAGGACGGAGTATTTTATAATTACCACGCTTGGCGAGCTAATTGGCGGCAAAAGTAGATTAGTATTAACGTACAACATTTATATTCCATCATGTAATTTTAATTTGTTAATTTTAGTTATTATGTATTAATTTTTTAGTTTAGTGCTTGTGCATTAAACATGGGGCTACATGGGGCATGCGGTGCTAACCTGTACGACTAACCTTAGATTATGGTATATATTACTTCAACTAGTTACAGTGTAAACAATTGTTGGTTGGCCAATAAAGGAAAATAAAAAATAAATACAAGGAAGACACTGTCTATACTCTTGATTTATTCCTTTACTCGCTTTTTACCCAAGGAAACCGTGGAAGTAGTTTATTTATTGAATGCCAGAAACCACACGAAAGATGGAATAGGATATGTTCTGGCCTAAAATTAAACGAGATATGCCAGTACCTGCCCGCCCGGCACACTAACGTCGCCGACAAAGACACCTTGTTGCTCAAAATAAATGTAATAAGTCCGGTTACTATAATTGGATACAAATAGTTTTGCTTAATATTAGTAAAACAAAAAACTGTGAAGGGATTCGTTAGTAAATTTTACCTGCGGTCGCTGCTCCGATAAAAGCCAGGGGGCTGTAACGGTACACTGTGGAAACTACGCTTCGTAATGAGCAATTATAAAAAATCTTGGCTTTACATTGTAACCGTTGTTATATGGGTGATTCTACGATAAGAGGTTTCAAGTCCATAGAGGATACGGCCAAGGAGCAAAATGATTTTTTTTTCATTAAATATTTATATTACGTTTTTTGTCCCCTTTATGTAGCTTTTCATGTAAGGGCAAGTCAATTTATAAATATTTTGGTACTTTTTAGAAGACCAGGGTAAATACATCGGGCAGGGGAGAGAATTTGATGCAATAAAATAATAATAAAGTAAATTAGATCAACTTTTATTAAACATTGTGCTTAACAGTTATAATTAGACTATCATTTTTATCAGACTTTCATATTAATTACACTACTTTACAACGGTTTTTGCCCATAGATGAAACCAATGTGTATCGGTAGAATAATTAACCCTAAGTTGGATACTGAAGTGGAAAAAAATTAGGACGTCAAGTTTTTTAAATATTTATTATATCTCTATTACACATTTTTGCAACTATCAATCCTTAAAAAACATTTAAAAAAAATTTTTTTGTGCTCTAGTTCATTTTCTCTACTACAACTGCTGGGCAATGATAGGTAATCCAATGATGGGTGGTCCGTTAGAATACAACACAGGTTTTGTGACTGACGCAATATCAGGGTATTGTATATGCTTCTTGTTTTTGTTGTTAAAATCTAAAGTTTTTGTGAGGCAAAAGTAACAGTCCGTAGCGTGATTTGACGGTTGTTTCCACAACATTGGGACTTCAAATTGCTAGTTTTTTTTGCTTTCTGCAGCCCAGGTCGTTAATATACTTCCACAATCTTCAAATTTTTTCACGTTGATAGAAATTAGCTACATCTGAGTTAGTTTGCACAAATATATTATCTCCCCTGGTCATTGAATCTCTCCCCTGGCAGTGTTTTTCCCAGGGGAAATACGACAGGGGAGAGATGTTTTCATGAAAAATTAAATTGTTTTAATTGACGTAAGTTTTTTTGAGCTTAATTATATATTACACATTAACTGTTACAGTATTATTAAATTAGGGCAGTAAATGCAAATACATTCAATGTATGTTACAACTTTTATAACTGACCAGTGGAGAGATACAATGACCCTGCGAAAGCACTACTCCGCACTGTCATGTCGCAACAAATACAAAATGGCGGCACTCTGACGGCTCGCGTGTTTTGTTTTGATAACTTCACGTCGATAGATGTCCTTGAGCGCAGTTCAGAATATGGCCGTCGTATATTTACGTTTATATTAACGAAATGAAATTTGCCAGGGTATATACACAAAAAAAGCGGGACATATATTTACGTTTATATTAACGAAATGAAATTTGCCAGGGTATATACACAAAAAAAGCGGGACAAAAATTAAGTTTAAAAATTATTGAAAATAAACAACTTTTGCTGTCTTTTTATTTAATACTACTTAAGTATATTTATTTAATTTCGTGTTAAACATACTTTGTTTAGCAACTGATACAAAGAACCTATGTACTGTCTGCAAGTTGAACTAAAACCGACAAGAGGACAGGCCAGGGTAGATACTTTTTAAGCTTCAGCTTCAAATTTCAGAAATATGTGCTTTAATTGGGCATTTAATTGTGATGTTATTTATAAATTACATTAAGATGATATGATTCATTGCAAAAAACAACAACATTTAGAATAAAAAACCAATTTTAAACTGATTGCCGCACAAGTTACCTCTTATCGTAGAATCACCCATATAAGGGTAGTATTTAACCGCGCACCAAAATATTCATGTTTTTTTCAACAAAATATTTAAGTTTCCTATCAAAATTGAAGGTAAAAAAAAACTTTTGTAAAACAAGCTTTTATTTAATTGCCCCAAAAAGAAGAAAATAAATTGAAATTAAATCAAACCAATCAATTTAGTACATGTATTACACAATTTATTAAATCATATAAAAGCTTGTCGCGAGATTTACCTTTGTACTAACTAGTCTTGCTTGACATACTTATTATAAGTAATTCTATTAAGGAAAATGTTTCCTATAAAATATGCAAAAAATTATAAACAAAAAATTATATTATTACCTTATTAGGTGGATTAGAAACGACCACTAAGCTACAACGAAAGAATAAAAAAACTTTCAATCTAAATCCCGTGCCGGGTCAATCTATACCAGTAGTAGATCGTGTGGTTTTAAGGAGTTACACGAATTCGTTTACACACAATGGACTTAGTACACGAGATATTCAATTTCAAGTGCGGACCCGTCGATGTATTCAATTTAACATGCGAATGTTCACGGTCACTGTCCACCTTTATTGAGGTAGCTATTAACTTACATGATTTACTTGTAATATGTCGCCATTTAGTACATGCATCAAGCAAATACTCGCGAATTTATTTGTTTGTATTACAGTTTTTAAAATATACTTAAGTGAAACTCAGACCAAATAGAAAACCAAGACAGAACGCTGCGAACAATACAGTGAAGCATGCCAAAACTACACCTCCGCTCTGTGCATACACGCACACATTTACAACATTTTTCAATCAACCTACAATCAAATTACACCTCACTAAGTGCACACATGTTTACGAAACCGGCCTCACGTCATTGTTGAGGTTTTTTATTTGGTCTGAGAAGTGAAAGGGAATTTTAAAAATTAAGAAAATAACCTACAAGAACAATGTACTTACCCATTGTTTTTGGTGCTCGACTTTCTTTACTGTCTATCGTTTCCTTACTATGGTGGATTTTGTGGATCGTAATCATATACTTACTGGGTCGCTTGACGGGAATGATTGGAGATGTAACGCGGATAATTACAAGTAAATCATACAGGTTAATCCCCTACATAAGTACCTATTTGTATGTATTGTTAAGCGTGTGTATACTTAATGTATAGGTTAACTAACTATTCCCTTTGTTTTTGTACTTATTTTATCTATAAGTAGTTAGTTTAGTTAACACTATTATTTCTGATTTATGATGGTTGTCTTTATCAGTAAAATGTTGGTGAAATAAATAGTAATAAATAAGTGAATGATATTGTACATACATTAGTAAGATGATAACGCATCATCTTAATACTGTATGTACAATATTGTCTGTACTTCATAGATTCCTCAAATCTCAATTCGTAAACTTTTTGTATTTAAAAGCAAATAAATAACGAACAGTTATTGTATTATGTTCAGGGTGTCCCTGGAAGTATGGATCAAATCGAATAGGGGCGTGGGCAAGGTCATTTCAAAACTTGCGTAAATTTTTTGCCAGACCAAAAAAGCCTTTGCAATAAAAGTTTTTTCTTATTGAATACATGTTTTCTAGCTGCCTATAAGTATTACCACAAGAAAGGCCTACTGCTCGCAAAAGTCCTGAAAAAAAAATGATACCTCTGATAGTTTTTGAAATTGATTGATGGAAAAAAAAAACAATAATTGGTCATAACTTTTGAACCGTAAAAAATTGCACTGACTTTCTCAGGGTTAAAAAGTTTGGAAATGACAGTGCCCACGCCCCTATTCGATTTTATCCATACTTCCAGGGACACCCTGTATAATACAATTCTGAATCGCTGAATAAAAATAAAGTAAATTTCTATTATCATGTTTGTCTACTAAAGCTTACACAATAAGAATAAGCTAAGGCTAAGGTAAAGCAAAGCTTTAAAACGATAATTCAATAAACTAAACTTTCAGGGGAAATATTATTTGTATTATTGAGGTTTGAGATCTATTTAACATTTTCAAAGTGGTAAATAAAAATAAGGTTACCTTAATGTTGTGATTATGTAGTATGTATTCTATATTATTATTAGCATAGATATAAATATTGATGTAATGACAATATTGTGTGTTACATCAGGTTAACCAGTGGAACCTGAACTACGGCAGTATCGCCTTGATGTGGCGCGGCGGCTGTATCATCAGGAGCGCGTTCCTTGGCAACATCAAGGTAATGAATCTTCTCCTTCACCTGTCTCTAAATTACACTGACAATTTACTACGATGCAAGTCCCGAATATATACGCCGAACAGATAAAACACATACTAACTATTCCCAGTTTACTGATGACGGGATTTGGTAAGGTTTCCTCCGGTTTCTGAATTGACAATTCGAGATATGCATTACTTAAGTAGTATTTGAGTACGGATTTGTCAAAAAAATGCTTTAAAATCCGTAAGTTTTTTGACAACTCCATACTCAAATATTACTTAAGTACTGCTTATCCTGGAATTCTCAATTCAGAAACCGGAGCTTAGACCACTTCTCAGGCTGTCAGACTTCTGACTACCTGTAACGACTGTAATCGGTGTTCGTATTACAACTGGGACCGATTGTTTTATTTTCTCCGAGACACGGTGACATCTTATGTAAAGAATGACCACCCATCCACAGACTGACTACGGAATTAAATATTAAGAGATGCGTAGTGGCTAGACTGTAGCGGAGATGTGTGCTCGCTAGGGTGGAGATGTGCGCTGACTAGAGCGGAACTAAGCTGCGTGCGGCGAGCGTTGGATGTGAACGCACAGTTTAGTGCGATGTGACACGAAAGGCACCGCACACATTTCGTCTCCGCTGCGCGCCATCGTCAGCTTGCGAGGCAAAGCTCTCATCTCCGCCTCGTACCGCGGCCCAGCTCAATCTCAGCGAGGAACAGCTCACATCTCCGCTTCCATCGCGCCATACAAATATGATACATCTCCGCTCAGTTGTATCCACTTAAGCTGAGTGGAGACAAGATGTGTAAATAACGAAAAACTATTGGTTTTTTAAAACACATCTCCGCTCCGCTCGTCTCGTCTCCGCTTTGGTGGAGTCCGGGCCTTCTTGTAGATCAGTCTTAGCTGCAGTTATACATAATGTATAGCCATGAGCTACTTTGATCGCATAATGCACTTACAAATCTGTGTTGCAAACAGGTTAGTTGTGCGTTGGTTTCCTAGTGCCCAGCGACAAAGTAATGTAGGTGAACAATGTTATCTGTGACCTACTGATAACGTGACCACTTCGACATTCAATCACTACAATGTCATATAATCGTTACATAATTGTTTTTAAGTATATTATTGTGAATTACGTGAATATAATAAATAAAATGCATGCATATACCGAATGATGATCACTCTATTCGGGGAATCGGGGTTTATAAAAAAATAGGTACCAGCGATTGGGGTTACTTTGATATCAAGGGGCGACATTGATAGTTACTAATAATATTGCATTTGGTCATATATCTCTATAAAAATGGAACTTATGCATTTTAACTTAACTGTATAGGCAACATTGACAGTTTTCCTATTTTACCATACGGTATAGAGGTGTCTGCGAAGTTAGATGGCGACGATAAAAAATACTAAATCACGCCCCTGATTATGTACAAAATTCGAGTCCTAATTGGGTCTACTTTGACACTGAATGATAAAACAGGGATTATCAAAGTAAAAGCCTACGGTCCAACTTTGATAAGGAAAGAACAATGGGTAATTTTGTTTGGAACCCGTACCCACCTTGTAGCATTTTAGACTAGGTGTCATTTAGAAGAGGCTTAAGTGAACAACTCAAAAATGAATGAACGAATGAATGAATGAATGGGAGACCGAAGTTATGATCACTTCTATTTTGCATTTTCAATCATCTATGTAGTGTTATAATAATTATTTTTTAGGCCCAATGAATAACCAGTCGTTCTGTTTCATAGAGAGAGACTGACCAAGCTTCCTAAGGTTTACTTTTTGCTACGGAAAATATTAATTAAAACGCCATCAATTCAATTAAGTACAGTTTTTTATTTATTAAGATACACAAAATAAACAGAGTCCCGTACGGTATATAGAATTACCCTTGAACCATATAATTGTCTACAGAAAGCATGGTTCACCGTTGAATGGTAATACGAAAAAACTATGAGTCGATCCCATTATTTACAGACAGAGCGTTTCGCCGAAAAACGCTACAAAGAATGAATGATTGGCCGATACCAAGATTTGCCGATGTCATGGTTTGTCGGAACACGCTTGAACAGGCGTCGATTAAATTGCATTAAGGTGCATGTACCGATGGACCGTCCATACAATGTTTGTAGGGATTATACGCTAAAAATAGACACTCTTTGTTTAAAACGAATCATTTTATCACTTTTCTACAATCAAATGTGCTCGCGAATTCACTCTTTAGGAAATAACTTACACTAATTACTGAGAAAAACAATCATGAAATTCAGACAAAATTTGACACTTCTTTACATGTGTGGGTTTGTTTTGACAAGCAAACTAAGCGCCATGTTTGTTATAGTTTAAAATTGTAAGCGATAGATGGCGTGCAGGCGATATTGTAAATAGATATTAAAATATGCAGCGTTGCCGGTCTTCTGTAACCTTGACGGCGGCTGCGTTGCCAGCTAATTTGACTATGATTCGAATGCATGTACATTTTCAATTTGTTGAACGTAATGTTGATGCACTAGGATTTGCGCGCGGAATTTGTTGCGTGTTATATTTTGTATGCTATTTTAATTTATTCAAATTGCAATATGTCTAGTAGGTACTTATGTAATTGATTTCAATTGAATATAATTATTGCAATTTATTATTGGTAGGTAAATAATTTTATTAATTATTCAAAATACGCAATTTTATTGTAAAATAAAATTACCTAGGTATATTTCGACGGTAAGTATTAGAAACAGCAAGTTGGCCCGTGAGTTGGGTTTTAGACGCTGCAATCTCGTTACAATACTAATTACCTACGTACCTACGTGTCGATGTTGTCATTATGTATATTTTATGGTCAACCATGAATTAAATTATTCAGTAAGTCACCAAAGTAACCACAACATTAAATTTCGTGAAAAAGCAATCTTGGGGTATGTTTTTACCAGGTAAAGAATACTTTGTATGCATATAGCCCCCCGCCGAGACGCCGTCGCGAGCAGACGTATTTTTGAACGTTCCGTGTTTTAAATTCAAAAAAAATTGTTTAAATTGCAAAATATTGTGTAAACTATCAGTGAAACGATCAATTAATTAGTGATTACCATCTCAGTGATAAAATATTGAAACAATTACAACACACAATTAACAATATTATCAACAGCAAATCAAGACAAGTTGTTATAAAAAATCGTGTTAGCGTGCGCCGGGCCAAGTGTCCTTGAAAGTGAATGCAAGGACAAGCTTTACACCTGCAGCTACAGTACCTATTTTTATTAAATAGAACGCTATTTTCAACTCTAAACGAAAGTAACGACGACTTGGTCCGATGACACATGGGCCGGACTGTAAGTGAACGTGATCGTGTGAGTATCAAGTTCAAACCTCCGCAAAACACATTACTTTTTGGAATGTTTTTTATTATGCTGCTAAAATACCAGAAAAATCTGAGATTTTTTTACGAAAAAATTGGAGAAATTTCTGAAATATTATAATTAATACTTGCACAAATTGCTGCCTGCAACATTGCTTAATTAAAGAAAAATCCGCATTCATTGTTGCTTTATTTTGCTTTTGGTGCATTTGAACGCCCAATATGCCGCTAAATCGAACACCGCCAACCTCACCGAAATCTAACTTCAAAAAAAAAAAAAAAAAACAAAAACATTCAGACGAATTGAGAACCTCCTCCTTTTTGAAGTTGGTTAAAAATCAATGATGGTGACGCTGGTACTAATATACTAAGTAAAGTTATTTTTTACAAATATACTAAGTAAAGTTATTTTTCTTTGTAGCACCTGTGAAGCAGTGGTTTCAAGACAAGAAGAAATAATTTTTGTTCAATTGAAAATTTTTTGTAGTAGTTTGTTTAGAATCTACATAATCATTGTATAAAGCTTTTAATTTGTATTTACTATAAAAGGTGAAATAATACCTTATTGAACTCAATAAAGATTTAGATTTTTGTTTTACTAAAAACTTAGGTAATAAAATAAAACTATATTTTACTGTGTATATTTGACATTATTTATTTCCTTTTTTTATTAATCAATTAAATGTTTTACGCCTTAAAATATAACTTTTATTTTCCTAAAATAGTACTAGTTTTAATTTATCGTAGGTGTCGTTCTGCCTACCCCTATTGAGAGTATTTCTACAAAATATTTTAGCCCTTTTTTAAATGCACGCCATCTAGTGGTAAACTTTGTAAACGTAGGGAATACGTCTATGTGTGTGTAAAAGTGTGTAAATTCAATGACAGATGTTATTATGGGATTCTGTGTCAAATTGGGTGGATTTTGAGGCATTGTTATGATCAAGTTCATTAAAAGGTAATGACCAGGTGTCGCGAACACTACTTCTACAACTTTGTAATGCTCAGATTTCACATAAAACGAAATAAACTCAAAATAATGATTTCAGCGCCATCTAGCGGGAAAAGTGCTGGGAACAGCCCGTATCTTTCACCTTAACTTCTACTAACATGCGTTTATCTTGACTCCATACCAAAGTTGCGACAAGCAAATACACGACAAATGTTAGGGCGACAGCGCGATATGTCAACCATCAGTGGTGCGACAGTACATCAGCTCGACGTACGTTAGCGCGACTGATTGTTTTGTCGAAAAACCATAGGACGATGGAACTTTTAATCGACGAATGTTAGCGTGACACAAGTTTCGCTCGACAAACTAAAGGCTCCTACAAAACAGGCGCGATATCGTCGGCGAGTCGGAGGGAATGACGCGGGCTAAAGCGAGCGAGCAAAGCGAACGAACGAAGCTCCCGTCATCCCCTTCGTGTTAGGTTAGGTACTTTAAACCCTGCAGACAGAAATAGGAGCCCCGCCCAGCGGGGCTCCGTCTGCCTTGGCCCCAGAGTCTTATAGGCGATATCGCGCCTGTTTTTAGGAGCCTTTAGTTTGTCGAGCGACAGTTGTATCACGCTAACGTTCGTCGATTAAAAGTTCCATCGTCCTATGGTTTTTCGAGAAAACAATCAGTCGCGCTAATGTACGTCGAGCTGATGTGCTGTCACACCACTGATGGTTGACATATCGTACTTAACTGTCGCCCTAACATTTGTCGTGTATTTGCTTGTCGCAACTTTGGTATGGAGTCAAGATAAACGCATGTTAGTAGAAGTTAATGCAATTTAATCAACGCCTGTTCAAGCGTGTTCCGGCAAACCATGACATCGGCAAATCTTGGTGTCGGCCAATCATTCATTCTTTGTAGCGTTTTTCGGCGAAACTTCTGTAAATAATGGTATCGACTAATGTTTTTTTCGTATTACCATTCAACGGTGAACCATGCTTTCTGTAGACAATTATATCGTTCAAGGGTAATTCTATGTACCGTACGGGACTCATAGCAGGATATTGGGCTAGTTCAAGGGTATGATTGAATGGCGCGCGGGGTGAATTAACGAAGAGTTTTCAGCACATTTCAAAGTTGAATAACTTTTTTCTCCCGTGAGATACAAAGTTGTCGTTATATAATATAAATATGTATTTTTAAAGACCTTTCCAATGGTACTAGTCTCAATTTGCTACAAGGTGGGTACGTTTTGTTCCATGTCCTTTCTCAGTTTTTTATCTAGTCTATGTGATTTTATATATCTCAGTTAATTCAGTCTATATGAAATCTTTTTTATGTAGCAGCTAAAAGCAAAAATAAATAAGATACAAACACATGAAGCTCAAAAAATTTATCAAAGTAACTCCGTTATAAGGTACATAACACCCTCTTATAAAATAGGTCACTCCTCCCTCCCATGGTCGTAAGTTTAAAGGCGTTTTGCGTAATGTATATGGCTGTTCTACAATAATTATACTAGACTGATTGGTCTGCTTGTTCGGCAAACAGGAGCGTAGTGTTTCTTATGTATTTAGTCTCATACTGAAACCATAGGTGCATATTTACATATTATTATATTTGACATAATACGATATTTTATCGTATTCTGATCAGGCGTATTGAGGTGAAGAAACCATGCTATCTATTTGGAGAAGAAGATGAGAGGTGATGTCGGAAGACTGGTTTATCATCTATCTGCCTTCTGTACTTCTAATAAAAGTTAAAAAAACGTAACTCCACTCACTCAATGTAACTCTACGCAATCTCCGGAATGTTTATCAGAGTTTCTAGAGGTGCTTACCAAGTAAGGCATTATCGGGTATTTGACTGAAAAAATCTAATTAGTCCGTCAGTTAGATTATCAAAAAATATTTGACCCGTATTTTTTCTTTTGTTACGCAAACCAAATGTGACGAAGATAATATGACACTTTCAAAATTGGCAAAACGTCACAAGCAAGTGCAATTTTTACTTGCTTGTGACGTCACAAGCCCCCACACTCGAGTTTTAATGCGTTATATCTTTCCAAATATTCATAGATTTAACAAAAGAAAAAATACGTGTCCATTATTTTTCAAAACTAACTGGCGGACTAAATTACATTTGCAATTTATTGATGCTGTCAACATGCCTATTGGAGAATTTAAGTTTTATGCGAACGAGGTCGTGGGTCGCAGCTTGTTTATTTATATTTTATTATTTGACAGGACGCTTTCACGAAGAACCCTCAGCTGACTAACTTGCTGTTAGATCCGTTCTTCTGCGATCGCATCAGTGGGTCTCAGCAGTCTCTGAGGCAGGTGGTGGCGCAAGCGGCGCTGGTGGGCGTGCCCGCGCCTGCGTTCTCTGCCGCACTCGCTTTCTACGATGGATATAGAGCCTCCGTACTACCGGCGAATATGCTACAGGTATCATCACTATTTAATATTTTACGGAGTGAGCAGCGGGTACAAGTAGGTGTATTTCGCATCAAAATAACCAAAATATTCTGGTGGACAGTCTGTTGCTTTTTGAGGAGTTAGTTTATTGAGGAGTTAGTTTATTGTCAAAAGGTAAGTCAGAGGTTGTGTAAGGTAAAATATATAAACAAGAAAAACATGCAAGTATACAAGTACACTGTATTGGAGGGTAAGGTAACAGTCAGATTATAATAGCTTGACTGTTGCCAAATGCAAGCAAACAAAGTGTTCTGAGCACACAGGCACAGAACGATGTCTAAGGCAGAAGAATCCCGATTTGACGTCTGAGTGGTGCTACTTAAAAAGATTGCTGTCCAACTAATACTACAAATTGCGATAGTAAATGTATGTAGGTAATGCACAACTTGAAGCTTCTATTACAGCAACCTTACCGCAATAACATTGACTTCACGGTCAGCAGTCATTAAGATTAGACCTATTAAACGGCTCTCTTTGTATACAGTACGTTAACAAACGAAAGCAACACAACCAAATAAAAAAACAAATCAAAAAAATTATACTTAAAAGCAATGCTTACTGTACATGCGCACTTGTCTATCAATGTGGAAAACATGGCAACATCGCATTTAACCTATCTACGCTACCATTCGGTTTTAAACAGGCCGTTATGTTTTTTTTTTCCGATCTTTTTTTCTTATTTTTATATTAATCTATTAATGATGTTGATTAACAGTTTTAAGAGAACACTTTCTGCTATTTTACATACTCTGGTATTTTCTACCTGCAGTGATCACTATGACATAAATATTTTATATTAATATTGTTATAAATATTCTCTTGTTCCAGGCTCAAAGGGACTATTTCGGTGCGCACACGTATGAGCTGATCTCCAAGCCTGGAGACTTCGTGCACACCAACTGGACCGGCCATGGAGGCAATGTGTCCGCTTCCACTTATACCAACTAATCAATTATATCGCGAGCGATAAAGGGACCAATATGACGTAAAATATACACGTTTACATTCGATAGTCGAATATGACATAATATTGGTGCATTTTAATGATGTTAAGTTTGTTATAATATTTATAGTTACACAAGCACTTATAAATACAATTTTGGATAGGTGGCTGGAAACTGCTACGCATAACTTAAGTCGCGTTCAGTCAGTACAATCGCGGACTTGAAATGTTTATTTACAACCCTAAAGTCTATAATTGCTTGCACATTACTTTTTCATTAGGTCGATATGACATAAGTTGATATGACATCTTAAACCTTATTGCGCACAGTGTGAGAAGGAATCGACTTTGAAACCTGATAAACATTTCGAGTCCGCGACCATACGTCGCTCATGGCTCAAGACTATACGAGCGCGTGTTAAGTTGTAAAGGGGAAATTTTATGACTACTTATTTCTATTTACATGACGATTAGTGCTATGACATTCCTATTTACGTTGTTATGGGGTAGCTGCGATGAAATCCACTACAAAAGTTAAGCATTCCGTGTTATTATTTCTAACATTCTGGGAAGGTGATTGTATTTAAATGTAGGTTAAATAGATGTATTGCTATTGATTTTACCATGATGATGGCTGTATTTGTCTTTATATCTAAGTATATTGCTTTTATGGGTGCATACTATTTTTGGAAAATTTTAAATATACATTATTATTTATATGGAGTTTTATTATGGATATATGAAAGCACTATCATCATTAGCCTAGCATTTGTTTAACTTTGTTGAGTTTCTTCATGCATATTGATAGAATTCTGTCAAAATGGTAGTTCTTTCTCAGGTACTTACATAGGTATTTTAAGAAACAGTTTAAAAAAAAACTTCTTTTTTATATACCTACTGAAGGCTAGCCTTGGGCTTTATTCTCTCTGAGACTTCAAAACATAACACTCAAATTACATGGCCGTGTTACCATCTGAATCTGCAATCGGAATAATAGGGTATTAATCTTTGATAATATACCTGTCGCATTGACCGCTCAGCCCATTTGGCCGGAAACAGGAGAAAGTATTCGGAGAGGTCCGAAACTAGTCGGGCAATCCCGAATTCACAATTCACGTGAGTAAACCGTAACTAACCATAAATATGAAAGTTTCTCACGAAAGATATAATAAAAAAAATTTGTTGACTGTCTAATAAATATATACAGGTTATTGTCTAATAACTATTTGTTGTTGACTGTCTAATGTATTTTGTTGTTGAAAGTTTGTGTCGACGCGAGATTTATAGAATTCAACACCGTATAACCTAACCATACCATGCATGCAAATAAATATTTTAACGTAACGCCTGTATTCCTCGACTCCGTATCAAAGTTCGCAACTTTCAACAAACAAATACACGACAAATGTTAGGGCGACAGTAAGATATGGCGACCATCAGTGGTGCGACAGCACGTCTGCTCGACGTACGTTAGCGCGGCTGATTATATTTTCTCGACAAACCCTATGACGACGTAACTTTTGATCGACGAACGTTAGCGCGACACAACTTTCGCTCGACAAACTAAAGCCGTATTTCAGAGTGGAGGCGGGCGCGGGTGCTAGCGCGGGCGCGTGTAAATCAAATGTATGTAGACGCCAGTTGCATTCACAGTGCGCCCGCGAGTCGCGCGCCTGCATGAGGCGGGCGTGGGCGCGGTGGCGCGGGTGTTTCTAATGGCTCAGTCCGCTCGTATCATTCACAGTAATATAGCGTCTGTTAACGACAAAACACACACGCACGCTACGATAGCTCGTTCGGCATTACTGTGAACACGCAGACGCCAAGACCCGAGCGCCCGCACCCGCTAGTGCAGTCTGATTGACCACAAAGCCTCTTACAAAAAGGCGCGATATCGCCTAAAAGATTCTGGGGCCATGGGGCTCATATTTCTGTCTGCAGGGTTTAAAGTAACCTAACACGAAGGGGATGATGGGGGCTTCGTTCGCTCGCTTTGCTCGCTCACTTCGCCTCATTTCGCCATTATGTTCAAGTCCATTCAAGTCCCATGTAGGGGAAGGTTGCTATGAATGGACCACATAACTTTACGACCTCATATCTCAAAAAGTATAAGTGTTAAAATGATAGCAGTTTATTATTTTTATTTCGTAGGACCTTTAACACTTTTTGAAATAAACGAGGTCCAATCGAAGCAACTAATTATAATTAATTATCTATATTACTAAATTATGACAAAAAGCTTTCTTTTTTTCGGCGACATTCTGGAATTTTAAATATTATAATGATTTTTCTGGTGAAGGTCGCGGGAATCCGTTGGATGCGAGAGGCACAGGACCGGTCGATGTGGCGATGCTTGGGGGAGGCCTATGTCCAGCAGTGGACGTCTTTCGGCTGAATAATGATGATAAATGATTTTTCTATGGTTTTAGTGAAATATAATAAGTGAAATAATTAATACATAATTAGTGAAATACTCAGGACCTATTCCCATTATTATGGCTAAAAAACTTCAATAAACAGTTGCTATGATTGGACCGGTCCAACGGTGGAACTGTCTTGAGGTCCATTGATGGCAACAAGGTACTGGTTAAGAAAAACTAAACTAAAATATAAATGGTCATGATTAGACAAAATTTTATAACACTCATGGAATCTCAAATAAACTGTCCAATATTTCATAACAGTGCACGCAGACAAATATGAATACAATGATAGTTACGTCAAATTGTACTGAGTGAAATTATTAGATTTTGACCGCCGCAAACACAATCACAGGTGTCTCTCCTGGCCATGTGCCGCAGCGTCACTGAGGTAAGAGGGAGGTGCTACTGAGTCTCCGCGGACTAGTTCCGACTAGTTTGGGTGTTGTTAACTTGCACAGTTTTGGAAATACCTTGGTGGTCCAATGAAAGAGCTAGTCCAATGATCGCAACCTTCCCCTAATAGGGGGCGAGCCTATTGCCATCAACAGAACTGGGCTCAAATCCAGACTCCGACCGAGCTACTATTGAGAAAATCCACACGAAAAAAACCCAATAACACTGCCCGACCTGGGGATTGAACCTCACGTTCAGCAGTCGCAAGTGCAACGGTAGTCAAAAATGTTTTTATTCCAACTTATTGAAGTACCTACTTATAAATAAATATTTGCGCTCTTTGCTCTTTCAGTCTTAAGTAACTCATTCAGTAATATTACACAGCGCATTTATGTTATCTTGGTAAAAAACCAGAATTTCAAACGCTATCGGATGTTCTCTCATAAGCGCAGTTCAGATTACGCTATAATATATAGCATATAGCAAATATTGTATAGCACGAACGACGATATCGCTCAGCATAAATTTTATATGGACACGTTCACACAACGCTAAACTATAAAGTATTGGCTTGCTTTACGCGGCAAACTTGACCGATTCTCAGAGCTATATCGTACGATTCTTCGGTCCCTACCCCGCCTAACTTCTACCTCGTTAGTCGCCCGACGGATCGCCGTCAAATAACTTGCTTTATATAGTAAAAATTAAATACTTACCAAAGTACCTACATGTTTTCTCCCGAAGGGTTAAAACGGAACTTAATTAACGGAAAGCACTATATCAATCTTCTCGTCTAAGTAAGATACACATATATTTTCCTCCCTCGTTAAAATCTACTCATTACCAGACCCATTATCAATACCCAAAGATTATTTTCAAACTTGGTAATCACGTAGCATAAGGATATAGGTACTATACTTATCATCATCATCATTCAGCCGAATGACATCCACTGCTGGACATAGGCCTCCCCCAAACAATGTTGGGGGGGTTTGCCATAATCGCCACGCTTGGCAGGCGGGTTGGCGATCGCAGTACGGTTGTTAAAGTACTCGGACAACGCTGCTGCCCATCCTCTAGTGAATCCCTTAATCGCCTTTTACGACACCCACGGGAAGAAATGGGGTAGTGCTATTCTTTACGTCCGGCACCACACGGATAATATACTATACTTATACATGTTTAATGTGGTACCTACTTACAGATATGTTTAAACATTTAACAAGCTATCTTGCATCACGGCGGTACATCCTCATGCTGCGTGATTGCCACGTCTGAAAAATATCTTTTTAATGAAATGCCAGACTTGATTCTACATTAGTTAACAGACATTTTTACGGCAAAAGACTTGGCTTATTTTACATGAATGCTTTTGATAGTAGGATTTCCGTAAAGCCCACTTTCTATATTTCTCTTTTGCCATGTAACAAAACCAAAGCGACTTCTATTTTTTCTACTAACGCCGCCCATCTAGTTACGTTTTAGTAAACATAATTGAAACACGGACAGACATTAATTCTGAAAAATCAGTCAAGTGCGAGTGAAACATAGACGATTACAATGTCGTCTACATCTATTTATGTTTATTAAGCAATTGTCTAATAATTATGCAATCGAGAAAATATTTCAAGATTTTATGTTTTTCTTTCCTTTCCTGCCTAAACTCTAACTGTATGCCAAATATCAAGTTTATAGATCTACCTACTATAATAGACCTTAGAATTTTGATGATCGGCGAGTCAGTCAGTCAGTGTGTGACGTAATAACGAAACGTTGAAGGCACATATTTTGTAAGCTGTTTTAGTTAGAAACTTGTTATTTGGCAATTTAGTTAAATACATTGACTACTCTCTGTATCATAATTCTTAGGCCTTCGTTCTGATCTGTTACAAATATATAAAGATCTAGAGCTAAAGATAGGGAGCTTAAAAGTGCCTTGAGTTGTCTCGAGAAAACTGTGTACCTACGGCCGTGCCTGTACAACGTTGGTCGGGGCAAACCGTGCCCCGTGATCGGTAAAAAACCCATTAATCGAATATGGTTAAAACAAATGTCATCACCCCTATCTTCGAAAACTCCGGCGTCCAGAGATAAAAGTATCAGATCGTGAACACTTGTACCAGTTGCTATTAGGAGCACGAAGTACGGTGCACTTGTCTAGAAATTTTGAAGAGCCATCTCTCGTCGAAACCGCAGTTTTTAGAAATTGAATAAATCTTCGATTTTCCAGGAGAAGACTTCTGGCCTGATCTATCAATGGATTAGAACTAAGCTCGTTTGGCCAAATTGGGTTTCCAACCTTTTCAAAGGCTGACTTGAGCAAAGTTGCTCTTCTGAGCGCTAATTTTGCTTCTTCGTACGGGTAGCACGGGAACATAACTAGATTTTGCGGGTAGGCATTGTCTATCGGAATGTCATTGGTTTTAATCCAACAGAATCACATTTTCCAAACGCGTTAAGGATTTTTGAGGTAGATTTTTTCCATGATCATTTCAGCAACCTAATTCTAGCGTTGGACTATCCCTCTATATGTGCGAGCAGCCTGAACCATCTAAAATTCTAAACCAAACAACGGTTTGTTCGATGATCGATTAAGTTTCTACGACGACCTTCGGCTCGCCGATGAAGCTCCAGTTCCGAAAATGGTTTAATTAGAATGTAACGCCCTGCCAAAGTCAATGGTAGATTATACTATTTAAGCGTGTATTCTTACAAACTGTCATCATATCATTAGAAGCACTTCATCACGGTAAGGTCTGTGAAAGTGAGACGCGTTGAGACCACCACAAAAAAAAATGCTTGCGGCGATCATGATGGTGGATAACATAAAGAAAGCTGTTGAGGACAAAGAAATGGGCATTGTACACACACACTCCCTTGGACATTGAATTTGATAACACCAAACACTTTAACAAATAGCATAGTTAAAATAATGATGTATTCAGGCTGATTAAGGTATAACTACCTCAGAGGTCTGAGCGGGAAGTCAGCTCGCCTTACAAACTTCAGTCCAATGACGTTTGGTTAACCGACGGATCCAAAAAAGGGTGCCTAGTAAGAGCTTAACTTCACGAAGGGAATCAGGGATCAAGAAAGTTGCTAACCTTGGCTACAGTTTTTCAAGCAGATAACTACTTGCCATTGTTGAGTCTGTCCACAAAAGTCTGCAAAGGGCCTACATTAAATCTTTAATTTTATCTGAGAAAATTGACTCCAAGCCTGTCAAGGAGTGTGTCCAGCTACTAACACTAGATGTATGAAACTTGGTGGCACTAGGACTACCTAGACACTGTTATCACGGGCGACTACGCCCCGTACGCAGTTATGTGAAGGTCTCAAGATCTGTTTCGCTACCCAATAAAGATTGGTTTTAATAATATTGATTGATGACTTGATCATCAAGTAGACGATGCTCCTGCATATTAATTTTCTGTAATATCAAATTCTAGATGTATTTTATTAAAAGAAAGTTTTGGATAAGACCTTATATTTATTTATTGTAACCGGAAAACATAAGTCATTTAACATATATATACTAGCTATACAGATTTATTTACTTTGCGAAACGTAAAATAGACAAATCAATTAGAAAAATTACTACAGCCGTAATAGACACAAATCCCTTATTCATAGTTTCTTTGCTTGGCAATACAAATGAGTAGAATTCGTAGAACGCCAAAGCAGCTATCACTCCATTTAACAGAATGCCGAGTACAATGAGAAACCCCTCTATAAACTCCTCAGTGTATACGTTCAATCCTGCCTCTATGACGAGGCCTAACGTTACAACGGTATAGCTGCCATATATGCCAGTCATTATGAAATGGTTTACCGAAGTTAAGTCTGCACATTCTGAGTTGTAATAAAAGCCCAGAACCATCAACACTAAAACGAATCCTCTTACAATCATCTGTACCACTTTTGAGGTCATTGTGTGTTGCTTGTTAATAAACTTGATTTTTGTAGAATTTCACGTTTGTAAATTAATATAAAATAAAAATATATAAATAATACTTTACAAACATGATAATGAAGTGACATTATGCTATCGTGGGGGAGGAATAACCCTCCCTCAAATGGCAGGATAACGAAACTCACGACATTGACGGATAAATTCAGTTGCCAGCATGACAAAATTCTTTCCCGATTATACTACTTAGCTGTGCACGCGGCACGTAATGTAAACTCTTACGGTCAGTTTCTACATCAAAACAAATTTTACCGTTTAAAAGTAACAGCCAAAGTAACGGTAAAATTTGTTCTAATGTAGAAACTGACCGTAAGAGCGATTACGCACTGCATCCGATCCGAATCCGTGAAAATACGGATATAAAAAACTCGGACCGAATTCGGATATTGCTTTACGCACTGCATCCGATCCGAATCCGTGAAAATACCGACCTAGAGTAAAACTCAAACAACAAAAAAGTTTGGCGTCTACTTCCGTCCGTCAATTGTTCTTCCAAATTAAAAACTCACGGATGACGGATAGAAATCGGATGACGGATGCCGGATGTAGTGCGTAAACTACCATACAAATAGTACTACGGCTACTTCGGTCCGTCAATTGTTCTTCCGAATTAGAAACTCACGGATGACGGATAGAAATCGGATGACGGATGCCGGATGTAGTGCGTAATCTACCATAGAAATAGTTCTATGGCTACTTCGGAACGTATTTTCACGGATTCGGATCGGATGCAGTGCGTAATCGCTGTAAGAGTTTCAATTCAGCCAAGTGTAATAAGCGCTTAATGGGCTTATTACACTTGGCTGAATTTATGCTCTAAGGCTGAATTTAGTCGTCTTAATTCAGTCGTTACTGAATTTAGTCAAGTATAATCGCAATTAGCAAGCTAATTTTGTTTCTGAACTTAGGATGCTAGCTTGCTAATTGCGATTATACTTGACTAAATTCAGTATCGACTGAATTAAGGGCTGATTTTTCAATCGTCAGATAAATTTTATCCAAGGAATAAATATGACGGTTTGACATATTTTCTATACAAAAGCTGTCCAAACGTCAAACTTATTCCCCAGATAAGTTTTATCTGACGATTGAAAAATTAGCCCTAAGACGACTAAATTCAGCTCGCTTTATTCTAAGTGTAAACTTTATAAAATAGTCTGTCTGTCGGATTAAAAGATTAAAAACAATATAAAGAAAGGCGTTAGGCCGTTTTCGAAATGACCTCATAGATGCAGTATATACAAATCCAAAGATTTTCAGAAGAACTGTTAGTTAATCATCATTATTTTCTTGATATTCATAGTTTGCTGAAGTAGTTAACCATGCAAAAACCTCTGTATAGAAATTTTGGTACTCTGCGGGGATATATTTTTCTAGCTTTTTCACATCTGAAATTTTAATTTCATTGATTTGCTTTACTTTAAACGAGGCCAATGATAGAGCTGCACAGGTTGCTCAATACGGGTCGGACAAAATTGAATACGAGTCAATCGACATGAAAAGAAGAAGAAGAAGATCACATAATGGTAGTTTACGAAACTGTTACATAATCGGGGTTATTAAAACAGTGTGAGTTTAAAAACCTTTCCTACGGCTCGGTCTTTAATAGTATCACACGAGTGTTTTAATACCTGTTTATGTGCAGTTTCATATACTACTTTATCTAAAGTCATGCAATACTTGCGGCTTACGAGGCATTGCTGGAGACTCTAGACCTCGGTCTAGACTCGTACGTAGACGTCGAGTCTCGACTCGTAGGGGCGCCCATACCTAATGGTACGGGGCAAACTAGTGGGCCCCCCCACGTACTCAGAGTCTTGGCGGTGTCTTTCGACATCGCCAACGCCTTCAACACCTTGCCCTGGAGTTGCATACGGGCGGCACTCGAATACCGGGTGCCGACCTACCTCCATCGCATTGTCGGTGGGATCTAACACAGAGAGCCGTCATCTACCCGGGTCGGGGAGGATGGGTCCGGCGAGATATGTCGAGTGGTGTTCCATAGGATTCGGTCCTGGGGCCGCTCTTTTGGAACAACGGGTACGAATGGGTGCTGCGCGGTGCGTTCCTCCGCGGCGTCGGCTTGACTTGGTACTCTGACAGTAAGCGCGGTAGACGACGCCTCAGACATACTGGCGACAGCTGGGGTTGCGCAGTTCGTCGCAAGGATCGGTTGGGTCTCGAGGTGACCCTGCAGAAGTCCAAGGTCCTGTGTTTCCACGGGCCCCGGAAAGGACCACCCTCGGGAAACACATTGTGCGGGCATCCGAATCAGCGTCGAGTCGACGATGAAGTACCTAGGACTCGTACTCGACGACCGGTGGAACTTTTGGCCTCACTTTCGGCAACTGACGATTAGACACGAACTGTCAATTGGGGCATATGCGAGTTGACAGACGTGAAATGTATGGCCACTCCCGACTATGTCGACCGCGTTACTCTCTTTAGGCCACGAAGCAAATACAAATACTTTATATTTGTTTCGTGCTTTAGCCATAGAAGTAATATGTACGTCTACTTGTCTTTAGCTCTTTAGTTATTGTTTTGAGGCTTAGAGCAACGCGGCCGACGACCCGGACTCATCGGTGGCCTCGTTGCTGTGTATGTGTGTATTTCACCTTAGAGGTGAAATATTATTCTAAGATTCCAGAGTTCTATTCACAGATTAATCAATCGTAGACATGCTTGGTTGAGATTTGTTGGTTCTATTTGTCTAGAAATTATTATTTAATATTTCTATTAAAAAGATTAAAATACGTCCTCTGTGCTTAGAGCATATATAGCTCTAAGAGTCTGTGGTATCTCTGTGGTCTTATTATGTTCTATTCTTTTCGCGTTGTCATACTGTCATTTTTGTAAGCATTTTAATTTCAAAATGAGTATTATTTACTTGGTTTGTAGTACTTTTATTTTAGGACATGTGTTCTGTGACATGAACGGAACCAAGAAGTATCCGATAAATGATTACTGCACTCATCCAGATTGTTCAATGGAAAACCAGCACACAATGTGCGTGGCCTATAATAAGCAAAGTCCGAGACTCTATGCATCAGGTATGACAACGTGGATGAGGTACCAAATCATGTTGCTTCACAACAGGCACAGGGACAACATCGCCATGGGCTTGGAGCCAGGTCAGCCACCCGCCACTAACATGCGCAAGATGTATTGGGACTATGAACTCGAGCATATGGCAGAGGTTTGGGCACGCCAGTGCCAGAAACGGCATGACGAGTGCAGGAATACTATCAGATTTAATGTTCTGCAAAATATGGACGTACGTGCCGTCGTGAGCAGGGTGACAGAATCTCAGTTACTAGCAGACGCTGTGGGAGCGTGGTTCTCTGGCTCTAGAGTTCTTCCCCCTGAACATGTTTGGTCTTTTAAACTTAGTAATTGTAGCGCGCCTGGTGGTTGTAACGCTCATTGGTATTCAGCAGCAGCCTGGGCATCTACGTGGCGTCTTGGTTGCTCTCAAGCTCTTTGTACAGCTAAAAAACCTTCATGTGTTCTCTTTCGCAAACGAAGAACAGTACAGGTGGAACCGACTGAATATCCTTTAACAAATGTGACCAAAGCCCCCACGCAAAGTCAAAATATATTGCGACGCACTAAATACATGACGCCAGCGAGTTCTGAGAAATTCGAAGATTTTGCTGCAACTTCTAGTACCTACAGATCAAAAGAGTCACCATTGCACCGTGGAATTTCGCCGGAAGAAACCAAAGAGAAAAGAAGAAAGGAATCCAAAATTTTGGCGTACACGTTTTGCAATTATGGACCTGCAGGAAATATCGACGGCTTTCCAATATATGAAGCGGGAGCAACTTGCTCGAACTGCCCTCAAGGTACGCTATGTGGCGACCGCACTCATAGAGCCCTGTGCACCGTCGTCGGTGATCCTGATTGTAAACAGTAACTACGATTTTGATTGTATCATTCGGTTGGTATTAACGTTTTGTTTTTATACGTGTATTATTCTTGTTTAACGTAATAATAGGATTTTTTAAACAGGTACTTTGTTTTACTTTGTCACTTCGTATTTATTACATCACAATTGAACTATATTAAATATTTTATCTGCAATATAGAACATAAAGAAGTATCTTAGAATATAAAGAGTTTCGTGTTGATTAGATTAGGGTTTTTGGAGAGTCAGACAATCTTAACGGCGTTTTGGAGTTGCCACTTAGGGTGTTTTTATAGTCATGCGGATTTCATCACGTACCGGTACGTGGCGCCCTCATTTTACCTTTTCATAGATGTTTTAATTATGAAGTATGGTCCACGCGCGAAAACGTGAAATGCAGGCGCCACGCATGCGGGTCAAACCCGCCCTTAATAAAACTGATATGTATGCGTTATGTTGTGATGATGTCAAGGTTCTAAAATGTTCACAAACGGCATGTCATGTTATATAGGCAACAAATATTTATACTAGCGGACCCGGCAAACTTCGTACCGCCTAAAAGTCAATGAATTTCGTTTTAACTTAACTTTTTTACTTAGTTAAACTTAATTTTGGTTTTCTTTTTTTCATTAATTTTTCCGATATTTTATTAGTTATTCTGCTATTCGGGGTGGAGACGAATCCAACAAGTCAGAGATAATTAAAATCAGTCCAGCTGTTCTTGAGTTATAAATGGTGCAACTAACCCGACTTTGTTTTTTTAAACATTGTATAAACGAATTCGTGTAATTCCTTCAAACCACCTGATCTATGAATGGTATAGCTTAACCCCCCCCCCCCCGAGAATAAAATAGAATAGAATATACTTTATTGTACACCAAAATTGTAACATAGCTCTTATACAAAATAATTAGATTAGATTGATTAGCCGCTAGCGGCCCGACCGACGAACCGGATCGTCGATGCCATTGTTTATCTATTGTGTCTGCAATTACAGTACTTGAGACTTTAAAAATAAACTTTTACTTTTCCCAAATATTTTTTTTCTGTTATAGAAAATTTAGATGCCATGCATTATGAATGAAGGCACGGACCACAGCTGACGGGCACGACTAGCACGATATCGCTCCACGCAGTCAGTTAACTTGGGACGCTAGAATTAGGTACTCAGATACAGAATACCATGGTTCATTTTTTGAAAACGTTTTTTTGTTGATTCTGATAAAAACCTATAAAGGGTCAATCAGTGTCACCAGTAGGTCACGCGGTTTGAAGGAATTACACGAATTCGTTAACACCCTGTATATTTAGATGTAGAAGCTAAGTGTACTTATACTTCTTTGACAACAAGAGACTTTCTGATGCGTTGCCAACCTTAAAGACAAAGTTGGAAAGTCTCTTGTACCTGTATTTTCACCGGCATCCAGTTCTGTCCTAGCATTTGGTTAAACATTAGCATATACTTATCAATACCTAATCTTCAGCCTACGTTTACAAAGTTGTCCACATGATGGGGTTAACTAAGCGAACAGATGTTTGATAGATGTTTCCAAACACTTAGTCGCAAAGGAATTTAGGTCATAGATGGTTCAGGGAGCTCGACTTAGCCGCTACTACAGCGCATATCGGTAAATGTTGACATTGGCAACTGACACCCTCGGCAAGGCCCCGTAATCGGGTCAATTGCCGACATCAGCATGAAAATTCACCACATTAAAATTTCATATGGATTGCTGAAATACAAAACAAAGCTTACTTACGTTCAATATTTTAACTTTAAGCTTTAATATTGCATTTCCTACGTTCTGAGTTATGATTACTTTATTAATTGCATGACTACGTGTTTATCCTGTCCCTAAAATATTTCACGTAAGTTTTACGATAGGCATGATATTATATAATGAAAGTACACGTTAAATATAGTAAATAGTTAAGTTCGTAATAAACAAGAAAACCAGTTTCTAACTGCCGGCTAGAAAATGGATTTCTTATAGCATAAAATTACTTTAAAAATAAAAGAAAAACCGACTTCAAAAAGAGTAAAATAATTGCCATTTTATTATAAAATTAACAGTTTCAGAAGTCGGTGCAAATCCACGCTGAACCAAATTGAAGTCACCGACTTCTGAAACTTTTACTTTTATAATATGGTAATTATTTTACTCTTTTTAAAGTCGGTTTTTCTTTTATTTTTGAAGTAATTTTATTTTTCTACTTTAAGTGGCGTAAACAATACATAAACATGCAATTACAGTAATCGCGGGGAATTTGCAGTTATCCATTGAAGAGTTCCATTATCAATCTCCAAGGGTCGTCATCAGATCGTCACCTAATTTAAATGGGACCACCTCGGGAGAATACTATTTCAAGCAAAAAACCGCTTCAAGTGTGCCTATAAAATTTGAAGAGTTCCTTCGATTTCTCCAGGATCCCATCATCAGATCCTAACCTGATGACCATGGGACAGCCTGGGAAGCATACCCTTTTAAACAAAGGAAGAATTTTCCAAATCGGTTCAGGCGTCTTGAGTAATCGGGGAACAGACATTGTTTGAATGCCAAGCTCCAGGTGTGCTGCTGGGGTCTTGATTGACTATTAAAACTACTAGACTTCAATAATAATGACTATAATTCGATAGGTAGCTGATTAAAATAAAAGACAGCCGATGCGTGTGCGCACACTAAGGAAACGGCGGAGTGAGTTGCGAGCTGCAGCCGGTCGGCGGCTGAGCCCAAGGTGGGGGCCGGCGTAGAAGGCCCTGGAAGCTCGTAGAACGCTCCGAAGCGACCCACTGGCACGGCTCGATGTGACGTCAGGACATACATAAAAAAAAAGATTCCGACGAATTGAGAACCTCCTCCTTTTTTTGAAGTCGTTAAAAATAGTAGATACTTTGATTATACCATTGTGGAAGATGTAGTTGTCGACTCGGCAAAGAATAGACCGGCCCTTTTCCACACGTTCGTTCTGCCCAGCCTTTTTCCAACCATGTTGGGATCAGCTTCCAGTCTAACCATACGCGGCTGAATACCAGTATTTTACATGGAGCGACTGCCATCAGACCTTCGCAACCCAGTTACTAGGCAATGCTGATATCCTAAGGTTAGATCAGTTGACAGACTTTCGGGCTACTGACTACCCATAAACGACTGTCATAGATATTCTAGGTAGTATCTCGATGTGTAACGAATGGTTACCCATCTACGGGTTGACCGCAAGCGCAGCTTACCTTGCAAAGTTGCAAATCATTATGATCTGCGTGGTGCTTAATTAGCCACGATCCCTTCCACTCCGCGGCAAGCCCTTTTCCACATACGTGTATATGATAGCACATGTACTAAGCAGTTATAAAATAATGTATTTGGTTGAAATTACAGCCAAATTAGTAAAAAGAGGAGCTAATTTAAAAAAAAAAGAAAAAAACCGACCTATGTTATAAAATGATTCAAATTGTGGTATGTGATAGCTGAATACACGGTGTGTCAACCCCTTAACGTTGGACCATTATTTACGCCACACCCTGTATATCGTAAAAAGCGAATAAGATTATATGAAGAAGATGGGCAGCAGCATCCTCCTGTCTGCCAATGGTATGTTATCTCATATTGCGATGACCAATATGTGTGCATCATACAATAATATCAGCCTGTAACTGTTCCACTGCAGGGAAAAGGCCTCTTCTCATATAGGCACTTCCTTCTTTACCATAAGGGCATGGGGGGCACGGAGAGCACGGGCCCAAGGCCCCCGGCCTGATAAGGGCCCCGAAATGCCAAAACCCAGTGCCTTTGTATTTTTCATCGTCCAATAAATCAATTTAATAAAAACACATTGGTTTCTTAGTTCAACGCATCATTAACAAAGCACCCAGATAGACAGGGTTGCTCAGCAGAAGTTTCCTTTAATTTGAGAACATCAGACTATCTAATTTTTCACTGCTATAAGGATACAGCTTGAAATACAAGTTGGCGCCAATCTAATAACTAATTAAGACGTTGAAACAAAAAGTGCATTCTGATGTTTTCATTCACGTTTTTTGGCATTTTAAAGGGGGGCCAAAGTCTGTGTGACCAAGGCCCCCTGCATTGCCTAAGACGGCTCTGCATATAGGGAAGGAACGAGCATTGATCGCCACGCTTGCTCACTGAACTCACTGCAGGTTGACGATTTCAGACCATTAAGTCTGGATTTCCTCACTATGTTATCCTTCACCGTGTGTTAGTGGTGTCTTAGATTAATTACGAATGTACATAATGACATTGAAGTTATATTGGTACTTGCCTGGCTACGACGACATTATGGCAATCCGAATCATATGGCACACGGATTATGGCATTATACTATGTTAATTGTAGCCGTCATTGGTACCCACCAATGACGGGCCTGTGTTCAGAAGTAGACTTCTATGAGCTGATTATGATGGACGCGATGGAGTTGAAAAATGACGAGCGCATTTTATTATGGTAGATAAAACTCACACTTTGATGTTTTGATTGGCACGCAACTTTGAAGACTGCATGGATTGAAAAGGGGAATTATTAAACAGGAAAACGGCGAATTCCTAGTATTTCTTCAACTTTATGAAAAGGTTTTATGAAGTAAACGTTGTAAATGTGATCCATATTTCATACATATGCGTGATATACAATGGGATGAAATTGAATGACCACCAAAAAAACAATCGTTACCCTAAACAGCCTCATCCAAAAAAAATATAATATGTACAAATAAATGAAACCTGTACCAAAATCTTTTGGGCTATTTAAGTCATGCCTGCACTACAAAAACTTTTCATAACCCAAAAAAGCCACGCGTGCACCAAATTTTAACTAGCAAAGTTTTGTGTCATTACTACCCAACATATCACTACGTTTGCCATAAAATGTATGCTTATAACCAAGAATTTATACATTTATTCGTTAAGATTTTAAAAGGGGAATTATTAATCGGGCGAATAAATAATATATGGAAGACTGTTAATGAGATACTTTAATACTAAACCGAGCGGAATTAAAATATATTTGCGAAAAATTAACTTAACTGGCGAAAATTAATGAATGATTAAAATTCGTAAAATGAGCGACTAGCAGTGGGAAACAGTTAATCTGAGTTAGCAAGTAAAATTCCAAGTGTCCGAATTAAATACTAACTTGGGCGAAAAAAATAGTGAGTGGGCGAAAATATACATTTCTTTACCCCGACACGGATAGGTTAGGTTCGAAGGGGATGACGGGGGCTAGAGTGAGCGAGCGAAGCGAGCGAACGAAGCCCCCGTCATCCACTTCGTGTTAGGTTACTTTAAACCCTGCAGACAGACGCTCCTTTGGAAACCCAAACAACTTTACAAACATACAACAATAATGTGAGTGAAATTTGTTCGCTTAAGAATTATTATGCTAAGAAGCTCAGCCTTTAGTAAACATTTTACGGTAGTATCGGTAAACTTTTAGAACTTCATTTGTATTTTTTGGGTAAACAATGATTTTTGTATATTAATTTACTTTATTAGGATAAAATTGTGTAACATAATTTGGATGAAATTTTTAAATAAAATGCGAGTACATATTTGGTGCATGCGTGGCCTTTTTGGGTAGCTCAGCGATTATTCTGAAGATACTTGCCTTTTTTAGGTTGGCAGACTTTACGTTTATTGGTGACTAGCCTTTGCTCGCGGCTTCGCTCCCGTTAATTTACGGATCCCTAATTTTTTGATCCCAAAATATAGCCTATAGCACTCAGGGATAACGTAGCTTCCTATTGGTGAAAGAATTTTTGAAATCGGATGAGTAATTTCGGAGATTACCTCCTACATACAAACAAACAAACAAACAAACAAACAAATTCTATCTCTTTATAATATTAGTATAGATAATTTCATATTAAAATGGGGATTAAATTCTGGTAAGTACTTACGATTTTTTGGGCGTTATATTTCATTATATCTGGTGATTGCTTAAACATAAGCCATATACAATCACGCATATGTGGGGCAAAAGTAATCAAATGAAAAGATGGTGTTTCGCTGTAATTTTTTTTAGGAATGAAAAGTTTGGTTCTTGTTGTGGGTTATGTTTATTAAATAAATAAGATTTTTTCCATCATCATCAGTCATGGCCCTTTAATAAAGAAAGTGGGTTGTATTATGGACTAATGTTCTTGTAGAGGTACGAGCGCTCTGTTCCTTCATCGAAAAGGGGCGGATTTTCGACGAGGAAGGTGGCCGCAACTTTAAGGGTTTTCGTCAGGCATTTGTATGTATGCTCGCTCGTCGCAGAGCTTATGCTATGGGGATTAACTTCATCCAAGGTATACGAACAGGTTCGGTCCGGACGTGCCTCACGGTTTGTAAGAGCGCACATCACGTAGCTACATTGTTTTGGCTCGTGGGCCAGAACACGCACCGAGAATCGAGCACGCGGCTGCCTTGGAAACCTTTTCGGTCGGTCTGGTCACAGCTTAGGCATGTTTGAGATCGTTCCTATAATTGACCGTGTGATTCCGCCGTCATATGTGTCGAAAATATGTCAATAGGCAGCAGTGTCCTCAATATATGCACATGTTCAGTGGAGAAAGTTTACGGGACGAAGAGATGAAGATCATCATAAGTTCTCAGAGATCGTCCTTTACAACCTCCTATTACTTTATCTAATTCATCATCATCATTCAACCGAAAGACGCCCACTGCTAGACATCGCCACGGTTGGCAGGCGGGTTGGCGATCGCAATATGGTTGTTAAAGTACTCAGAGAACGCTGCTGCCCACCCTCTAGCTAGAGTATCCCTTAGTCGCCTTTTACAACATCCACGGGAAGAGATGGGGTAGTGCTATTCTTTAAGTCCGGCACTACACGAGACTATCTAATTAAATTATCATAATTAAACAGAACACACGTGTAATGGTGCACCTTTCTAAACCTAAGGCCGGCCACACTTTGGATGCGAATTTGTATCGTACGTAAACGTATTAATACTGGGGCCCAATTCTCCTAAAATAAATTGTTTCCAAACGCAATCGACCCACAACCGTCAGTCAGTTTTTGTTTTCGAAAACTTTCAAAATGATTGATTTTGTTTTTTGTGTCAAACAATTTGATGGCTTTTGAAATTGAGAACTGTCTGAATGAACGGTTCGGCCTTGGTTCGGTTGTGATTTATCAAGATTTATTTTAGGAGAATTAGGTCCCTGGTCGTACAAATTGAGTGCGCACACTGAATACGTTTTTCTCCGTCCAATAGGCAGTTTTGTTATGTAATGTGGATTAAAAATCCCAACAAGTTCGGATTGTTTTCGGACGTCGGAACTTCACGCAAGTATAGGCATGTACGACTAACTCGCACCCAGTCTGCGAGCTCCCGTAGTACTTGAAAGGTCGGGATTGTTCGTGCGTACGAGTCAAATTCGTACGAAATCGCGTCCAAAGTGAGGCCGGCCTAATGCAGAATTGTTGAGTTGGCGTAGATTTAATTTCGTTCGTAATTTCATGGGTGTCGTTTACGGAATTCACTAGACGATGGGCAGCAGCGTTCTCTGAGTATTTTAACAACCATACTGCGATCGCCAACCCGCCTGCCAAGTGTGGCCATTATGGCACCCCCCCCCCTCTTGGGGGTGATGATGATTTAATTTTGAAACACAAATATTTTCTTTTTAGTTCAACACGTGTAGGTAGTATTCGGGAACGCGTTACATGCACTTGCACTTTAAAAGATGGATTAGCAAGTTTTCATTACATTTCCACACTTTCAACCATCTTTTAACCACTATATGCTGTTAGTCAAAACAATCTGTTCTACATAGTATTCCTGTAGGTCTGCGCTCCATGTATGGGTACCTAATAACGAAGAAGCAGAGGCCTAATTCTCCTAAAATAAATCTTGATAAATCACAACTGAACCAAGGCCGAACCGTTCATTCTCAATTTCAAAAGCTATCAAATTGTTTGACACAAAAAACAAAATCAATCATTTTGAAAGTTTTCGAAAACAAAAACTGACTGACGGTTGTGGTTTGATTGCGTTTGGCAACAATTTATTTTAGGAGAATTGGGCCCCTGGTACTTAGGTGCACTCATAACTTTGTTTACAGTTGTTACAGAGCTAGGTAACTCCAAGCACTTTTAAAGAACCTTGTTACACTTCTATGGCTAACTCTAACTGGGTTTGTTTTGGAGGGACTTTACTTAGAGCAAGGTATACTCGTATGCTCTAAGGGACTATGATAAAACACAAATTATACTAAAGGAAATTGAACATTTTTACTGAAATATTTAATATCCCAGCGAAAAATATAAATGTAATTTTCAGTTGGAATTACAAATGCTAAACACCTATTTTGCGAGATCTTATGTGAGACGATTTTCACAAGATTAATTTCCTGAACTTAACTCGATCGTATCAGCTGGTTTTCAAAACAATTAAGTTAGAAACGGACGTAAGTGAGTTGGCATGCTGTTGAACTAACTCTAAGGATACCTACGCACTTTGCGGTTTGCTGGAACGCGGTCAGCCGTTCGGTTGTCCGCAATCAAACTTATGTACGAGAAAATTGTTTTTATTCGCTCTGCGATGCGGCTGCCGACTCGGTCGCTCGGAGCGCTGCGGCCCTTCTGGCGTCTGTCCGGACGGATGCTGTACGCACTACGCGAATAGCTAGTATGCGGTTACCCGCCATTGGCGGTGCACGTTTTTATCGAAGCTCGCGTATTTTGCTGATAATAACTGAATTTTCCCTTCTAAAACTAGGATCTACAGTAAGGTGGTCTTTATTTCTAAGTTTTTTTTCTTCTTTTAATTTCTCTGGGCACTTCTTCGACGTCCATCTTGGAAATGAGTCGCTTAAACCGCAAACAACGACGGTTTCTCAAGCATAACTCGGTAACTCGGTTAACCATATTCGCAATCGCATGCTTCGGACAGTCGGACGGCTGCCCGTAACACGGCTATCCGCTCAGTGCGCACGTAGCCTAACAAGCCGTCTTTCCGACCAGTTAGCGCCAACGCACTGTCACTATTCATTTAATTCGAAATTAAATCTCGATCTTTGATAGGGTTAATAAATCTGGAACTCCAGACTCCATCCAATGCTGCTTCCGAGCTTTAAATAGATCTTTCCGTGAATCTATAAAATGGTATTACTCACTAGGTAGCCAAGGTTTAGAGTAGATTTCGTATACCAATAGACATAGATATTATTTTCCTGATAGTTAAATGCTGCCACCGAACAACGTGATGACCGCCACCTTTCTTGAAAGGTTAGGCGGAGGTGTAAACTATGTGTGAGGCACACTCACATTTCGCTGTTTGAACTTTTACCGGGCAACTACATAATCATCAGTTTACTACGTGCCTAAACTAGCCTAGAATTACCCATGTCGTGTACATGCCTTTCGCCATTTACGAGCACGAGACTTGAGCGACCAGTTCGCGGCGGTCAGTATCTTTGAGCTGATATGGCGGCCAGTCTATTTGCTGACCTTTGGGGTATTAAGTCAATGAATTGGGAGATACTGATTGGCTCCAGAAGCCGCAGTGATTATATAGCCGGGTAATTCGAAAATTGTTGGACCTAAGTAGTAAGACTCGAACCTCAGTGCAAGAAGCTTATACTCGGCAGCCTTGTTTGCAAGGACATAAGATGCAGTTTTTGGATGCTTCTACAGGCTGGCTTTCGCTTTGTTTCATAAGAAAGGGAAATACATTTTAAACATTCACAACATGATGAATTCTTGGCATCTCTGCTAGCATACTGGTACTTGACATAAACTAAGAATGTGCTAGCGTTGCAGCTTGCTAGGTATTAAGAGGTACGTAAATTGATTGCTGGTAGTTTCCCTGATATCTGTATTACTGCTGTGCGTTATTGACTGTCACATTTATTACTCTTTAAAATCTTTTGTAGATTTGTTTATGTTGATTTTATTGGCTGGAATCTCAGAGCACATTCGACAGTTTGTGTCAAATGGGGCCTGATTTTGTTTTATTTTGAATGTGTGAATATCGTAGCCTTCGTAGCTACAGGGTTTTTTTAAGGATGGGAAATCATCAAATGACTTCTTATGCTCTGGGCGGAGCGGAAGGGAGTGTCAGAATCTTAGTGACTAAAACCCATTTGTGTTCCTCTTAATGCTCTTTGCGTTCCAGGGCCGCTAAATCTTTCGAACAAATTCCGCAACCCTGGCAGGCACTGGCCCTAACGGGCCCCGACTACTATGCTGACATCTCTTTGAGGCGCGCGTGGAACACAACGCGCTGTCGACCAGTGCTTGGTTCTGATCGAACGGCGAGCCACCCAACCCTCGCCGTCCGCAGGTCCGCGCCTACGGTGGCCGGGAATCGCCCTGCGACTCCCGACGCCCCGGGGCGTCTTCTTCTGTTGCGGCGGCTGGGGCGTGAGGTTTGCCGCTCGCTCACACGGCCCGCCTCCTCCTTCGCTAGCATTACTGCTTCGCAGAAGGAGGTGCTCCGCCCGAGCAGCGCAGACCTCCACCGTATGCTCCAACGTGTCCTCCGGGCGATCCTCGCAGTAGCTACAGGATAGAATGCATACACGTGAGAAAATCCCCCCGTAAAAAAAAATACAGACTTTTTTGTATTGAAAGAGAACGCTATGGCCACTTCCGACGTAGACGTCGACCGCGTTGCTCTAAGTGTCTAAACACACTATGCTGAAGATACGCGACCGAAGTTCCGCGGCTGATTTTACGTTCCGAGGTATTCGGCTGATATGACACACTATAAGTGCCGAACTTACGCGGCAGAAATTCAATTGCGCAAACTTGTGGGCGGAATCGCGGGGCGCGGGCTGCCTCCCGCTGCTCGGACCCCGGATCTTCGTCGACAATCTAACCGAACTTCGGTCATGTATAATGTGTTCTCTACAGAATACGTTGCCGCCGAATTGTCGCTGAACTTACGCCCGACCGAAGTCCGGCTGTACGCTATAACGCGACGTAATTTCGGCATAATGTGTCGTCAGTAATTCAAATAGCATTGCAGGCGTAATCATGCCGAACTTCGGTCGCGTATCTTCAGCATAGTATGTTTAGACACTACGGCTGGAATATTGACACTTATCTATGTAACCCACCGCCCAATGTCGACTTTGGAATTCCTGATTTTACTGTTATTCACGGGGGGTTCACTGCGAAGAAAATTTTTCGACCGTCGTCTCTATGGCTCACTTAATCACTCTGACAACTACCTCATCCCCTCTGACTCATACTTCGCCCCTTTGACGCCCTGTGACGCCATCTTGATGCTTTGACGTCACTTTTATCTCTTTATCTCTATTCTATGAAGTCTATGGACTGATCTGTCAAACTAACTAACAAAATATCAATAAAATTTATTTATTTACTTAATTAGCGTATCCTCTAAATATTCTTACTGTAATATAGGTACTTTGAAAAGCTGCAATTATGTGCAATAAGTGATGTGCTGTGGGTTGTCAGAGAAGTGGAAAGGCCGTCATGTTTCTTGAAACATAGGACTCTTGTGCTTAAAGTGCATCAAGTTGGAACATTCACAGGGCTTGACTTTTCAATAACTGCAAGAACTTAATTTTCAACGCAGAACCCAAAAGTTTCCAATGCAGGAAGGACTACCAATAGCTCGGTGATCAAAGCTCTGTCTTTCAATCATCAATGAAAAGTTTGCTGGAAGATGGAGTGACTATACTGATGCTAGTGAAATAATTGGTGGTGAGTGCTACCTACTAATGTGTGTAAGAGTGAATAATAAACTACAACCAACCATTATTTGTATTTTTGACTAAAATGTCTTAATAATTGAACTTATATTTAAATAAAGTTCAAGATGCAATTATGTGTGAATAAGAAGCATGTGCAGGAACATGATTATGTAAAATGCTGTACATAATGAAATAAACATAATTGATTAATCTTTTTTCCTCTTCCAGATGATGTCATTGTAATGAATGGTGATTCATTAAATATAACCTACGCCTCACCTTACCGGATAAAAGGAATTAGAAATAATTTCCTCACAAAGAATATAAAACATAATAATCAAATTTCCAAATGGAGTAACATAGTGGATGTATACAAAGGACTGCAGTCACAATAATGTGAGATTGCTTCATAAATTAAATGATCAACACTTGGTTCCTGAAAAAAATCAAATAGATGAAGGTATGTATGTATTTAATTACTGCAGACTAAAACCAATAGGTCGAGTCACGAGAACCAATAGTTTTAGTCAGTTGCAATGATGATATTATTATAAAACTTTCAACATTCAATGCATAACAGCATTACTTTTCCTGGCAAGTTCATGTAAATATTTGCATTAGGTGTCCAATAGCAATACAAATAAATCATCTAACAACCATGACTTATAATATAAGTCATAGTTGTTTAAATAATATTGTGTATTTTTTTAACTGGTATTTGCACTTCTTTCCACTCGTCTATCTTTAAAGGTATTAATAATTTAATAACAGTGATTTACTTTGTTTTAGGTAAAGAACTGCATTGGAGTATACAGTAAAACGGTACCAGCCACTTTATCCTACGCGGCTTGGTTTAGTAAGTTGTAAAATTAAAAAAATAAATATATTTTACAGTAACAAAATGTATTCTTTTCTTTTTATATAATATTCCTGTTTCTAAAATACAACAAAAAACAGTAAATTAGTAAGGAGCTACGTATAGCAAAAATATAGAGCTCAAAAGACCAGTATTCGAATCTAAAATACACGAAATTCAGCTTAAAAGACTTGTGTTCGTGTTAGTTTGACGAATACTGACACGCCCACAATTAAAAGGTAAAAAATTTGCGAGTGAAAATGTGAGGTCCACAGATAAGCAAAATGTCCATTTTTTTGTTCGAGAGTGCGCCGTCTGATTGTATCCCTATCTAGTCTGTGCTGTTATTTTATTTTATTTTTATGTACAGGTAGGCGACATTTTTTAAAATGAATATTGTTTTTTTTTGACCTAGTATTACTTAGTTTACTGGCTTGATGGTTAGGTTCTACCTTATTGGCTCAAACTTATTTTAAATTGTATTTTATAGTAATGTCACTCCTGTCAAGCAATAAAATAAATAAAGATTTTTAATCGTTACATGTACATACCGAAACTTTATTAAGTTATTATATACATTTTATTTGGGTAGTGAGTTTATTGCCTATCAAGATGTTGTCTGCAGCGAAAGTGCGTCTTCATGGGATGCAAGATGATAACTGGGTTATTAAAGATAAAATCAACCAGTACCGGGGCCTTATAAAGTTATATGGTAATTCCTTTTGTTTTTATTACTCGATACTTCATATACATAAATGAAAGGCCTAATTGGTTTAGTGGTAGCATGTCGGCGATCGATGTCAATTAGAGATCGATCAAGCGATACAAACGCCCGCCCCGGGCGTTGTTTGTTTTTTTCTTGAAATGTTGGCTGGGTTGTTGTCGTAAGGTTGTGATCCTCTGCTTTAAGCTTCTATAAGCTTTTTGTGTTCTCAGAACGTGACCGCAAGATCCATGAAGGCGACTTGGCAAAGCAAAAGAAGCGGTACTCCCGCGACATTCGTCAGCTTCGCAAGGAGATCGCCTCGAAACGCGAGGAGCTTGGCGTTGCCGTGTACGGTGACAAACAGTTCCTAAGAAACGCCTTCCAGGAACACAGAAGACTTCAGCTGACGTACATGAATAGTCAAGCCGATGTTTGTATAATATAATTATATATTATTATAATATCCTATATATATAGCACTGGATAGAGATAAATGGAAGGAGGAGGGAGGCCTTTGCCCTGCAGTGGGACAGAAATGGCTGATAATAATAATAAATAATAATATCCTGTCCTTTGTACATTACTCCTGATCGAAAGTCTCGGTACGGGAACTACACAATACATGGCACGCTTGCAGCTCAAAGTAGAAAATATCGATTTCAAGTACTGAGCTTTTTTTGTTCTAGATGTGGATCATTTACAACAGTAGTTCAATAGGTTTAAACGTAATAATTGTCTGGGCATTATACAGGCTGTAAGGGTAAACACCGTTATCCTTGAAACCAGTGGTTTGGTTTCATTTATAGAACGTAAAATCAATGAAAAATAACAAACTTTTTTTTTTATAAAATTTTTATTTTTCCTCAAATGCATTTCACCCTATGCGCGGGGGCAACAAGCTACGGGAGGGGGCGCGGGGAACTCGCCGCATGGCCCGACGCACGGCCCCGCACAGTTTGCTACCCCAGTCAGTCAGCTGTCTCGTTAGCGAGTGTGTGTAAGCCGCGTCGTAGCGCCGCCCGCGCTGCGCCGGTCATTTCTCGCGCGTATTTTTTTTTTTTTTTTACTCGTTCCTATATTTTCATGTTTAAGTCAACTACCCATGGTTTGAGTGATAACGGTGTTTACCCTTACATGCTGTAGTTATAGCTTTATTAAGGGGGTATTTCACCAACCTATCATGAACTGTTCATTAAGCTATTTCGTTATCTAAACTATACAATGGCTAACATTGGCATTTCACCACACATCAAAAGTGATAATGAAGATTATTGAACACATAAATGTCGTAATTGTAGGTTACATTAAGCTTATGTAGTCAATAGTTACGGACTACTTATTGATATTAAGTTGGTGAAATACCCCCTAATGGCGCGATTCCATTAGGCAAGTCTTGCATGCAAGTATGACGTCACATTTGCGTACGTAAATGTAAGCAGCATTGGAAACATGTTTTCGAGAGTGTGCAAATTGCATGCAGGTTTTTCTTGCATACAAGTGGAGATGTTCAACGATTGAGTTGGACATCATGGGTGTCAATCACTCGTTCGCAATTCGAAAAGTGCAACTAAAGTTTGCGAGTACAATTTGCACGTCACTTGAAAAAAAAAATGTACAAGTTCAAACTACCTCATACAAGTAGTAGCTTGTTTGCAAGTTTGTTCAAGTTGTATGCAATTTACAACTCGCATACAAGTAACTTAATCGCGCCTTAAATGTCCCTTATAATAAATCGCGCAAACTGCTGCTAATACGTGTATTTCCATGAACACTTAATCCAGATTTAATAAATAGGTCTTATTTGAGAGCTACCTCTTAAATGCCGTTTTGATGAGATGTTGATTTGATTAGATGCAATTCACATGACACTTACCTTTTGACAGCTTCACTTGGGATGCAGCTTCCAGGCCGCCATGTTGAGACTGGTTTAATAATACGGGTCTTAGTAGCGCGTAATTAATTCAGTACCAGGCTCTGTAATCTGTGCCAGTACTCAGTCCTTACGGAGATTTAAAAAAATGATATTCGGGCTGCAAATAAAATAAATCGTTTTTAATCTGATTAAATGTATTTGCAAACAAAACATGAATGCAACATTTTACAAATTAATAACCTTGTACCTTTACCATTCAATTATCCGCCGATCAAATTGATTACGAGTTATAAACTGTCGAACAATGTGTTTACGTAGAAAAAGAGACTTTGAAACCCACGTATAGCCACACTAAGTAATAAATATACTTAGTACGATCTACACGGTCTGATAGTTGTTTCAAATGATTGGGTAAAACTTTATATCTCTATCGAAGTATCTCTAGCATGGTTTTTGCTACGTACTGTATTACCTTATAATAATAATTCTTACGTCTTTATTGAAATAAAACACATTACGAACATACACTTCTCATAAAAAAACTTCCGTTTCACCAATTTTTTCAATCCCAACTAGGTACTTGTGAAGACACTGCATTTTTAGATGGTAGTTTCGCTCGACTGTTGTTGCAGAAAATAAGGACGCAATTAACATTCGTCGGAATAAAATTGTCTATAAGGCATATATTACACCTAGCCTGCATAGATGTATCCATTCATGTGATAAAATGCACATGGAATCATAAGATCTGATCTGATTTTCGGGATTTGATCATAAGATCAAATCCCGAAAATGACACATTTAACACAATGTATAACCGCTACCGTAACATTTGCAACAATCTCATAAAAACTTAAACTAACACACGATAAGAATTATTTACAAAAGTCACACAAAAATATAAGGACCATAAAATTGAACTTAATAGCTTTTCGCCAATGACGGAAAAAAATTTGCTTCAAAATTTCTCATAAACTATGTCGCGCAGAATTCACCTATAATTATTAACAACCCAGCTACCTCAATTCTACGCGTTTTAAATACTACGGCCATTTAAGACGTTGATGAAGCTGAAATTCCTTCTTATATTGAGAGTCTTAGAGATAGCTGCGCTACTGAATGGGACAGTTTCTCTTAAAAGATTTTAAAGTCCTGTAAATCGGAGCTGGTTTCTTTAATCGCTTACTTGTGCAATCTGTCCTCGGCTACTGCTGTCTTCCACAATATTTCCAAAAGGACGATTTTTAACCCCGTTTACAATCCTGTTTTCGATCATACTTCTAAACCCACGGAAGAAATAGAGTTGAGGATTCGATATACTTAGTTAAGAAATAAGAAGTAGAAAAAAAAACTTGTAGTCATTTTATAATTAATATGCGCGCATGACAATTTCGTTCATTTGTTGAGTCCATTTCATGCGCTGCACTTGACCAGCAGCGTGGATCCAGCTCGGTTCCGGTTGGCACCTAGATCCCAGCTTATCGGTGGCTGACCTCTCCCCTGCCGAGATACAGGTCTTGGCGACGTTGGCGGAGAGAAGTACTCGCTGTTCAACTTCGACGCGACTGCAGCTGCCGGTGTCACTGGTTGTCCGGTCCTGGGGGTCCCGAGTTCGGGGCTGCGAGGCGGAGTTGAGCGACGAGTCCGGCCGAAGGTGGTGGGCGTGCTGATCTTTTTTTGGCTTCCGCCTGCATCTCATACCTTTTTCACCATAGGTTTTTAGTTTATAAATATTTAGATGACTTTTGTCATCTGCGTTTTTTATATATTTTCCGTTGTTATTCCGTATTTCTGCCATTTATTTTCTTACGATAAAAAAGTTTAGTTGGTTTTACGTAAAACTCAGTGAGCTAAACAAGCTTTTTGGTTTAATGTATATTTTTTATTGAATTTTACTTTGATGTTTTTTAAATCCTGATTTTTTTACATTCGGTGTTGCCAATGTTTATTTATTAAACAAATAATTATAAAAAAGTTTAGTTGGTTTTACGTAAAACTCAGTGAGCTAAACAAGCTTTTTGGTTTAATGTATATTTTTTATTGAATTTTACTTTGATGTTTTTTAAATCCTGTTTTTTTTACATTCGGTGTTGCCAATGTTTATTTATTAAACAAATAATTCTTTTTTTTGCAAAACATTTTTTTTTTGGAATTACAGTCTCACTTGTCAGCGCGGGGGTTAATCGTAGACTTACGCGGTGATAGTAATAACATTTCAATATGTATCTATCAGCAGTATTTTCTTTTTCTGGCACTTTAGATTTTGGGTACAAAATATTTGTATCCTGAATGTTGAATGTTCTTTAATTTCAGCCAATTTTGAAATTTAAAATATGTTTTACTTCGACCCTTACTTATACGATATAAACTTTAGGATATAATACGATAATATATAAATAATTTGAGATAGATTTTGTTTGCGCCGGTTCTGGGTTATCATTGAGCATTCTCTTTCGGTTGGAAGAATATAAACCGAACAACAGATAATAAGCACGTGTTTAAAGCTCCTGTCTCTAGCCCCTATAAGCGTATTTGCCAACTCATTAGGAGAGACACCAGAGAGGGTGCTAAGCAATTACTTTCCAAAAAGGCTGTCTCTGAATTAAAGTTTGTTGTTTGCTGGGGCATTATTAAAAAGTTTTTGATTCCGCTCGCTACTGCAGTTGAGAATATTTTACCCATTGGTATTTAAGCTTAGGTCGACACAGTCGAGGGATAGATGTGAATACGTACCCAATTGAATGTATTAACTTATATGTTCGGCAACGGCTTAGTATTTAAGTAAAACCTAAATCAAAAAAACAAGACCACCATTACAGGCGCTTATGAAAAGTGGAATGTAGGTGTAGGGTAAAATTTGTTGTTTCCCTTGGAGAAGAACTGGGAAGAAACTCTATGAAACGGAACTATGTGCCAATTAGAATGATATTAAAACAATCTCCATCGGATTTAAACTTTCTGAACGTTTCGATAGTTTTGTATCGTTATAAAATTACTTACATTTTAAACTGTCACCCAATCTTAGATTTGGTGAGAATGAAATCATACAAATGCCTAGTTTAGTATGAGGTTGAATAAAAAAATTAAAGCGCCTTAACTTTGTAACTAAACAAGATAAACCCCATGGCAGAACTGTCAGATGGTTTGCTGCACCTAGACCCTAGAGCGTTTTGATTTTATGTACTTACAAGAAGCAAAATAGGGAACCAGTCTGTTTCTTCGCAATAGACACGAAACATTATTATTATTAATAATGGATGAAATAAATCTGTATACTGCATACATCTTATCATATTATCTACTTTACACGCAATATTAATATAGATGGTTTGGTTCATTCTTTAAATTTTAGCTAACAGACAACTTAGAAGAATAATGTCTCCTTATATTTTACTTATTTCGTGGCTTTTTCTTCATATGGGTACGCGAATATTCTTTTGTGAAATTGCTACGATACAATCTGATTTCAAAAATATTTTTTGTTGGGAACGTTTTAAGGAACGTCTAAGGGTGAGTAATCAACATTGAGTTATGCTGAGCTGCGCTGTGCTATGTGGGCGCTTTGTTTAAAACATAGCTGGGATCACACGATACATGCTAACTAGCTCTTCACTGCACTGCTCACCCGCTCGGTCTTTCATCTATCAGGTATTCGCCCAGCTCGAAGTTGTTTGTAGTAAAAACGTAGCACTAGAACGTTAATTTAGCTAAGCACAGCACAGCGCAGCATAGCTCAACGTTCATTAGTCACCCTTAATGGACTAGGTTTCGAGTAAGACGTATGATGAGACGATATGTCAATTATAACCTTTTTCTTTACACAAGTAGCGCTTCAGTAGCCATTGGTAAGGGTTCAGTGTCTACATTCAGTAAAACCCAATGAATAATTCTAGGTTCTTCAAAGGTCTAATAGACCGTCCACTTTGTTTTGACATTTTGATTGTAGCTAATCTCATTAAGAGCATTACTCAGACATATTTTTTGATATGAAGTTTAAGCGTTTTCAAAGATCTAGATAATATAGACTACCCATTGTCTGAGAATATATGTAGTTGAAAGTACTTCTTAAAAATGTCTTGTTTCAGAAAGTATTGGAGAGTATCCATCAAGTGAACTTCAACAAGAGAAAACAACTTGACAGAATCAGGTACACCAAGAAGAAGAAAATGGAAAGATTTCGCTTAGCACAGGTATTTTAGAATGTTACGATTAAGCAATAAAAAAATAGTCTGTTGTTGTCCACTGCTCGATTGTAGATAATGATAGACAAGCGTTATGTAATAATATTGTTGTATTTTTACATAGGGACTCACTGGGTTTTGGACGAGGCCGATTATTGTATCGGAACGGTAGCGGTCGGCATTATTTGTTTTCATTTGAAATTATTTATTTTTTGCCGAGAATTCACATAGGTAACTAGCGGGTAAAATACACAAACAATGGAAAAACATCGTATTCTAGACTAAATGTTATGCCTTCGTCCGACTCATTTAATCATTACTTATTGATAGTATGAGTACGGAGCGGACAGTGCATCGCAATTGTTGAATGAATAAGTAATTATGTTGGGTCGTTACTACCCAGCGTAAACCGTCCGAGATGAAACCTTTTCATAAATTTTCCCAGCTTTTATACCTACTATATTATTTCAAGAGGACTGGTACAAGCATTCTTCTTGTGCACATAGCCTTTTCACAACTACACAAGAATCAGCTCCTAGCCTAGTTGCGAATAATGTAAGTATAATAAAGGTAGTGCCTTGGGAAGAGCTCGTCGCTCAATAACTACTACGTTGAACATTGAGTGAGACCCTTTTGTGCCTCGGAAAGCACGTTAAATAGTCGCCCTGTCTGCCCAGGGTGCCATACAAATACGAACTTTTTTTAATTTAGCGATACACTTGTACGTGAACGTGTGTATTTAACACAAAAAAGGTACATAGTAAGACCGCGAAAGCAAACTGGATACGTGTCAAAGTACGCGTCGTTACGCCGCGCCGCGGACCCTCACGCTGGTCACCGCAAGCACCGAGACACGACGCGGTGCGCAGATACTTGAGAGAACACGCGTTGTTTCAATAGCGCCGCGACGCGCATCGTGGTTTCACCGCGGCGGCTTGTCTCCACACCAATACAGTGCAGACGAAGGAAGAGTGGAGCCGGTGGGGGACGGGACGTACTCGTAGCAACCGAGACTCCTCTTTACGCGGATTCCACAGACAGCGCCGACAGTAGCTAGGGGAATTCTTGAGAATGCGCGTGGATTCCCCGGAAGACGCGCGACCTTTTTTTGGCTCGTACCTACTTAGTTTGTACTTTATACAATGGCCATAAAGTTCATTATGCTATGTACAATTTCGTTGCAAAAAGTCGCTTCCATTTCATTTCCATTTCTTCCAATCTTCCGCAGCGGTGTAAATTGAGCCTAACATCTCAGACACCTCTGTACTGAATGGTAAGATAGGAAAACTGTCAACTGCCTGTAATCTCGGGCTATTATCTAACCTTTCCCTAGTGTGAATCCTTCCGTAATAAGCTTGTAAAATGAGACGCTCCGCTGAAAATCCTAAAATGCAGCTGAATCTGGTTAGACTGGTAGCCGACCTCAAATAAGCTGAACACAAATAACACTGGTCAACAATACCTTCTCCTGACAGTTACGAACAAAACAAAAAAAAAAATAGCGAAATCGGTCCAGCCGTTCACGCGTGATGCGATGACCAAGGGAAATAGCGATTCATTTTTATATATATAGATAAATAGTAATCCGCGAAAATAACACAAACAAACTGAGACGCAGCATTGACAGCGCCAGCATGAACTTACTTCAAAATGGCGGCCCAAATGTTTACATTCCATTAGTCAGATGCGTTCCAGTCGGTACCACAAAACATTAGACGACAGCGCTTAAAATATCATTAAAATATAACCCGACCAAATGAAATTGTTCGTTAGTTTCGTATTACACGTGTGTAACTTTGAGTTGATTGAATTTGGGATTATTTGTTCTTGATTGAATTGTCGTTACGTAACTTAGTAGAAGTTCTTTATTTACAAAATGTATAGCTTCTTGTGACGGGGACTTTAGTAAAGACGACCTGCGATGTAGCGATGCCCGATACGTCGCTTTGTATCGATATATCGTATCGTAATGTATCGGAACTCATTGTATCGATACACGATATATATCGTATGCCTTTGTATCGATACTGTAAATATCGTATCGAAATATCGCATTGGATTAAAAAAAAAAGTAAACTTCTTATCTCAAATGTAGGTTTGCTTTTTACTAAAAGGAGAATGCCCATTTTTCTTCTGACCGTCGTTGCGCATCAAAAATGTTTGTATGGTGGCATAAATTGGATATAAAAGAGGGGTGATGTCGTACTTTCATAGGAAATAAAAATTATCAATTTATTTTGTGGGGTTTTTGTTGTTCTTTCATTTTCTGTTCAGTTTTGAGGTTAGTTTTGTAACAAACCTTTCACCAAAAAAATCAGTCCTTTACTACAATATGATTTGAACTCACATAAGACAACAGAAGACAGATTCAAGAAATCAATGAATGATCCCAAATAAATAATATTTCATAGGTAGGTCATGCTGAAAGTAGGTTTGTACGTACGGCTACAGATCAAACTATACATTCCCCGTATAAGCTGATCTCGCATTGTATAGGATTTCCTTACAATGAGAGGTCAGTGTAAACTGGAAATGTATAGCTTGATGTGTGGCCGTGTGTACCTATAGGAAGTAGAAAATAAAAATGCTTGAATAGAGCAATGAAATAGTTTTATTGGTCAATGGTCAATATTAAAATATTCATAAAATATGTCGTTTAAAAACGGAGCCGACGGCTCAACAGACCTAAATAGAGCCCCACTTAGATACCACAAAATCTTTGGTGATTTACTGCACAGAAGACACGGACCGTAGTCGTAAAAACGTTTTACACAATCCACACCACCAGCACAGGAACAGTAGAATGGTCTTCAAAAGAGTTCTTAATCGTGCAGGAATCTGAAGACGCGACTGGACACGGACTCAACGCAATGATAAGTTACTTATTAGCACAACAAACTCAACAATTATCAAATAAAAACAGGATGCTTTGTTTGTTAGACAAATTGACAGTGACACTTTTGATAGCTCACCTTTCACATTGTTTTTTTTTAATGATTTTTATTCATGACCATAGATGCAAGTCTCCTTTCACATTGGCCGTGACAATGTTACCAACAGTTAATCTAAATCACCTTGATCGTAAGTGATTTGTCAACTAAAAAAAGATTTAATTAGTAAAGTAATATTATTTAAAAATGTTAATTTAAAAAAAAACAACTGTTAAGTAATAATATTAATAAGGAGGAAAAATGACATAGTTGAAATTACTTTTCAAAACTCAGCTTCTGTCCATAGGCTCGATTATGGGGAGGTTTTTAAAATTGGCAGCACTTCTTTCACTAATATACGCCATTTTAAAAGTATGCAATAAAATCGAATAAATAACTAATTAAATACAAAATATTAAATGCCACATACGATTTCGACCGAGTGAACTAAGAGAAGTTAAAAAAATATTTTATAATTTATGAATATATTTTTATCGCCATACTCTTTTACTTTAAATCGATACTGTGTTTGGTCAATCTCCTTTACATAAAAAGAAACATTCCTTAAAATGAATTATAAAAAAACACGATTTTCTACAACAACAAGTTTTTCAAAACTAAACTTTTAAGAAACAATAATCTTGACAACCGTTGTGGGTCCAATCTATTTCGATTTTCTGTCAGCTGAAGAAAATAAACGCTCGGACGGCACTAGTGTCGCAACCACTGATAGATATTTGAGAGCTAAAGTAATAAACGAATAAATAGTATTCAGTACTAATAAAATCAACAAAGTCAAAAGTAATATTTACATTATCTTACCTACTCGCATCGTATTACAAAAGTTAAAGCCGCACCTACAAGTGTAGCGGCATTACAATAGAAGAATTTTGTTTACATTTGGACTCTTTGTTACTGTTACCTATCTTAATATTTCATAAACCATATTAACATCACTCTAAAAACCTAGTCAACACGATACGATATTTTTGATACGATATTCGGGTGAAGCGATACGATACAGCCAAATATCGCATTGCCGTGTATCGATACAAAATATCGATATATCGCATTCCGTTGTATCGATACACCAAAATATCGATACGTATCGGGCATCGCTACTGCGATGTGATAATGCTGATCGCGGATTGTCGACTAAAAACTGGGTGCCCTTTGTTTAACCGAAGTATTTCATATCGAATTTCATTACGCCGACAACGATTCGCCTAACTAATGTTTGCCGAAGCAATCTTTTCCCTAATTTTCCCAATTTAATAAGTGTGATTTTGTGAGTTATTTTAGCCATAATGATTGGTTGGCCAAAAAATCATTCACAAATTTTGTTTTAGTCGAATACTTATTTGGCTATTGTTTAATTTGGTTACACAACTGAATGTAATGTCAATCCGACTCAGCGCATCCCGGCTACACGTGTTTAGACTCTATCCCACCCCTAGATTGTTATTTAAAAGCGTGGAGCCAGAAGCTCGCGAAGGAGGTTCTGAGTGGAACGAATACACGAGGCTGAAGCGCAGCGAGTGGGGGGAGGTGGCAAACGAAGTGAGTCGGCGACTTCCCGAACGTAGCGCTGCGCTGGTCGAGTGTGCAAGCGAAGCGAAGGGACGACAAAGCGAGTCTTCTGGCGGAGCAAACCCAGAAATACTTGCGTGTTTGCTTGCATGACGGTAAAATGAGCCATCTAACAAGTGTAAAGTGACCAATAATTCATTTGACTAATTAAACAGTGGTCAGCATACTAGAAGACGAAACAAAATTTTTAGACGAAATAAAATTAGGGACTTTAATCGTTCGGCGTTTTCGTTACTGCGCGAAATGAAAAGTGGCGAAAGATTTTTGGCCAGATTAGAATCGGCTAATTATATGTATTTCGCCATTCCAACAGAGAACCCTAAAACTGCAAGTGTGTGGAGATTGACAGGTAAAGAGCCGGTTTGCGACTATTGCCGGCAGGTTATAATCGCTGTAATGAGTGAGCTATGTAGACCTTGGACGTTAGGCTGCCTGATAAGACCAGAGACTGCAGGTAAACTGTTAATCAGTGGGACTCTTAACTACATATGTCGCGTCGCCGCGAGATTGTGGTGGGGAGCGCTCATCTGTCTCGTGCAAACGTGTCTAATATCCAAAATGTAGGACACAGAAAATTTTATCATTTGTCTCTGAAAATAGAATATAGTTGCAAAAGATTTCGCCGCGATTGACGCGACGAAGGAACTATTTGTCGAGTGGAAGACTTTGGAAGTCTGTGTAAAAATGGGAGAACCCAGTGGTTTTCTTCTCCTTTTCTTTTTTTCCGTACCGAATTAACAACGCCGTACTAATTAAATCGTCTTCGACTATGAGTATGAATAATAAGAATGAGCCACGCCACTATGTGTATGGCGATCGAACCGTTCTCAATTGTACCCACTAAGAATCTGATCGAACCGTTAAGTTTAAGCCCATCTTAAGCAACAGTCATTTGGAATACCTTTTGTTTTGATCAATTGAAGTTCTGGGTTTTTTTGGGCATAGTCGTGCACAAAAGGGTGCGATCACTTTGAAAAATCTAAATCTTCTTTGTTACGATAGATTATATTATGATTTCTTCTTCTTTTTAGATTCTTTAGACACGAGTTTTCTTTATCAAGAAAACACACAACAAAGAGTTTTTCTTGATAAAGTTCAATTTAAAAAATTATATCAGCTACCGCTAGTGATCGCAAACTTTTTTTGATGTGTGAATACTTCCGTTGACTTACAGGCTGTAGATATTAGGTTTTATGGTCGTACAGATAAACAGCGCTATGAATTGATGCATTTTCCTCTCCGGATTTCTATTACTTGTGTCAGCCCACAAAACATTTTTTTTTTACTTCGCTGTCGGCTCCCGTTTGTCCACTAACGGCCTGATGGTAAGCGATGATGTGGTGAAGCAAGCTTGCCTAGAAGTAATCTATTCACTCTTGACTTAAAGACCCCAAGGTTGTAGCTATCAGGAAACACAGACTCAGGTAGGGAATTCCACTCCTTAGCTGTGCGAACTATGAAAGTGTTCGCAAAACGCTTTGTACGTATGAGTTAAATTATTTAAAATTTTGGTAAGTACCTATACCTACCACTAAATAAATACCAATAAATAATTAACCAAAATCACATGTAACAGTTGACGGCAGCAGAGATACGGGATCGAGTCATATACGAGGTTGGGGGGATGCTGCCCCCTGAGAAGAAAGAGCAAGCTGTGGCCAATTATGTGCAACGTGCCAATATTAAGAAGAATGCTGCGCTCGCCATCAAAGTCATGTATAAGAAAATTCTTGACATACTAAAAAAGGTATTTATGTTTTTTGAATTAACTTGTTTTGCAAGTTTCATTCTATTAGCTTTTATAGCTATGTCTACACCAGTGCGCTTTCATGTTCATCTTGCGTCTTCGTCTGAGACATGCGTGAAGCGCCATAGCGCATGCCTTAAAACTAGTTCGACAAAAGCGCATGCCCCTAGCGCACGCTAACAATCAATATTGCATGCGCTTGACGCAAGAGGAATTGAAAGTTGAAAGCGCAAGATGAACATGAAACCGCACTGGTGTAGCATACCATAAGAACGACATTTAAACGACAGTTAACTAGTGATATTAGGCAACATATGGGAAATTAATCGTAATCTTAATCGCAAAGTAATAATCGTTACATCACTAATCAGTTTATGCCTCCTCCCTTAATTATTTCGTCATTTATTTAGAAATAATGATTGTAGTATAATATACCGGGTGGAAGGGACATCGTAACGTATACGTGTACCATGGATCCAGTACATGATTCTGAACCCCCCAGCGTTGGAATTTTTCGTCGCTTTTTTCTTAATTTTTACGATTTTTTTTGCAGTTTTTTTTAATTTATAGTGTATAAAATCATTATTGTTTTCCATCCCAATGCGATAAAAAAGAAAAAAACAATTATTTCACAATTTTCACGTAAAACAGCAATGAAAATCAAACTTAAAAAGTGCTCCCGATCAGCTGTTTTGGTAAAGTTCACGAACCGAGGTTATCGCAACAAAGTAAGTGAGTGCAACAAAGTAGGCAGTGTAGGCACTAGTCACTGAGCGCGCGCTCACTCAAAGAAGCCGACATGCCGCTGCGCCGACGCGCGGTATCGACAAAGCTATAGCGGCCAGTGCCTATGAATCTAACAGATGCGTTATTACGTAAATTAATATCAGATTGACTACTTTTATTTAGACTTTTTACCTGGGATTATTAATGATCTTTGATAGTATGTCCAATACTGTTATCAATTTTAATAAATTGAATGTAAAAAAATAAGTTTTTTTAGTAATTAACCTTTTTTTTAGGCAATTTTTGTTATCAACATTTGTTTTTGCATTAACACCTTTGTTTAACCGATGTAATCTGATCTTTAGTAAATTTTAACCCTATCCATTTTCGCAATTTATTTTGTCAGTACAACTTAATGCGTTGGCACAGTCTATCATTTTATTGGTCTGTGCATGATCTAGGTGCCTACGAGTCTATGACGGCTTGTCGGCGAAATTGTAAAGGAAGTAAAATTTTGAATTTCGCCGATTTTTGATCAGTTCAGTTTCCGATTTGCGTTCATTGTAAACGGTTGTGTTGTTTTTCGTGATTTTGGATTTGAGCGTATTAGTTATTATCAGTAGAGTTGTTTTTTTGTCTGTGTTGTACTGTGTGTGTTTTGAACGAAAATGCCTCGGATACGTAACAGTCGTAACCATACGTTTAGTGCCCGTAACTAGAGAGATGCCGGTGGCCCACTTCCGGGATGCGTGGTACCAACACGATGGCGCTCCCCCACACGTGACTCTTCCAGTGCGACCCCTTACACCTTACAGCGACTTTTGGTGACCAGTAGATTGGGAGGTTCGATCCACAACCCTGGCCAGCGCGATCACCAGACTTGACCCCACTAGATTTTTGTCTGTGGGGTCAAGATAGGGACTTTGTTACGGAGTGCAATACGGCAGCAGAAATGCGAGATCGCTTGCGACGCTCCGTGCGGAGTATGTCCGAGACCCCACCTTATTGCCCCGTGTCCACGCTGAAACTCTGCGCCGCGCTAGGATTTGTGAGCAAGTTGGTGGCGGCCACTTTGAACCCTATCTTATTAGGAGTCCCTCACTCCTAATAAGAGAGATTAAGGTGAGTGTTAATTTGTTTGCAACTAATTGCCATGTAGGTAGGTAGGTACCTCATCGGAATCATTAGGTAGGTACCTACTTGTGTTATTTAATGAGCGAACGAGCAATGTTTTGTTTTTTGTTGTAAGCAATCAGTCAATTGAACTAAATTTCAAGTTCGGTTTATCAATGTGTTTGTTAGGTGATTTCTTTATCAGTAATGTAAACGTAGGTATGCTACTTTTCACGTTTACAAAAGCGTTGTGCGGCAACGCGACTCCGTGCCGAACTCAGACTTGTGATGTGTGCGTGCGTATGCGTGTAGGCACTGTACTTACTGTACGGCCGCCGCGCCGCACCGCGCACCGGTACCGCGTTAGCGGAGTAATGGCTTGCGGTTGTGATTGTGACTCGTTGTTTGCATTCGCAGTACATTGCGCGCTTAAAAATGACAACATCTGTAACCTATCATTTGTGATATTAATGACTTACGTAAATTAATTTAAGGCTTTATGAGGAACCTTTTCACGAAGTTTGTGTTACGATGTCCCTTCCACGCTGTATAATTGATATCCAGCGATCCTCCCGGTGGGCTTGGTGGAAAAATGTTCACACATTCCTATTATCCATGTTTTAAGTACATACACATCCCGCGCATCACGTCTAGTCGCGGACTTGAAATGTTTACCACCCTAAGGTCTATAATTGCTTGCACATTACTTTTTCATAAGATCGCTCGGTAGCTCGCAAAGAATTGACAGGGCAAAGATATTTTTTTCTTAATTTAAAGAGGGGTTAATACTAGGTAGCGTAGAAAAAGAAATTAACCTATTTAGTAAATTCAACTAAGTGCGTTCTATACAAACTTTTGACAAGATACACATAGTGGTTAATAGCCCTTTTGCTAGAATCAACGCTTCACAATAAAATTTTAAAAACTAATACTTATGTAAGTTGATATGACATCTTGAACCTTATTGCGCACCGTGTGAGAAGGAATAGAATTTGAAATCTGATAAACATTTCTAGTCCGCGGCTGTACATATCCTGCGTCCGGTCATATTTATAATGCTACTAGCTGTACCCGGCATGCGTTGTAATGCACTTTTTCCTACTTACTACCTACCTACTACTACTTACCTTCAGAAAAAAATCAAAATAGTAACAAAAAGTTAAAACCATTTTCATGCATGCGGTAAACAAATGATGAATATACAGGGTGTTAATTTGAAATGGGGCATAAAGGGCAGCTACCTTAACCATTGTAGCTACAGGAAAACGTTCTTAGAAGACCACCCCTAACTTTTGGGATACTTTCAACTGGCATTCACAGATTTTGGAAAAAAAGTACAGTCAGCGAGAAAAAGGACTGTATTCACAAAACTTTTTTATGATGCCAATCGATCCCATTTCCCATAAGGATCAAAAGATTCTTCGGGACCAACTGAGGTTTGAGTACTAGAAACGTCAGAAATAACAAAAAACTATTTGTGATGGGTTAGTTACAAGGGCAGCTACTAGGGTTTTCGCGTTCCCGGCCTTTTTGAGTTCCCGGGAATCGGGAATTTTTCCTCGAAATTCGTGCAATACCTTAAAACCACACGATCTACTACTGGTGTAGAATGACCGAGCACGGGATTTAACTTGATTAAAAATAAAAAATAATAGTTTTTTTTGCGGCTGCGATATGTGATCGAAACTTCACCAGCTATTATGGAATAAATAAAAAAAATGCTAAATTAAAATTTTATGCGTTGGAACATTTCGACGCCACTCATCAATGAATGAAAGCACGGTGACATAGCTGGCTAACACGACTAGCACGAAATCGCTCTTTGCAGTCGGTTAACTCGGGGCGCAAAAAGGGCTCGAAAACAGAACTTTAATTTTGAAAATAATCTATTTTATATTTAAAATAAAAACCATTTAGGGCTAATCTGTGACCATTAGATCACGCTGTTTGAAGGAATTCGTGTACGAATTTGTTTACAGCCTGTATAATTTCGTTATGAATCTCGAAATTATTACGAAAAAAATAAGCATTGTGAATAGTTTCTGTAAATGAAACATTTACAAAAAAAAAAACAAGCGTTTAGAATTTGTTTACTAGACAGAGACAACAGTACTGTGTGCTGACATCACGATACATTTACCCCATTCTAAGTTCACACCACGCAGTACAATGTCCGTTTCCCGCGAGAGAGACAGAAAATGCTCTAAAATCTTCGGAAGCGTGCAGACCCTTCATTTTTCATCATCATTTCTTCATTTCAAATAATTCCCGGGTACCCGGGATTCCCGCCAAATAATTCCCGGGTCCCAAATCCCCAAATTCCCGGGAATTCCCGGTTCCGGGTACCCGGGGCGAAAACCCTAGCAGCTACCTTAATCGTTGTCGCTACAGGAAAATGGTGTTAGGAGACTGGCCATAATTTTTGACATTATTTCGAACTGCATAAAAAGATATTGAAAAAAAAAATGGTACAGTCAGCAAAAAAATCGTTAGTTCTCATAAAACTTTTTTATGATGCCAATCGATCCTATTTCCCATAAGGATCAAAATACTCTTGTGGACCTAGTGAGGTTAAAGTACTAGAAACGTCAGAAATCACGAAAAACAACATTTTGTGAAAAGTGTTGACTCTGCCGAAAAAAATTATTTTATTTTCAAAATCTGTGATGCATTCACAGATTTTGAAAATAAAATAATTTTTTTAAGGGTGGTAATTTGAGATGGGGCATGAAGGGCAACTACCTTAACCATTGTAGCTACAGGAAAACGTCGTTAGAAAACCACCCTTAACTTTTGGGATAATTTAAATCGGCATTCACAGATTTTGAAAAAAAAGTACAGTCAGCGAGAAAAAGGGCTGTTTTCACAAAACTTTTTTATGATGCTAATCGATTCCATTTCCCATAAGGATCAAAAGACTCTTCCGGACTAACTGAGGTTGGAGTACTAGAAAAGTCAGAAATCGCAAAAAACTTATTTGAGATGGGGTAGTAATAGGGGCAGCTACCTTAATCGTTGTGGCTAGAGGAAAATGTTTTTAAGAGACTATCCATGTTTTTTGACAATATTTCGAACTGCATTCACAGATTTTGAAAATAAAATAATTTATTTTTTCAGCCTTAACGTCACTTTTAACAAAATGTTGTTTTTCGTGATTTTTGACGTTTCTAGTACTTTTACCTCAGTAGGTCAGGAAGAGTATTTTGTTCCTTATGGGAAATAGGATCGATTGGCATCATAAAAGAGTTTTGTAAGAACTGACCATTTTTTTGCTGACTGTACCAATTTTTATTTTCAATATCTTTTTATGCAGTTCGAAATAACGTCAAAAACTATGGCCAGTCTCCTATCAAAATTTTCCTGTAGCGACAACGATTAAGATAGCTGCCCTTATAACTAACCCATCTCAAATAGTTTTTTTGTTATTTCTGACGTTTCTAGTACTCAAACCTCAGTTGGTCCGGAAGAGTTTTTTGATCCTTATGGGAAAAGGGATCGATTGGCATCATAAAAAAGTTTTGTTAAAACAGCCATTTTTCTCGCTGACTGTACTTTTTTTTTCAAAATCTGTGAATGCCGATTGAAATTATCCCAAAAGTTAGGGGTGGTCTTCTAAGAACGTTTTCCTGTAGCTACAATGGTTAAGGTAGTTGCCCTTCATGCCCCATTTCAAATTACCACCCTGTATATAGATTACATTATTGAAGCTGGTAAAAACGAACACGTTAGGTACAGAAAATAGATAATACTTAATATAATAATAATATTCCAGTAGCCGCGCCGTGCCGTGTTAAATACAGAATCGTCAATATTGCAAAATTTTTTTTGCTCGCTGCTTCTTTTAGATATCCTGAGCTCCTGGTGAAACTGACACCTGATTACTTTGAAATATACATAGAAGAGAAAAATATACTGGGTGAAATTTTTATCGTCTGGAAAAAAATGGTTATAATAATAGGTGAACGGAGTAGAACGCTTTGGCACAGTTTTTTTTTTTTATTTATTACTAGGCCTGCGTTTGGCCGCCATCTCGCCTGATGTTAAGCGATGATGCGGTCTACGATGGAGCACGCTTGCCCAGAAGAAACCGATTCACTCGTGACTTGAAGACACCCAAATTGTAGCTGTCGGGGAACACCCACTCGGGCAGCGCATTCCACTGTTTGGCGGTTTTCACAATGAAAGTGGAATCAAAGCGCTTCGTTCGGGTTTTTGGTATATCAACCATGAACCGATGGCGCTTTTTCGTGCTTTTGGCCGTCCGATAGAAAAAAGGGCAGGGGGGTATTAGATCATGCAGATCTGAAGCACACGCTCCGAAATGTGTCCGATAAAAGTGTCCGTTTTTTTCTTTAACTTTTATGGAATTGATGTAAATATAGATACCTCAACACAACAACCTAAACTTAAATGATGCGCAGGTGTGTATGATTTGAATGTTGATATTATTTAATCGATTTATTTACTTTAAAGTTCCTGTTTTTATTGATTTAGGGCCGATTTTTCAATCGTCAGATAAATTTTATCCAAGGAATAAATATGACGGTTTGACATATTTTCTATACAAAAGCTGTCAAAACGTCAAACTTATTCCCCAGATAAAAGTTATCTGACGATTGAGAAATTAGCTCTTAGTATGAAAATTTACTTCAAATTAGTAGTATTTATTGAACGATAAATTCTATAAAAGGTAATTAAAAAAAAAACTTTTCCATGGGGTTCTATTCCGTTCACCGTTCGTTTTACTCATTTTATTTCGAGACAGGAAAAAATCACCCGGTATAATGTTTATTAAGCTAGCCGAGATTTTCAGGAGAGAACATAAACTAAAAGGCAATAGAAATACATGAATAATATCGCAGCATTGCATTCATTAGCAAGTACTTGACCGTACTTCGTTCATTCACGGAATGGCGATTGAGTGGTTCCTTCATTATGATTAGACACGGATTGAATGCCATGTCTGAATACCTACCTAGTTTCCATAATAGTAACCATACAGTGATGTATATTCATCGCTAGGTTATGTTATGAGACTTCAATGGGTACATTTCATGGCTTCAATTCCTGCAATGTCAAAAATATTTGAGAAATACATTTATAAGGAACTATACGAATTCATTGAAAAAAAAAAAAACAATATTTTGTGTCAGGATCAGAAAGGATTTAGACTCCGTAGGACAATTAATATGGCCATATATGACTTTTATACAATGTTATTAACAATGTTGATAAACGAACACCTGTCTGTAGCATATACAGTGGTGGACATATAATTAGAAACACCAAGTGTGACTTTTATTTTAACTACAAATTAACTTGATAATTAATGTTTTACGTATCATAGAGGGCTTATACCTATTTATCTACAATCTATCCACATCATGAAGTATTATTATGTCAGTTTTGGAAATATCATACAACCGTTTATGTAAAATCTGGTATACTTTATACAATAAAATGAAGCAGCACAACGTACTAAGGTGGACAACTAATTAGAAACAATAAAAACATTATCATAAATATAAACAAAGGTAACGAAACAATAAATAAGTAACTTTTGAAGTTAAATGGTACAAACGTTTTATAATAAACAATTAATGCTTGGTTGGGAAGCCTCTGCTGTCGGTTACAGCTCTACAACGACGTGGCATTGATTCTATGAATGTTTCATACATTTTTAGGGAAAATTTCTCCAAGCTTCTACAAATGTGTCTTAAAGTTGTTGTAGTATGATACTAGTAGTATGATATTAGTGATATGTTTATTGGACAATGTTTTCTTTACAATGTACCACAAATTTAGATTTGATTCAAATCCGGACTATTTGCGGACCACTCTAACACCGACACTAATTAGTCTCATAGAAATGCTTTAACGCTGTTTCTTTGGTTTGGATTATTGTAGTGTCGGTGTTAGATTGGTCTGCAAATAGTCTGGATTTGAATCAAATCTAAATTTGTGGTACATTGTAAAGAAAACATTGTCCAATATCACTAATATCATACTACTACTAGTATCATACTACAACAACTTTAAGACACATTTGTAGAAGCTTGGAGAAATTTTCCCTAGAAATGTATGAAACATTCATAGAATCAATGCCACGTCGTTGTAGAGCTGTAATCTACAGCAGAGGCTTTCCAGCCAAGCATTAATTGTTTATTATAAAACGTTTGTACGATTTAACTTCATTATTTATTGTTTCGTTACCTTTGTTCATATTTATGATAATGTTTTTATTCTGTTTCTAATTAGTTGTCCACCTTAGTACGTTGTGCTGCTTCATTTTATTTTATAAAGTATACCAGATTTTACATAAACGGTTGTATGATATTTCCAAAACTGACATAGTAATACTTCATGATGTACATACATTATAGATAAATAGGTATAAGCCCTCTATGATACGTAAAACATTAATTATCAAGTTAATTTGTACTAAAAATGAAAGTCACACTTGGTGTTTCTAATTATATGTCCACCACTGTATATTGTGATAAGACCCAGGCATTTGATTATGTACATTATGCTACTCTCTTAAATAAGCTTGAAGCCTACGGCATTAGAGGAAATGTTATCAATTTACTTGAATCTTATCTAAATTACAGAAAGGAAATAACGGAAATCAAACAAATGAATACAATAAATAAGCTTGAAGAGATATTTCAATCATCAGAGCGTAAAGTTTCATTTGGTGTACCGCAAGGGAGTGTACTGGGCCCTCTTTTATTTATTTTGTACATTAGCCGCTAGCGGCCCGACCGACGATCCGGTTCGTCATTGTTTATCTATTGTGTCTATAATTACAGTACTCGATAAGTTAATGACATACCGAAATGCATTGAACAATCATTAACACTATTTGCTGATGATAGCACCATGACCATATCTTGTAACAATGTAGAGACATATGAAAGTAATATTAACAATTCTTTAAATTTAGGTATAAATGATACGAGTAATAATCTAAAAATTAACTTAAGTAAAACAAAAATAATGCATTTTAGTCAACGGATCTCTGGCATGAGCCAGCTTAAGGTACACTACAATAATGAGGTTGTAGAAGAGGTAAAATGTAAAAAAAATGTAGGGCTCGAAATAGATACAAAACTAAACTGAAAATCACAAATTGAAATTCTGTGTAAGAAAATTAGTAAATCTGCATACGCTTTACATACATTATCGTCAATTGTATATATGGATGCACTTCTTATTGCTTACTATGGTATAGTAGAATCCCACTTACGATATGGTGTTATATTTTGGGGAAACTCAATCGAAAAAGAAACAGCTTTTAAGGTTCAAAAAAGATGCATACGGCCGATGTTTAAGCTTAAAACTACAGATAGCTGCATGCCTTACTTTAGACAGCATAAGATATTAACATTGCCTTGTCTGTACATTCTAGAACTAGCTGTGTTTGTAAAGTCGAATCCGAATCGGTTTAAACGTCTAGCCGATGTTGTTCCACGAAATAGACGGGGAGATAGTAGATTGTGTCTACATACAGCTAATACAACAAAAGTGTTTTCTGCATGGCTCCTTTCATAATATTAAATTACCTAAGTGTTGGAAAGAATTGCCTCTACCTTTATTTTAAAAAAGGCTTCGTTACTTTTTAGCAGACAAAGCATACCATAATAAACGAGTTTTTCTGAAAAAGAACATATTTTTGCTGTTACTTAATGTAAAGTTTCTGTTTTTTGTTGTTTAATATTTGTTAGATAGTTATAGTTGGAATCTTTTATGTAATTTTGTATGCATCTGGTAAAATACGAGTATGGCCGAACCTATTTTTTTCTTTACGTGACCATGTACTGTACCCATATTTGCAAAATAAAATATCTTTTATCTTTATCTTCAGGCATAACGATTGCTGATATAGAGACCAACATAATCTATGAAAAATTGTGATGTTTCGAATCAGTTTAATTTGAGTTTAGGTTGTTGAGTTGAGGTATTTGTAGTTTTATCAATTCCATAAAAGACAAAAAAAACTGCCAAAGCGTTTTACTCCGTTCACCATTTTAACCATTTTTTTCCAGACGATAGAAAAAGTCACCCAGTATATTTTTCTTTTCTAAATTTCAAAGTATTTTTTTTTTAAATTAATCATTTTAGTTATTATCAGGTATCAGTTCAAAAGAAACGTTTTTAAAATTACTTCCAAAAACATTGTTCTTTTGTATATAATTACCATATTATAAAACTAACCGTGTTAGAAGTTGGTGCAATTTTACACTATAATTGAAGGCACCGACTTCTGAAACTGTTAGTTTTATAATATGGTAATTATTTTACTCTTTTTAGTTTTTTTTAAGTCAGTTTTTACTTTTTTTTAAAGTTATTTTATTTTTCTATTTTTAGTGGTAAGTATAAACAATACACAAACGTGCAATTACAGCAATCCCGGGTAATTTGCTGTTATCCACTGAAGAGTTCCATTGTCAATTTCCGAGGGTCTTCATCAGATCTTCACCAATTTAAAATGGGACCATTTCGGAAGAATACTCTTTCAAACAAAAAAAGTATTTTGCAAATCCGTCTTAACATGACGGAGTTATGCTCGAACATACATAAAAATAATTACATCATCCACATAGCAGTAATCAAAAAAATGCTCACAAAATAAAAAGTACTTACTTTACCAAATTGGATGAAATTTTATGGGACCAAATGGCAAGTATACTGCATCGAACAAAAAAAGAATAACACTAAGCGGACTAGAAACCTCGGAGTAATCGGTGTACATACATAAATCAAAAAATAAAAATAAAATACCGACCGAATTGAGAACCTCCTCCTTTTTTTGAAGTCGGTTAAAAAGGGAGAGCTGTGCATACGGAAAATATCCCAATTTATAAGTTATGAAGACTTCAATAATAATCAGCTGCTTTAATTTAATCTGAAACAACACCTCAAATCTTGGATCAATTAATGTAAGCCTTGTAAGCTACCTAAAAAATAATTTTGCCGGAATTCAGATAATAACAAATGACACGTCGATAGCAACGATGCACGAAATTACAATCTTAGAAATAATTTGTTCTCGTCTTCCATTAAAGGAGTACCTATAACCGATTTTACCACAATTTGTAATACGACAAAATTACGATTAATGGATAGTGGCTCAACAATCATCGTTCGTGACCTCGTACACCTAGATCCAAAGATATAACATTTTTACCTGATTGCTCCAGAAGGAGTATAATGTTTTTTGGGTGTATGTTACATAATCCGGCAAAGTGTCAACACTTTAGAATCCTTCTGGACTACAATGTTGAATTTGCAAAATGTTGAATTTGCAAAAATGTTGAATTCGCAAAATGTTGAATCCCAATATGTTGAATTCGTAAAAAGTTGAATTTTCTGGTCCCACAATGTTGAATTTGCAAAATGTTGAATTCGCAAAATGTTGAATTTGCAAAATGTTGAATCCCAAAATGTTGAATTCACAAAATGTTGAGTCCTGTGGATGCGAGAAGCGTAGGACCGGTCGCGGTGGAGATATTTGGGAGAGGTCTATGTCCAGTAGTGGACGTCTTTTAAAAATATTATAATGAGCACACTTCTACTTCATGGGAAAATATCTGGCACTGCGGTGGTACCCACATAGACGAACCTGTACAGGAACCTACCACCTGGTAGAATTAGGGCCGGTGCCCAGTGACGGCACGGCGTGGTAAAGGATTTTTTTCGTGGACAAAATGATTTACGACTTTATTTCAATGAGTTTTAGCACTGACATTATTTTATTTTAATCGAAACATCTAGCGTGATGACGCGACTTACCGCGGCATGCCGCGGGACGTCACGTCATTCCCCGAGATACTATGAGGCCTCTTGTTCACGGCACGGTTTCTTAACTGTACGGCGTATTAGCCGCGCCGTAGAAAAATCGTGTGAGCTTGTATACGACACGGCAAACCATCAGCCGAAACTGATTCATATCCATTTTGTAACACAACATCAGCGTCGGAAAGCTGTCATGCAATAATTGCCCGTCGCAAAAAGAGGAGTAGCCACGGTGCATACGGCGGCGCAGGCGTGCCGTTGGGCCGCCGTGTCCGTCAACAAACTTCTATAGTAGTCTATACAACACTGATGACCGTGCCTACACACGGCTAATTAACCGTAGGTTTTTACGGCGAAAAAACGTGTGTGAACAAGAGGCCTGACGCGTCGCGGGATACTACGGCACGTCGTGGTATTCCACAGGATGCCACGAGACGCCGCTGCAACACGTGAGACGCATAGGTTACTGTTGTATGTTAAGGAAAGTGAGTGCTAAAGGTGTCTCTCTTCTTCCTCAGCGACAATGAATTTTAAACCTTATTTTAATCAATTTAGCACTTGTATTTGCTTAGCATACCGCGGATATACCGCGGGATGCTTCGTCGTGCCTCGGTATGTCGAAGCATCCCGTGGTACGACGTGGTATGCCGCGGGATACTTCAGTATGCTGCGAGATGCCACAGGATGATTTGGTATGCCGAAACGTGCCGTGCCACTCCATGCCACGCCGTGCCGTCAGTGGGCGCCGGCCCTTATTATACATACATATAAGGTCCATCTATTCATACACGAAATATTTTAATGGATACATCTATAGGTGGTAAAGAAGCCAAAGAAATGCGAAAAAAATTTTTTATGTGTGTTTCTTATTTTACGTAATTATGAAAATTGTAATAATGCTTGAGACATTATTTAGCATAAATGTGAAAAAAATGCCCGCTTGAATGACTATAAATACTACGTAGAAACTAGCGTAATGGATGTCGAAAATAGTAATGAGCCATTATTGTTATGTGTATCAAGTAAATTTTAATATAAAAAAAATACACAGTTTTTCTTTTTTTTGTAATTTATATGTCTTCTTTACCACTTAAAGATGTATCCCTTAAAATATTTCGTGTATGAATAGATGGACCTTATATGTATATTTTGCGACTTCAACATTTTACAAATTCAACATTTTGCGAATTCAACATTTTGCAAATTCAACATTTTGCAAATTCAACATTGTGGTCTGGATAGGAAATTCAACTTTTCACAAATTCAACATTTTGGGATTCAACATTTTGCGAATTCAACATTTTTGCGAATTCAACATTTTGCAAATTCAACATTGTAATCTAGAAGGTTTAGAATAACGCGCGGAGTCAATATAATAGGGTATTACGCCCATTTTTGAAAAGTGTCTCAATTAGATTCTATAGTCTATAGTGCTAATGAACCACTAAAAAATTCACAAATTTTTTATTCAATCGTTAAGTGCCATAAAAATGCATTTAAATTTTGCATTTTTCAATCGCTGTATGTTACATTACATAATTATATACATTTAAGCTCATTATTAAGCGAACTACACTCACTCATAATTAGCGGAACGTTTTTATTTTTTAAATTTTTTTATTATACGGCTATATATATGCTATTGCTATGACGATTTTTATAGTCAAAAGAACCTACAATTAGGACTTGCATGTTGAAGAAAAATTTGGTTTTCCTAAGCGATTAGAGGTAAATTAGGCCCAGTTTTGATTTTACAGAGATTTTGCCCTTTTGTGTTTTTGATCGGAACTTTGTTTTATTTAAGTACTGGTGGTTTGGCGTTAGTGTATTCATTGCATTTGGAAAATAAACATTGCGTAGAGGCTGAAATAAGTAATTTACCTGTGACAAAATCTACGAGGGATGTTACAGTGATCGATGAAAGTCAAACCTATCGTACAGTAAGTTAAGCACTGGGTGTATCGATATTAGTCATTCCTTGCAATGTCCATCGGTACAAGCAGAAAGTATGTTTCATTAGAAGATGAGAATAATGCAGAAATCAAGGAAAAACTGCTTCTGATGATTGGTTTATGACAGTTCAAACCGGTTAAGGCTCTGAAAAATTGGCGCAATGCTGCTATTCGGACCTGTAGCATCCTGAAGGTGGTCCGTATTTTGCTTGTGAGTATGCGGGAAGAAAGGCAACGCCTCATTGAAGGTAATCTGATGTCTAACGCGACTGCTGAATGTCCAAAACGTGCTGTAGGTCATCGCATAGTGAAATTAAGTTTTGCTCAATAACACCGAGATCGGACTAAGGAGTTAGAAAGAGATTTTTTCTCAGGGGCAAGCTGTTTTTTGATATACATTTTTTAGATGGGAGGCATAGAATATGGATACGTCAAGAGAATCGCTTTGAACAATCAAATTTTACAAGAATGTGCCTTATACTGGAATTCTCCAGTAATGGTCTGGGATGTCATTTGTTTTGAATCGCACACGGAGTTAGGCATTATTGAAGGAGGTTTACTGGCTGCTTATTTTTGCAGGATAGACATCCTAGAACCTCATGCGATGCCACTTGACGAATCATCAGACAAGAAAAAAAATATATGCACGATTATGTGTGGCCGGACTGTGTATTCGTGGTCCGCAATTTCATATAAGATGTTGTAATAACCCACCAGGGTGGGTCAACGTGGACCCCGGACATGAGTCCAATAGAATATGACTTGGCCTTGACGGCAAATAGGGTTAGAGAAAAAAAACCAGCCATCCAGAAACATTAGAGGATTAAAAAGTGTTTCATGGGAGTATGGGGACAATTTGCCTTAAGAAAAGATAATGGATTAAAAAATTGGATGGAAAAACATGTCATAATACTGATAAGAACCCTAGCAGTACAGAAACGGTGATAAAACAAACAAAAAAATAAAATAAATAGCAAATTCATTATTCCAAAAAATATGCGCCGAAAATTACATAACGGATATTTTAGCAAATTAAAGATTTAAGTTGCCAAATTCAAATAAATGATTATTGATTATTTGTCCTTTTAATGCATTTAACCCTAATTATAAAATATTTAAACAAAAACATTAATGTACAATACAAAATTATGGAAAAAACACGGTTTTTTGTTGCGTTTCGCTAATTATGCCGGTGAGTGTATGTATTGTTCTTTATGAGTAATAAATTCGTTAAACCTATTTTCAAATTTCGCGCGTAATTTGACGAAAACGCTGGACGCAGTGGACGCCATATTGCTCTATGGGCATGACGTCAGTTGGCTGTGTAAACCAAGGACTTCATATAAAAACTGGACTGAGCTCTTGGCAATTAAATAGTCTTTATATGCAGTACATAAGACAAAACATGTCTTGCAAAACATAACGGTAAAATATGAGATAGCAACAAATGCACCTCGTGTCCCTATCTAATACAAACTGTGTGTTGTCACGTAAATAGAAAATGCATATTACTAAATTAGAAGAATTTTTGAACTAAATGTACAAATTCATAAACCAACTTTTACATCTTAATTTATCCCAAGAGACGCGATACAACTATCGGAACTTTTGTTCGTCAACGATTCGTTGTAAGAGGTTTTTCGTCAACGTAAGGCCAGGAGGCGATTTTTATAAAATGTGCTTTTATCTATAGTTTTTGACAGTTTGATATTAAGTAAACGCATTTATTTCAATTAGACCAAAGACACTTTTGAACCGTCGAGAAAAAAAAGAAGTTACTGCCGCGTTCCAAAGTGTAGATTCCTATGGATTAAGGGCTCCTGCACACGAGACGGTTTTAACACGGTCCGGTTTTTTGCCGGCGCCGGGTAGAAACCGTCCGAGCCTGCACACAAGACGGTTTGTACACGACCCGGTTTCATGGAGGTGCATCTTTCATTCGCTCTTTTTATTCTGTGAATTGTGGACGTACAAAACATTTGATGTTGTTGATGTTGTTCGATGTTCCGAGCCGATATTTAGTTTGAATCGAACTGTAACCCGTGGCAAATTGGCAATAAAGAAACTTATCTAAAATGGCGGCACTATCATTCCCTCTCAGTCGCACATTAATCCTGTATTTTGGGCCCTTTCAATTTAGACATTTCTTATTGGCGCGGCTTACCTGATTCTTTTAATAAACATATTTTAAAAGCTAAGTCAAAAAGTTACAATGTAACTAATATAAGTTACAATGCTTGGTTACGTTAACAATAAAAATATATTATTAAATAATAAAATTAACTTACCAAAATTGTTTTTTTGTTTCGCATCCATCTCATCAAAACTTTCATTCATAAGCTTGCACATCTTTCCACGCTTCATAAGTGAGACGTTTGTTTTTATAAACTTCCGCAGTCTTGTCCCACAACACTGGCCTCTCTTCTACCAAATTAATTAATTATTCGTGGTTGACTTCCATTATATTGCGTTTTGCGTAGGTAGTCGGCACGCGCCGGGCGTAGGTCCGGTCTCGTGTACACGCGCTCACATACTGCCATACTTTACTGCGCACCGGGCGTAGAAGCGGCGAGCGCCGTGCCCGGTTGCGCGCGGTGAGCCGGCGCTAGCGCCGGCGTCGTGTGGTTAGCTTCATAGTGTCCCATACAATACTGACGACCGGACGTAGACCCGGTTTGAAGCCGGGCTTAGCTCCGGCGAAAAACCGTCTCGTGGGCATGAGCGCTTAAACGGGCAATAAACTCCATGGTTACTCTTTTCCATCAAATATTTACAAAAAGTTGGTAACATTGTGAATAGTAAAAATGAAAGTGGCAACAAAATAAGATATGCTCATAGAAGTAATATATACTACGGTTCATTATATAAAATCCTTGGGTATGCTAAGCTAATTCAATTCATTTGCCATGGCAGATTAGAGATGACTATTCCAATAGAAAATACATAATATTAAATAAGTTGGATTTTTATACTAAATTTACATGATTACGCGATGAAACATAATGTCGTTAGTTTTAATTTCAGATGTAATAATTTTAAGTTAAGTAAATTAAGTCTGTTTCGTAAAGGCCTCTACACACCAAAGCCGCCGGCCCGGCGGCTTCGCCCGGCGGGTTATTGCCAGCGGATTAGTGCGGCCAACTAAGCGAGCGAACATGACTCAAAACAAGCCTGGTGGACCTTACTAATTGTTTTGCGTGATGTTCGCTCGCTTAGTTGGTCGCAATAACCCGCTGGCAATAACCCGCCGGGCGAAGCCGCCGGGCCGGCGGCTTTGGTGTGTAGAGGCCTTCATGATTCAGAAAATTTACGAGACGCGATATAACTATTGGAACTTTCGTGTAAGAGAGACCTTTTTATTTCGCCAAACGTAAGACCAGGAGACAAGAAATACAAAATATGCTTTTATCTATAGTGTTTAGACAGCATTCTATAATTTCTACATTTCAAAACACAGTCCGAGATGTTGGAAACTGTCTATGTTTCAAAGCTCTGGCTCGATTGGATTGAAAGTGCCCTAGATTATGGTGATCTATCAGTCGTTCAGTCTATGAGTGGCCAAAATTGAGATTGCACACACAACACAATTGGACACTCTTTTGGAAACTATTCCACCTTGACGTATGAAATTAGGAATACTGCATTGTTTTGGTAACCTTAACCCATGTAATTAAATTTCAGTCTTGTAACGTAAGCAGCCTAGGAGATAGAAGATGTCGAAAACGGTTCGAAATGGTTTTTTATAATGCACAGTACGCCTGCATGAAAATTAATGGCCATGAAAATATTGCACAATATTTAAGTATGACTAGCGACCCACCCCGGCTTCGCACGGGTGCAATACATTTAAACATAAACAGCCACATAAATATAAACCTTCCTCTTGAATCATTCTGTCTATTGATGAAAACCGCATCAAAATCCGTTGCGTAGTTTAAAAGATCTAAGCGTACAGACGGCGGGAAGCGACTTTGTTTTATACTATGTAGAGATTGACTCGAAATGGAGATAAAAGAACTAGGTTCAGGCTTTTCTATTTAGCTTCTTCTCAGTGGTAGTAAAAAAAAAACCAATGCTGATAACCCCATTTGCATTGACGTAAACCGATAATTTGAATTAAAAAAAAATATTAATTGCCTCTGCCAGTCTGTTTTTCAGTACGGGATCTCTGTATGGGGTGGTGCTGGAAAAACCACATTTATTGAGATCGAAAGAGCACAAAGAGCCGTCATCAAAGTAATGCTCAAGAAGCCATTCCTGTACCCTACTGATTTACTCTACAACGTATTTTCAGTCCTTCGCGTCCGTCTACTTCTTATCCTCACCGCTACCCTGATCACACACAAGAACATAAAACACAGACCAGATTATGAGTCCTTAAATTCAAAGAGAGTCTATAGAATTCCGCTTCCCCCAGCAAACTCCCTTCTAGCAAGACGCTGTCCTGTCTACTTACATCAACACATATACAATAAAGTCATCAAGTATTGTGATATAAAAGAGCTTAGACTACATTCAGTTAAAAAGGTCATAAAGAAGTGGCTTATATCACTTTCCTATGATGAGAATGAGGAACTAAGTAAAGTAAGCGCACCTACACGCACACACACACACACACATGCACACATACACATCCCAATGCACACACACATATACCGACCCACAAACATACCCATACACACGCCAACATGCACGTACAAACACACTAACACTCACCAAATTCTTTATTATTTTATTTTTTCTACTTTTATTCTTCTTTTGTAATCAAAATTGTTATTCCTAACGCTAGTTATCTTATATCTCTAAGCACAACACAATGTCCAGGCTTAGACGCTACTAATCTGTTCTCAATAAATGTCTCCATAAATGTCGTAACTCTGGCCCCTAAGATACAGGTTATACCTAGTTTAGGGGTCAACGTCGAAATTTCTGTAAAAAATGATTAGTTACAAGTTAAGCAATATGTATTATTTATCGTGAGCACGAATGTAACAAAGAACTGAATAAATTATTATTATTATTTAATACAAAATTAATTTGGAATTTGCGTTGTAAATGCTTGCAAAAGCGAATATTACCCGGACTGTGGAATATCTTTTCACAGAAAGGGTTTTTAATTACTTGTATTTTCTAACTGTTAGGGTGACCATGATACATATTCTAGTAGCAGTACATACAAAATCTAAATGTCTATTAAGGTATTATTTTTCAAAGATTTTTATTATTGTAACTCTAAGACCGCAATGATAATCATTTTTAAATTTAAATCATGGCATTCATCAGCTACCGCTGCCATGGACACTGCAAAATATCTGTGAGTATGGGGCTAGTCGAAATCGGCGTTGTTATATGTGAACTGACCCAAACAGGCGCGGCGGCGCGGCGTCCTATAGTCCCAGCCTAACATCTGAATATAGTTACGAAATGTACCTAAACAAAAAAGGAGCATTACAATAATCGTGTAAACGTTAGAAGACATTGCTAATTATGGTTATATCTTTTTCCGATTGGTTTAGTTAACTTGATGGATAAAGATATTGTAATACTTTAAAGGACATACATTACTTAGTAATACTAGGCAGGACTTATTACACCATAAGTCTGCCATAATGGTTTCCCTTGTGTTAGAAAGTGACAAGGCGTCCACTTATACCTATCTCACGTAATTCGCAGAAATCGACAAGTACTCATTCCAGTTGTACGTACTTATTACTTCTATGGTATAAACAAATGCAGTGATATTTTATATGATAAGTTTTTTAGTTGACAGTTGACACTTATAAGTTTACATAGGCGTATGACGAAATAATATGGCGACTACTTAGGTACGTAATGGTGTTATGACGCGATTAAAAAAGCCGATACCTTTGAATTTAATTTTAAAATTTAGTTTGCTATTTTATGAACTAAAGCTAACGTTTTCCGACTGCTTTTTGCCTAAACTATCTCAATAGTATATTTTTACATTTTTTCTCATATAGAGTGAAATACCCTATTGCCTCTAGATATTGCATATTACAGGAAGCTGATTGCATCAGGGACTTAGGAGTTATAGTGGTTACGTATTATAATACCTATGTTTATTCTAACTATTTTCAACATAACTACGGTTGATTCACATATGTTCATAACGCATATTGGTCGACTCAACTACAGTTTAACTTACCTAATCTTGATTAAACTAAAATTAATTGCACTAACGAACGATTAATCTAATGATTTTTTAAGATATTGGATATTTCAACTATGCATGAAATACCTAATGGACGCTTCAACTTAATGATCTGATTATATGTAAATAAACTGTGATTCAACGATTTTTGTGTTTTCTTAGGGAGTGCCTCCACTGCCGGCGCCGGTTACCAAACTGGCTGCCGGCGCCGCGCCGACTACGTACACTGTTTTTATACACCTTCAAGGCCTCTTCATGAGACGATTATTCGTCACCTACTTTCATTTTCACAATAAAAACATAAGGGGATGTTTGTAAGGTTGTTTGAGGTTCCAATGCAAGTCGACGGAGCCTCGCTTAGCGGGGCTCCTATTTATGTCTGCAGGGTTTAAAGTAACCTAACACGAAGGGGATGACGGGGACTTCGTTCGCTCGCTTCCCTCGCTCACTCTAGCCCCCATCATCCCCTTCGAACCTAACCTATCCGTGTCGGGGTGCGCCTGCGACTAGATTATTAGACAATGGTAAAAACATTTCTGCGGCAGATTGTATGATTCGTCATTTTGAACTTAGTGAAATAGGTTAGGTTAGAACTGTTACCAACCGCACGCGAGCCGAGCGAGCGAAGCGAGCGGTGCCGCGGCAGCGGCCGGCGAGTGCTACTTCCAAGTTGCTCGCAGAAAAGTTTTCACATATACTTACAACATCACCAGTAAATCAAACACAAGACCACAGATAAATCAACAGTAGGTGAATCGTCCGTTAGTTTAATCAACCTTAGGTGAACTAATTGTAGTTGAATAAACCGTAGATGAATTCTCCATTATGGATTTCGTCCATTAGTTATTACAAAATTCGGTGAAACGATCTTTAGATATTTTAAACGGTAGGTCTTTTGACCGTAGTTATCTTGAAAATAGAATAAACTTAGGTATTATGATACGTAACCGTTATAGTGGATTCTAAACTGACGTTCTTGCCACAGATTGAACATATAGTAAAAAAGAATTCGCATATGCTCGGATTTGTTATAAGAAATGGTAAACTTTTTCGGTCTCCTAGTACTAAAATTCTTCTTTACAATAGTTTAGTCCGTAGTGTGTTGGAGTACTGTAGCGTGGTTTGGTGTCCGCATTACTCAGTGCATCAATTGAGATTAGAAAGAATACAAAAAAGATTTATGTGGCATTTGTCTTACTCGTTTGGTATTGCGAAGAAAAAGCAATCGTATTTTGAAAGACTTTCATTTCAAAGTGGATAAACTTGAAATGAGAAGTGAAGTCTTGGACTTATCATTCTTATATAAACTTGTTAATAATAAAATTGACTCACCGCAGCTTCTCAGTAGAATAAAGTTTAGGGTGCCAACCAGGATTCCTCGTGCTCCCCTAACCCCTCTTTACCCTCCACTTAGAAGAACAGTATTAGGATCCAACTCACCCATTGCTCGAATGTGCAAATCTTAGAGCATATACCTATGGAGGGAGCAAGAATACGCGTACCCCTCTGACGTACCCAAGTGACGTATGCCCATAGACGTTTATAAAAACTAGTTCTCTCGCGATATCTAGCCATTTCATATCGTACCGTGTCACAAACACTGCTCGTAAAAATGGTTAATTGTTCGGTATTTTCGTGCAAAAAGCGGTCTGCTTCCTCAAACATCGAGTTTTCTATCACAAATAAGCATTATTTCGGCAAACATGTATATATTTTGCATTATTTTCAAAAATATAATTCACCCCTTAGCCGCCATCTTTTGTGACAAAAATATTATTAAACGAGAGGTTGTGAGGCCCCACACTTTGAATATGATTGAATGGACGAAAATTACAAAGAGGTTTACCACTTCTCATAATATTCTCTGTTATTGATTTTATTTCATTTTGCCTTGTTGATACTATTTAACAAAAAATAAAAGTATTTTTGCCTCTAACAACAATGATAGAACTAAGTTTCAATCAAGAAATGTAACTTAAATTAATATTTATTAAACCGTATTACGTGTGCAGCGAACATAATCGACCGAATCGTAGTAGACCAGTGTCGATAATTTTTGAAACCAATAGTAGATTGTTGCACCGAGCGCAAAGTGAGTCATTAATGCACGAGTGTTATGTTGGTGCCCGAGCGCAAGCGAGGGCACTAAAATAACACGAGTGCATTAATCACTCACTTCAGCAAGGTGCGTAATCTACTTTTCTTTCAACTACCAATTTACCTACCGTGATACAATATACCTACTCAAAATAAAAACTCAAGTTAATGAAAACAAGGTTATCCTGCGACTTTTGCGGCAAAAGGTTATTAACAATTTCATTTGCAGCTATTTTTATACTTTCTGGACTTGAGTTCATATCGCTATCTATTTCCATTTTTTAAAACTTTTCTTGCTAAATAAACAAAACATCAATCCGCGCGACCACTCATGTTCCGTTACAAAGCGCGACCACTGTAGGGTTAAGGTAAATTTGTCACAATTCTCTTAAAGTAACTCAACCTGCACGTGTATTTTTATGAACGATGTTGTTCACTGCAATATATCTCGAATACTGGCTAATGGTTTTTATTACAGCTGCTACGAAATAACAGGTAGTAAGGCCTAGACCCTACTAGCCCCTTCCCCACTTCTTTATGAAATACCTTTTAGTGGGCTAAAATTTTCCGTAGGTCACTCAGGCATATAAGTTATCTTAAAATAGCAATAAATAGGCATCTACGCATATAATTTAAAGAAGATTCTACAACTTTCTCAAAATATTGTAGATTTCTTATTAAATATTAACTTTATTAACTTATTTGGTTGATACTTATAGTAGTATACTTCGATTTGCATTTTTATGGTTTATCAATGTAACATGGAATCTTACGTTTTTCGAGCAATTAAAGTGTACATTTTAATAAATAGCTCAAAATTGTACAAAATGCTTATAAAAAAAATTTCGGATTCGAGTTTTTTTCGTTTCTTTGCATTTTCTGAGAACATTTTCCATTGTAGTGTATATTTTTTTTTATACCATCAGAAAGCAGATATTTCAAAGAACACAACGCCCACCACCGACTTTTTAAAAAAAGCTGATATTTTGACGTGAGATTTTTCGATTGAAAATTAGGGTGCTTTTTCGATATTACGTCGGAATTAAGGTGAAAAAATTAATATTTTAAATCATTAAAATTACAATGTGTTTGGGACAAAAAAGGAAAGTTTTCTCCAAAGGAGATTGACCAAACACAGTATCGCTTTAAAGTAAAAGAGTATGGCTCTAAAAATATATTCATAAATTATAAAATATTTTACTAACTTCTCTTAGTTCATTCGGTCGAAATCGTATGTGGCATTTAATATTTTGTATTTAATTGGTTATTTATTGGATTTTATTGCATACTTTTAAAATGGCGTCTATTAGTGAAAGCAGTGTTGCCAATTTTAAAAACCTCCCCATAATCGATCGTATGGGATAGCCTATGGAAAAGCTGAGTTTTAAAAATAATTTCAACTACGTCATTTTTCCTCCTTATTAATATTATTATTTAACAGAATTAAAATAGTTTTTTTTTAATTACCATCTTTAAATAATATTACTTTACTAATTAAATCTTTTTTAGTTGACAAATCACTTACGATCAGGGTGATTTAGATTAACTGTTGGTAACACTGTCACGGCCAATGTGAAAGGAGACTTGCATCTATCTATGGTCATGAAAAAAATTATGAAAAAAATAATTGTGAAAGGTGGGCTATCAAAAGTGTCACTGTCAATTTCTTTATCAAACAAAGCATCGTGTTGTTTTTATTTGATAATTGTTGAGTTTGTTATGCTAATAAGTAACTTATCATTGCGTTGAGTCCGTGTCCAGTCGCGTCTTCAGATTCCTGCACGATTAAGAACTCTTTGGAAGACCATTCTACTGTTCCTGTGCTGGTGGTGTGGATTGTGTAGAACGTTTTTACGACTACGGTCCGTGTCCTGTGTGCAGTGAATCACCAAAGATTTTGTGGTGTCTAAGTTGGGCTCGATTTAGGTCTGTTGAGCCGTCGGCTCCGTTTTTAAACGACACATTTTTTGAATATTATATTATTGACCAATAAAACTATTTCATTGCTCTATTCAAGCATTTTTATTTTCTACTTCCTAAAGGTACACACGGCTACACATCAAGCTATACATTTCCAGTTTACACTGACCTCTCACTGTAAGGAAATCCTATACAATGCGAGATCAGCTTACTGGAAATGTATAGCTTGATCTGTAGCCGTGCGTACAAACCTACTTTCAGCATGACCTACCTATGAAATATTTATTTATTTGGGATCATTCATTGATTACTTGAATCTGTTTTCTGTTGTCTTATGTGAGTTCAAATAATATTGTACTAAAGGGCTGATTTTTTTGATGAAAGGTTTGTTACAAAACTAACCTCAAAATTGAACAGAAAATGAAAGAACATCAAAAACCCCACAAAATAAATTGATAATTTTTATTTCCTATGAAAGTACGACATCACCCCTCTTTTATGTCCGATTTATGCCACCATACAAACATTTTTGATGCGCAACGACGGTCAGAAGAAAAATGGGCATTCTCCTTTCGAGAAAAAAAAAGTATTTTGTAGAAGAAAAAAATAAAAAACCAAAATCATGGTTATTTGAATTTTTCTCATAAATTTTGAGGTTATGTGAAAAAGGTGTAAATCCAAAAGTTGTAGATCTTTTTATTACCTACAACTTTGCCATTCAACTTTTTTCCATAGGACTTGTAGTTTTGCCGGAAATCGAGGCAAACCGTTTTTTACCCTTAAAAACGCACTCCCATCCACTTCCCGACCTGAGATCGCCCGTAAATTATTTTTCCTTAAATTTTTGTTATATTTTCTTTCTTTTCCAATGGGTTTCATCCTACTATAATTTTTTTTCACTTTTTACCATTTTCAAAGGCTTCTGCACTGGTATACAGGGTGGTTCAAAAGTCGTGGATCAAACGAAACAGGGCGATAGTTGGGGTTATTTGCAGCATTTTATGGTAGAACATTTTTTTTTACAGTAAGGTTCTAAAGTTACAAATATTTTTTCATGAGACTTAAAAGATATTGAAAAAAGTGCCAATACTCATGAATCATGGTACCCACTGTCATAAAAGCACTTGCAAGCAACTAAACACCATTTATTGTTTTAAAATAGGTACCCATTTTACTCTAATTGCCTATTTATTACAAATTTTGATATTTTTTAAAAAAACACTCTTAGTGTCATAACTTTTAAGGAGATCAAGTTAGGGCTCTGCCACACATATATTTTTTACTGTAAATAATCCCAACTATCGCCCTGTTTCGTTTGATCCACGACTTTTGAACCACCCTGTATAGTTGAAATGTTCTTAAGTACATCTATACAAGGTTAGTCGGAAAGGGGATACTAATCTGAAGGGGTGTTATTGTTAAAGAACCCATAATAGTGAATAACTTTTGTTCCACAACTTTCCCGAACAGTCAATATTTTAAGAGAAATAGCTATTCAAAGATTTCATGAAAAATACGCTAAAGTCTATGATCAGTTGTTTATCTTTTAGGTCATATTTGGGGTCACTGTTTAAAAGCTCAATTTTCTGAACTCCTAACTAAAGCAGAAACGAAGAATTAAAAAAAAAAAACTATATATTTAATCGTTTTGCATGGAAATACAACTGATCGAATTTTGAAATTTTACCCAATAACATTAAAATAACGCTTTTTATACTTTAAGTGATTTCTTATTAAAATTAAAGTCCCCCCACCCACAGCTGATACTCTATTGAACGAACTGGCCACCTTAAAATTTGCTATACTAAACGACATTGTATTAGCTTTCAGCCATGTCTCTGTAAAGCATAAAATATCTACATTATAATTTTCAGCAAATAACTCAACATCTAAAATTTTGCCGGAGAAGCGGTTTATGTTCTGATGTGTCAAATATTAAATAATGACTATCGCTCTCTGTTGTCGGACAACTTAGTTTAAATTATTATGCTGAGTGACCACATCATCGTTAGTACTAATACTAACTATACTGGATATAGAGGCAAACTTCGTCATACTATTTATGACTGTGTTAAAATTAAATACCAACAACATAGCAATATGGTGCCTAAGTTTCCTAGGGAGATAAACAGAACAAAACAAACTAAACATAACGGCAAAATGAGAGTGTACTATACACCTCTGCCCTACCCTTCAGGGAATACAGATGTGATGATATGTTAACGAGGCACTGTTCTTAACGTGAGGCATTTAAGCTCCCCGAATTGACTGACCGCGCGTAGCGATACCGCGATAGTAATGTTTACTTTCACCTGGTACCTATTTAACTTTTTGTTTCTGCCGTAGTTTCTGTCACTATTATTCTTTATTTTATTTAAAAAAAACATGAAAACACTTTAGTTCTCATCCACTTATAAGTTAAATTGCGGAAGTTGATTGCTGTGATTTTAAAAGGCTTGTGTTTAAACGCCTACCAGAAATGTATCTATTTTACTACAAAAAAAATCAAAATACCTGCCAGAATGGATAAATGCTCACCAAATTGTGTTTCATAAAGTATTGTAGAAATGAACCTATTTTCCTTTTTAATCTATGCCTTAAAGATTTATAAACGTCTTTAAAGTTATAACTTAAGGGGATGTTTGTAAAGTTGTTTGGGTTTCCAAAGCAGAGTCGACGGAGCTCCGCTGCGCGGGGCATTCAGTTTATCGGTCTTTTATCATACCGCATCACAATTTTTTGCGTTTGTGTTTAACGTCAACATAAATAAAATACGACGAAGTTATTGTTAGTGTGCGTGTTTTTTGTTTGTATACCGGCTTTTATTTTATTGTGAGTTCATAGCTACACGATATTTATTTGTGTTAAGTTGTAAATGTGTGTTGTACCCGTGTCTTCCGCGTCCCCCCCAAAATATGGCAGAATAAAATGTTTGGGAACTTACGCATTGCTACCTCCATAGGTATATGCTCTAAGGTGCAAATTGACCAACGAGTGCAGTAGTATCTCAGACATTTACAAAGACTCAATGTATTGTTTTCAAAAAAATGTAAAACGCCATCTCTCGCTTAAGCACCACAAATCTTAAATAATTGTAATATTTAAGTTCAAGTTTAGCTTTTTTTTTTTTTTTTTGTAGTTTTTTGCTCAATTTAGAATACGTTAATACATACTTAGTGCATGTAGTGTTTGCTTATAAGTGGTTATGCATTTGCCGTATTATATCTTTGTTATATATGATGATAATACTTAAGAATTAGTGTTATAACTGTTAGCAAACATAAAATAAATAAATAAGTACCTATGTATGTAATGTGTATGTATGTTTGTTCGTTCTTTTGAACTTAAACGACGACGCCGCCGCGCCGGCCCCAGACGGTGGGTAATGTTTATTTTTTGTATGTATAATTTGACTGTTTCTATGTGACCTCCTGTAGCTTAAATGGTTTGATGGATTTAGAAGTGCGAGGTGTCATTTTAGATTCGTCGTCATCTTCGGAATGTCAATATCATAAGCTTAAGGAAAAACAAGAACAGAAAAGTAGCAAAAAAAATTCGAACGTTTTTTTTATTCCAGAATCTTTGTTGGTTCCGTGTGTAGTTTAAAGCATCATATTTATTCGCGTATGTAGAGCAAACAAAAATAGATTTGCTGGGTTCGAATTGAAATATCAACTGCAGAAGAATTTTAGGAAAAGTGTAGCTACAGCTCTAGCGCATAACTGAGTGCCTGAGGTAGCTGCGCGGTGCGGGAGGGTGACAGTTGTCAAAAGTTGACGAATCAGTGAGCTCTCGCGTCGCGTCACCACCACTCCTGCACCGCGCAGCTACCTCAGGCACTAACTCAGTTATGCGCTAGACCTATAATCAACCAGTTTGGTATTTGATAAAAAAAATTGTAACATTTATTTTATGGAACAGAAGTCGGCGTTCATTTTATTGGTTAGCTTAACCAAAGGATAAAATACACAAAATATTTGTTTCGATACTTTTCCCCAAATATTAGTACAAAGAGGATGTATAAGGTGGTGGTAACACCTTCAGGCTATGGTCTTATTTGTTTTCTTAACTGGTTGCGTACCGCCCGTCGTCCCAGGACGACACTTAATTGTCTTATCTATTGTGTCTATAATTACGGTGATTGAGAGTTTAATTGTATACGATTTGATAATTAAGTAACTAATGCTAACACGTCTGCACCTTGTATTCTGCATGTTCTTACGTTTGTTTTCTCTGATCATGAGCTTGCAGATCTATTTGCTAGAACTGATTGACGTAGAAACATTTCAAGGGACCGTTCCGATTATATTCAGACCTAATTCATTTTTGATAATATGTAATCTAAATTAAAAGACAGGTGCTCTACATATTTTCGTAAGAGCCACTAAACCATAATCACTACATATTATAAAACAAAGTCGCTTCCCGCTGTCTGTCTGTCGCTATATGCTTAAATCTTTAAAACTACGCAACGGATTTTAATGCGTTTTTTTTAATAGATAGAGTGATTCAAGAGAAAGGTTTACATGTATAATACATGCATATTATAGTAGAGGCGCGGAATACACGATAAACAACATCCACGCGGGCGAAGCCGCTGGCGACCTCCAGTGTTTACATAACAAAGAAATGATATATTCTGTTCGGGATGTAAGATGAAGCTATTCTGCCTACTAGTACCTATTTGATATTCAGTTTAAAATTTATAGCACCAAACCACCAAGAATATAACAGGCAGTAGGTACACACGGCTACACATCAAGCTATACAAAACCAGTTTACCTTGGCGTCGCTTTGGATAATCGTTTCGCACAAGTAACGGTCAGCTTATACTGGTTTTGCATAGCTTGAAGTGTAGCCGTGTGTACATACCTAATTATCTTGCAAAAAATCATATACATATACTTACCAAGTTCTTCGGTCGTCGTGTCGGCAAGCGGATATGAATATGAGAGGGTTTAGTTGCAGAACGCACTTTTCAAAATGTCTACCAGACGCAAAACGTCCATTTCTCAGAATGGTCTTTCGTAACATGTGTCCCTTTTTCCCAATGAACCTTTACACCTTGGTATCAGTAAAAAAAACCGGTCAACTGCGAGCGGGATTAGCGCACAGAGGGTTCTTTAATTATCTTAATTATTTTATTCAGAAAGGTAGGCACATCCGCATAAACGTTAAAATTATAAAGAAAAGGAAAAACCGGCTTCAAAATCACTATAATAATTTTATGTGGGAAACACATTGACTTAGATTCTAAGTCAATGGGGAAACAGTTAAGAAATAGGTGCCTTTGTTTTGGTATGATTTAAGAAAAAAATGGCATCGACTTCATGATCATCAATTCATGGCGTGATGAAAAGATTAGCCAGTTAGCAAGGTAGGTAGCGAGGCTAAGACTGTCCAAGATAAACCGGAAGCCTGGACTTACTGAAGTATCGGCCCTAATGGCAGCTCTTTTATTGCATTAATTTGGGGTGCACTCCATATAACCAAAATAATTAATTTCACGGATACTGATGCTTTCGATACTTGAAATTATTTAGTTGCTGTTTTTCTTTCATATTGGTATTGAAAAATATCGATTGATGGGGGGCATGACAGAAGGAAGTGAAGGAGAAAATATTAACACATGGTTGATTCGTTTTGCATTGGAGAAAAAATACATATTCTATGTTACTTTACTGTACTTTTCTCTTCTGGTTTACTTTTAGTATTCGTAAGCAAAGCAAGAAATTTTAGCTAACGACCAATTAAGATGGACCTCGCAAAGGATAGGTATAAAGGTGCAGTATAAAATATAGTTGGTCGTAGAAGTTTTTAATTAAACCCTTTTTTAATATACTCTCTATAAAAGGACATGAAAAATATTTTATAGCTGCTAGCGAGGAATTTTGTTTAACAGACTTCAAAAAGGAGGAATTTCTTAGTTCCGATGTTTAGATTTATTTTTTATGTATGTTCGGGCATAACTCCGTCATATATAGACGGATTTGCAAAATTCCTTTTTTGTTTGAAAGAGCATTCTCCCGAAGTAGTCCCATTTAAATTTGTAATTATTTTACTCTTTAGTTTTTTTTTAAGTCGGTTAATTTAAGTTATTTTATTTTTCTATTTTAAGTGGTATAAACAATACACAAACATACAATTACAGCAATCCCGGATAATTTGCTGTTATTTTATCTGGGACAATATGGTAACATATTGTGTTGTAATAGGAAGGTGTTACTGCATTTTATATGTAGAATATGTACTCAGTACTGTTTATATCTCATTTAGTTGCTAAGTCAGAGAATGAATATAATATATACAACCTCTTGCTTTTTTCCACATGGATAGGCATAAACTTCACGTTTTTGTTTATAACTGATAAATATATCTTTAAAAGAAACGCATTTACAGGATTCATCATACTTCACCGTCGTGTTGGAAGCATTAAAACTGGACTGTCGAGCTCAAGGCAAGTGCCTCATGGGTGCCACCGAAATGGGTCAGTTGGCCATGGAGTACCTGGACGATAGGAAATTCGAATACAATAAGTTAGAGAGAGAAATCAAGACAAATATGAAAGAGAGGGAAAGAACATTGAAGTTGGCTCGGCGAGAAGTCGCTTACTTGACAGACTCATTTCCCAGTCTTATAAGGAAAGAGGTAAATAAAACAAACGCTATTTACGTACGTTAAACGGATCACACGCTGCCTTCGATCAACATACTGCATTTAACGATGTTCACTGGGATACGTCACAGAGTTAAGTGAAGTTTCGAAATTAACTTTTGTCTGTCTTTTATTCTCTCGTTCATGTTATAACACGTAAAATGACATTGTAATTCTTATTTTACCATTTGCGAAATCAAAATATTACATTCAATACAATTACCAGCAACATAAAATTGATTGCTGTATAAATACACCGTGGGCCCGAGGTACCCGAAAGATTTTAATCTTCGATTCCGATGCCTAATTGTAGAAGAAAAGCTATACATATATAGTTTGTTGAAAAAAGCTTAATTTTCGAAATATTAATTATTTAATGAAATTCACAAATCGAAAAATATCTATGGTAACAAGTCCCAGGAAAGCGGTGTTGCGACTGTTGTCATACCATACCCCTCTCGCCGTATGTTTTATTTGTCGGGGAGGGTTGTGAAGTGAAAAGTTTCACGATGATTTATAAATGTTGCCAGTTCAACCTAAGGTATTGTTTACAAGGAAGCACTAAAGTTAATTTATTTATAAGGAAACGAAAAACTATTTTTTTTATTAATACTTTTTTTTGGATTTTTTTCATCTTTTGTTGATATAACATTTGACTCTTAATAGCATCAGAAAGGCGTGGTTAAAATCTTTCGGGTACCTCGGGTCCACGGTGTAGGTATGGGTGCTAAAAGTGTCGGGGGCCTATTTTAGAGTCGACCTATTGAACTGTCAAGGATTTAGAATTAAAAAATCTATTGGATTCGGGCTTACCTTATCTTTTAATTACATTCTGATTCTAAACCTTGATCGCTAGAATTGTTTGTCAGTTAACTTAGAATATGGATAGTTCTGTCATTCACCTATGCGCCTCATCTCTTTCTCAGGTGACGCGAATACCAAATCCACTCCCCATCCGCCCCAGAACCTAGAATTGACAATCAGCAAATCATTAAATATAATACAGGCATAGAAAGGCAGGAGTAAAAATATAAATCACTGGTAGCAGAATAGCTAAATATAATATCCCCTGTACCTATACTCTCTTAAGTTCCTAAACGATATAATAATAAACGCCAACGATTTATTTGTTTGTTTCAATTCGCGGAACTTGGGACGCTAATTGCCGAGCGAAAATAGTGAGAATTCTCGTAGAATATAATTTTATTAAAATCAACACGTGTTAATAGGAAGCCACAAACCTCGACGACTTATATGAAGATGTGGAGGTCATGAGCAAGCATTCAGTGCACTGGGAACTCGAGGAAGTAATGGCGATTTGCAAGCGTTTGCAAAAAGCAACGCTTGTCTCTTCATTTGATCAAATTATTTTGAGGTGAGTATATCTAACGGTATAGCACACCATCAGATACACCAAACCAAAGTTCTGTTTTTTTAAATGAATTTTAAATTAAAACGTAGTTATTAGAGTACTAGTTATTGCTTTAGCGCTGGATTGGATAAACTAACGATCTGAAAATGTTGCCTCTTGATGTTACAGACTGAGTTACTTTTAAAGCCCCCGCAGATTTTCAGATACAGATTTTCTATCGGCCGATTGTTTGGTCGGGTTGGGCAGCTAGCGCGCACACTGGGCCAACCAAGCAGTTTACCTAGCAGTTTTGGACATATTTTGGTTTGAGATTTTCGAAGTCAGAGCGATCAATATCAGAGGTTTTGCTCTCATTTTAGCCACCCTACGTCGCTTAACCAACTTCTTTTTCTTCACACTTTTCTTCTCATGTCTATTACTTTAAAGGCATTTTGTTGTGTTCTGAGTCTGACACCAACCAACAGATTTGTTATTTCTTCATCAAATTTTATGAACGGTAATTAATTTGTTAGTCTGTTTTTTGTTTAACCAAGTCGTGCGACACATGACTAGTGACTTTGAAAACGCATTGTTTTTTTTAATACTGTTTTTAGTATAAAATGTAAAAATAATGTAATTCTTTGATTGATCTGGTCTCTTTGGCCAGAGTAATCAATGCCATAGCAATCACAAAAAGTAACTTACTCATCGATTCTGCAGAGATTTAAAACAATAGGTAGAAAGCTATCATTTCTACATAATAAGAGTCGACTGTCGACTGAGTCACTGTCGACTGGTCGCTGGAGACTTGGTCTCTCGGCGACCAAAACATAAGCAACTATAGGCCAAGCAAATTAGCTAAACCTGGACATAATTCGATAACTGTAATTTTCTTTTTCTATGACATAAAGTATTGTTAATTATAGTTAAAATAAATAGAATTAAAAATTTTAAAGCTCCGCGTCAGTGTAAAAAAAAATAAAAACTAAATTATCAACACATTTTGATTTCGTAAGTACAGCATAATAAATAACTTTGTAAAAGTACCTTTATTATGATATGACGCTTGTATTCCAGTAAAAAACGTCTAAATTAAACTAATTAATCTTTCGGGACTATCATTAATGAAGAAGGTTCAGTAAGTTACAGATTTTGTGGATTATCTTACCAGAAATTATAGATAACTATAATTCAACAGTTTATTCTGCATAGTTTAACATGTGTGTTAATAAATTATTAAAAATTAAACAGATTCTCTTTGCGGAAATATAAAGTCACAAATATTTGTAATTTTTGGAATGCCAAAATACATAACTACTTCAAAAGTGTTTAATTCATGCCTTCAAAATATGTTTAGTACCTTAGTAAACAAATTAAACATTAAATGTTCACGATTATTCATTTATTGATATTTTTTCTTTGTTACATTTCAATATAAACGTTATTCCTTGTAGCTTAAGGTCGTAATTTCTTTGTGTCCCATTTCCCGACCGTGCTATCGCGAGTAACGAGCGATTTTTGTATCTCACTATTTATTACTAGTTTTTGCCCGCTACTTCGACCGCGTGAATGTCGGTTATTATCACGGATGCTGACGAAGTCACGAATTAAAAATTTGCCTTTGTCCTTCCCTAGGGGTCGAGCTATCTTCTTCTTAATTGTATAAAGGGTGTCCCTGGAAGTATGGATCAAATCGAATAGGGGCGTGGGCAATGTCATTTCCAAACTTTGTATTGTAACCCTGAGAATGTCGGTGCAATTTTTTACGATTCAGAAGTTATGACCAATTATTGTTTTTTTTTTTTAATCACTTTGCATAGAAAAAATCATAAAAAAAACTATCAGAGCTATCATTTTTTTTAGGACTTTGGCGAACAGTATGCCTTTCTTGTTGTAGTACTTTTACGCAGCTAGAAAACATGTGTTAAATAAGAAAAAACATTTACTGCAAAGGCTTTTTTGGTCTGGCAATTTTACTCAAGTTTTTACTACTACAAGTTTTGAAATGACCTTGCCCACGCCTCGATTTGATTTGATCCATACTTCCAGGGACAACCTGTATAGATTATAAACTACTATTCAATTGTTTCCACTTTACAAAAAATAAAATGTGTAGTTAACTAATAGACTAAACGTTGGGCAGTTCGCTCACACCGCAGAATTTTTCTTATTTTTAGCACTTCTAAACGAAAGGTCCGATTCGAACACGAAGCGTATTTGCTTCGTGGATTCGAATAATTTAAAGAGCATTTTACATGTACATAATCAACCTTGATTATGAAGCTATTTACTTGGATAAGGATTAAAATCATGATAGGAATGTCTTCATCTTTCGATTCTACTCGTGTTTTGATCGACTCATTTGAACAAAAAAACGGTTGATGTGACTTAACTATAATAATTAGACATATACCCTCATGGACTTTTTTGTGGATAATGAAGAGTGCTATAAACATGTAGTATATTATTTTTATGTATCGTCAATAGTTTTCGCAGCGTACGCCAAATAATATTTTTTAAGCAAATTTTTGATACCTTGGGTTACATTATTGTAATTTTCTTACGGATCCCTATTTTTTTGATAATAAAATATAGCCTATGGCACTCACGGATAACGTAGCTTAGCTAGCCTATTGGTGAAAGAATTTTTTAAATTGGATGAGTAGTTTCGGAGATTACCTCCAATATACAAACAAACTTTACCTCTTTATAATATTATATACCTAGTAAGAATTCGATAGGCTAATAGTCAATGATTGTCAAACTTTTATGAACACGTGGCACCGCGGATCGACTAGGGCCGAAATTTATTGAAATATTGTGTTCATTAGATCGATAATAACTAAATTGTTCAGGATGAGGTATTATGATGATTTTACTGCTTTGTGATAGGTACTGTTTTCCAATTTTTTGTAAATTTTGGTAGGTATATGTATCATCATCATCATCATTCAGCCGAAAGACTTCCACTGCTGGACATAGGCCTCCCCCAAGCATCGCCACATCGACTGGTCCTGTGCTTCTCGCATCCAGCGGTTTCCCGCGACCTTCACCAGATCATCGGTCCACCTTGTGGGAGGCCTAACCACGCTGCGTCTTCCGGTACGCGGTCGCCACTCCAGAACCTTTCGGCCCCATCGGCCATCCGTTCTGCGAGCAATGTGCTCCGCCCATTGCCACTTAAGTTTGGCAATTCTTCGATGTCGGTTACCTTGGTTCTCCTGCGAATCTCATCATTTCTGATATGATCACGCAGGGTAACTCCGAGCATAGCCCTCTTCATTGCCCTTTGGGTGACCTTGAGCCTTCTTATGAGGCCCATTGTGAGCGCCCACGTTTCAGTACCGTATGTAATTACTGGCAACACGCACTGGTCAAAGACTTTTGTCTTGAGACTCCGCGGTAGTTGGGACGAAAAGATTCTACACAGCTTCCCGAACGCTGCCCAGCCGAGTCGGATTCGACGATTAACCTCTTTCTCGAAGTTGGACCTACCTAACTGGACAGTTTGCCCTAGGTAAACATAATCGTCGACAACTTCGAGTGTAGAGTCTCCGATCTTCATGGGAGTGGGTGTTACATGGATATTTGACATGATCTTTGTCTTATCCATGTTCATTTTAAGACCCACTCTTTCGGAAGCTCTACTAAGGTCATCGAGCATTGTACTGAGGTCCTCCATGGTTTCAGACATGATGACTATGTCGTCGGCAAACCGAAGATGAGTGATGTACTCGCCGTTAATGTTGATGCCTAGCCCTTTCCAATCCAGAACCTTGAAGACATCCTCCAGTGCAGCGGCGAACAGTTTCGGAGAGATAACGTCTCCCTGCCTGACACCTCGCTGCAGAAGGATAGGTTTCAAGGTCTGATCCTGTAATCGGACTGACATAGTGGCGTTTTCATACAAACACTTCAGCACTTCGATGTACCGATAGTCAATCTGGCACCATTGAAGAGACTGCAGTAGAGCCCAGGTCTCGATCGAATCGAAAGCTTTCTCGTAGTCCACAAACGCTAAGCAAAGAGGCAGGTTATATTCTTCGGTCTTCTGTATAACCTGCCGCAGCGTATGTATGTGATCTACGGTGCTAAAGCCTTTTCGGAATCCGGCTTGTTCGGGAGGCTGGAAGTCGTCAAAACGGTTCGTGATAACTCTTGAAAACAGCTTGTAGACATGACTCAGAAGTGAGATGGGCCTGTAGTTCTTCAATAGTTCGACAATAGGGTATTATCACCCTTTTTGAAGAAAAGTATCACCACACCTCTGTTCCATGCCTGTGGCGTTTTCCCCTCGAGTATGACGGAATTAAACAGCTTCTGAAGGCCCTTATGGACCGGTTTTCCACCCGCCTTCAGAAGTTCGGCCGTAATTCCGTCATCGCCGGCGCCTTGTTCTTTTTAAGGTACTTCAGAACCATTATCCTAATCTCGTTCAGGCTGACGTCCGGGATGTCTTCGGTATAGTGTCGGATCAATCTAGCTCTTGGGTCGTTTGCCAGATTCGCAACGGGTTCGCTTGTTGAAGTGTACATAGAACTTCTCGACCTCTCTCAAAAGCTCTGGTTTGGCGGATACGATTCTGCCGTCATCGGTCTTCAGTTTCATAAGCTGACTCTGCCCAATAGACAAATCTCTTGCAAAAACTTTGGAGCCCTTGTTCCGCTCAATCGAATCCTTAATACGCTCTGCATTAAATCGGCGTAGATCGCACTTCAAGGACTTAGAGATCCGTCTATTGAGCTGCCGGTACATAAGCGCGTCATCTGGAGACTGCAGAATCATCTCGTGCCTTGCGTCCATGAGCTTAAGAGTAGGGTCAGAGAGCTTTTCGGTTCTATTTCTACGACGGGTCTTGAAGATCTTAGACCCGACAGTATGGACAGTTTCCACAAACCCATCGTTGTAATCGTCCACGGAGCTCCCTAGGCATTCGAAACGATTCTGAAGTTCAATCTGAAAGCTCTCGGGGTTATGGGCCTGGATCGGTGCAGGACGGAGCGTAGACTTCATCAGTTGAGATCTTTCCAGCTTGATATTTAGATTCAATGTGCCTCTTACCATGCGGTGATCGCTTCCGGTTTTCACCGCGTTGATAACAGAGACATCTTTGAATATTTGCTTCCTCGTCGACATAATGAAGTCAATCTCATTTTTAGTTGCACCATCAGGGTTCAGCCAGGTCCATTTCCTATGCTCACGCTTTCTGAAGAAGGAGTTCATCATAAAGAGCCCCTCCTTCTCCACAAAGCTGGCCAGTCGATGGCCCCGGTGATTGCGACTTCCAAGTCCAAATTGCCCCACTTGGAGTTCATCATCGTCTCGTTTGCCCAGTTTAGCGTTAAAGTCCCCCATGACAAAAGTGAAGTGAGTTTTAGAGCCATGCATGGCTCTGGAGATATCCTCATACATGGTCTCCACCTCATCGTCGGAGTATGCCGAGGTCGGGGCGTATACCTGTACGACCTTCAACGAATACCCTTTGGATATTCTGAGTATAAGGTACGCCACTCTGGTGGACACACTCTCGATCTTCACCACGTTGTTCACAAGGGACTTGTGGACGATAAACCCGACACCACCCTGGGACTGTCTATCGCCCTCCCGGAAATAGAGCAAGTTACCGGATTTGAGGAATATCGAGTCCGGGACTCTCTTCGGATTTCAGATAACCCTATAATATCCCAGCGTAACCTGCTCAATTCTTCCTCGAGTTCGGTAATCTTCTCGTCGGTCTGTAGTGTACGCGTGTTGTACGTTGCCAGGTCCAGTCGTCGTTGTTTGTGGTAGCCGGATCTCTGCCGGGGATTCTTAGCACCCCACGCCCTGCCGTTACCTAGGCCGCTACCTTGACCAGGGCTAGCAGTGCCGCCGGGGACTAGGGGCCGTTTCTTCTTTGTGCTATCCATGTTGGGGAGGTTTGCCATAATCGCCACGCTTGGCAGGCGGGTTGGCGATCGCAGTATGGTACGGTATATGTATGACAGCAAATAAAACTCATTATACAAGGTTAGTCGTAAAGGGGGTAGGCACTAAAATATTAAAGTACCAATAATAATGAATAACTTTTGTTCTACAACTTTCCCCAAAAGTCAATAGTTTAAGAGGAATAGCTCTTCAAAGATTTCTTAAAAAATACGCTAAAGTCTATCTACACTCATTTATAGCAGCTCAGCAAGCTGGTTTAATCAGCATCATTATAAGTTTGATGGAAATCGGTTCAGCTGTTGCGTAATTATCAGCTGTTTTCTCAGTTAGGTTAGGTAGGTGTGCATTGTACGACGTTGCAGCTATTGTAAGATCATGGAAGTAAATTTGCTACTTAACTTAACTGAGAAAACAGCCGGGCCCACGTTGTATAAAATATCAAGTATCGAAAATGTATCAAATACGATTTATTTTCAATAGCAAGTTTCCTAGTTAGGTATTTATACGAATAGTAATAGTGAAATATTTATTGAACTAGACTCGTAAAAACAAACAATAGAATTTCATAACAACATATTTTTTTGAAAATTTCAGCGATTTATCGATTGTTCTTTTCGATGTATCGAGTTTGAAATTAATATTTTTTTTAAATATTAATTTGATTTATATATCGATAATTTTTGGGACTTCCTGCATCCCTAAGTGAGACCGCACACCGGCACCACACGCTACAGGCAACATACATTTAGGGCGCCACAATTATTGCGATAAAATTTACGCGGCGACAAATGTATCGTGTATGCGCACATCGGAAACCAGTTGTAACGTGGTACTAGCAACAGAATGTCGACATCATCGTCTGACGACGACGATGTTTTGATGTGGCGATTAATGAGAAAAAATAGACGTTATTGGGTTCCGATCCGTTTAATCAAAATTGTATAGGTTAGATATAGGTAGGTACTTCCTTTCATTAGATTTTTCGCCGATCTTAGTCCATATCATTTCTGTAATCCATCTGTTGCTATACACAGTGAGCGTGTGATTATATAAAATAGAGTTTTATTCAACCTCTGCAATAAACTCAACGTAAAATTCAATGTTGTCTTTCATTTTTGTAAAGCGCGGCAAACGTCTCACCACAAACTGCACCTACTACAACTGTGTCCTTGATGTGCGGGTTTACATACAAATATACGGGGGCGATAAATGTGTCGCGGTTCAAATGTGGCGCTACAATTATTGTAATACAAATGAATCTCTGGTGTGCGGCCTCACTAACTCGTTAAGACATCTTGCCCTTGACGCCGCGCCCCGCCCCGCACCCACCGCATGCATCCCGCTCCAATACTTTTTCGCGCGTATCATCAATAATATTTTCAATTTTAAAAGCGTAACATTAACATGTTTAATTTTGATGAAAACACGATTGTAATACACAAAAACCTATTATTAAACAAAAATTTCACAGTTTCGATTTTTAACTACTGAGAAAAACGTTATTATTAAAACGTAAGAAATAAATGTTTAATTTTTGTCTTAAATGTCTAAAAAGACGCACTAAAGCTTAATCAGATACAATCACCATAGTTACCATTTTTGCTTATCTAGATATTGAGAACAGATGAATACTTTGAAGAAAAACATACATGCGAATTTGGTTTCAGTTTAATTTTGCTATTAGGTGATAGCATTTGAATGCCCCTCAAAATTATACTAACAAGGTATTTGGTTACCTATTTTGCTTTTAGAAAAAAGCTAAGTAGTGTACGAAATCTCATTTTTTTTAAAATAAACGGTTACCACCGCGGGTTTTTTACATCATATATCTAATTAATATTTGATACTTAATATCAATATCTCATAAAATAATAAAAACAACGAGTTATCGAATTATGTCCAGGTTTAGCTAATTTGATTGGCCTACTAGGGAAAAAACACAACTCTCCTGACCAAGACGAGCGTAGTGTTTCTTGTACATTCGTGCAGACAGCGGATATGTAACTTACCTAAGTTTTTTTTTTCGTCTTGTAATCTTTCACCTCCAAATAACTCCACTAAATTTTCTTCAAATCCCGATTGAAATATTGGCAGCTTGGTAGAGTAGGGCATGCGCGTCCCTCTCAGTAGAAGGAGCACAGCGCGCACGGCGTTAACTGGTCGGCTAAAGCGTGAGCTAGGGATTCAGAACACGAGTTCGTGTCGTTCCAGAGCAATCAACGAAAAGCCTAAGAGGACACAATTCAGAACACGAATTCGTGTCGTTCCAGTCGGTCCAGAGCGATCAACGAAAAGCCTAGGACACAGTTTTTTTTTTATTGAAGCGGAACTTTGCCTTAATTTTTGTTATTCAATTTAGTTCTATTAAAAGAAACCTTTTATTTTGTGAGATAATTAAAGAAGAGTTCGTAATGTGTAAATACAAAAAGCCTACGAATATTTTCTGAACTAAATGGGAATCACGACAGCCTTGAGCGATAATTTTTTTGAGGTTTTAGATTTTTTAAATGCATTTACGATAACCTTAGACAAATAATTATGACTGTTATAGGTAGCTAATAGGCCAAACTATTGAACAAAAAACATTTTCACTAAAAATATAATAAAATAGTATAAGGGGGACTTCTCTACCAAGACATTGAAACTTTATATTTTGGAGATTGACCCATCATCATCGAGTCTCGCCTTGCAAAAAGCATAACATCAAGACGAAGGGGTGAAGAAATGCTGACATGGTACACAGCTATAACCACTACTTTAACCGCAGGCTGAAAGAACAACAATATCAAACGGGGCGGCTGATGATGGCGTTGACGCTAAACAGCGGGAGGCGAGACGCGCTGCTCGAGGATCGCAAGCACGCCATCATGATGCTCGACACGTTGAAGAACATTGGCCAAGAGCGGACTTCGCAGTGAGTATTACGGCCTGTCCACATCTCCACGTCGTCAACGTGGAACGGTGCGGTGACGTGGCACGGTGCGTTGACGTAACGTGCAAATTTACGTTACCGTATCGTAAAAATGCACGTCAGGATCATTGTTAGATTTATCGTTGACCATGTAGATCCTGAATTTTAATAACAGAAACAGTAAGGTATGGTTTTAAAGCGTCGGAGCACATAGACGGCGACTAACACGCGGGCGTGGACAGCGCGGGCGGAGCGCATATACGTGTGCGCTTGCGGCTAGAGGTGGAACGTGTTACGATACGGTAACGTAAATTTGCACGTTACGTCAACGCACCGTGCCATGTTACCGCACCGTGCCACGTTACCGCACCGTTCCACGTTGACGACGTCGTGACGTGGAGATGTGGAGAGGCCCTTAAGTAAATTGCAGAACATAATCTCTATCGTGTCAAAACGTTGTGGTGGCCCGGAGGTTGCAGACCCGCTTGCTAAGCACCGAGTTGCGGGTTCAAATCCGGGCACCCCACCCAGCACAAACCTTCTGAGTAAGTTTTGTTTATCAGCAGTCATAGAAACTAATTGCTGAATAAGACTACCGTAATTAGCTGATTTGGCGCTTTCTCAGACGTTATTCAAGCAATTTGGGCACAAAATTATACTGCCAATAGCTGTGTAATAGCAACGTAACAGATGAATAAGTTTTGAATAATTGTACGACAAGCTGAGTATCTTCTGCATAAAAGCATTTTGTTCTTTAATACAAGTATTACAGCTCTGTTAGCCAGATGATGAATGAATGATGAATGATATTATTTATCAAGAAGTTAATCAAATTAAATTTAAATTGACAAATCCGAACAGCGTGACTGAGATCGACATTGAAATGTAATATATATGGCCGAACTATATTACCTATCGTAAATTTTACCCTTATTTATGCTTATAGAAAGAAATTGTAGGTGCGCATGCAATTTTTCCGTGTATTTAAATATACATTTCGTGTAAAATTTTCACGCGTTACCTGATAAGCCGGGTTTTGGAGAAATAAACAACATTTCGTTTATTGGTATATTTTTACGTGTAAAATATTTTTTATGTTTTATGCAGTTTAAGGGTTTAAAAATAACCTTGTAATACTTTTATAAGAATATTATACCGATTTCGTTATTAAACTTGAGTATTTGAGTATAAAATTCCACATCGTTATAAAAGGTTATGTTATTCGATATGGCGACGCTCATTCTGAATAAAGTCTGATTGCACAGCGGCTTATCGTCTTATGTCTGCATAACAGACCATATGTGTCCACTTATTAAGTTTTGCTCTGGTTAAAAGTGGTCTGCACTCAACATTTTTCGATATCTTCTATAATCGATATGATAGTTTTATTTGCATTTCTGTATGTCATGGATTTCCGCAAAGTAACGCCTGATTCCATCATTTATCGATACGATAGTTTTTATCTTTTCATATTCTCGCAAGCACTTTATTCGTATGCCTCCCGTTCTTTTTCTATTTTTCCATGAATTAATGGAGTGTTTAAACATTTTTTTTGTTAGGAAGCATTTTCACACAACCACTACAAAACAGAGTGCAGTTAGCCGCTTAAATGCTGACTAACGTACCAGAACAGTTTTTCTAGCTTAAAAAAATTTACTTTTCGTGAATACCCAGCAAACTTCTGCATAAGAATCTGTTACTATTGCTTTAAGCACAGTTAGTTGCACATGACGGTAATTTCGTACTTAAAGCGGCATAAAGTAGTCATAACAGCTATCTTAATTTCTGTTAAGTTACTACATGCTTCTTAACACAAACAACGCCTATTTTATACAGCAGCTGAATAACTGTCAAGATGTGGTGTGTAATACGACTAAAAGAGAACAGAATATAACTTATCCAGTATCATGCTTGATACTGGAATTTTATACCAATGTTATACAAAAGGTTACACAAACTCTTGAGTAACAGGTCTTTTTATGATGATTATTCAGTATTAAGAAATAAAATCCGCAAATTACTAAACTAATTCGGCTAGTAGCATTATCATAGCAAAAAAAAACTTTAATACAGAACTTCGTAATACACACAGCTTCTATACATATATAATAAAGCTTAACCCTGCATAAGGTTAAATTGTTGGCCAGTTATCTGACTTGTGTGCTGCCTGGGACGTACCTACCAATGTGACTTTTTCAATGTCATATGTACATTCTAAGTTCATCTAATTTTCACAGACATACGGTGAAAGAAAACATCGTGAGGAAACCTGGGGGCCTACTCCCTAAGTCCGTCAACGAAGTTAGTCGCCCGTCCGAAAGTAGCCCGAAACGTAGGAGTGAACAAAACATGTGTCAAGTTCAACTTTTCGGACGGGCAAAAACACATCGGTAGTAGGGACAACTGTCAAATCGTGTTGTCATTCATTCTTAGTTCGGGCCCCGAAATAATTTATGTCCGTAGGTGATAGGGAGTAGGAAACGCTCGTAACTAAGGCCGAAACTACGGACTTCGTGCTTATTGAGTAGACCCCCAGTACTTAATGGTCTGAAATCGCCAACCCGCAGTTAGCAAGCATGGTGATCAAATGCTCGTTCCTTGTTTTTATGAGAAGAACTCTTTTGCCCAGCAGTCAGACAGTTACAGGCTAACATTTTTTTATCCGTCTACAGTCTTAGGCAACAAATTCTTTAGTAAGTTTTACTGCGTTGTCTTGTGCAATCGACTTTCAAACTCTGGATACACCCACAGCAAGCCGACTGCTCAACAAATAATGAATATATCTAAATGTTACTTTCGGACTTCTGACTGACCGTGACGTATGAATTATGAGCGGGATCGATGGCATAATGTGCTCTCCAAAATACGAAGGGATCTTGACATGTAAGTAACGGTCACCCATACAAGTTATAACTGTGGCAATACGTTTTTTGATCGATTTAGTTAAGTATAGATTGATTGATTAGTTATAACAAAGATAATGGTAACAAAGGAACGCCTTTGTTATTAGTCAAAACGGGTTTTCACTAGTGAAAACATGACAGATAATTACTACAACATAGTTTTTTAATAACCCGCGTAAATATAAATATGCGGATCATAATGTGTGGGAGGAAAAATACTTAATTTCCTTTCGAGATCTGGGAAAGGGACATTCTGGAAAAGGGACACTCTGGGAAAGGGACATTTTGGTACCAGGGGACATTTTGGGAAAGAGACATTTTGAACCTAAACGGATTTGAGTTGTGTGTTAAGGTACAATTCCGTGTATAGCGGCCGATTGCAGCCGCGCGCGATCGATCGCGTGCGGCTAATGCGTCAATAGTCGTGACTATAATCTACTGACTAATCTGTCGTCAGCCGTACGCGTCTGTCGCAGACTTCGGAAGCGGTGTCATACATTTTCATACTCTGACTATTGACGCATCGGCCGCGCGCGGCTTCCCCACGTGATAGATCGCGCGGCTGGCGATCGGCCGCGATGCACGGAAATGTACCTTTAATAGAATAAACAAATGAAAACACAGTTATCAGGATACTAAATAGGCCTCGCATGGAGTCTTTATTTGGAACTAACTGTGCCCGCGACTTCGTCCGCGTGAAAGTCGAAAAACAACATTGTGACACAACAACTAAATAATGTAACTAAGTGTGCTCCATTTTTAAAATCGAATCACATTTATTTCCAGTCAGGTTACTGCTCGTCTCTTATACTCAATAGCGTGATAATTTATACTCTATAACCTGACCCGATCTCTAACGGATGTGGCTGCCAAAGGGAAATGCCCATCTGTAACGGGAATTTTGGCCAAGTGACGCCCATGAAAGAAAAAAATGAAAGGCATTATCGTTGACATCTTAAGTAAAGAAACAACAGCATTTTTTTACATAGAACTCGGTGGGACATATTCCATTATTTTATCCATTGACAAGCCGGTGTTGTCATGGGAAACGGGTACTGAATCCAATGTAAAACCAAGGTCGTCATCGGGAGCGGTTACAGGGTCCATAATCGTTAACAAAGTCGTCGAAAAATCCGATGTGAAAACGCAATAAGAAAAAACCACGGAAAAAACACAAATCGCTTTATACGAACGAAGTGTGATTTTCCAATTGTCCATGTTCCAAAATGTCATGTCAGTCAATTATTGACACGTAGTAGGGATGTAGCTATGAGATCGATTTAACGAAAAATCTATCCCAAGTAACAAAATTTGATACTATAAAAGTCCTGAGAACGTTTTGGAGCGTGCTAATTAGTGTTTATGATTAGTACTATAATGGTGTTGTAAACGTTTACAGAACCCCAAATAGGCCCTAGTTTTATCACTGATTTATTCTATAAACATTACATACAGGCTCTCGCGGTGATAAATCAGCTCTATAGTTGAAAAGTAAAAGTGTCGAGAAACGCTTTTTAGTACTAATATAGTGTTTCTGCATCGTTTATGTCACAAATAAAAGTAACCAACACATCTTTATAGTGCTATTTTTGTTCGTGTTGTGAAAATATATCGGTAATTGTTCCTTAACGTAACATGTAATAAAAAGGACAACTTCAAAACATTCATGGATCGTAATTCTGCCATAACTTGCACTTGCGAAAATAATTGTATCGATAAAATAATGATGCTGATTTCAAATTTGACAATGCGCCCTCATAATTTTCGTGTTTTAATTAAATTTTAATTAATAAAATAAGGACTTGTCCCAACTATGGCTGCTATATATGGCTGCTGCTTTTGTATGGTCCTGTAAACGTTCTAAGAGCTAAATTATAGAACTTAAATGCTCTTTAATCTTATAGAACCAAAACGCTCTTTGAAAAACCTTTATAGTACAAGCAGGCACAATGGTTACCACTATAGGCCTACTATATCACTATTTGGTGTTATAACACCCTGGTTATAGAAGTTTTTGTTACTTGGGTATTTGCAATAAACCGGAAACACGGAATCGCTTCAATAGATCGTATAAATCCTATTTAGAAGTCCATAAATTGAAAATCTTTTTTTTTTATTTCGTACTAAAACAAGATAACTGTAGAGTTTGATCAACGAAAATTCAAAATAACTCGACTCAAAAACACTTATAACACTCAATACTTTATTTTATAAATTATTTCGTATTCATTTCTCATTATTTTTCAAATGAAACTATAAACTAACTTAAAAAAGTCAGTATTAAGTGTTACGAGTGTTTTTGATTCAAGTTTTTTTGAATTTCTCGGTAATATCAGGATCAACTTTCGTTGGCCAAACACAACAACCAATAAAAAAAAACAAGATCGATTTTCGGTATCCGGTTTTTAGTGAATCGGCTTTTTTAACAATTGCAATCCCTACTTTGACAGAACTGACCACCGAGCGGAAATGTTAGACAATGCATTAAACGATTGAGTATCTTAAAAAAATCGGCTTTTGATTCCGGTGTACTCATTACAAATTGGTTATAGCAATATTTAAGTTACTAAATTAGTATATTTTTAGTATTTATTACATTGATGGGCCAAACATGGCCAAAAATGGGCGTTTCCCTTTCAAATGGATCTGTTCAGTAACACTGGCGGGAAGCTCAAACGTACAAACGGACAAACATACAAAAATTCTACAAACTACATTTTTGGCATCAGTATCGTATCGTTCCTGCGGTGCGAGCACGGATCTTTTTATCGAGTTGATTCGAGTAATTTATCTATTCTAAACGTTAAAATTTGATATAAGATACCTATAGATAAAACGACAAAAGTTGTCGTGGCCAGATCTTAGAATTGATGTCTTCATGATGTGGCCGACCATTTCATGAAATGGTTGGATTTCATGAAATGGAAAATACCCGCTGCCCATATGATATGGTCTGGCCAGAATGAATAATCAGCATTTGACGATATGAACAGCTAAACGCACGGCCACTTCATGATATAATGGTCAAACATTAGGGTGTTACCACATCAATCCATCGATCGTCGATCGATGCTATCGAACGACATCGGTCGACGTTTAGTCGATCGAATTCTACCATCGGTCGATGGTATCGATCAATTGGTGTGGTAACACGCTTAGTGATCATATCATAAAATAGTTACATTATCCACTGTTAGAGGCGCTGATATTGTTTTGTTTTTGGGGTGCATCACGGCGGCGGACAATCATTCTGAAAAAAAAACTAATAATAATAAGTAAGAGCCATTACGAACTGTCGACTGGTCGCCGGAGACTTGGTCTCTCGGCGACCAAAACATAAGCATAGTCGCCCGGTCGACCGGCGACCAAGTGAAAACACAGTTACAAAAATGCTATCCCATCTGAGATATCGAGCATCCTGGGATTTACTTTCCATCCTTCTTTACAAAGATGATTATTTCAAATCCATACTGAATCCGAATCATAAATGAAAAATAAAAATATTTTTTGATTTTATTGAATATAAAATTATTATAAAAACTAAGTGTTTTTACGTCTAGTGTTAATACACCCTGAAAAAAATCGTTTAAAACGATATGGTCAGTTTTAGCTGGCCACATCATGAAATACAAGTAAGCATTTATGAAATGGTCCGCCACATCATGAAGTGATCAATTCTAAGATCTGTAGGTTGCCGCAAATACTAGTAATCTAAAGTTTTATTTATTGGTTTGTTGCTTCTGAGCAAAAACATTACGGATTCACAATGAGAAAATAATATCCCTATGTCGCCGGTTTTAACGTCGCTTACGGAATAAGTCGTCCGTAAGAAAATCTTTATTTTGTTTGTATTTATTACATTAGAGTTTACAGACTAGTTTTCAGACGGCGGACCTCTATTTTATATCAATACAAATATAAATAGACTGCCACGTTGGCCTAGTGGTCGCAAGCGCAACTGCTGAGCGTGCGGCCCTGGGTTCGATCCCCAGCTCGGGCAGTGTTATTAGGTTTTTCGTGTGGAATGTCTCAGTAGCAGCCCGCAGTCTGGATTATACCCGGTTGATGGCAATAGGTCCGCCGCCTATTACGTGGGAGTTAAACATATAAACTCGGCGAAATGAGGGTGTACTATACACCTCTGGCATCATAAAAATGTTTTGTGAAAACTGCTCTTTTTCTCGCTTATTGTTTTTTGCAAAATCTTTTAATGCATAGCAAAATATTTTAAAATTATCGACAGTCTAAGAGCCTTTTCCTGTAGCTACAACGGTTAAGGCCTTTACTGCTCCATCTCAAATTACGACCCTGTATATTTCTGTCTATAATAAGTCTGTCAGAAATCATGTTAAAACCAAAAGTATGTGCTACCGCTGTGAAGAACAAGACTTCGATAAGCAGAGCGCTTAACTTATCTTTTAGGGACTAAACAAACTTATCAGCATCAATTCGCATATTTACACCGTTTCGCATCGATTTTGCTTACGCCTTCTATATAATGCTGTCGTAAACGCAATCGAAACCTTTCACAGGTGATGCGTGATGTGGTGATGCAGCTTTTAGCGAATTGATGCTGATATATACAAGGTTTAACATAAGTAAGTGTACAACCTCTTAAGGGGTCACTGTACTCATCATTATGAACAACTTTTACAATGGGACAAAAAGTTAATAGGGAACAGCTGATTTTTTGGTCCTATAATAAAAGTTGTTCATAATCATGAGTACAGTGGCCCCTTAAGAGGTTGTGCGTTATTTATGTTACACCTTGTATAAATGTGATTCGTCTCTAAAGGGGAAGATGACGTCTTTTCCTCCTACAATGCTCAAGATTTAGTCTTTTATTTATTTATTTAATAAGGTATGTGCACACAACACTTAATAAAAGATAAGTTAATCAGGACCGTAGCGTACAAAAACACTCCTTATTTCTAAAAGAAATATTTTCCAGCAGACCTGTGAGAGGAGAATTTAGAACAAGAAATTTAGAAAATAGTATGTAAAACAAAAGAAAAAGATAAATATACAGACACAAAAAACGACATAAATATAATAAGAATAAAAATATACAATAAAGTTACATAAAATACAATAAACACATTATCGATATCTTTTAATTAATTAAGCAAGTTTTACACTTTAATGCTCATAAACAGTGGTTATAATTTCATGCTTACCATGACGACGGTACGTTTGCAGGTAGCGGTATGCACTTTATCAAGATTAAATATGAAAGTTGTAACTGCGGCCTGCTAACCACTCCGTGACCCATTTCTTTCAGGTTAAATTATCACCCTTTGATGTATAACAAACTTTGTTTATGAAAGAGTAAATTGACGTATTTTCCTTAAACCCCGAACTTAAACTTAATAATGGGTTCGTCATTTACGATCTGATGACTTAAAATGTTATAACGTCTTCTTCCGAGTCTTATCCCAACTAAGTTGGGGTCAGCTTCCAGCCTAACCAGATGCGGCTGAATATTAGTATTGTACAAGGAGCGACTGCCGTCAGATCGCCACAACCCAGTTACTGGGCAATGCCAATATTCATTTTTTTTGTCATGCTTGTTTCCTCATGCGTACCCTTCGCCCGTGGAAGGCGAATGGTTATGTCGGACTCTTACCGCCTAAAAACACACGGTGTTCCTTCTTCGCGGGTGGCGGGATTCGCAGCTACATGCACCGCGAACCCGGCAGGCCACGGTCCTCGAAAGGTGCGCGCGGAACACTACACGCCGCCTTTTCGGGCCTGCTATTTGTCGGGGCGACGGGTCCCCTAACCCGCCGCCCGCAGGCCATACACTACGGTGGCCGGAGGGCGCGTGACGACCCGCGCCCGGTGCGTCTGGCGCGGGAATGGAGAGTGGTAGTCGCCCCTCTCTCCCTCTTCGCTCCCTCCTTGGCCGCCACCACCTCCTCGCAAAAGGAGGCGACAGCTTCTCACGCACTCTCGCTTCCGAGCATGGGCAGAACCACGGCCGGAAGCGAGAGGTCTCACTATCGACCGCCGCGACTAGTTCACGGCGCTGCGTCGCCCACGCAGGGCACGCCTGCAGCGTGTGCAGTGCCGTGTCCTCGGGGCAGTTGACGCAGTGGTGACATCCGGGCGTCTGCTCCCGGCCTATGGGACAAAGGTGCTTTCCGAAACATCCATGTCCCGAGAGCACGATTTTTCGGGATTGCCCGACTAGTTTCGGACCCAAACGGAGCCCTTAATCATGAGCTGATCACGCGGTGAGGTCGAGTCGAACTGCACCGCGCCGCGTAGCGTTGCGCTCGCGACAAGAGGGGCACGCTCTGTGTCGGTATTGCTCGTGCGTCTTCGTCACTTGTCGTGTCCGGCTTGTATAAGGAATGAGTGTCGTCACCTTTTAATCCGAAAAGGACAAGCGCTTGCAACAAAAGTCATTTAATGTGAGACATGGGGTTATTCTTGTTTCATCGAAAAAAAATTGCCAAATTATCACTTCCCAAAGAAGTTTCCGCATAATTTCAATTGCCAAATTACTACTTAGCAAATAAACTCGTCACAAATAAATTGTAACGCAAACCTAATGTTTGGCAAGTGAACGTTTAAACAATAACTTACTTGCTTACCAACTAGTACTTTTACCAATTTTAATGTAGTCAAATGTTTCAGTTGGTATAACATATTTTACGCAAAAAATAAAATATGTTTCTGGCACTCGCCGGCCGCTGCCGCGGCACGTTCGCTTCGCTCGCTCGGCCCGTGCGTTGTGTGGTCACAGTTCTAACCTAACCTAACTGTTTCGATTTAAAAAAGATATAAGCGTGTTACAATAATTTGACTAAATGTTTATTGTCTAAAGATTGTTTGCTGTAAATAAATCATTTGATTAAAGACCAAATACCTTAATGATAATCCTTGATCATGAGGTCTACTGAAAAGCTTACAAACCGCAGGGCAGCTTGTGGCGAGCTGTTGGTGAGTGGCGACACTGCGTACCTTATTGCCTCAGAGAGTCGGTCAGGGCCTCGTCTCCAGTTTACCTTTATTGGCTGGCTCGAGTGGAACCCCAAGAGTGCCCGCAGGACTTTCAACTCTGTCTTGCCTTTATCGGCCGGCCAGAGGGGGGCCGCCAGAGCTATATGCTCGGGGGTGGAAGTGTCTAAAGGCGTAATAGCGGGGAAACCCACTCCGGGTCTTTTAGACCCGCGACGGCGAAACCGGGGCCACACCTCTCTACACCTCTAGCCGCTCACACGTCTGTTGCCCCCTTCGCCTATGTACTGGCGGCTTTTCAGGGGGCCCAGCTAGTGAGCTGGCGAGTCACCGTCTGCCAATAGGTTTCAATTTTAAATGTTGAAAGGCAGACGCCGTTTTCTTCCGGCAATAGAAGTTAAATAGCCCATTTAACACCCCATCCCATAGACCAGTTTTATTTTTACCATTTTTCACAATAGTTTTGCACCCACCTGGGACGGTCCATGACTGTACTCCAATAGTGCAGCTGTGGATAGTCCCCGGTTGATGCCCCACCCCATTTTAGATTAAAGTTCTCAAAGGGGCCTCTGCGCGTTGGACCTGTGTCCCCGTGTATGCCTTCCAAAGGACCGGACGTCTTCCGCATGGAAGATGAGCCGTGATGGCCAAAGAGATCCTTGATCATATTCTGCCGAGTAAAAATTTGACCAAATGAAATTGTGCGTACTAAAATCATTCCAAAATGTTGCATTGGTATAAAAAAGGTTGCTAAAATGCGTTTGAGTAATGAAATTTTGTCAAAATAATTTTGGCAAAACGGTATGCTCCCGAGATACGGATACCCATTTCAAAGAGCATCCGAGATTCTAAAATAATTGGATTTAATTATTTGCTATTTTATTGGTGTTTTACGAGTACATACACTAGGGCCAATTAATTAAGTAATATTTATTTCTCTATAAAACCGCATTTCAAAAACTTCTTACGTCTGAAACAACACACATGAATTAATAGCGAAGCGATCGATGATTCCTGCAAAATTAATGAGCTGCACCTTTTATGTGGGTGCCGTATGTTGATATCGGTCAAGTATGAATTACGAGTATAGACAATGGTTTATTACGCGAAACTTTCACAGTTCTTCTAAGAATCCTTTCCATATATGCTCACATTATCAAAAGTAAGCGTTTGTATAGATCAGGAAAGTAAAGAATACCCTACACTCACAACGCAGGATCTGCGTGTAAAATCAGTGAAGATAATAATAAAATCTTGTTGCTACGCGGTAATACCAATTGTTCTTGGTGGTTCAAGTGGACTTGCCTATACATATAATTGTGTAAATTACTATTATTCATATTGTGTTATTTTTTTCTTTTTGGTTAATTTTTGTACTCAAGACTTGGTATTACATTACTCACAGGTCTGTGGTCAAGACTACATTGTTCTCTCTTAACTATCATAAATCATAGTACTGTATTTACTGAAGTTGTTAAAGATATCCTTTTTTTTAAAAGAGTAACCATGGAGTTTCTTGCCGGTTGTTCTCCATAGGAAACGACTAATTGGAACCGTGCACCTAAATTCGACTTTTCATAAGCGCCTGTATTGGTTTATGTTAAAATTGTTTTTTGATTTGATTTGTTCTTTTGAATCCACAGAATACTTATACAGTTGTACATGAAGAGTCTAAAGGAGAATGTTTTTTTTTTTTAATATTTGTAACTGTGGGATGAATTGATTATAACTCGATATCATTAATGCTGATAAAATGTTGTACTGCTTTATGTATTCATAAAACAAATAAATGCGTTAACATTTTTATTTTATTTTTCATGTTTTGTGTGCGGTATGTACCCATCAATCATCGTTTTAGGCATTAATGTTTGTTACAGATGATTTAGGGAGCGCCATAAAAATGATCTGGGGGGTTACCATGATCTCTTAGAGCAGGAATGTTTTAATATTATTACGAGAGTGGGTAAGAGATGGCGCTAAAGAGCTGTCTAGCGCTTCACTTTCGCACTTTCGGAATAATATTAAAACATTCCTGCTCTAACAGATCATGGTGTTACGGGCAATTTGATAAGTCCGGGCACTATTAATAATGGCCGGTCTGTATTCATAATGCCCGACTCAATTGGGCAATGTGATTAAAACAGCATGATTAATCACTTTTTCCGGCCATTATGAATAATGCCCACCCTATCTTGGGCAAAGTAATAAAATAGGTGAACTGTAGTGTTTTTGTTTATTAAATGAAATTAAACATACAAAATTTTCATGAAAAGTTAACAAAAAATAAACTATTGAACATAGTAGTTAAAAAATAAACAGTTAAAAATGTAATAACATCATTAGTTACCTACTTTTATTTCGATAAAAATAGAATACCTGCTGGTCCACCAGCAATGTGTGAAGTAAATAGATTGGGTCATTCATTTGGGGCACCCCGACACGGGTAGGTTAGGTTCGAAGGGGATGACGGGGGCTAGAGTGAGCGACCGAACGAAGCCCCCGTCATCCCCTTCGTGTTAGGTTACTTTAAACCCTGCAGACAGAAATAGGAGCCCCCCACAGCGGGGCTCCGTCGACTCTCCTTTGGAAACCCAAACAACCTTCCAAACATCCCCTTAAGTTTTTCATTTGTTTTTATTGTGCAAACACTGACTTATTACATGGACCACGGGCCGTCGGGCATTATTAATAATGGCCGGTCAAAGTGATAAATTAATCACTTTGCCCATCGCTCTTGGGCATTATTAATAATGGCCGGTATTTATTAATAATGCCCAGTTAATCACGTTGCCCGTAACAATGGTAACCCCCCTGCTAAGTCTTTCCTTGTTATTTTGAGTTCGGCTTCCAGTCTGATAGCATATAAGTATATTACACGGAGCGACTGCCATATATGATCTCCGCGACCCTGTTATTGGGCAATGCCGATATGTTATGTGGTTTTCAGCAATCATTATTAATACGAAAGAAAATCAAATAATATAATAAGATTTTTGGGACATTTTCACACAGCACCATCTAGTCCCAAACTAAGCAGAGCTTGGACTATGGGTACTAGACAATGGATATAATACTTAAATACTTTTTTTTTTGTAAATACATACTTATAATACATAAGAAACACCCAAACCAACACAAACACTTATGTTCATCACATAAATATTTGTGTCCTGGGGCCCAATTCTCCTAAAATAAATCTTGATAAATCACAACCGAACCAAGGCCGAACCGTTCATTCAAACAGTTCTCAATTTCAAAAGCTGTCGAATTGTTTGACACAAAAAACAAAATCAATCATTTTGAAAGTTTTCGAAAACAAAAACTGACTGACGGTTGTGGTTCGATTGCGTTTGGCAACAATTTATTTTAGGAGAATTAGGCTCCTGTGGGAATCGAACCCACGACCTCGTGATCAGCAGTCCGACACTCGAACCACTAGACCACAGACGTCTTCAGCCGTCAGTTGTCAAATAAGTAAAGATGATAGAAGCGGTCCAGTTCAGTCAGGCTCGCGTACCAAGAGTTCCTGTACAGGCTTACTATGACCTCTTAAAGCAGGACAGAAGTTGCCTGGAAGTTGAACTGCCCTGCTTTTTTGTACCATGACGTCGTTCCTCGCTTCAAAGACGCAAAGTAATTTGGTACGCGTAAAATAACTTTACCGCTCTGAAACAGGATTTCAGAGTTCTTTCCTCACTTCAGAGAGAGCAAAGTTATTTTACTCGTATTGTACAGTGCGTTCAATCCATAAAGTCGCAACCCCGCTCCTTCTTGTGAGAGGTAGCCGCGTGGTGCGTATGCACAAATCTCATAATATTATAGATCTCTTTTTTTATCACGGCTCATCTGCCATGCGGAAGATGTCCGGTCCTTTGAAAGGCATACGGGGGACACAGGTCAACGCGCAGAGGCCTTTGAGAACTTTAATCTAAAATGGGGTGGGCCACCAATCGGGGACTATCCACGGCTGCACTATTGGAGTGCAGTCATGGACCGTCCCAAGTGGGTGCAAGACTATTGTAAAATATGGAGAAAAAGATCTGGTCTATGGGAAGAGGTGTTAGGTGGACTGGATAACTTCTATTGCCGGAAGAAAACGGCGTCTGCCTTTCAAATTTATAGATATTATTAGCGCTATCGAATAGATAAATTATATTGTTTTCACGATAAGTTGATTAAAATGACACATGTCAATAGGAGTCGCTAGACATGTGACTGTAGTCGATTCAACTATCGATAAAATTTGTAAAATTTCAGCGAGAATTTGACAAATTATTGTAATGTGATTTTATGTAGATTTCAAATACTTGTGATTTAAGTAATTAGGATTAAGTCATTTAGCACGCATATCTTCAACAATAGACGATTACGTGTTGATGTGATAATGAATTCAGCAGGTATGGGATGAGTGAAAATAAATGTTTATTTATCACCAATAATAGCCCAGTAGCCGAGTCGCGAAAAAGAGGTTTACCTTGCGAAAGGTTCGTCGGTCCTGAATTTTGGGTGTGTTATGTTAAGTGTTTTTATGAAAAACCCACAAACAGACACACAGGCAGAGAGAGAAATAGACAACCAAACAGAGATACAGATATGGGCTTCAAACCTATAAAATACCTCTGATTTTGAGTCGGGAATGAAAAATAAGAATTAAATTTTCTACAAAATTGATGTGAATAATTTTTGGCATAAAACCCATAAGGAGTTATTTAATAAAAACTCATTTTTGGGTTCTTTAACCCAAGATGGCAGAGCGCGCCGAGGTCACTCAAGGTAAAAAAATTGTAATTTTTATAAGAACACATATCCTTAACACATATCCAAAATTTAGGACTGACCGACCTTTTGCAAGGCAACTGGGCTATAATGAGCCTTATTTTATTATTCAATCAACTGAGCCTATCGTCTATAATTATTACGATAGTCAAAATATTCATTCTATTAATATAAATTTATCGAAATTATTTTATCGATACGCACGTCTCTGGCAGCTGGTACCATCTGACGCAAGTTTGAAAATGCGTCGGGGTTTTTTCAAAATCATTTATGTTATATATAATTATGGCGTACACATATAACTATATTGTTTCTATGTTTCTGATTTTAAAACAACCTTTTGGGTAACGCTTTACTAATATTTTAAATTGATTTAATACTTGTTGAATTAATTTGTCATACAAAAGCGCCATTACAATTTATTTTCATGTCATGAACTGACATCTGCCAAATTAATCAAGTTACCGTGAAAGCAATATAGGTACTACATTAGAGATGAGAGGAGAAACATTATACAAACGCCTTTTTTAAATTACTTTCTAAAACTGCGTTTTAATAATCAACGTCAAACGTTCCTTGAAAAAATACTGACACCGAGGTGATTCAGACGAATTTAGACATTATTTTTTATTATTTTCCCTGTCCTTTAAATATTATTTTGTCTTGTTCTGCATAAATTTGATTGCATGACCTTTTTTAGGATAAGCATAAGTACCTACCTCCTTATATGATATTAGAACTGTTTACTTTCGCGACCCTATGCTCTTATTGTTATTATGAAAGTCATTCCCGTTTCTTTATTCTTTGTCCGTTTGATCTCTATACAAAGCGGCAGTCTAAAAATTTGATTGCCGTTTCTTTACAAACTGTAAAATGAAGAAATGTGAAATTAGTTTCACTGTTCGAATAACTTTCACATTCTGTCCTAATTTATTTTTATGATTAAAGGAGCGAATGCTCGAAAAATTGATGCTAAAAATGTCACACATTTTTAATGACATTCGTGATAAATGTTTGATAGGTACCACCACATCGGTCTATACACCGTGGGCCCGAGGTACCCGAAAGATTTTAACCTTCGATTCCGATGCCTAATTGGAGAAGAAAAGCTAGGATATATTTTGTTGAATAAAGCTTAATTTTCGAAATATTAATTATTTACGGAAATTCACAAATCGAAAAATATCTATGGTAACAAGTCCTATGAACGCGGCGTTGCGACTTTTGTCATACCATACCCCTGTCGCCGTATGTCCTATTTGTCGGGGAGGGTTGTGAAGTGAGAAGTTTCTTATCAACTCACACGATAATTTATAAATGTTGCCAGTTCAACCTAAGGTATTGTTTACAAGGAAGTACTAAAGTTAATTGATTTATTAAGTACAGAAATACAAAAAAAAAAAAACTGAATTGGACTTTCGTTGTACCTCGGGCCCACGGTGTATTCACCATTAGCTACGCCAAATAATGGGGGCAAATGATAAGAATATTTTTTCCCATCTGTCACCCCTGGAGACAACTGGGAACGAATAATAATAATAAATTTCTTTTGTTGTCAGGCTACTTGAGCTCATAGATACCTTACAAACTAACATAATATTATATTATAATAATACATACATTAGTATAGAAACTTAAGCCTATGTTAGTAAAATTTCACTTAAGCACTGTCATTGTGCGAAAAGAGTGGTAATTCCCAATTGCCACCCCTGCAACGACGTGGCGGCGTAAACACGCAGCAAAAAAGGACATTTAACAAAAAAAAAACATTTTTCACCAGTGGTGGTCGATGTCGACGGTGGGGCAACTGGGATTGACCGGAAATTTTGAAGATGCTTGGTAGACGATAAAAAACTATTTATTTACTCATCCCAGGAACGTGGTATCAATAATGCTGTGCTATGCTGGCCACATTATCTATCAAAACGTGTTCATTAACTGATTATCAGAATTGGAGGTGATTATAAGCATGGGTATAGGGTACGGATTGCAACGGAGAAAAGATGTGAATCTATAGATATTTATACAAACTTATAGTGTAATAAAATTCAGATTTAGACTTTGAGGTGCCACGATACTGAAAAGAATAGTAGGTTCAGACTACTTAATTTAGAAGATACTTTACGTATCTACAAGGTTAGTCGGTAAGGAGGTACTAATCCCCAGGCCACTTAAAGTGTCACTGATGACGGCAAGAATTAAAATAATTTTTATTTTAGTTTAAAAAAAAAATCTTCTTCCCTACTTTAGTTACGAATTCAGAAAATGGAGCTTCTAATTCGTGACTCCAAATATTACCTAAAATGTAAACACAGCTGGTCATAGCTGAGGATGGATAGATTTTAGCATATTTTTAATGTAATTTTTGAACCGCTGTTTCTCTTAAACTGTTGACTTTTGGGGAAAGTGATAGAACAAAAGTTACTCATTATTATAGGTACTTTAACACCCTACTGGATTAGTACTCCCTTTCTGAGTAACCTTGTATATCCCTTCCTCTGTCAGCCGTCAAAAGTCAAATGTGCGCCATCTGTCAGGCTATTGATTTTTCCGGTAATTAACTGCGCATTTTACGCAATTTTACAATGTTAAGCCTCTGGACTTTATTTCTTTCTTTTTTTGTCTAGTTTAATCTGGCCAAATTTGAGCGAGATACACAAAAGTTTACTATGCTAAACTTTGCGTTATATGGCGAGCGGGAAGCGACGATGACGGAATCCCCAACGGGGAAGCTGGAAAAGCTACACACATCAAAAGTGTCTAGGGATCAAGCATTTTTATGCGGATTTCTTGAGATTGAGATGTGGCTTTGTAATAAATTTATGATTTTATAAATTTATATGGATCCTTTTTGGTGCATTTCATAATTTGAATCAGGAACTGTGAATCAAATTCGAGTAAAAGATGAAAATCAGCTGTCAATATTTTCCCTATAAAAACATACAACGCATTGAAGACATTATTAGTGCTACTGTTTCCCTACTACTGATTAAAACCAACGTTATTATGGAGCGGCGACGTCATTTAAGCAGGGAAGAAATGCTCAGAGCCGTGGGAATGATAGAAGCTGGTTCCCGGCAACGTACTGTGGCTTTAGCTCTGAATACAAGTCAGAGTGTTATCAGTCGACTTTGGACACGTTACCGAAGCACTGGTACCGTGGCTGAGCGCCATGGAGGACGGTATCGCTGCACCACACGGAGACAAGACCGATACATTCAAATCTTAACTCGAAGAGCTCCAACAATAACCGCCATGATGTTAGCCGTGAGGCTTCATCACTCTTCAGGGAACTTAATTAGCGACCAAACAGTCAGAAACCGCTTGCATGAAGTGAACCTTCATTCCCGAAGACCGCTACGGGTACCACCTATAGCAATGCACAATCGTAGGATTCGATATCAATGGGCTCTTGGACACAGAAATTGGGCAGAAGAACAATGGCGTTTCGTGTGCTTTTCTGATGAGTCTCGTTTTGGTATGAGACCGGATACAAGACGTATACGACACTGGAGAACCCCTGGACGCCAACAGCGATTAAAATCCTGCCAGGAAGTCCATCCTTATAGTGGTGGAACCATCATGGTATGGGCGGGTATTTGGATCGGCGGAAGAACTGAGTTGATTTGGATCAGAGGCAACCTCAACGCTCAAATTTATGCTGAGACGATTGTATCAGACGTCATCGTTCCTCTACAAGCGCAAATCGGTCCCTTATTTCAGTTAATGCATGATAATGCACGACCGCACACCGCAAGAGTTGTAAGACAGACTCTCGCCGCAGCTAACATCAATGTCCTGCCCTGGCCTGCTCAGTCGCCAGACTTGAACCCGATTGAGCATGCATGGGATATGCTACAGAGAAGAGCTCTGCCGAATATGGAGGGTATCCAGTCGCAAGAAGACCTTTTTTTGTTGTTGCAACGAACATGGGCGGCCATTCCACAGCGTGATTTGGATGAACTCATTTTGAGTATGCCAAACCGATGTTCTTGTGTTGTTAGTGTTCGCGGTAGAAACACGGATTATTAATTGTTTAAGTTACCCAATAAAATTTTAAAGAAAACTGTTATTTCAGTCTTTTTTTCGAACTTTTGTGTTAGTGGTTCAAATGTCAAAAATCCCTTTATTAGGAAAATGGCAAATTTCTTTATTAATGCAAAGGTGACTTGGTTTATCGTTACTGTGACAAACGAAAACACTTTATTTGATGAATCCTTAAAGAAAATTTTAATTAATATCAATCAGGAGAAAAGTTATTGCAAAAATATATTTTGATCCCTAGACACTTTTGATGTGTGTAGTTGTTGTTGTGGGAATTTTGAAGGCAAAAGTCAAACAACGTCGTTGGCCGGCACCTGCCTGATGATCTGTCTTGGTTAAGACCCTCACAGACCTCCCAGTGACTATCCGCTCTGAGACTTTTCTCTTGGTCTTTACCAAGACTAAATAAAATTGAAAAAACTATTAACTCAAGCCACGAGAGTCTTTCAGGAGTTTCAGAACGGACCATCAAAATCTCTGTCAAAAATAAAAGTTAATCATGGTTCAATCAATCAAAGTTAATCGTGGTTCAATCAATCAAAGTTAATCGTGGTTCAATCAACCTTTCTTTCCTTCTGTAGTTTTACTGTTATTAGAATTTCTTTGTAATTGATTAACTTGCTTACCTAATACTTCTAGAAATGGCGGGTATTAAATTACGCTGCACTGAAAACATAACTAATTGAATTTCCTCTTCGAGTTACGTTAAAGAACACAGCAATATTTATTGCGTCTAAACTTTATACTAGAAAATGCGACTGCAAAACAACAAGGAACGCTAAGGTCGTATGTATACAGGGCTAACGATTTCATCATTAACGCTTGAATACATGTAGTAGGATCTCTTAAATTAAAACCTCGCAATCGCAACTAGCTTTCCCAACTGTTAAAACCGCCAGTCATCCAAACAGGCAAGTCGCATTGTCACAACACTGTATTTCGATTGAAATGTCTGCAAATAGTTGTCTGTGAAATGATATTTGATCAAAAGTTTGTTGAAATAACAACAGGATCGTTCTTCTTCTTAATGCAGCGTCTTCAGTAGGCGGTTTAAAGAGAACGCGATTTGCGAAGCGATCCGATGCGGTGACAAGCGATGCGATGCGAAGCGGCGGCTTTGTCCTACGAGCTCGCGAACTGCCCGCCGCGCGCCGCCCTCATTTAGTAGTACTGTACGGCACCGCATCCAGTTCGCGCGAAAATATCAAGCCAACAGATCGCGTTCGCATCGCTTCGCGCCGCGCCTCACCGCACTCCACGTCGTGCGTTTGGTCAACTTTGGTCACGTAGGCCACTTCAATATGTATCGACTGATTGTTGTTTTTTCGTCGCGCCGCTTCGCGTCGCTTCTAGGATGCCGCGATGATCGCTCACGTAGGATGCCGCGTTAGTGTCGACACAATCTAAGTCATTAAGTATACCATATCACCGCTCATGCCATACCGTAGTGAAAAGATTAGGCAGATAACGAGATTGGTAGCGACTTCAGTATCGTCTCTCTTTTCATGCACATAAATGACCCCCTAATTGACTGCTTAATAAACTGTGACCATTGTTAATTTTTGTGTCATCTTAAAGTTTTTACTAGTTTTTTTAAAACTAATTGAGTTATTTTACCAGCTTTTATTGGTATAATATATACTATCTAGGGTATGCAAGACATGCGGGAAAGAATCCGCCACTTAATAGCATTAGCTTAACTGATTGAAAACCAGTTTCAGAGACACAATAGATAAACAATAGATGCTGCCGCTGATCCGCAGCGCCATTGTTCCCATCCCACTGCTGGGCACACGGGCCTAGGCCTTAGTCAGCAGCAATTTATTTTTGATTATAATAGCTGCTGATAATTTATTTATTCTTAAGCTGTTATCAGCATGATAGTTATGTACTGTCGCGGACTTGAAATTTTTACCACCCTAATGACTATATTTGCTTGCACATCACTTTTATATAAGGTAGTTCGGTCGCTCGCAAAAAATTTACAGGGCAAAGATTTTTTTTTCTTAATTGTTCATTTGAATAGGACCTACTAGATAGAATAGAAAAATAAATCAATCTATTTAGTAAATTCAATCAAATTCGCTCTCTACCACTTTTAACAGACAGACACATATCCAAAAAAGAGTTCGTAACATCAAAAAGTTGTTAACTGCCTTTTTGCTATAATCGACGCTTTACAATTTTATAAATTAATACTTATGTAAGTTGATATGATATCTTAAGCCTTATTGCGCACAGTGTGTTAAGGAATCGAATTTAAAATCTGATAAACATTTCAAGTCTGTGACTGTGTAGTTTGTATCCGGTATTTTAATGGTAATAAAGAAACCTAGTTAACTTAGTTGGGTCACTATTGGTGACAGAGGTGAATACCAGAGAATAGGTACTTATTATTCAATGTCTATTTTAGGCAATGTAGGCATACTACATTCCAAATATAAAACATTTAGGGCATCAGCAAACGGTCCACTCGCTACAGACACTAGTGTAAGTGTATGTGGGCGGCAGCCCTACGGCTCTCACACTCCTGCGAGTAGTCTCAGATCGTTTTCAAGGCTATGTTGTGGCTGCGTTACTGAGAGTAATAGCGCGAAGATCGGTCAAGTGCAACATGCTATCACACCGGGAACGCTGTCTCCATGTCGTTACTAACCAATATGTCAACCAGAGGACGCGTATAAGGGACTCTGGAGACAATCTAAGAGACTAGACTTAGGAAAGACATTACTGTTTGTAAAATAAACTACATACGTGGATTTATTTTATTTCTTTAGGTCATGCGTAGCGTCACTACTTGCGGGTGGCTTAAATAAAATATCACCTTTGGGATTATGCCTGTCGGTTAAAAGCAGAGTGAATAAGTGGTACTTATGGTTAAATTTTCATCGATCCCTAAAGCAAATAAGGCTTACGATTAATATTTTATCGCCTTCGACTAAATGGTCTCCAAAAACACCAAAACGTATTTCTCTTCATTTTAATTTTACGTAACATTTAACTTTTTATAACGATGTCCTGGGAGGATTAATTTCCAGGGCTCTCGCTATTATTAGGTACACACGTTTACCCTCAAACATTTAACATTCTCTAGGGTTTGTTTAACATTACTATAACGGTGAAACTGCTTAGATAAAGTATTCGGGCGAGGGGAGGCTATGCCACCACGCGGTTAGCGCGCTGCACTGGAAAACTCAATTAAATTAGAGCTGCTTTATTGTGTCGGATCGATTGATCCGTGCCGCGCCGGTTAGTTGTGCCTCCAAAATTCTATACATGATTTCGTCAAAATTAAACACAACTAAAAAACTGGCTACTAGACAAATCATATTATACGGTAAATGAATTATTCTGACATTATTTTTTTTCATTGTATTTGTGATTTACATTAGTTGATACATTTTTAAATTTTCACATGCCACTTTGTGGCAAAATAGAAGAACTATTGAAACCACCCAACACCATTATACTCTATTTTAAGTGGAATAAATTTCATTTCAAAATTATAGTTTTTAACTTCAACCTAATCATTTCCAAATTGAGGTGTTAGTATAAGTCTTTTATATCTTTATACAGGTTGAAATCCTTAAATGGGGCTGCTACTTTAACCGTTGTAGCTACCGGACAACGTTTTTAGCAGACTGTGCATAACTTTTGAAGAAATTGCATTTAGATATTTTGAAGAAAAAAAAGTGTGTTCCGCGAGAAAAATGGCCGTTGTCGCATTTTTTTTTGCCAATCTATCCTTTGAGACATAAAAGACTTTCGGTCCTACTGATATTAAAGTAGTATAATGTCAATAAACACAAAAAGCTATTCACATAAATTCCATAAGAAATAAAATTTTAACCTTTGTTTGTAATTCCACTTTATTCTTTAACTGCACGTATGCAATCTAGACTAATAAATAGTCTGTTAAATTGGTGTTTAAAAATGCCCGAATAATTCATAGTTTTGTTTCACAGCAGTTCATCATAAAGATGTCGTCGACGTTATTTATCGCAACTACCGAAGCTTGCTGTGTGCAATATTGACAAGCTGGATCCAGGCAGTGAAATGCCATCCAAACAACACTTTATGTCATGTAAAAATGAATTAGAATCATTATGATGGCATCAGTTGCAAGTCAATTATAAGACAAAGTGTACTCACCGTTATACCAGGTGTAAGGGACGGTGTACCGAAAACTGAAACAGTGGATTCAGCCTATTATCATATATTATTCTGAAGTGAAAATAAGAGGAAATTTTACTCGGAATTTTCCGACATTTCCGATTTTTCTTTTCACTTATTTTACATTTCTCTGCTGTAAAATAAGCAATATTATTAGGACACACAGCACGTTGCAAAAGTAAAATGTATTTTTATATAAATCGGAAAATTCGAAAGATTTCGTTGATATTTTCCACGGACTAAATTCACTGTGTGAATTTTTGGTAACATGTCCTTTACCCTCAGTTTATTTAACTGCCAAAACACTTATTGCAATACAATAAAATATAGGCAAATTAGCCATTTCCAGGAAATTCGGAAAATTCCAAGAGAAAAAACCACTTATTTTCGATCCAGAATAATGGGCTGAATTCACTGTTTCAATTTTCGGTACACCTCCACTCACCCGGCCCGCAGCAGACGCACCGGGCGTCGGCGGAGGGCGGACAACGCCCTCTTCCAGCCCCATAAATGAGTCCAGAGGCGACGGACTTGGGGAAGTCTATTGCCCCCCACACATCAGGACCCGAGGCGGCGGCGCGAAGTGTTTCAAGCGCGCCCCTCTTAGACGGCGCGGGGGGAACACCTCACTCCCCCCGCTAACCCTAGGAGACCCGCTGCGGCGGGCCGGCGGCACCAGCCGGGGGTTGCGGAAGTGTCGTAAGTTCCCGCGACCCTCGGCGCAGGTGTGAGATGGAACACCGGGGTGGTTTTAGTCAGTAAGAGTCTGACAGACCCCTCCGCCCACCCCAGGGTGGAGGACATCCATGAGGATTTCCAAACCGCAAAAAAAAAAAAAACTTAGGTTCTACAGAAAAAACTGTGAATTCGTGAAAAAAAAGCTGTTTCCATACACTTTGTTAAGCAACATTGATTATTTTGTGTAGAACAGCAACTTTTTTTTCACAAATTCAGAATTTGTCCCATCGTAAAAGTTGTAGAGAATGTTGAGCAGAATTCATGGTTTTCGGATGTAAAATGACTAACCAGTTAGTGTGAAGCCACACTGCTCCGTTGCGTTGCGTTGCGACGTCGCAGCACTAGATTTGGACCAATGAGACGTCGCAACGCTACATTTGGAATCTATAGGTTGGTCCAAATCTAGCGCTGCCAAGTTGCGTTGCGTTGCGTTGCGACGTCGCAGCGCTAGATTTAGAAATCGAATGAAGCCACACTGCTCCGTTGTGTTGCGTCAGTTGCGTGGAATCTATAGATTGGTCCAAATCTAGCGTTGCGACGTCGCAACGCAGCGCATCGGAGCAATGTGGCTTCGCTCTTATGCTGTGTACATGTATTCGTAGGTATACTTTATACGACCAATAACGAGACTTTAGTATGAGGAGCACTGTTCTGTGGGCTGTTGTACAATATTTGGCTGGCAGGCCGATTACTCGCTTCGCCGGTTCAACATCTACGGATCGACGTGGCGCAAAGCTCTCGTGTTTTCGTAAAGATTTCCGTTAAAATTCTTCGCTTTCCTGTACTGTTGGAAGCCGCTTGATGCATTCAACGGTTCAAATGCATGTAGTTGGGCAAACATAGTTGGTTCTACGTTTTATGTTGTTAAACTTTTTTTTTTTTTTTCTTTTGGGCTGTTGTAGATGGTCCTTGCGGATCATTTCTACTTAGTCGGACAGTTCTTGGTGAGATCTGAAGGGTCTCCAGCCAATGGTTGTTAAACTTTTTTTTCTTTTGGTCTGTAGTAGATGGTCCTTGCGGTTCGTTTCTACTTAACCGGACAGTTATAGGCGAGACCTGAAGGGTCTCCAGCCAATGGTTGTTGAACTTTTTTTTTCTTTTTTCTTTTGGTCTGTAGTAGATGGTCCTTGCGGACCGTTTCTACTTAACCGGACCGTTATTGGCGAAACCTGAAGGGTCTCCAGCCAATGGTTGTTAAACTTTTTTTTCTTTTGGTCTGTAGTAGATGGTCCTTGCGGACCGTTTCTACTTAACCGGACTGTGCGAGACCTGAAGGGTCTCCAGCCAATGGTTGTTAAACTTTTTTTTTCTTTTGGCCTGTTGCAGATGGTCCTTGCGGATCGTTTCTAATTAACCGGACAGTTATTGGCGAGACCTGAGGGGTCTCCAGCCAATGGCTGTTAAACTTAATACGGCGAAGGATTACAATTACTTTGCCATATTTGAAGTTTAAAATCATTTGATGCTGTCCACTTTAGTAAGCTTTAATTAACTCCCGTCCTCTTTTTACGTAGGTATCGTAAAAGGTAACTAGGATATTTTTGTTGAGAAATTGGACATCAGCAGTATTCTTTGCGAGTTTAGTCGGCTAGGGGGTACTAATCCGAAAGGGAATTAAACTACCTAAGGTAAAGGCACCTAATTCCGCGGTGTTTTCACCATAACTAGAAAGAACATTAAAAATTAAGTATTTAATATACCTTTCTGTAGAATTGGCTATTTTTATCAGAAGTATTATATATCTCATTTTTGAAATATACTCACAGTTTGACAATAAAAGTTTATTAATAATGTCAAATTATTTAAAAATATGAAGAAGTCCGAAGCACCTAATTCCGATTTAAAAATCCTAATTCCGATGCATTTGGTTCCTAATTCCGAGTGTACAAAATGCAAAGGAAAGGTGGTGGGGAGAATGATACATGATGTTCAAAAAATCAAGTCTATTTATCTTTGTTTGTCTTTGGATCAGTCTCAGACTCTGTCTTACATGATTATTAATATTGTACCACAATATGTAATTTACTTAGACAGGAATTCGGGAATATTGTACGGTCGAGAAACTTTATAAACACTACTGCCATTATGAATTGCTGTAATAGCATTTTGAAGATCCTCCGTGTATTTTTTTCTTGGCTTCATTCTCCTACAATAAAACAATTATAATAATAAAACCATTTTATTAATTTTATTAAAAGTAAATAATATATAAGTATAACTATATCTGAGTATATCATACTAAAACAATAGTAAAGTTTTGAACAAGCTGCGTAAGATAATGAACACTCTGTATTTAACGTGTGCCAATACCACGGAATTAGATACTAATATAACCTTATTCCGACTTAAATACATCGGAATAGCGTTTTATAATACTAAATCAAGATTTCTAATTCCGAGTAATAAAAAGTAAAAGATTTTTTAATATTAAACAAATAAATTATTGTTGAATTGCGATATCTTTGAAAAAATATATAAAGCTCACTCAGGATTATATCAGAACACATTAATAACTTAATTTTCAGTACTTAGCTTTTCCATACAACGAATTAATAAAGTACCTAAACAGGCAATTTTGACCTGCTATAATTAGTAAATGTGACGCCATAGTGTACCTCGGAAATAGATTTTTATATCTATTGGTTATTTAAGTAATCAGAGCTAAAATATTAAGTTCGTAATCATAAATCTGCCTTCAAAATTTGAAAAAAAGTCAACGTCTATTAAATTGCATTTCCGTGGTATACATCGGTATTTAGGAACCAACTAAAATATTTGGCACCTAATGCCGCGGTATTTTAAAAACTTATTTTCTCCTCAATTTGTAAAGAAAATATTAAAATATTAACTGTTTTCAATAAAAAATATAACCCTTCCAATATTTCAACCTAAACAAAAACTCACACGGTATAAAATTATCATACAAAACACTATTTAGCAAATCGTATTAATCACGTGCATAAGGTCCGAAATGTATGAAGCGCGCGTTCGAGTCAGCTGCTAGCGTCAAACTTACTGTTTATTTTAAAACGTTAAAGCACCAAAACACTCTTTTGCTTATATAAACATAAACAGATACATTATTTATTGATTAATGTATCTTGCAAACAAAAAGAACTTGTAAATTGCTTGAAAACGCCGTTATTCTAAATACATCGGAATAAGGTGCCATTTTTAGAACCCTTCGGAATTGGGTGCCTTTACCTTATAATAATGATTAACTCTTGTTCTACAACTTTCCCCAAAAGTCAAGTTTAATCGAAAAAGCTGTTATGTTCGAATAATTAAAAAAAAAATGCCAAAATCTATTTATCACAGCTGCGATCACCTGTGTTTACATTTTAGGTCATATTTGGGGTCACGGATTAGAAACTCCATTTTCTGAATTCGTAAATAAAGCAGGAATGTAGAATTAAAAAAAAACTAAATATCTATCAGATATCATATTGCATGAAAGTAAAAATGATTGAAATTTGAAATTTATAGTTGCTTTGAAGTAGTTATCAGTGATACTTTAAATGGCCCGCGGAAAAGCACCCGCTTTCCGGCTACCTTTGTATTCCAACCTACAGCAATTTAACATTCTGTTGGCCAAGAGTGGTCATGACATGGTCACCGCATAGAACAACACCGCTGACAGGGAGGAGAGTAGCCCATTTCCCCACTGTCTGACTAATTAAGCTGACGCGGCCTTAAAGCTGGCTTCCCACGGTACGTGATCGCGCACACCGGCTGTGCGTGGTATCATCCGTAAAATCACGCACCGTGGGATCATCCGTAAAATCACGCACCGTGGGAAGCTACACTATGTGGGTGCGTGATTTGAAGCTATTTTTTCATTCCAAAATATCAAGTGAAAGAGAACTCGCACCGCACCTTTGCATTTACCGACTCACGGCAGATACGGCGCACTGCTCCGCACGCGTCCGCGTTACCACGGACGAGTCTCTTCGCATGGTGCACCAGTGCGAGCTCGTGAGTCGCGGTGCGCGATATCACGCACTGTGGGAAATAAGCATAAGACTAAAAGGTCGCAAGAGATGTGACTAATGCCAGTTATCGATAAATCATTGCTCAAAAGAAACATCAGCGGCATACAATTTTCGTATTTAAAATGTTTTTTTGAAAAATTTTATATTTTTAAACTTAAAATTATTGACAAAATCTTTTAAAATGTAGTTCCTTTTTGAATGTAGACTATTATGTCAATATGCTAATACGAGTAATTAACTTAGCTAAGTTTTTATTAAGATAATAAAAAGTTACGGTTCAATATCACACTATCAAATTACTGTGTATTATTATTTATCTTCTCTTCCTCCTGATAGTCTTCCACCTCCTAGGTAAAGATGTCATCTTTTTCCACACTTCTCTAACTTCCTTCAGTTTTTTACCCACTCCAGCTACATTCATCGTTCACACAGTTCATTCATCTTTTCTTTTGGGTGTGCTCTCGCTCTGTATCCGTTTTCAATCACAATCATCTATCCCTCTTCTTGTCACATGCCTCTATTATTTCCTCATCACTTGCCTCTTTTCTCTCCTCATCGCATGTCCAAACCACGACAAGCTGCGAGGTTTTATTCTGATCTATTCAGGTGCTGCCATTAATTATTATCATCTTCAATAAGTTTCTTAAGGAAATTAACGATATCCGTATTCAAAATATAATTATTATTATTTATCCAGTAGGTACGAGTATCTCGTGAAACAACTTAGAAAAATAAGTTTATAATTAATTCGTAGTTCAAAGGGCGAAACACCCTAGAACGACACTGTATTGGTATTTGTCATAATTAATGTCCTATCCTGCATATCTTTTTTTTCGGGTCCGGGAGAACCAAGTCAAATGAGAACAAAGTTAAAAAAATGGTCTGTTCGTGTAGTACTGAAATAAATATATATTACTAATAATTATATCGCTATTCGGTTTATTTATATCTATCAGTGGCGAAGGCTCCATACAACTCGATTCCTATCGGCTTCCCTTTCGAAACGAGTAGTTACTGGAATTCACGCATCACACTTGAGCAAGGTAAGCATTTTTTGGTCCGGCTTCCCTTTTAAGAAAATTCACCCTACGCCACTGATAATTATCTATCTATAACGTGACGTCAAATCCGTCACGCGGGCGGCCAGCAGACGAGAGGGTAGCAGATAACGACCTTTGAGGGGGGGGGGGGACTGTGTGATTGAGAAGATGCCTATATTCAAATATACGCTGCGACAGACTGCAGAAGTAGGTATATGTCACTATTTCGTGGTACTTACTCGTATTAAACGAAATGGTGATTTAGTAAAATAACGGCTTCTGGGGCCCAATTCTCCTAAAATAAATCTTGATAAATCACAACCGAACCAAGGTCGAACCGTTCATTCAGACAGTTCTCAATTTCAAAAGCTATCAAATTGTTATACACAAAAAACAAAATCAATCATTTTGAAAGTTTTCGAAAACAAAAACTGACTGACGGTTGTGGTTCGATTGCGTTTGGCAACGATTTATTTTAGGAGAATTAGGCCCCAGGTATCAAACGATACAAAAATATTGTATCAACAAAAAGATTTTATTTACCTGTCCGACTCAAAAGGCTCTCATTTTATACGCGTTACTTCAAAGGCGAAAACTAAATAGAATAATACTAAAACACATCCAAACTCTATTGTTCAGTTGTTTAAAGTTCTAATCTAATTTGCACAGCGGACTACGGAATTGAAGTGAGGTTTAGTTAAATATCCATGTAAGTTGGCCAAAAACTACCTAATCGTTTTGCTTACCGATGGTAGTATTTTTATTAAACTATACTGAATGACGGGTGAAACACTAACGATCTTTTAAGGGGTCATTGTACTCATCATTATGAACAACTTTTACTATGGCACCAAATATAAATCGCGAAAAAAAAATCAGCTGTTCCCTACATTTAATGTTCGCATTACTCGTCAAAATGTAAGGAATAGCTGTTTTTTTTTCTCGATTTCAGGTTCAATCCCATAGTAAAAGTTGTTCATAATGATGAGTACAATGACCCCTTAAGAGATTAATATAGTTTAGTGGTATATTTGTATTTTTTATTAGAGATCACTTCCTCGTAGCTCTTCCAGTAGGTATGTGACGTTGCAATGCGCTCGTCACCCAGAGACATGAACAGTCACATGTGCCTACAATTACACCGGCTCTCATAACTTTTACACCAGAACACATCAATACTGCTTGGCGGTAGAAATTAGTACTGTGATAGTAGTTCGCCGACGGACGAACTCGAACTCGGTTTCGACTTCACGAAGGTCTTGATGTCAGGCAGCGGAAACCCATCAAAGGCTTTACTACCGTGACCTTAATCCTCGATCCACTCCAGAGTGTAATAGAAAGATTTCAACCCAACTGAAAAATAAAACAGAGTGCCCAAAGTCCATAGTACTAAAAACCATTAGATTTTTTAAATTATATATGTCACCTTATGATTGTGAACACCGTTAGTTTATAATCTGTCTCGCGAGATTGTAAATTGTCGATAAATTGTGAACTGTACCATATTGCTTAAGCGTGACTTACATAGAAGCGACATAAGGAGCAGGCGCGGCGCAGGCGCATCGCTTTCATACATTTTGTCGTGCCGCTTCAAATCTTTTTCGTACAAAATGTATGAAAGCGACGCGCCTGCGCCACGCCTGCGCCACGCCTACACCTTATGCCGTTTTATATGTAATTCAGGCCTTAATGTCTACTAATGATGGCATAGAGATGGCTATAGTATTTTAATTTGCCCCCTGAGTCTAATTAAAATGCTTCACATAACTTCGAAAATGCTTCTGTAATTTCTTCTAGGAAAATAATTGTTTGCTGCTCTTTTAATACCTAATTACTGAGGGGAGAAATGCGTGTCCAAAACGTATCTAATTCTCAACACTGTACTGCTGTAACAAAGTGGTCAATTTCTCTACTCTAGCCACTGATTTGGCATTATTGCCTATTAAAGCTATGCAACATTTCAACATTTATTATACTGCAAAAAATCTAAGAAATAGGTACCTTTTGACAGCTGTCAGATTTTCAGATTTATTGAATTAGGCATCTTCGGTGCCGTGATTGCCGTGGTGGCCGCCAAATTTGACCATTAGCCAATTGGATTGCTTGGCAAGCTTCCGTTCAGACACCAGTGCAGTGGTCGAATGTGAAAAGTCGAAAGGTATTTTTTAGATTTATTGCACTGTAACTGATAATTTAAGAGATTTTGTTTGCGCCGACGCTGTGTTATTTTTGGGTATCTTTCTTTGAATGCAGTTACCGTGTACTCGGCACAAAAGAAATGCAATAGGTATCGGTGTGAGATTGCAATTTGTAATCTCTTTTTTTTTTAATCGTCTTTTTACATTCAGGAAACTCAAACGCGATGAAAACTAAGTACTTGGTATATTAGTACTCTATGTGAATAATACATAATATTGAAACAAAGCAATGTTTATTAAATACTTTTTAGTCAGATTTAGGTACAAAAACTACCACCTAATCACAATAATCACCAATAATCCATTAGTATAACAGAAAATAACACATATAAAGGTTTGAACCAACGATTGTTGCAACCATAAAAAGAGGCATTTGATCCTCATCGTCGTTCGTGTTGATCAAATTACCAGGAGTAAGGGAAGCGAATGGGGATCTAACTTTTCAAGACTATGATGTAATCGTTTGATTACATTCCTGATTTCTTTTCTTACGAGACTTTTATCAGGTAGTTTGAAAGTTACGTTGCCCTCCAATGTTGTCTATAATAAATTATCGTGATATTTTTTAAGACATAACATTACATTTCCTTTAATTTGGCATACGGAAATGCATTTTCTATGCTGTCCTTAAATTATCTAATTGAAAAAAACAATTTAGAAGCAGTAAGGCCGTCTTTTGTAATAACTACGAACGACAAATTGTGAATATCGATCGTGATCCTGCTATTACTTGATAAGGCGTGGGAAGTGCACATGATAGGCAATAGCCTGCCTACTGGGTACATAAATTATTCATAATAATTGATCAATTTATTAGCTAATTTGCATAAATAATCTTAAAATCGATAAAACCTCGAGAAGTGTGTGACCCTGTCACAGCATTTATGCTGCATTTTACCTTGCAATTGGATAAATAGGATATTTAAAAGAAATTATCGTCAACAATATTGCTGAGGGGCAAATAAACAAACCTTTTGTATTGTGAAGAGGGTCATAATAGTGGAAGCGTTCAATTCACAATGCTCAGTTTAATTGAATCGTAAGGCGTTTAAGAAATGCCGGGAAAAGCATTCGGGTCTCACTTAAATAATGCCCTGTTTAAGTAAAACCGTGAGAAGCGACGACCTTCCTAACATTTAGATTATTTAAATGCTGATTTAAAAAAGGTTTTGAATAAAATCAAATGAATAAAAATCCCAGTACTAAGTTTAACTTAAATAAAGCGAAGTTTAACAAAGGACGATGAAAGTAGATAACTTATAAAGTATTTCTTGTCGGAATAATTGTTTTGTACTTATATCAACAGTGCACCGGTTTATATTTGAATTGGAATCCCGTTTATATATCCCGGATAGAATTGCAGGTAACATGAGGCGCTGGTTAATTAGATCTAATCATGTAAAGTAATTATCGATTCGTGCATTTGAGCCGCCTATGTTACCCTACGCCTATGTTACGTTAAATAAATCGTTGCCGAAGCAGCAAAACCCCGATAATGCGTTATAATAAGGTTTTGTAATATTATGTTTTAGCTTGTAAATAGAAACACAAAAATGATAAACATATTTAAAATAAAACTAAAGCGCATGTTGTTTGAGAAATGGTTTTATGCTAACATAGAATTTATGGATGATAAATCAAATCAAATCAAAAGTTTTTATTTCACATAAACCATTACAGGCGCTTATGAAAAGTCGAATTTAGGTGCACGGTTCCAATTAGTCGTTTCATATGGAGAAGAGATTTCAGTGGGTACAGTTATGACTTAGAATAGTTATGAGAGAGCAAAGTAGACTTAAGAGCAGGAACCACACAAAAAAACAAAATGAAAAAAATATGGTCACAAATTAAATAGGTATCCAGGTATCTAGCAAGTCTACAAAGCTCTCACATTCGCAAAAGGTAAAAGGACGCTAAACTATATAAAACAACTGACATGGTTAATTGTCATCAAAACACATTACAAAGAAAATCACTGTATAATAAGATAAAGATATCTTGAGAGTAACGTTAGTAATAAAAAAAAAGCTAATCGTAATGAGTAATGAGGTTAGTTAATAGACTTACACATACGACGTTAATGAGGTTCCAGGGAAGCCACATGTGCAGAAGGAGTTATTGCCAAACATCTTTATAGTCAACGTAGTCCTTAGTCTTGTAATATGCTTTTTGAATAAGGACACGTTTATTATGGGCTTTAAACTTTCTCTCGGTAAGATCAGTTACAGATTTCGGCAGCTTATTATAAAAACGCACGCCATTTTTTAGAAATGACTTATTAGTTTTACTCAATCTAAAGGAGATGTTTGATTTTGGGCCACCACTATGTACAGTATATAGAAAAATAGGAAAAAAATAAGAGATTTCCATAAAAATACAATTAAATTAATTTGAAGAAGAGTACTCTTGTACTGGAATTATTATTTGGTGACGTTTTTTAATATGTTAACCCTTTTTTTCTGGTAGCCATGACAGTTGTGTTTGACATTGACATGAGTTTGACAACTTTGACAGTCCTAGGTTTCGTGTACAACACTTGTAGTTCTATTTTATTATAATTATAACGTAATCCAAGTATTTTCGTCTATAAACAACGTACATACGATAAGTAGGTACACAAGAAATAAACATTATGGGGTCATTGACATGTCAACAGTTGTCAAAATTACATTTCACATAATTTCGATCCGCCATATTTTCATTTGTTATGTTGCTCTCCTTGACCAAGATAACTTGAATGTACAATTAAACGAAGTAAAATTATAGAAAATTAACATTAAAAAACGGTTACTTTAACGTATAGCTATATTTACATATAGTGTACATGGTGCTAGCCCAGGCTCCATACTTTTCTGAAACATCTCCTTTGGGAATCACAATTTTATGTTTATTACGTGTATTTTTATCATGAAAATCGCTTGTAAAATAAAAACAGAATCTACGTCGATACTGCTACCTCGATTATAAAAGCTTTTAAAAGTCTAACACTCAGTTGCAAGAAAGGTCCATTAAATTTTAATGCTCTCATTAGAATGTTAATGTTCCATTAACCTTTTCTGTCCATTGCAAGATGCTATATTTAAAAATTAATTTTAATGGATAGTTAATCATAACTATCCATTAAAATTAATTTTTGATGTGTCAAACTCCCCATGATTTCAATATATGATAATTAGTAAATGAAGAACGAACTACGACCTAATTATTGTTCATGCAATAGCCATTAATTTAATGGAAACATTATTCTTTATGACGGATTAGTTAATGATCACCTAATGGTATCTTTCTTGCAACTCAGTGTAAATATAAAAAATACTGAAGACTTATGGGGCATTTCTGTTAGGGTTCTTGGAGCTGTCATTAACACCATTACCCCTTTACTTACAGACATATTTAACCAATGTATAGATAGCGGTACATTTCCTGATTTGATGAAGCATAGTAAGGTAATACCAATCTTCAAATCAGGTTGCAAGAATAACCCTTCAAATTACAGACCCATTTCGGTGCTTCCAGCACTTAGTTAAAATCTTTGAGAAAATCATGCTTGATCAGATGATGTCTCATTTTGACATGAACGGGATATTGCATAGTCGCCAGTATGGTTTCACGAAAGGTAGGTCGACTACTGACGCAGGAGTGAAACTAGTTACTCATATTTTGGAATCCTGGGAGAGCTCTCAGGATGCTATTGGCATCTTCTGTGATCTCTCCAAGGCTTTTGACTGCGTTGACCACAACACCCTCATCTGTAAATTACACCACTACGGAATTCGTGGCCGAGCTGCTGACCTTGTTTTCTCCTATTTATCTAATAGACAGCAAAGCAAAAAGTTGGTGCTAACGGTGCGATATCTTCGGGGTCTCTAGTTAAGATGGGCGTGCCTCAAGGCTCAATTCTTGGACCTTTTCTGTTTCTAACCTATATAAATGATCTACCCTATATGATGACCGACTTATCACACATAATTTTATTTGTCGATGACACTTCCCTTATTTTTAAAATAGATAGAAAAGATAGGGACGTTTTACATGTTAACGAGAGCCTTACTGTTCTTTCTAAATGGTTTGCAGCCAATAATATGTTACTTAATGCAAACAAAACAAAATGCCTTAAATTTTCACTACCAAATGTTCCCCGAGTAGGTTTAAATTTGATGCTTGAAGGCAATAATCTTAATACAATTAATGACACCGTATTTTTAGGTATACCTCTCGATTCAAAATTGCAATGGGGTGCGCATATTACTGCCCTGTCGGCTAGGTTAAGTTCTGCTGCATATTTCCACAGCATTATGTCCTACGGCATTTTGTTGTGGGGCTCAGCAGCTGACGTAGATTATGTTTTTATTTTACAAAAGAGAGCAATCCGTGCAATCTACAATATGGGTTCCCGCGAGTCCCTCAGAAACGTGTTCAAAGATATTAATATACTTACCTTGCCTTCACACTATATCTTTGAAAATGATAAGTATGTTCGGAAAAAAATTTGCATATGTTTAATGTTAGAAGCGATTTTCATGTCAAAAATACAAAGTCAAAGTTTTTTATTTCACGTAATAAACATAAAATTGTGATTCCCAAGTTTAGATTGAGTAAAACTAATAAGTCATTTCTAGGAAATGGCGTGCGTTTTTATAATAAGCTGCCGAAATCTGTTACCGAGGGAAAGTTTAAAGCCCATATTAAACGTGTTCTTATTCAAAAAGCATATTACAAGTCTAAGGACTACGTTGACGATAAAGATGCTTGGCAATAACTCCCTCTGCACATGTGGCTTCCCTGGTACCTCATTAACGTCGTATGTGTAAGTCTATTAACTAACCTCATTACGATTAGCTTTTTTTTATTACTAACAGTACTCTCAAGATATCTTTATCTTATTATACAGTGATTTTCTTTGTAATGTGTTTTGATGACAATTAACCATGTCAGTTGTTTTATATAGTTTAGCGTCCTTTTACCTTTTATTTATTTATTTATTTATTTATTCGGGATAAAAAACAGGAGTACAATTAAATGTTATACATGGTATCTTAATAGTTAAACAAAATACTTATTATACTACTAGCAACATTATCCACTTATTACTAAAATGTTGATTGTTAATGCTACGTGAGGTAATAATAAAAGCAAAAACAGAATACATGAGTGAATGGAGTTATCAGTTGAATTAATGCTTTCTAATAACTAAATTTATGGGTTAGATAAAAGAGAAAAGGAGAAAAAAAAAAATTATACCACTTAATAATTCTTAAAGCTAAGATAGAATAGAATCGACTACAGATTTCCTAAATTGATGTGCTGTTAGATTAAAAATATCAATGTTTTCGAATCTAGCGTTGTAAGAATCTACAAGTTGGCGCAGAGGAGCGCGAAAGCCAGCATTTGAGTTACAGACGTGCGTGGTGTTGATAGATAGTAGCCGGTATGGACGCAATCGTCTCCGCACTACTGTCCTCGGAACGATGTAACAAAGTTTATTTATTAAGTCGGAACAATCATATTTGTTATGCACTATACCATGTAGAAACATTGCTCCGAGAAGCAGTCTTCTGGATTCTAGGGTTATCAGTTTGTAATTCTTAAGCAACATATCATGCGAACCGTGTCTGTGATAGCATCTGTAATGAAGAGCTCTTAGGAATTTACGTTGAACAGTCTCAATCGAATCCATATATTTTGTGTAATAGGGATTCCATATGATAGTAGCAAACTCCAGACAAGGCCTAACTAGCGAGATATATAAGTATCGATAGGTTGATGGACGCCTGAAATCTTTGCTGTTGCGCATGACAAAACCGTACATTTTAAGGGCCTTGTTGATAATGTTGTCTACATGGACATTAAAGTGAAGTTTAGAGTCTAGTACCACACCGAGATCACGCAATGAGTATACTCTTTTTAATTGTGTATTTAGCAAGTGATAGCTATAAGTGTGCTGCTTTTTGTTTTTAGTGAATGTAATTGAATTACATTTGGATAAGCTCAATGAGAGTTTATTCAAGGTGCAGTAGCTAGACAGTCGATCTAAGTCACTTTGAAGCATCAAACAGTCATCAACACTCTTTATAGTTTTGTAGACTTTTAAGTCATCCGCGTAAAGTAAAAAGTTTGAATGCATAAAACAAGCGCTAATGTCATTTATAAACAATGTAAATAATAAAGGGCCCAAAATTGAGCCCTGGGGAACCCCGGATGTGACGGAAATCAACTCCGATTGAAATCCGTTAATGACAACTTTTTGAGTACGGTTTGTTATGTAAGAGGCGAACCATCTCAATAGATTTCCGCGAATACCGTTGAAGGCAATTTTGCGTAAAAGTAATTCGTGATCCACCTTGTCGAAAGCTTTTTGAAAGTCTGTATATACTGCATCAGTTTGTAAACGATTATCCATGTTTTCAAAAACGTAGCCCACAAAAATAAGCAGATTTGTATATGTGGATCTTTGTTGGACGAATCCGTGCTGTTCTTTAATTATAGCCTTGTGTAAAGTGGGATAAATTTCGTTATAAACCAGTCTCTCAAAAAGCTTCGACAAGGTAGACAGAATAGAAATCGGACGGTAGTTCTCTACGTCATCCTTGGAACCCTTTTTAAAGACGGGGGTTAAGTGAGCTATTTTCCATACATCGGGAAAAACGCCTTCGCTGATACACTTATTGAACAGCAGATGTAGTGGTTCACATAGGTGATTGGCGACTCGTTTGAAAAACGCGGGAGTAATGCCATCAGGTCCAGGTCCTTTTGAAAGGTCTAGCGACTTTAGCTCCTTATAAACTTTAGAAGGCTCGATATAAATATTGTTGATAATATCACTATTATCATGAAAGCTAGAAGGCGGCTGCCATTGATGGATATCAAGTGTTAATGGCTCATACACTGATTGAAAATAGTTAGAGAACAATTTACAAATATCACGTGGATCACTACAGAAAGTATTCTTATATTTAATATTGGATGGAATTAATGAGTTATTCCGTTTACTAGCCACATAGCCCCAGAAGTGTTTAAGATTTTTGTTTACATTTTGTTCTACAGTTTCTATATAGTTAGAGTAACATAGGTGACATTGTTTGTTGAATCTGCGACGAAACAAGGAAAATTGCTCATAGTCAGATATGTTATTGTATACTTTCCATTTGATCCAGGCGTTATTCTTGTTTTTATATAACCTTATAAGGGGTCGAGTGAACCAAATGGGGAATTTAGAAGTTCTGTATGATTTTTGCGGGACGTGTTTACCAATTATACCAAACAAAATACTATAAAAAGTGTTTACAGACTCCTGTGCAGGTAAATTTTTAAGCAAACTGTTCCAGTCAATTTCAGATAATTCTGCGTTAATAAGATCGTAATTGCCCTTATCATAGTTAAATTTGATGATTGGACAGCGTTTCATAGGTGAATAATTCAAGTAAGGGGAAGTCACGGCACAGTAAGGAGGATGATGTAGGTCCACGGGTACTAAATGATCGCTCGGTTGGTAAACATGGCAGTGTTCATTGGAGATTAGTAAGTCCAATGTTCGGTTGTTAGTGTTTGTAAAGTTATGATATTGCGTAGCGTTAAATTTTCTAAATATCTGCAACTGAAAGACCGGGCCTCACGGGGTTGGTCGCATGTAGCACTATCACAGGAAGACCAGTTCAAGGTCGGTAAATTGAAATCACCGATTACGTAAAAACAATGTGTCATGGGATTACTTAAAATTGTTGAAAGCATGTCCAAATATGTAGAATAGATGTTGTCTGGTGTATTCGGTGGTATGTACACAGCGCTGATAAAGTGTCGTTTTGCACGGTCACGGCTAGGTAATTGTATAAGTAGATATTCTATGTGGGTGTGCAAAGAGTTACCCATTATGTTGGTGAAATATACGGGTTGAAGTGTTCGTAAGATGGCAACAAGAACACCTCCACCCTCGCGTTTACCAGTGGCCGCGCGATCTCTGTCGCAACGAAAGACGCTATAGCGGGCATCTATAATCTCACAATCGGCTATATCCGGTATAAGCCATGTTTCCGTCACTACAATAATGTCGTACGAGTTACTTAAGATATTCAAATAAATTGTCTGAAGTTTGCCACGTATGCCCCTACAATTCTGATAGTAAATAGTAAGTGTATCAGCCATCAAGCTGCAGATAAGTTTTAACGTGATTGCTAAAAGATGTAGAACTCACAAAGATATTTAAAGATGCTTCCACTGAACCTAATGTTATAAGTAACAGATAACGAAAACAAAAACGATATTGAAGGTGAAATATTTTAAAGTGGTAAGAACTTACTAGTAGATTGTATAAAAAAAGAAAGTTTATGTAGTCGATTTTTGTTGTAATAAAATGTATAATGTAATTAATTATAGTAATAAAACTGTATAATATGCTAAACATTGTGTTTTGTGGTTGTATCATCGGTGATTTTAAATTTGTGAAAATCATTGTTGTTTCGGATAGCAAATATTGTTGATATGTCAGTCCTGCGTACAAGAATCGTAGAGTGCTTAACCCAACAATGCTTAAACTTGTGCTTATTAGCCTCAAGGCGACATTCGCGAAAGAACAGCTTTTTCTTCAATGTGAGGTGCTCATTCACGTATATAGTATGTGAAGTACCTGCTATGCCGATCTGATCAGATTTCAATCCCTTAGCCAAGCGGTAGGCACTTAATACATTGTCACGAAAAGGCACCGAGGAGAACCTAACCACAATATTTTTGGGTCTATCTTTATTCAAAGTTTTCTGGGGCACGCGATGTATAGAAATAATATTGTTTTGGGAAATCGGAAATTTGATTTTTTCTCCGATTGATCCAATAAGTGTGATCAGATTCTCCCCCCGCCTCTCCGGGACATTACACACTTCAATATTACAGCATCTGGCTTGCTGTTCTAACGTGTCGATTTTAGCCTCAAGCTCAGCAACTAGACCATCAGTACGTTCCGCAGAGATGAAGCAGCCCTCCAGTGTGGAGATCTTCTTCATGACATCGTCGCACTGATTGGAGGTAAACTGAAGCGAACCTTCTATTGTGTCGATGCGTTGAGTCAAGTCCTTGTTCCTACCATCTAGGGCTGTCATCTGCAGCTTGAAAGCTTCTTGTTGAGCACGCAGACCGTTGATATCATTACGAATTTCTGTAGTGTGCGTGGTGAGAACTTCTAAGTCGCTTTTCAAACCAGTAATGCTGGAGTTGATAGCGGCCAGGCTGGAGTCAACATTGCCGCGAAAAGACTTTAAGGTAGATCTTAGCTCGGAAGCAAGTGCGTTTAAATTTTCAGTAATCACGCATTCTGGTTGTTTACGTTTCCTGCATGTTACTCCAGGATCGGCCTCTGACATTGTTGTCCTTAAATCGGGGCTAGAGGTCGTTTTGTTAGGCGAGTGAAACATAATCAACACTACTAGTTCAAGTCTTGAGGGTTTGAAATGAAGTTAGTTAAATTAGTGTTGTTCAGAGTCCAAAGTCCAATGCGCCGGCGCCGCGCTCGGTGGTTAAGCGAGCTCGCGAGAAGAACGTCGTAAGTGATGCGTATAGCGCGTCGGATACGCGTTTTGAGTAAACACTTTGCGTTAACACTTATTCATGGTATCAGTTTTATGAGTTTTGATTAATATTGCAAATCAATCGCAGATTAACAGTTCGAAATCACTCATACACTATGCAGTTTGATAGTCGGAACTGCTGATTGGTAAATTATCACAAAAACTTTGCAAAACACTGTTTTTAAACATAAAACAAAAATAAAAACTTAAAGAGCACAATTATTATATGTTGACCGTGCGGTAGCGTACGTGTTGTGTTTTGTAAATGTGAGAGCTTTGTAGACTTGCTAGATGCCTGGATACCTATTTAATTTGTGACCATATTTTTCATTTTGTTTTTTTGTGTGGTTCCTGCTCTTAAGTCTACTTTGCTCTCTCATAACTATTCTAAGTCATAACTGTACCCACTGAAATTGTTAAAGATACGGATTTTAAAAGAGTAACCATGGAGTTTCTTGCCGGCTCTTCTCCATAGGAAATGACTAATTGGAACCGTGCACCTAAATTCGAATTTTCATAAGCGCCTGTAATGGTTTATGTGAAATAAAAACTTTTGATTTTGACGTTAGCTGCTGAGCCCCACAACAGCATGCCGTAGGACATAACGCTGTGGAAATATGCGAAGTATACTAACCTAGCTGTAGCTACATCAGTCAGTTGCCTAATTTTCCTAACTGCGTATGCAGCAGAAGTTAACCTAGCCGACAGGGCAGTAATATGCGCACCCCACTGCAATTTTGAATCGAGAGTTAAACCTAAAAATACGGTGTCATTAATTGCATTAAGATTATTGCCTTCGAGCATTAAATTTAAACCTACTCGGGGAACATTTGGTAGAGAAAACTTAAGGCATTTTGTTTTGTTTGCATTAAGTAACATATTATTGGCTGCAAACCATTTAGAAAGAACAGTATTAAGGCTCTCGTTAACATGTAAAACGTCCCTATCTTTTCTATCTATTTTAAAAATAAGGGAAGTGTCATCGGCAAATAAAATTATGTCTGATAAGTCGGTCATCATATAGTATATGTATATAATAATCATATGTATATAATAATCAAAGAAAATGTAAAAAGACACATCAAATAACTATGCCCCTATATTTAAAATAATTTACCTATTACACCTAAGTAATAGAACATGTATGTTATCGCCAATCTAACCTAATTTTAATGTGATGTTCATTTCCTTAAAATATAATGACTTAAGTTAATAAATTACTAAATAATAGTACTCACTTATAATAAGTGAGTACTATTATTGTATGCCTTGCAACACCCTTATGGTATGTCTACACCAGTGCGCTTTCACGTTCTTCTTGCGCTTTCGTCTTAGGGCTTGTACACAAAACTGCGATGCGATGCGATACGACGCCGCATGGCAGCAAAATATGGTGGTATGGTTCTACGTAGCTCGCAGTTTTGTGTACAAGCCCGTACGCATGTCTGAAGCGCCATAGCGCATGCAATGGCGTATGCACTAATACAGTTCGAGTCTTATGGCAATCAATATTGCATGCGCTTGACGCAAGAGGAATTGAAAGTTGAAAGCGCAAGATGAACATGTTAGCGCACGGGTGTAGAGATACCATTACAGGGTCTATGTATGTTTGGGATAACTATTCTATAAGTTTTCTGTAAATTACATTGTGCATTAAATAATAAATAAACATTATAAGTGTTGACTGCCTCGTTGGTCTAGCAGTCGCAAGCGCGATTGATGAGCGTGGGGTCCAGGGTTCGATCGCCAGGTCGGGCAAAGTGTTATTGGGTTTTTCCGTGTGGAATTTTCCAGTTGCGACACAGAGTCTGGATTTGTGCCCGGTTGATAGCACTAGGCGAGCTTATTGCTATCAACCGGACACAAATCCCCTTCCCCCGGATCACAAATTACATGGGACTTAAACATAACATAAATGTAATTTTATCTATATCTTATGTCAAATTTGACAACAGTTGTCATTTTATCTATATCTTACGTCAAATTTGACGTTTAGAATAGATACATTTCTCGAATCGACTCGATAAAAAAATCCGTGCTCGCACCGCAGTGTTCACAAAAGTTGGAAACAGTTTTGTTGTGTTTTATAGCAAAAAGTTACTAAATGTTTTGTTGAAAAATGTTCACAATCATTTGTTAACAGTTTTAAACTGATTACGTTACTATTTGAAACTGCTAGGAAAATACTAGGGATTGTATCTGAAATATTTTTAGATTTTCAATTCATCTCTTTCAGCTGCTCCCACTTCGGATGTTTCTAAAACTTGACAAATGTTTGTGAACACCGGTGTGGGAGCACATTGTGTGGCACATGCTATACACGCTCAATATGTATCACGATATTTGGATCGCAATCCCGGATGATCCTATTACCCAATAACTCTGTACTATAAAAAGTGGCCAAAATTGTAAAGGGTAAAATGGAGTCATTCAAAAAAACACGTGCTAAAAGGCACTATGCCATTAGAGACTTTTCAACATCATTTTTATAAATATCTACAATTTCAATTCTTGAAATAAAATACATACCTACATATTTTTAAATAAATACACATAAATATTTTTGTATTTGTGTGGTTCTTTTTGTCTGTATATTTATCTGTTTTTATACACTATTGTCTACATTTCTTGTTCAAAATTCTCCTCTCTCAGGTCTGCAGCAAGACATTTCGAAGAAATATGCAGTTTTTTGCAACGCTATGGTCCTGATTAACTTATCTTTTATTAATTGTTGTGTGCACTTAAATTATACAGCGTGTCCCAGAAAGTAGTGTCAAGCGGAAGTCCAGAGGTAGAACATCCTTTGAGGTACCCAAATCACCCCCATGTATGTTCCGCGATTTTTTGTAGTTTTCGAGTTATGAATGTTTTTCATGTTTTTTAATCAAACTCTGACTATAACGACATTTTTGATCATAGTGACGCGAATAGTTGAGATACATGAGTAATTTTTTTTCTAAATTAGCTGATTAGTGACCCTTTTGAATGCATAAACATTTGTAACCATAGATGTAACGAATGCTTTACAAAAAAATATTGAATTCTCATAAAGTTAAAATCCTGCATGTTTCCTACATCTTTGTGGGTGATTTAAAAATAAAGCTCCCTAAACTTTTTTCGTCAGATGTATTTTAAAAACCTATCCATTTTATCAGCTATTTACCCTGTAAATTTCATCGAGCTATCTCTACGACATAACAATAAAAATTTCATTCAAAGCATACAATATCGAAAATTCCAGTTGTAAAAGGGTGAATGAAAAATTGATTAAAACTAACTAATAACTTCTTTTTTAGTAACCCTCGACGCAAAAAGCGGGGTGTTATAAATTTAACGTGTGTGTCTGTGTGTCTGTCTGTGGCATTGTAGCTCCTAAACGGATTTCGATTTAGTTTTTTCTTTTGTTTGAAAGGTGACTTTATCGAGAGTGTTCTTAGCTATAATTCAAGAAAATTTGTTCAGCCGTTTGAAGGTCATCAGCTCTTTTCTGGTTGTTGAAGGAATATGAGCAACTTCTACTGGTCTGATCGATTCGAAATTCACTATCCTGTGACTTCAATGATATTACAATAACATGGTAACCTTGACCTGATACTCAAGCATCATCTGAAACAGCATGATACCCAACTTACAGTAGAGAGTGTGCCTATTGATTCTTTAAGTTTATGATAAGTTGTAATGACCTCCTTCTTGTCACATGTCATCAATATCATTGAAGTCACAGGATAGTAAATTTCGAAACGATCAGACCAGTAGAAGTTGCCCATATCCCTTCGACAACCAGAAAAGAGCTGATGACCTTAAAACGGCTGAACAGATTTTCTTGAATCATAGCTAAGAACACTCTTGATAAAGTCACCTTTCAAACATAAGAAAAAACTAAATCGAAATCCGTTTAGGAGCTACAATGCCACAGACAGACACACACGTTAAATTTATAACACCCCTCTTTTTGCGTCGAGGGTTACTAAAAAAGAAGTTATTAGTTAGTTTTAATCAATTTTTCATTCACCCTTTTACAACTGGAATTTTCAATATTGTATGCTTTGAATGAATTTTTTATTGTGATATCGTAGAGATAGCTCGATGAAATTTACAGGGTAAATAGTTGATAAAATGGATAAGTTTTTAAAATACATCTGACGAAAAAAGTTTAGGGAGATTTATTTTTAAATCACCCACAAAGATGTAGGAAACATGCAGGATTTTAACTTTATGAGAATTCAATATTTTTTCGTAACGCATTCGTTACATTTATGGTTACAAACTGTGTATGCATTCGAAAGGGTCACTAATCAGCTAATTTAGAAAAAAAAATTACTCATGTATCTCAACTATTCACGTCACTATGATCAAAAATGTCGTTATAGTCAGAGTTTGATCCAAAAACATGAAAAACATTCATAACTCGAAAACTACAAAAAATCGCGGAACATACATGGGGGTGGTTTGGGTACCTCAAAAGATGTTCTACCTCTGGACTTCCGCTTGACACTACTTTCTGTGACACGCTGTATAATAGATAAAAATAAATAAACAATAACATTGAAATCGTAAATATACAGCATCTGTGACCGTAATGGTTTAAGGCCGGCGCCCACTGACGGCACGGCTTGGCATGGAGTGGCACGGCGCGCTTCGGCATATCGAATCATCCTGTGGCATCCCGCAGCATACTGAAGTATCCCGCGGCATACCACGTCGTACCGCGGGATGCTTCGGCATGCCGCGGCACTACGAACCATCCCGCGGTAAATCCGCGGCATGCTAAGCAAATACAAGTGCTAAACTTATTAAAATAAGGTTTAAAATTCATTGTCGCTGGGGAAGAAGAGAGCCACCTTTAGCACTCACTTTCCTTAACATACATCAGTAACCTATGCGTCTCACGTGTTGCAGTGGCGTGTTGTGGCATCTTGTGGAATGTACGACGTGCCGTAGTATACCGCGACGCGTCACAGTATCTCGGGGAATGACATGATGTCCCGCGGCATGCCGCGGTAAGTCGCGTCATCACGCGTTACGTTTCTATTAAAATAAAATAATGTCAATGCTGAACTCATTGAAATAAGGTCGAATATCATTTGTCCACGAAAATAATCCTTTGCCATGCCATGCCGTCACTGGGCGCCGGCCCTTAGGAAGCACATTCCATAACTGAATTCCTATTAGCTCCGTGGTTCTCGAATGAATTCACTAGTTTTTTCGGTCTAGCTCGAGTGGCCCCGGTAGATCGATACACATACCCCATTTTATTACACTATTGCAAGCACATTTTTTTGCGTTGGTGTGGACGCAAGCTTGACGCTATAATAGGAGTAGGAGTATGGTATATAACGCAGTTTCTGTTTTCGTTTAGGTACAGTTGTCTATTATTCCACTCCAATCAATTCGATGCACAAGGAATAGTTCTAGTTTGTATCCGTAACAAAACTTGATTGATTAAGTTTGTGATTCGCTACTGACAAATAGATACAAATTACATACGAAGTTTGGCACGGGAGCCGGTCTCTCTATCTGTATATTAGTTTCAATGCAAAAACTTTTATGCCAGTGTAAGTAACTTATTAATAGTTGTATTCACCTGCGAATATATCCGAGCTTCCTTTTTAGGGTTCGTTAGTCGAACTAGAAACCTTTATAGTTTCGTCATGTCTGTCTGTATGTCGCAGTCACAGCTGTTTTTCGCGCAGACTGTTAAGCTGGGTCCGCTGCGCCATGTTTTCGTGTTTGCAAACAGGATAACATTGTTTGCTAACCGAATAGAGGCGTGGCCTAACAGTTTTGTTAGCAAAAACTCAATAACATGTTTGCCGAGACGAATGGATAACATCCCCCGCATTCGCCTGCGGGGAGGGGAAGTGACGCATTTTGTGTTCGCGCTGACTAGAGGAAGACGCCATCAGTTTTTTTGATAAAGGCAGGTGTTCAAATTTCCAAGATAAATTATAGCCTATATGTTGCCCAGACATAATATCTATACAACAAAAAAAAACATTCAAATCCATCCAGTAGTTCCGAAGATTAGCATGTACAAACAAACAGACACACAGACAGAATTTTTTTTTTGGATTCGTTCTCTGTTACTGTTTCTTAACCCCCCTCAACAATTTTTTTTTAATATATTCAATGTACAGACACAGTTTTTTTACTGTTTTATTATATGTCATCATTCTCCTGCCCTTATCCCAATTTATTTGGGGTCGGCGCAACATGTCTTTTTCTTCCATACTTCTCTATTAGTCGTCATCTCGGTAGTCACCCCCTTTCTAACCATATCATCGTTCACACATTCCATCCATCGTTTCTTTGGTCTTCCCCTACTCTAATAGCCATCGACATTCATACTCAAAACTCTCCTCACTACATTTTCCTCATTTCTCCGTAACACGTGCCCATACCATGACAACCGATTTCCACACAACTTTTCAGTTATCGATGCCACTTTCAAACTTCCTCTTATGTACTCATTTCTTATTTTATCCATTCGTGTAACACCACACATTCCTCTTAGCATTCTCATCTCTGCTGCATGCAATTGCCTTTCATTCATCCCTTTTGTGGCCCAACATTCTGATCCATACAAGACAGCAGGTCTAATCATGCTTTTGTATATCTTCCCCTTAAGTTTAAGGGGAATGCGGGAGACGCAGATTGTTCCCGTGACCTGCCGCCATTTCATCCATCCAGTGTTAATTCTGTGCTTAACCGTCCGATCTACTTCACCATCGCTTTGCACAAGTGAACCGAGATACCGAAAGTCGGAGCAGACTGGGAGAAGACCGCCATCAAGCGCTATGGCTTCAGAACTGGAGAGACCGCCAAAATCGCAGAACATATATTCGGTTTTGGTTCTGCTGATTTTCAAGCCAACATTCTCCAGCTTCTGTTGCCATTTCTCCAATCTGCTCTGGATCTCAGGTCCATCTTCACCGACAAGGACAATGTCATCGGCAAACAACATGCACCAGGGTGCCTCCTCCTGGATGTCCCACGTAAGAGCGTCCATAATCAACAGGAAGAGGTAAGGACTTAAAGCCGAACCCTGGTGCAAGCCTACAGCCACACTGAACTCGTCGGTATTGCCAGCAGCCGACCGGACGTAGGTACGAGATTGACTGTACATAGCACGAATTAACTCTCCATACTTCCCGGGCAAACCTTTCTCTTTCAAGGCCCACCACAATACATCCCGTTCTTCCATCCATCCATCATTCCATCACTGTTTTATTATATGTATAGATTTTTTTAAATATATTCAATGTACAGACACAGTTTTTTTACTGTTTTATTATATGTGTAGATATACCGAAAATTTACTTTATTAGATAAAATTGCTCATAGAGTCATCGCATTAGTACTTATAACAGAGCGTATTTCCATATTTTGCAAAAGAAAATGGTCTTTACAACAATAAAATTACCCTTGTATGTGCTTAACCGCCTTTTACTACGGACGTTTGTTACCAAGCTATTAAGTTACGGGTTGTAAATTCATTTTTTTAGGTTTTTAGTGATGTACTCGTAAGTCCATGCTAACTTCTTAAATAATTCTCGTACATAACTGTAACTAAATGAGGCAAAGGACTTAAAAATTAAGAACTTTCTTCCTAGAACACAATTATAAGTATAAAAACAAAAGAGTTAAGTAAGAAACTATTTTTTTTGTTTTTTGATCATTGCCAAAAGTATGAGATTTAGATTTACGCCCTTTTACCGGAAAGAGTCGATATGTTTTCAAAAAGTATTTTATTTTAAAAAAGTATTTAGAAAATACGTATTTTGTATCTAGTATTTCAAATACCATTTCCAAAAGTATCTTGTATCTGATATTTCAAGTAGGTACTTTACTTCTAAGTATCTTGGATCTTGTATTCCAGATACTTTTTATGAGGTATCTTGTACATCTCTGGTAAACGCACCCACGATACTGGAGAAATAAGAGAGTGGGGCAACGTTTCTAAAAAAAGAAAAATATAACCTACAAAGTTACAACCTACACTCATATTAAAAATGGTTTTTATTGGCATACCCGAATGGAGGACTTTCGAAAATAAACAGTTTTTCGATACGTTTTTCTTTTCGATCGTAATTTCGAAATATCAAGCTTTAAAGTAATAAGTTTTGTTAAAGTTACGTTTCTCTACGCCTACATGCTAAACCGCAATTTTTTAATACCTGAAAAGTATTCAGAACAATAGCATACACATAATTATGCAATTACTTACAATGAATAGTTTTAATTCCGCCAAACTAGTTCTCCAGCATGGATGCAGTATGCAGCACCGCCCTCCCACCCGTAAATATATGCATATGCAGAAGGTGTGATTAAAAATGCAACATGCAACCTAAACCGATACGACAGGTGTTTCGCCCCTCCATGGGGCATCTTCAGGAGATGTTGACTCATCGACCACTTGGACGCGAAACGAAAGCGTCGAAAGCGTTTTGTGGGTTGTATGTCGCATTTTAATCACATGGATGCTGCTTATTGCATCTAAGCTAGCGAACTAGTTTGATGGAATTAAAACGAGTACTTAATGCAAATTTGTATGACATGGATTTCAGCAAAGTAACGCCTAATTCCATTATTTAATTTAATTTAATTATTTACAATAGTAGCATATACACCGTGGGCTCGAGGTACCCGAAAGATTTTAAGCTTCGATTCCGATGCTTAATTGGAGACGAAAAGCTAGGCTAGAGTTTGTTGAATAAAGCTTAATTTTCGAAATATTCATTATTTACGGAAATTCACAAATCGAAAAATATCTATGGTAACAAGTCGCAACGGCGTTGCGACTTTTTCCATACCATAACCCCTCTCGCCGTATGTTTTATTTGTCGGGGAGGGTTGTGAAGTGAACAGTTTCTTATCCACTCACACGATAATTTATAAATGTTGCCAATTCAACCTAAGGTATTGTTTACAAGGAAGTAATAAAGTTAATTGATTTATTAAACTCTCAGTTACCGTAATTATAGACACAATAGATAAGACAATTAAGTGTTGTCCTGGGACGACGGGCGGTACGCAACCGGTTAAGTACATACCGAAAAAAAAAAAAAAATGAATTGGACTTTTGTTGATATAACATTTGACTCCTACCACCATCAGAAAGGCGTGGTTAAAATCTTTCGGGTACCTCGGGCCCACGGTGTATACGGTTAGTCGAAAAGGGAGAACTAATCCGCAAAGTATCACTGATGACTGGTTTTAAAGCAAGTATTAAAATTTAAAACTTCGATTTTTTTTTATTTCCATGGAATTGGAATCTTAATTTAGTTTTTTTTTAAATTCTCGGTCACTGCCAAGTTACGCATTTAGAAAATGGACTACGCATTTAGAAATGCTAATCCGTGAGCCCTAAAATGACCTAAAATGTAAATATAGCTGATCATAGCTAAGGATATATACATTTTAGTGTATTTTTTTATGAAATCATTGGACAGCTATTTGTCTGAAAGTGTTCACTTTTGGGGAAATTGGTAGAACAAAAGTTACTCATTATTATGGGTATTTTAGCACCCTTTCGGTTTAGTACCCCTTTTCCGACTAACCTTGTATAACGAAATTATATAAGAAAAACTATTTCAGCTTAGCAGACTTTACTAGTTTTTATGAGTAATACTTGACATAAAAAGAAAATAATGGTTTTTGAGACAACATAAGCGACACAATTTTTATAGACAAAAAAATGTATCTAGGATATTTATTGTGTGCTTCACAGCTGCGGCAAATAGACCCAGTTCAGCAAAATGCCAGACCACTATAGTGTCTTACATTTAGTTGGGTCTGAAAAAAGTTCATAGAAACTGCATTAAAGCGACTTATGACTGCTAAAATTAATTTATGTACTCGATTATACATTTATCTTTTAACCTGAATTGTTTTTACCATTACGGTGAACTAAAACTACGGAAGCTATTGTGCGTGGCCCGACAAGCACTTTGCCGGTTTTTTCATATAAGATTACAAGCAGAAAGATACAGGGTAAATGAAAAAATTGTTCAGAATAATGAATAGCATTTTCTCTGACTATGTCGTGCTTACAACAACTGACTTTATGTACTACTTTCTGCTTTATTACTATTTCGAAGTATTATTTCAAATATTCACCATGAAAAAATAAATAAATCAACGGTAAGCGAGATTATTAAAAGAGTAACAATTTGTATACAATAGGAAGTGACACATTTTGAGCGTTTAATCAATTAAGGGCTGATTTTTCAATCGTCAGATAACTTTTATTTGAGGAATAAATATCACGCTTTGATAGCTTTTGTATAGAAAATCTGTCAAAACGTCACATTTATTCCTCAGATAAAATTTATCTGACTATTGAAAAATCAGCCCTAAATTGATTGTAAGTTGCACAGTTAAACGTGTCTTATTATTTCAAATAAATATTAAATTTCATGGTGTTCCTTTTATTTTAGATGCTATGTTATTTAGAAGAAATAAATGTATCTGATCGAGCGTTCGATTAGTACAATAAAATTACAGTTTTTTTTTTGTTTTCACATTTAGCGGGTTCGATTCCCGGTTCAGACACGTGATTATTTAAAATTCTTTGAATGCAGTTCGTATTGTTTTTAAAATAGAAATGAAGTCTTATTTCAGTAAATTTTTCTATCTACAGTATTTAAGGTACTTCCCCTCCATGTGGCAAAGTCGTGGGACGCCCTGTATAGAAGATGAATCTATTGTAATTTAAGGAAGTGTAATAACTGTAGCCAATGACGAGAAGGTCATGCCTATGATATAGTGCACGTGAGCAGTCCGTGCCAGCCTCTTACCGGGTGTAAGCTACCTTGGGTCTCTAACTTTAATCGACCTTAGTTGCAGACTTGTTTCAAGTCTATCTGATAGACTGATAATCGTATTTTGGTCCAAACATGAACCGAAGTAGGTATAATGATACTTTTCTCACTTCCTTGTAGAAACATAATCTTTTCGATCCTTTGCGTTGATAAAATCTAAGTAACGAACATAGTAGCAGGGTAGCCCACGATGCTAAATGGGGATTTACTCGAGCGTCGTGGAGACCTATTGGATTTTGAAGATTAGATGATAGAAAGAAAAAAAAGTTATATGATTGCCATAAGACTCGAACTGGTATTAAGGCATGCGGTATTGCACGCGCTATGGCGCTTCAGGCATGCGTCAGACGAAAGCGCAAGATTAACATGAAAGCGCACTGGTGTAGACATACCAAAAGTAGCTGCCCTTCATGCCCCATTTCAAATTACCACCCTGTATATTCAGAAAAAAATATTTGCATAGCAAAAAAATGTTTTCAGAAAATTGCTTTAAGCGATAAGACCGCCATTTGTACTGTTTTTAATTATTTTCTTTTAGTGTAAAAGTATATCTATTCTAGATACATACATACATAACATGATTTTTTTAAATCGTCATCTTCATCCGTAGTGTGTGGACGATGCGAGAGAGTGAGAGATAGAGAAAGAGTGAAAGCGAAAGAGAGGCGCAGAGTGAGGAATACATGCTTCACTGCAGCTGCACGCACTTAACATTATTGACGATTTTTGGAACTTCGGCTTGTGGAAATCGGCAGATTATACTTTTCCTGTTATCCTAGAAATATTTGCTTCAAAATAAATAAAAAATCGACCGCGCTCGAGAATGATGAGGTGACGTTTTTTTTTGCAAGTTTGATACCCTCCCACTCCCTTACGTCACGTTGAAATCATCAGATTATTGAAATGCACACTTTTCAACATGTAATTAACCCACCTTATTTTAATCTGACGCGCTCGAGTATTTCTAGCGATCGTTTTTTTTACTATTCTGACGCGCTGCTCTAGACGCGCGGCCCTATATTAAGGGCTTTTATTTGGTGGAGGTACTCAACAGGGTGCAAGGTATCCCCCCTTATATTAATCTGACGAGCTCGAGTAAATCCCAAAATCCCTTCATGGGCTGCCCTACCATAGTTTTTTGTGGGCTTGTTCGCCATACAATTTTTTATGATAAAACATCGGTCGTTAATTAGAGAGGCTCCTGGATAAATGCCATCTGCATAGCAATTGATACAAGATAATATTAATATGAAATAAAAACTGTACCATACGTCCTTATGCTGCGTGATTGCAAAGTCCGAAAACATATCCATAAATGAAATGCCAGACATGGCTCTACATTAGATCTCAGAAATTTTTACTTTTGCAGTAATGTCTAGTACAGTACTAGCACAGTGTACCTACTTACTACATACAGTGGGTCAACGCCCATACATTTGACAGGTCCTATGAAATGTCAAAATTATGTAGGCGGTTCCAGGTATGCAGTATGGCTACTTGGGACATAACCTCCGCCCCCTTCACCCCTTCACCCCCCGCACGATTGCTCTGCGACAATGTTCTACGTTGACCTCGTAAGGAGTAAGATATAGGTAGACTGTGGTACTAGTTTCGCAAAACTTGGCTTTTTTTACATGAATGTTTTTGATAGGATTTAGATTTTACGAAGATATTGTTAGGTACCTTTAGGACATTCGTCCATTTGACGTATAAATAATGAGGTTCGTAGTCCTTTAGATCTTTTAAGTAATATTTATCAAACTTATGAATTAAAATCTCTAGGTCGGGTGATTAGTGATTTTAAAAATAGGTGTTTAATCCTCAGCAATTTTAAAATTATACAATTGAATTTTATATTTTCTGATATGTAACCCCTTGGGAGGATGCATGTCGGTTCCGGTGGTCACACGACTACCTGTGTGGGTTCTTACTCTATGGCGATGGTATCGCTTATTTGCATTCGATCAATACACTCAGCCTATTGCAATGAACTGTTGGAAATAGGCCTCCTCTAAATTGCGCAACAACATGCTCAATGGCAGTCGCTCTGCTTAAAATGCGGACAATTTACCGGATCTGTTTTGTCTGGAAGACAACTTCTATACAACGTTATTTTTAGTACCTATATACAAAAACCGAGACACCCCAACAAGATTTTCATCAGAACAGCCTGAAAATGTGTTTTTTTAAATTAATCTCCAAGTTACACCGTACCTAGTTTACGTCGCGTTAAGTTCCCTAGTAAAGTGTGAAATGCCTGAGATGTGCTATGCAGGGGTTGTCTAATACAACGAAACTGACCGAGCGGACCATCTCAAGCTTCAAGGTGTCTATTCCCGTCAACTGTTACGGGTAGAAACCTACTGAAACAAAATTGAAATATACGAAAAAAAATGTGGTGTAAAAAATATGTCAATCGATTCTCCTAGTGATTCTGAACAAACTACATTTGGGAGCAAAGAAATCGAGCCACTCCATTTTTCAGGTGTCCTGGTTATTAGTTTTGGTTTCATGAGTTATATAATTCAAAATACAAAAAACTACCCTCATTGTAAAGTTTATCAAATAACCTTTTAGGCGATATATGTTTAGAATTGATCTGTTCCATATCACCAAAAATAATAACAATTATGCCTACGTAAAAAATAAAGTGGCTCGATTTATTTGCTCCCAAGTATAGTTTCAGGTATAGTATATACTAAAACTAAGCTTGTATAGTTGGGGCAAAAGATTAATCATGTGTTAAAGTTATTTATTTCCAACGTAACATAAATTGAAAATGAGTTCTTCAATTACTAAGACCCAATTTCACCATACAATGTTAGTTGTTAATGTTCTGTTAAGCAGTCAATATCAATTTCAATGTACTGTTAAACAGTCTGCTAAAATGTTTAACAGGACATTAATAACTAACAGAGTATGGTGAAATTGGGTCTAAATACAGCATCCAAATTTAAAGCCAGATTTTCAATGATAATCGCGAGAGATTGATTCAACTTTCAACTTTGACCTTTACTAGATTGTGAATGCAGCTCCACGTGTATGTACTCAAAATAGCGGGCATTAATTAGATTACAACCAGTGGCGTGCCGAGGGTTCAAAGTTAGGGCAAGCCCGATAGATTTTTAGGGAAAAAAAGCCTGTAAAATTTGACGAAATTCGTTATTTTGCGAAATTACGCAACTATTATTTTCATCCCAATAATAAATAGGATGCAAATAATATAATTGTGTGATTTTGCAGAATCACGTACAAGTTGGTTAAAGAGCCATCTATGAGCATTACAGGTGTTTTTTTGCGCTCTTCGAGTTCGACCGGAAAAATGACACAATCGCCCGTCGCCGCCAATAGATGGCTCAGAAATAATGAATGAGCATAATTACGCAATGTTCATATAAAAATATTGTTAATTTATAATAGACCCGATCTATATTTTTATAATGTCTACAAATAGCAAAAGTTAAAAACAATTTATAATTACTTTCGATGTAAACAGCCATCTTATTAACTCTTCATTCTTCGCTTCTTTACTACTGCTGATGACAAACAACAAAGCTCACTGAAGGCATGGTATCGCTAGATAGATTTACAGACATATCAGCAATCACATACCTTCGGTGGCTTTGATAAAAGCCGTTTGTTGTTTCATTCTATTTGTTTAGAGCAATTAATCCTGGCACCAGCTATGTTATTCAAATCATCGTAACCTGATGTATTCCGTTCGTATCATTAGAGAAAAATATGCAACACCAGCAGAATAATTTCTTTAAATGAGAGCAACCTAAAATCCAAGGAGTTTTGTAAGCCGATCTATGAAAATGCCTACTAAGTGACTTTGATTTACTAGAAATACTCAAATCAGGAGTAGGTTTAGGTGAAGTAATAAAACGGTATTTGTCTGCAAAATTCAAAGTATTTACCTTCCCGAGTAACGATTGCACACACTTTAATCCATCACTAGGAACAATTATTTCCGAATTCATCTTATAAGGCAAATTACAAAGAAACTTAATCACAAACGTTAAAACAAACTAATAAAAGTTACACAATACCTACTATCACCTACACCTACAATAAATACTATCACAGCAACTAAAAAAAAAAAATTATCGCGTCAAAAAAAAGCTTCAATATCGCTCAAAACAAAATGTGAACTAATTTGAAATTGTATCATTTCTATCGAAATACAAACGTCGCGGCATCTATGTGCCTAAACACGCATGCCACACAAATTGCACTCGTAAACACACTAGTATAATGTTCAATTTCGTCAAACTAACAGAGTCATAAGCCCGGCTTTTCCCTTCATACAAATTAGCTAGGTATACCTATATCTATCTATCGATCTATTCACGATTTATCAATGAAATTGAAGGAAAAGAGACAGACGTCTTAAGCCGCGTAAGAAGCCAGCGCGTGCGACCGGAATGCAAGATCTTGCAGGCGGTTTGGCAACGTTACGTTACGGAGGCCGGCCGAGGCGCGACGCGAAAAATATTGTTTATGTAAACCTGGCAACGTAGCGCCACACGGAGGCTTGCTGTATTGCGCGCGGAGTTTAAACATATTTTTATTTATTACATTAGGTATTAGTTGTTAAGAGACATGATGATTCAATTAATTCAATACTACTTTACATGAGTTTTTTTTTGTTTTTTTTTTTTATTAATCTCGCATTCCTGATAGGTATAAAGCCGGGCTTTTCGGCTTGTATGGAAGGCACGCCACTGATTACAACGGGGCTCGTGGCTAATTAACAACCGTGGGGACCATACGATTTGCGAGGTTAAGATGTCTTGGAGAACACATTATACCGTGTCGGTCTTGGGTGTCACACGAATACCTTTGACAGTCGCTACGAGTAGTCGGAAGCCCGAAAGTCTGACCACCGATCTAACCTTAAGGTATCGGGATTGCTCAGTAACTGGGTAGTGGAGCTGCTGAGGTCTGATGGCAGTCCTTTCCTGTAAAATACCGTTATTCAGCCGCATCTGGGGGGTCTACTCCCTAAGCACGAAGTCCGTGGTTTCGGCCTTAGTTACGAGCGTTTCCTACTCCCTATCACCTACGGACATCGATTATTTCGGGTCCGAACTAAGAATGAATGACAACACGATTTGACAGTTGTCCCCTACTACCGATGTGTTTTTGCCCGTCCGAAAAGTTGAACTGGACACTTGTTCACTCCAACATTACGGGCATTCGGACGGGCGGCTAACTTCGCTGACGGACTTAGAGAGTAGGCCGCCTGGTTAGACTGGAAAGTGACACCGATATAGTAGGGAAAAGGCTAGGCAGAACCATTAGATTACGACAACGTGTGAAGGCGACTATTAATGTAAGTTTAAATTTGCCGCCTTCTGTGATAAGTGCCTGTATATTGCTGTCTCGCTCACTCTTAGCTATCGCTCTTTATGCGAACCCCGCAACTTCGACATACATTTTTTCATAATTGTGCTCCGTTGTATTTTACTTAGGGCTGATTTTTCAATCGTCAGATAACTTTTATCTGGGGAATAAGTTTGACGTTTTGACAACTTTTGTATAGAAAATATGTCAAACCGTCATATTTATTCCTTGGATAAAATTTATTTGACGGTTAAAAAATCGCCCCTTAATAAACTATCTTATCAATATTTACGCCAAATATTCGTTTAATTTAACAGTATCGATACTGCTATTAGTGGCCACACGTGTCCGCAGCCACATCATAAATGATGGATCGATGGCGCTGTGAAAAGTCACCGGACGGTAGGCTTACATACATACTTATACTGTTATGGTGGTGCACTTACTTACAGGTGTATTCCATATTGATATGCCATAAGTTGAGTGATGGATTGGCATATTGCGAAATAAACCATTCACAGTGTGTCTACTGCGGTATAATCACCCAGTTTCTTCATCACGTAGATAAGCTTTTTAATTAGATAGATTATTCTCGCTGTTTCCTCGTGGTCATACTAGGTTGTCCTACTAGTATGACTACGAGGATACACATGTCCTTGTGGTCATACTATGATTTTTGCACCCCTGGGTTGTCCTACTAGTATGACTACGAAGATACACATGTCCTTGTGGTCACACTATGACTTTTGCACCCCCACTAAAAACATTATAAGAAAACGAAAATAAAGAACTAGGAATAAACACCTGAATTTTACTATCGTATTTTTTCTAGAAAAAAAACAATACTAATTCAGACGACATTACAGCCAGACATGCCTGCGGTAGGCGGACATTGCATTGCATTACGACAATTCAGGTGTTTATTCCTAGTTCTATATTTTCGTTTTCTTATAATGTTTTTAGTGGGGGTGCAAAAATCATAGTGTGACCATAAGGACATGTGTATCCTCGTAGTCATACTAGTAGGACAACCTAGGGGTGCAAAAATCATAGTATGACCACAAGGACATGTGTATCCTCGTAGTTATACTAGTAGGACAACCTAGTATGACCACGGGGAAACAGCGCTTTACACAATTAATTTTAAATTCATCACATTCGTTCGATGTGGTGAGACACACATAATACAGTGGGCGATCATATCGTTAAAACCGATCTCTACCAGTCAACTTTTGGATGAACATTGGACTTGTTAAGGAGATACGAGGGCGGCACTGAAAATTTCGGGAATCAAGGAAGTGACACAACATTACTATTTAAAAATGTATTTATTGCTTTTCGAAGTATTCTCCGCGAAATTTGACACATTTTTCCAACCATTGGAACCAATCATTGAAGCAACCATTCCATTCGGAAGTTGGGGTCTCCAAAATGGCCGTTTTGTAGGCGTCCACAGCTTCTTCAGGTGATGAAAATCTCTGTCCACGCAATTTATTCTTTATTTTAGGGAAAGTGTAGAAATCATTAGGGCTTAGGTCGGGGCTGTACGGCCGATGGTCTAATAATTCTATGTTTTCTTGCTCTAAAAACTCTTTTGTTCTGTGTGCGGTGTGCGAACTCGCATTGTCGTGATGGAGGATGATGCGGCGGTTGCAGTTCTCTTTACGGAGTTCAGAAACGACCTGTGGCAAACAAATGCTATAAAATAAATTAATATAAAAGTATTAATAAACAAAATACAGAAAATATAAAATACAAGGCTGCAGGTCACTTAAAGTATTACCGATGGTTGTTTTCAAGGAAGTGTTAAAATTTCAAAATTCAATAATTCTTATTTCCATGCAAAATTATTTTCATTTTACTTCTTTCAAAAACTCTTTATTGCTTCTTTAGTTGCAAATTCAGAAAATTAAGCTTATAATCCGTGACCCCGAATTTTAATCTAAAATGTAAACACAGCTAATAGACCTGTAGCTGTATATGTAGCTGAGTATAGAGACTAGACCGATTTTAGCGTATTTTTATGAACTCTTTGAACAGCTATTTCTTTTTAAACTATTACCTCTTGAGGATAGTTGTAGAACAAAAGTTTTTCATTACTATGGTTTCTTGAATACCTTTTCGGATTAGTACCCCCTTTCCGACTAACATTGAATAAAATTTTTTCTTTGTTTTTTATATTAATTTATCTCCATATCAAGTTCTGTTTATACAAAACTAAGTCGACTAATATACAACGTTATTTTTACTTTATACGAAAACCGAGACACCCCAACCAGATTTTCATCAGAACTGCCTGAATATGTGTGTTTTTTTAGTAAATCTCCAAGTTACACCTTAGTTTATGTCGCGTTAAGTTCGCTAAAAAAGTGTGAAATGCCTGAGATGTGCTATGCAGGAGTTTTCTAATACACGGAAACTGACCGAGCGGACCATTTCAAGCCTCAAGGTATCTATTCCCGTCAATTGTTATGGGTAGAAACCTAGAAACCTACTGAAACAAAATTGAAATTTATGAAAAAAAAAAAAAAAAAATGTGGTGTAAAAAATATGTCAATCGATTCTCCTAGTGATTCTGAACAAACTAGTTTCAGGTTTCGCATATACTAAAACTAACCTTGTATACAGGGTGTTAACGAAATCGTGTAATTCCTTCAAACCGCGTGATCTACTGGTGACACAGATTAACCCTAAATGGGAATTTTCGAAAAAAGCAAAAGAAAAAATTCAATTTTTTTTTTTTGGTTTTCAATTTCTGAGTTTTTTTAGAGCCTTGAGTTATCTGACTGCAAAGAGCGATATCGCGTAAGTCGTTCCTGCCAGCCACGTCGCCGTACTTTCATTAATTTATGCGTGGCATCGAAATGTTCACAATAATAAAAAAAAATTTTTTGCAAAAAAAAAATCTTATTTTTTTTACTGAAACCTTATTAGGTGGTTTAGACACGGTCGGTAACAAAGCCGCATGAAAAAAAAAAGAATTTTATTTTTTTATTTTTAATCAAGCTAAATCCCGTGCGGGGCCTATCTACACCAGCAGTAGATCATGTGATTTTAAGGAATTACACAAATTCGTTAACACCCTGTATATTTATTAGTGATAATGGGAGAGGAGTGTGAATGTGTGAGTGGCAAATAATCCCCTGTTGACTACCTGTGTATACTCTTTTTTTTTTGTGAAAGGTATCTAACGGAAAAGAAGCAAATTCAATCGCAGCTGGACGCAGAGAACAGGGAGGAGAAGGAACTCTCAAGAGCACTCGATGAAAAGGGCAGACTTATTATAGAAATGAGAACCTCCTTGCAACAAATCAATGAGGTTTTATCATGTATTGGTAAGTGTATATTAGAACATAATTCCAACAGTTGGGCAAAGGCCACCCGTCATGATATCCCGTCTTCCAAACTTTTCTGCCTCGAGGCCGTGCCATTGCCATATACATAGGTCACACTGAAAGTTTCTGGATTCTCATAAAGTAAAACACTTGTAATGTTTATATTGTGTTCACTGTTTTTCAAAGTATTTTTCCAGACAATTTATACACTTTTTCAATATTTGAAACCATTGGAAATTTTTTATCACATCACTCTACTCGCTGTCGTTTTTGAACCTTCGTTAAAATATGCGGTATCCATCTCGAAGAACGCTTCTGAACGTTCAGATGTACTTGCAAAATATTTTGCACTTTTCTCATAGCAATGTTCAATGATGTACGAATTTGCTGACATGTAATATTTTTATCTAATTGAATTAGTTGTCGTGCAGTATCAATGTTAGTTTCTGTTACCGCTGTCGCCGGCCGATCTTCACAAAAATCATCTTGGAGATGAATACGTCCACGTTTAAAATCATTATATCAGAATAACACAGAGCTACGAGATGGGGCTTCATCACCAAATGCTAATTTAAGTCTTTGGCAACTTTTTATGTTGACTTAAACCACAGCGAAAGTCATAGAAATTTATACATCAAAAATTTTCTCGACTTAAATCCATTTTTAGGTCAACACGCAATTTTAAAATTGGCGCCACAAAGAAAAAACAAATGACAGATGTAATGAATAAAATGTATTCTACAACCAAAGAGTTATATTTTTTTAAATAGCAATTACTTTTTTAATATCTTTAACGCAAGTGGCCCGTTCCAGAAACTTTCAGTGTGGCCCACGTACACCTATTTTTCAGTTATTTAATTTTTGAAGTATGTTGACTATAAATAGAACTATTCAGCTATGTCCACACCAGTGCGCTTTCATGTTTATCTTGCGTTTTCGTCTGACGCATGTCTGAAGCGCTATAGCGCATGCAATAGCGCATGCCTTTATACTAGTTCAACAAAAGCGCATACCCCTTGCGCACCCTAGCCATGTCCCTTGCGAGCAATCCGTCACTGGTGGCGTACCGGTGTAGACAATAAGCTGCATGCGTCAAAGGCAATCAATATTGCATGCGCTTGATGCAAGAAGAATTGAAAGTTGAAAGCGCAAGATGAACGTGAAAGCGCACTGGTGTAGGTAGACATACCATTACGACATGTCATTAACAAACATTGAAGTTTCGTAGACGACTCACACAACAAAAGTTAATACATCATTCAATATTGCATCATAAAACATTTAAAGATATCATGAACGGGTTCCTTCTATTTGGCAGAATCTTGATACTCCGATTTTTATTTGGCATAACTCACATGGCATAATCTTATTTAATCGAATATTTTTAAGGCATAAAAATTATTTAGCATAACTTTTGTTTGGCAGAATATTTACGTGTCCGAATTTACAATGGCATACTTTTATCTTGGCAGAATTTTGTTTCGCATAAGTAATTATTACCTTTGCCATAATTAATATTATGCATAATTTTGTTTAGCATAACATTTATTTAGAGATACGATTATTTGGTATGGGTGCATATTTGAACATCAAAAATTAAAATAGATGTATCTTCTTGTAAAAATTAGTGTTCAAAACATCAAAAACTTATAATATATGGAATAAAACTGATAATTTAAATAAAGTAAATTTATGCTGTCGAATGGTTAGATAACCTACGTGCAATGTATTTAAAATCGAATGGTCTGCAAAAGTGACATAGAATGTTCTAAATATAGCATGTATTGGTAGCATTTTCATTATTAAATTAAATTTGTGTCATAAAAAGTCAATACGTTGTGCTGCAATTTTGTGACAGAAACGAATCGCTGCGAAACCGACTTTACGCAGTCTTGTCTGCCCTACCCCTAGAGTGTAATTTAAACCCGCGTAGGCGCGGAGGGGTAGGGCGGCCCGCGAGCTGAGGAGCAGGTGGTGAGCGTTAAAACCATCTGTGACGATAAGCTCGCGTGGCGCCGCCCAAACCCCGCAGCGCCGGAGCCGCGACAGAAACAATGCTTGCTGCATGTTGCATGCCTGCTTGCATGCTGCATGCCTGCTGCATGTTGCATGCCTGCTTGCATGCTGTAAAACTAAAAATAATGATTTCATTAACGCCTGATCAGAAAGAGGTAGCAATTAACGTTATCGTCGAATGTGTGTGGCGAAAAAAATCAGTTCTGCCTTTTAATGACTATCGATATAAAATGTATGCCAAAAGACGATTCTGACTGTGAATTTTCTGCGATATGATGTTTCTGCTTTTTAATTATTATGGATATAAACATTATGCCTAAAGATGATTCTGACTAACAAAATTATGAGTTTTGAATGTATGACAACTGAGTGTATGCGAAATGATTTTCTGCGAAATGAAGTTTATGCTATCCGTTGTTATGCAAAACAATATTATGACGTAAAAGTTCTGCTATAAAAGGTAGACCCATCATGAACATCTTAAGTGCTTCCTTAATATTTTAAAAGTTTCTGAAAAAGTAAGTGCTAATAAAAGTTTTACAGTAAGACCTGATTAAATCAGTTTCTCGTATTATTTGACGCAACTAGATGAACACGTCAGAGCATCTGTACGACATTGAACCAGAATGTAGCGTCAGCAACAAGTTCAATGTCGGAAATGGTCGTTGTCAGTGGGTCAGGAGGTAGGCGCTCGGCAAGATCTACACAGTCTGCGTGCCCGTTTTTAATAATACCTTATTAGTATTACCTATTCTTACATTTATAAAATGTTAGCAAATATTAATGGGATGGAGATTAGGACTAATTTTTCTTCGCTCAGTAGGGGCATGTGCTCTACCCGTGGACGATTTCCAGAATTTGACAAAAAAGTATTTTTTTAAAAAAAAGCTCATACTTTTATCATGAAATTATTTATCGTACGGCTTAGTAACTAATCAACTCTTAATAATTATCAGTCTCCAATGCGATGACGGAAATAATTGCTCAGAAAATTAAAGATTTTCAAAAACCCTTATTTTGTCCCTAGGTACAACGTATAAATGTACCTATGGACAGCACAAATGTACTTATGGACGGTAATGTACCTGTAGACAAGCATTTAATATTGCAAAAAAAACTGGTTTTCGTAGCGATAATTCTGGAAAACGTTGTCGATAACATCGAAACCATCCTATACCAGCCATTTTGTATTGATGCCAGCTTTTAAGAGTATTTTATTTATTTTTTGCACAGAAAACTGGTAGACAAGTTCCCGGACTTGTTTGGAATCTAGACCCATATGCATGTGGGCTGCTTTTTCTAAATATTCACGTAACATCATTTCTTCATGCTCTTGAAACACCTTTTTTACGTCATTCTTCAATAATATAACGATAAATCTATCTAATAATTAATAATCTATAGTTTTTTCATTGAGATAATGATCTCATGATAATATTTGTTGAGTTGAAAATATTTCAAAATGATATATTTTGGTATTTTGTATTTTTCAGACACCCTACGATCTAAACATCTACTTTTGACTTCTATAACTGCTTCGGAGAGAGTGTCTGGACATATTTTATCCCGTTTCACTCCGGTTTTACTACGAGGCACTGAAAAAAAACCAAAACAAATGTAGTAATTTGTCTGTGTAAATTACTGTCCACAGGTGCAACCGATATTATGTACCTATGGACAGTCCACAGGTACATTCATTCCCCCGTCCACAGGTACAAATATTAAGACAGAACCTAGAAAGGGTTAAATCTTTCTACATAGCATTAACAGAATCGCAGAATGGTCCTTATTTCAATGAAAAACAACGAAGTTCTGTAAATCATCTACAATTATACTTCTAGTTTAAGTTATCTCACAGAAAAACACCTTGAAAATGTACAAAAAAACTTACTTTTTCAAATAAAAATGTTTAACAGCACATAACAACAGATTTATCACTGACAGCTTAGTGACAGTTAGTCAGTGTTGACATTCGTCAAAAAAAGTTTACGAATGCGTTCTAACTACGAATTTACGCCGTTTGGTTTTTGAAATATTGGTAGTGTCCATAGGTAAAGCCGTCCATAGGTACAACACTTGACCTACATCATAATGATCCCAGTAATGTATTCGATATTATTTATGAAATCTTTTTTTTAATTTATATGAACCCTCTTCATACTTTGTTTGTTTGGTTTCGATTTATCATTCGTGTTCGTGTTGAACAGTCGGCTGAAACTCCATTGTATGACCGGATATACGGAACACAAAACTCTGTGTATAATAAAAAGGTCTTTGGCAACGAGTACTTTCAGTTTCACATACATATTCGATACGAAAGACGTCTTAATTTACATCTTTGAAGTTGTTGACTTGCTCAGTTGCATTCATATTTAATACACGTAACGTTTTTTTTCAAAATTTTCTTTTTTTATCAAACCTTGGCCTGACAATAACGAACACACAAAAAAAAAGAATTATCCAATTTGGTGCAGTCGTTCGGAAGTTATGCGCGTACATACATTTCGGCGATTCATTTTTATTATAGATAGATTTATATAGATAGATAGATAAGTCACCCCATTCTAGGATCGTGGGTAAGTTAAAAAACCCAAATCTCACAAATAACCACACCCGAAAAAACTACATTTATACCATACAAGTAAATATTTGTGAATACTGAAATGAATCCCGTATCGAAGCGATCAGCCACTGCTACACTGGAGTCTTCGATATGGTTCCAACCCAAGTTTTTACGGTTCCGTATTTAAATTGGGAACCCGTACCCCCTTACTACAAAAGATGGTCTAAGAAAAACCTAGGTTTTACAATAGCCCCGTCTCTTTTTGTTATATGACATAAGAAAGTGATGGGTATATTTTAAACCTGGGTTTACCTTAGTCTTGGTTTAAACAATCTTTTGTAATAAGGGGGATATAGTTTCGCCATGCCAGTCATTTTTTGACGTTACCCGTCTCTGGGTTTGCTCCAGTCTGTAAGTCACAGCCATTTTACGTACTTGCAGACTATTAGTGCTATAAAGCTGAAGACAAGGCGATACATATTTATAACGCTTACAAAAATTGTTCTAGGGTAGCTTCCTTGCATCTAAAGTGATTTTATGAATGTTATTTACATAATGATATTTATTTCTGTAAATAATTCTGTTACAGACACTTTTACAAGTCAACGTAATGTTTTTTTTAAGACTAGATGGCGCCGGCGTTTCCTATCTGACTAGCTCTGAGAAGAAAAGCCGAAACAAACTCAGAGGTCAAGGTCTCTTTTAAAGTCCAGACATTGTGGTATAAAACTATGCGAGTGTAACAATGTAGGGTAACGTTTGAAATGGCGTGACGTTTTGAGGAAAGATGACCTGTCCCAACTGACGGCACGTCTGCATCAGCCATCGTGTAGCTCAACCTTAACTTATGTTGTATAATATCGATGAATAGGTATCTCAAAAATACTTGGGATGTGATTAATAGTTTTTAGATACAGGGATCCGTTAACGAAATATTAGAGATCAACTACGATAACATGGCACCCTCCATTGACACTGCAAGTAATGTGTGAGAAAAAATATTAACAACGCGACATTCGTTCAACGCAGATGTGTGCATTCTGCAACTGTAGGCCAAACTTAAACAGAAACATGGATCAGCCGCTCGACAGATTTGATGTCGCTAATTAATAGTACCTATGGTACCGTTCGGAGGTTTGTATGAATGACACACGTGCGCCTTGTCGAGCGGTTGCTTTAATTATGCACTAGTCGAGCAATATCAAACATGTCAAGTACTGTCAAACACAAATATGGTGACTTGTTGATGTTGCAGGGGCGTGTTATGTTATCATAGTTGATCTATAAGCTTGAAAGTTATTATATTTGTAGAGTTATGTTTTACAAGTTATTCCTGAAGATCTCAAAGGTATTCACTGTAGTAGTAGTATAGGTATATGTATAACAAAATTATCAAAAAAACTATCACAGGTACCTAATCTCCGATTTTACCAACGTCAGTAACTTGAACAATATCTGAAGAGTAAACTTGATGTTTGGACAGGTTTTGTGTTGAAAATCTGTCAAAACGTTAAATTTATTCCTTAGACAAAAGTTATCCAACGTTGGTAAAACTGACTTTGATTAAAAATAGGCTGTACTAGTTTACGACTATATATATTACTAGCTTTTGCTCGCGGCTTCGCTCCCGTTAATTTACAGATCCCTAATTTTTTGATCCCAAAATATAGCCTATAGCACTCAGGGATAACGTAGCTTCCTATTGGTGAAAGAATTTTTGAAATCGGATGAGTAATTTCGGAGATTACCTCCTACACACAAACAAACAAACAAACAAACAAACAAATTCTACCTCTTTATAATATTAGTATAGATATAGTCCACCAACTTATGACATGTAGTCGTGTCTGTATAAAGTTCATAGAAACTCCATACAAAATTAGTTAAATCAACTGCAAAAATAACTGTATTTTAAAATATGTAGTATTTATCTTATAACCTGAGTTATTTACATTACGCAGCGTGGGTAGGCCTCCCACAAGGTAGACCGATGATCTGGTGAAGTTCGCGGGAATTCGCTGGATGCGAGAAGCACAAGACTGGTCGACGTGGCGATGCTTGGGGGAGACCTATGTCCAGCAGTGGACGTCTTTCGGCTGAATGATGATGATGATGATTTACATTACGCTTGACTAAAACATCTTATAGCCATACTGTCTATGGAACCCTACAATGTGCGTGGGCCGACAAGCACTTCGCTGTTTTTTTTTTGTTTTATTCCCGTTTAGTCACCGACAATGCTATCCAGTGAATTCGTACCTCCCTCCCGTATCTTCCCCACCTACTCTTCATTTGGTCTGTGAGCTAAAGTGGACTAAGGTGTACTTTAGGAAATGAAAATAAATCCGACGAACATAACAATCAATGTACCGTGCTTGGATTGAATAGTATGTCATTGGCGTTCCGTTCTACAAAATGTAGACACGTAAACTTTACAAATGATTATATTCATTAATTATAATTGAATTCCAGTGTTTATCTGTACGAACGCAAAGATAAAATAAAAATTACGACATATTATTACTGGAACTTATCAACATAAACATAAGCAAAATAAAAAAATCGATTTAACGGAACGTGTCCTGGCAGTGACTGAATGAATGAAAATATCTATCGGTATGTCTACACCCGTGCGCTTTCATGTTCATCTTGCGCTTTCAACTTTCAATTAATCTTGCGTCAAGCGCATGCAATATTGATTGCCTTAAGACGCATGCAGGTTATCGTTTACACCGGTGCGTCTCGGTCAGTTGCCAGTCGACATACAATAGACGGATTAGCGTGCGCTAAGGGCATGCGCTTTTTAACCGACTTCAAAAAGGAGGAGGTTCTCGATTCGGTTGTTTTTTTTTTTTTTTTTATGTCATTTATGAACCGATTTGAAAAATTATTTTTTTGTTCGAAAGGGTATACTTCCCGATTGGTCCCATTTAAATTTTGTTATGATTAGACCATGAACTTCAGAGATATGGAACGGAACTCCTCATCGGATCAAAGCAAAATTCTTAAATTACTAATTTGCTTTGTTTATATTTGTTGTTGGGAACTGACTACTTGAAAAGAGGAGGGGGTGCTTGTCCCCCCCTCCCCCCCTTTAGAATGTTTTCATTATATCGTGTAAGGTATCATTTGAAAGGACTTTTATGCCCGACTTCGTCAAAGCCAAAAAGAAGGGTTATGAAGGAGGGGGTTAAAATTATGACACTAAAACGTATTCAATAAAAAATAAACTTTAAAAAAAAGTAAAAACCGACTTCAAAGAAATACTAAAAGGAGTAAAATAATTACCATAATATAAAATTAACAGTTTCAGAAGTCGGTGCAACTCTACACTGAAGCAAATAGAAGCCACCGACTTCTGAAACTGTTAATTTTATATTATGGTAATTATTTTACTCCTTTTAGTATTTCTTTGAAGTCGGTTTTTTACTTTTTTTTAAAGTTTATTTTTGTCGAACTAGTATTAAGGCATGCGCTTGGCGCTTCACGCATGCTTCAGACGAAGACGCAAGATGAACATGAAAGCGCACTGGTGTATACAGCTTATTACTTTCATGTCTATTGTCCTCGAGAATAAGATTTCAGGCTCTCGATCGATTAGTCATCAAAGACATAGGAAGCGATTTGATAATATCATATCAAATATCGTAGCAATCGAGAATTTGCCCCTGTGACTTGCGGGGCATAGACTCTCAACCCTGGAATATTTCTTCTGAATAATTCTAAATAGATTAGAGGGTCTAATCTGCGTCGAACTTCTCGTTTGTTCTTACAATTATTAAGACAGAATATTTGCTTATTTTGACTAGCATCCTGAAGCTAGCACTCGCAGAATACTTAGCAGTAGTTTTTTACGTAGCCATTTAAACTTGTGAAGGACATAAAGAGGTGATGGCGAGCACCCATACCATGTACGTCTCTCAAGATACTTGACTGCGAGATCCGTTTACAATTTTGTACATGACAATGTGCTACTGTGGCTACAACAAATGCCATAATATTTTAGTAATTTACGATATAACACTAAGCCTGGGTTTATAAAAAGTTTTATTTCGAAGTTTATTTTTTCTAAATCTGTTTTTTTATTATATTGCACTTACTTTAGTTAGGTGTGTGAGCTTTCTGGTTAATTCGGTAACACGTTATTTATTTATCTATATATTCATTATTATTCACCTACCTCGACACACAAAAGTGAAACGCAAAAAAGACCTGACTGTCTTCTTCATAATATATTTACTTAGTATGTCAGATTTTTCATGAAAGACTTTCAAGTCACCACGTAACTAATCTTTTAAGAGATCAACAATTCCTATAACTCAACAATCTTGTTCAAACATTTGAAATGGTTCAATCTAATCTAGAACTTGCGTTTAAAGCGAAAGTAAGAGCAGGGTTGCTGCTTTTTTTTGTCATTAGTTCGAAGCTTGAAGTTCTAACCAATTTCTACAACATTAACCGAGCTTTGTGCTTCTAAGAAAATATGATGCATGTATTTTCACACAAAGGGCGAAAGCCTGAGCATTTATTTGGACGTAATTTAACGTGTTTATTCATTTGTAGGTGCTCCAAATGCGCCGAGGCCCTACACAGATGTGCCGCCTGCGGTCCAGTACAGCTTGGAAGATATGCTACAGGAGGTGACTGAATCAGAGGCAGATTGTGAGTCACACTGTTACCAAAATCTTGCTTTACATCACATCACATCGTAATAGAATTTAGACAATAATCCGCTGCCGTCACAAATTTTAAAATGAAGCGCCCAATTTCGTTTTAATCTTGCTCTTATCAGCTTAAGCTGCTCTTTGTTCTAGTTATGACACGACGACGATGATATAAATTTCCTGCTCGCAATTTGTGACCTTACGAACATCCACTTTTTGCTTTTGGTTTATAAACACACTTATTTATTAAGCATCGACTACTTTTGTGTGCATTTCCTTTCATACCTAAATATTACTAAATATTTCATATTCTAATAGTCTGGCATGTCAACAGTTGATAAGCTAATAGCGACGGCTCGGCAGAAACTGACCGTGCTCATCCAAGCCGTGTCTAAGATCGAAGTGACTCCGGAAGTGAGGCTTAACGCCAACATGTTCTACCACCAAATCCTGGCAAGAGCGATGAAAGAAAACTACAAAGACGAAGTGATCCACGAAGGAGGTATGAGTGATTTAATTTTCGTAGCTTAATACAGGAACAAAATTTAGGAAAAATAATAGGTTTCCCTTGGGAAAGGCTATGCTGGATTCTTACCAGCTAAATCCCTACGGTGTTTATCGGAATACAAATGGCCGGGGTTGCAGGATAAACCCCGGCAGATCTTAGTCCGCTACGTCCACCTCCGCCAATGTACAGCTGGAAGGCGCGCCACCTTCTCGGGCCTATATCTGGTCGAGACCACTATTTAGAGCGGCCGGAGAAAGACGTGCGCCATTGCGCCCGTTGCGCCATCTCGCGCCCGTTGCGTCTGCTTCGGGAGGAGAGAGAAAAGATGTTTTAGGGCCTATGCACACGACGTCTTTTCTACGCGTCGACGGCGCGTAGAAAAGACGTCGTGTGCATAAGCTCTTAGATGTCTAATTTTTTAACGATGCTCGACAGCAGGATTTTTCCCGTAGTGTGGGTGCTTTTACACATACATAGTACGAGAGCCTACGATCAAAACCATGTCCCATCGTTTTACGGTCGAAAACATGAAATCGCTAGACTAGATGAATCTGAACCCGACCAGGCAGTATCGGCCAGACGTCACAGTTTCAAACCGTGGGGTGAAGGAATCTACTCATGACACTGATTTACCCTGCATGGATTTATTAAGAAAAAAGTTAAAAAAAGTTTAAAAAAAGGTTATCTTTATCTGAGTAATTTAAGCGTCCTGAGTTAACTGCACGGAGCGATATCGCGCTAGTCGTGCCTGGCAGCTGTATTGCCGTGGTTTGATTAATTTATGCATGGCATCGAAACGTTCAATCAAATAAAATTATTATTTGGGAAAATAAAAACTTCCTTTTTTTATTGAAACCTTATAAGGTGGTTTAGATAAGAGCACTTAACCCTCCGCAAGAAAAAACGTTTTTTTATTTTTAATCACTATAAATCCCTTGATCTTAAGATTTGAAGGAATTTCACGAATTCGTATTGCTATACACCCTGCATACTTCAGTTATCTTCGCGTCTTCAATAATCTCAACGCTTTCAGTAACTTGTCATTGCTTTCTAGTAAAGTTAACTCTCGGTATGTAGGTATTTGCTAACAGACGTATCCATCCAGGCCGTGCGCAGGCACGGGGTTGCCCGTGTTTTTGTCGAAGTATTTTATTTAGAATTTCATTACACAATTTTTACCCTAATTTGAATTCGCCGAATATTTTTTATTATTTAGAATTTTTTGACCCAAAAATCAGTCAGAAATTTTGTTTTAGTCGAATACTTCTTTGGCTATTGTTTAATTTGCCAAATAAGTATTCGCACAACATTATTTTTACACAACGGAATGTAATTTTAATCCTACTCAGCGCACCCCGACTACACGTGGTCAGACTCTGTCCTAACCCTGGACTGTTATTTAAAAGCGTGTAGCCAGAACCTCGCGAAGGAGGTCCTGAGTGAAACGAGTGCACGAGACCGAAGCTGAGCGTAGCGCTGGTCGAATGTGCGAGCGAAGCGAAGGGGCGACAAAGCGAGTCTTCTGGCGGAGCAAACCCAGAAACACTTGCATGCTTGCTTGCTTTCTTGCTTGAATGATGGGAAAATGAGCCATCTAACAAATGTAAAGTGGCCAATAATACAGTTGACTAATGAAACAGTGGCCAGCAGACTATTCGGCGTAACAAAAAGTTACAAAACATAATTAGGGACTTTAATCATTTGGCGTTTTAATTATTCGGCGAAATGAAAAGTGGCAAAAGGTTTTCGGCCAGTCGATATTCCAACAGAGAACCCAGGCACAGGCTTACAGGCCATAACAAGAAGCACGTGCTTTGTCAGCAACGCGGTCGCCTATTAATGCAGTGTTTTCATTCCTCATAAGCGCAGTAATGAATTTGATTTAATTGAAGATAGCTAATTGTTCAAGAACTTTCTCACTCACTCTTTCTCTCGAAGAGCATAAAGCCTCACAAATTGTTTTTCAAGATCATCTTCTGCGATGCAATTAACTTGAAAACTATTGAATTTCATCTTGTTTGTACACGGTGGCTACAGAACTCAGCGTTTCATAAGATTCCACTCGATAGATTGTAACTTTTATGTATTCCATGGCCGGTTTATACTTTGAACAATACTTGCATTCTGTTGAATCGTTGGTATTTAGCCTGGTGTGGTATATTTAAAACTATGGACCAATAGATGTTCGTGTTAAATATTAAGTACATTTATTTAAGCTTATTAAAATTTGTTCTACATCTACGACCACCCATGCATACCTACGTAACAAAGGCGCTACCAACACCGTCGTCTGTGCATGCGTAGTGTCTCGTAATCATACTCTTCACGCAAGAATTATGGTCGAGCCTTCACTGCAATTTCGCGGTCGGTTTGATACAACTTTTTTCCGCCGAATGAGCGACACTTCCGCAGCCTAAATTAAAATTAATACCGACCTAAACATCGATCGATATCAACAAAACAATGGGATGCATGAAAAGAGCCTCCACCAGTGACGATACTTCAGTACGTCCGGCGCACCCTGGGCAGTCAGTGTCGATACCATCCTTGCTGACTGGCTAATCTTTTCACCACGGCATGAGCTATTCTTGTATAGCTCGTGCCGACACGGTAGAAGAAGAACAAAACAATATTTTAAAATATCATTGCTTTAATGGTCTTTAATTTTAATTGAGACTTTAATGGTCTGAAATCGCCAACCCGCAATGAGCAAACGTGGCGATCAATGCTCGTTCCTTCTCTGTACGAGAAGAGGCCTTTGCCCAGCAGTGGGACAGTTACAGGCTAATATATATTTATTTTTTATTATCATTGCTTTGCATATTTATAACTTCTGTATTTCAAAATGTTAAATTAGAGCCAAAATATTGCATTAAAAAGCTTAAATTTTAAATTAAAAAATACCTCTGGCAAAAACTTTCCGCGACGATACACGAAATTGCGACTCGGATCTTGTTCAAACATTAATTCTACTACATTAGAACTACATCGTGTACCAATATTTCATAACGATTGAACGAATGAATGTAGCTTAAAATCCCTCATCAATTTATCCTCAATACTCTTTCCTGCTCCATTATCACCATCTGTCTATCTTTCTATCTATAACCTATTCATTGAGACCATTTCAATAAGCCCAAATACGATAGGTACCTATGCTGTAAGTTGGTGAGGAGTTGGGAATCCTGCTGATTCAATAAAAAAGACAAAAATCACTTCTGCGATCTTAATGTCATAGTTCAGTCGTTCCGTAATTGAACTTTCGCATAGCTGATGTATCTCTAACGTGACCATTCTTTTTTTACCTCAGAGCGGGACGCCTGCAATAATATTTTTTTTTTAAGAATAAAACACAATTTAAAATGAAAACTAACAAAAAAATGGAACTATTCTTGTGTAGTCTCGTAGGCTGGTCCAATGTGTTACGAAAGAGCAATCTGCTTTAAAATTATTATCAGCTTTAGTTTATACATTGAATATGTAAGTGATAATGTCGGCATGACTTGTTGATGTTACTTGGTTAGCAAAATGTTTTCCGATGCAATTAATAAATATGCGCCTGTTTTATATTGTATTCATTTCCACGGATTGCCTTTTTTTAAAGCGGGGCATTTGCGTGTTTATGGGGACAGCGGGACACATAGCTCAAAACCGGGACTGTCCCGCTCAAAGCGGGACGTATGGTCACGTTAAGTATCTCCCTCCTATACCTATAAGTATAGAATTGGCCTGTAGACAAAATGGGCCGCTTAAAATTAACGCCTGCCTAATGAGCTCCCTATTGATATCAATTTTGATTTACGGATCTTTTTATTGCAAGCTCTAACATTTTTCAAACTCAATTCGTTTTAGATTATAATCAACATCATTTTGCTGAAAGTTGCTTAACTAGACTGGACAAGATAAAGGTTTTACCTTCCCCACGAAAGCTTAAGCTGCAAATGTGAAATGTTTAAATAGTAATACGTCCACGTAATGAATCCACACGTGTCGCACTCGTGAGGATTATTTTAAATCTTTACATCGTAGAATTGCAATGATATATGGAGTCAATGGGTGAAAATTGGGTTCTCTTTGTCCTAACGGGAGGACGGATGCATGTCGAGATATACCTAATTCGTTTTTCGATACGTTTGCAGTAATACTCTTTGTTTTATTTCGCACGTGTTTCTAAATCGAAACCGTTCATAAAATTCTTCCGTACATTTATCGATGTTAAAGTGCAGTTCAGACTACGCTGTACTATTTCTCTAGATAGTAAAGCATATTGCGTCATAAGCTATAACTATATAGTATGACGTTCACACTATACGCTATATCACAAGCCGGTCTACTATGTATAGCAAGTTATTTGACGGCGTTCCGTCGGGCGACAGACGGGGTAGAAGAGAGGGATGGAGGGGATCGGAGAATCGCACGATATGGCTCTGAGAATCGTTTAAGTTTATCGCGTAGAGCAAAACAATACTTTATAGCATAGCGCTGTGTGAACGTGTCCATGTAAAATGTATGCTGAGCGATATCGTTGTGCTATACAATATTTGCTATAAGCTATATGTTATGGCGTAGTCTGAACTGCCCTTAGAGCTGTCGCCCTGTCGCAACCGGATCTACTTACAATCATTAAATTTTTCTACAAAGTATTGAAGGTCTGTCAGACTGAAGTTATGCAATAGAAACTGCGTAGATATTTTAATGAAATAAAACAAAACACAGAAGGCGAAATGAAATGGAGAGTGTCTGTCAGTTAACCAAAAATCAAATTACAAATTTTCATTTTACAAAGTACCTTGGGCAAACTTATTAATCGTATTTTAATATTTATACAAATGATGGTTCTATAAATCACTCATTTGACAGATAATTACCAGACAAATTTTAATTTTATACACCGTGTCCCAGAAAGTAGTGTCAAGCGGAAGTCCAGAGGTAGAGCACCCTTAGAGGTACCCGAATCACCCCCATGTACGTTCCGCGTTTTTTTGTAGTTTACGAGTTATGATTGCTCTTCATATCTTAACCAAACTCTGACTTTAATGACATTTTTGATCATAGTGACGTGAATAGTTATTTTTTCTAAGTTAGATGAATCTAACACGCATTTGTCTCAACTATTCATCACACTTTGCATACTTTCTTTACCAAAATATGTAAATAACTGAGTTGCCAAACCATTCTTTTACCACGGCATTAATTTGTAGTAGGTCGAATTTAATGCTAATCCGACTCAGCACACTCTGAATCCACGTGGTCAGACTCTGTCCTCTTCTAGAGTGTTATTTAAAAGCGTGGAGCCAGAAGCTCGCAGACGAGGTCCTGAGTGAAACGAGTGCACGAGGCCGAAACGTAGCGAGCGGGGGAGGTGGCGAGCGAAGCGAGTCGGCGACCTCCCGAGCGTAGCGCCGGTCGAGTGTCTGAGCGAAGCGAAGGGGCGACAAATAGTCCGGTCAAATTAGACATTTCAAAGTGCAATAATTCGCATAGAGCTGAAAATTGGTACGAATGTTCGGAACACCATTATAAATCAAATGTAAAAAGTCCCCAGCGATCCCACACTTGCAAAAAAAAATATTCAAGGTCAAAGTTCGCAAATATGGATTTTTTGCGTTTTTTAGCCAAACGGTAAGTTTTATGATAAAAATAGGTCAGACAAAAATTATAGATTATGCAATTCTCTATAAGAATTGTCTACAATTTTTCTCCTAAACGTCACCGATTCTGAGATATAGTGGTTGAAAAAGTTGTATTCTTTATAATATGCGTTTCCACGCCACCTGGAAGGTAGTGTACTTGGCGCGTTTTTTTAACGTGGTTTCTCCAATAGGCCTATTCCACAATCTATTGTGATCCTGTTTAATTCAATACTAATTCAAAATATATAAATATATGAGGTTCTCAATTCGGTTGTATTTTATGATACATGCTTGCTTGCATGGATGCTTGCTTGCCTGTGCACTTTTAATTAATTTTGCCAAAGGTCGAATTTGTCAAATGAATTATTTGATGAAATATTTTTTCTACATTATACTTTAACATTTAGCACATTTGCAAAGTAAAACATTAGGGAATTGAGTATTTGTTAAATGAAATTTTATAATGTGATATGTTTGCGGAATAAGTTGTTTATGAAATAAATAGTATATGTAACGTTGGTTGTAAAGTAAAAAAATGTCAACGGAGTTTTGGTGAAACGTTAGTGAACTGAAATGGTGTTTTCCTAAATCCACAAACAAAACAAAGTTTTATAAGCAGTTTTGAAAATGTATTCCGTCAAACTGAAATGAGAGTCTAACCTAAAAAAAAATAAGCCAATGTTTTGTCAAAAATTTGCAAAGAGATATAGAAATGAATATACCTAGATTTACCTCCTATATTATCATTTGCTTCAAAAAGTTTGTGTCAAGTACGAGTTTCTCTACAACTACGTACAAACAGAGTAACACAAACATTCAGGGGTTTCATAAAGCAGACCCGTCTGAAGAGTTTTTGTCCCTCGTATTTGTGTAAATATTGAGATTTCCGTATTCGCGTTCCGTACTAGGGTAAGACGTCCCGACTGTTATGTTTTGGATAGATAATAGTATTTCCGATGAATTTCGGTAGCATACCGGGTGGGACGAAGTCGCTATTGTAGTTTTCGGTACACCGACTTTTACACCCGGTATAAACGACAGACAAATAATAATCTGGTACCTAATTTAACAGTCACCAAATTAGTAGAGGTGGAGACAATACTTTCAATAAGTATGGTACGTATGATTATCGATAGCCAAAAATAATTCTTAATCTTCATTGTAACATTTTATTCAAAAAGTCTAACAAGTATGTTGAAGAAAGACACTTCAACCGGGGGAATATGTCGAGTCATCCCACTCAACAGCACAGCCGACGCGCGCTATTAAGCTGGCTCCCCACGGTGCGTTGTAGCGCCCACCGGCTGTGCGTGGTATCATCTGTAAAATCACGCACCGTGGGAAGCCACATTATGAAGGTGCGTGATGTGGATACGGTGCACCGCTTCGCACGCGTTCGCGTTACCACGGACGAGTCTCTTCTCATGGTGTGTCGGTGCGAGCTCATGCGTCCCGGTGCGCGATATCACGCTAGGAGTGAGGCGTATTTATCGTAACAACTATTTAAAACAGGTATCATATGATAACAGACTGTAACTGTGACAAACAAACTGAAAAAGCAGTTCCTGTTCCACGAGCTAAAAAAATCCCTTAGGTGACAGTCACAAGCTTTTCTCTATTCATGCTTATGACAGTTACCTTAGTTCGAATAAGATAAAACATGTTACTGTTACTCTGTGACACCCTGTTACAGCCCTCACAAGCTCTTTCCTTTTCTCGCATAGGTTCAAGGACTTTATATAGAACTGGACCGAGATCTTGGCAATTTATATTATCTAAAATAGACTTTATGTGCAAGACATAAGACATAATATGGCTTGGCAAACACTACGGTACACTTGAGATAGCAATAATTGTACCTTGTGTCCCTGTCTAATACACACTGTGTGTTGTCACGTAAATAGAAAATGCATATTCCTAAATTAGTAGAATTTTTGAACTAAATGTACAAATTCATAAACCAACTTTTTTCATCTTAATTTATCCCAAGAGACGCGATACAACTATCGGAACTTTTGTTCGTCAACGATTCGTTGTAAGAGGACTTTTTTTCGTCAACGTAAGGCCAGGAGGCGATTTTCATATAATGTGCTTTTATCTATAGTTTTTTGACAGCTTGATATTAAGTCAACGCATTTATTTCAATTAGACCATATAAATACACTTTTGATATAATAGGTATTTATAATAGGAAAAAAAAGAAGTTACTGCCGCGTTCCAAAGTGTAGATTCCTATGGATTAAAACGGGCAGTAAACTACATGGTTACTCTTTTGCATCAAAAAAAAAAAATTGGCATTTTGACACATTGTCCATAGAAAAGCTGTCAAAACGTCAAACTCATTCCTTATATAAAAGTTATCTGACGATTGAAAAATCAGCCCTAAATATTATAAATTAAACGATTTGATTGGTACCTACAATAAATATTTTATTACTAATTTAACAAAAAAAATCTAGGTATTCTCTCTATCTGACTCGTAATGAAGATAAGAGAACTCGGTTTGGGCTTTTCTATTTAGCTTCTTCTCAATGGTAGTAAAAAAAATACAAATGCTGATAACCCCATTTGCATTGACGTAAACCGATAATTTGAATTAAAAAATAATAATAATTGGATTTATTACACAATTAATTTGGAATTTGCGTTGTAAATGCTTGCAATAGCGAAGATTACCCGGACTGTGGAATATCTTTTCACAGAAAGGGTTTTTCATTACTTGAATTTTCTTACCGTTAGGGTGACCATGATACTTCTAGTAGCAGTACAGTAAACGTTCATAAGTGCATTGGCACGCTAAGGTTTGTATTGCTGTGAACACACGCGGTGCAGTCCGTATGTTTGTATGTGTAAGTGGTGTCTCGATACAGTACGCATACCACAGCCACAGAGTTCACACACTGACATCGCGTCGCACTACACGAAACAAAAATATATTTCCGTCGTTTTTGTTATACACGCAGCATACGCATGATCTTGCTTGGTCGGTTCATAGGATTGCTAAAATTCAAATGAATTTACTAGTCACCGATAGCGGTAAGCGAAAAGCGTCCGAGTTAGGTGCGTGTCGGTTTAGGTTCTGATCTCGTGATGGATTTTTTGTCAATGTTTATTTTTGTTTGCAACAATAATATTTACCTAGGTGATAGTATTGCTATCTTTTTATTATTGTTATTGCATTAAAGGGTTTAGAATAAAAAATGCGTGTTAAGTGATAACTTGATAAGTGATAACAAAACAAAAATGTTTATTGTTTAATCATTTTAATTAATTAATTATATAAAGTTAAAAAACTGCTACAATTATTATTTAATATATATTTATATAAATAAATAAACTTCTAGTTAAAACAGTTTATTTTCTCATAAAGAACGATTAAGAAGTAAAGTAGCTAATCAGTGAACTATGACAATCAGGCTTAAAATATTGTATCTTAGTATTAAAATAATATTGTGTTTTAAATAGTGGGTACTCTAATAAACCACAACTAGCAAATCTACGCAAATCTACCCACGTAAATATATCCAGTGCGGACTCGTTGTCACAATACAATTAAATTATACAGTAATACTTACTACTTTTATTTTACTGCGTGTGATCTCAAACCTCAAAGTTAACAAATCTTATTCATTAGGACTTATTGAGGTTATAGCTTAAGTATTCTTTTTCTTTACGAAAAGAAGATTGAAACTAAACCTCACATTTTAATCCATAAATAATCACGGAAAATATGGCGTAATCTAATATTCATATTTAATAATTTTATAATAAAACCTTTAATTAATATTTTGTGTATCCCCCATTATTCTCGATACAGATGTTACGAGAAGACGTTGACGCATGGAGCCTATGAGATTAAAACATATTTCTGTTCCTCTTATATTTTCCCATATCTCCATGCAATGTGATTTTAATTGCTCAAGACACCTCTCGTCCCGTGCTTCCCATCTTTGCACCATCAAACCCCATAGATTTTCTATAGGGTTGAGGTCAGGAGATCGGGCTGGCCATGGAATGACAGTTATCTCCGGGTGTCTGATAAACCACTCACGCACAGTGCCCGCCCGGTGAATTGGACAATTATCCTGGACAAAAGATATCTCCATAATCTCTTCAGCTGGATAAACGTTACGCACAGTAGGTAGCATGACGTCATTTAATACTTCCATATAAGTGACGCTATTGGCGCGTGGAGGAATAAATACAAGTTCCCCTGGCCCTGCGGCACTCATCCATCCCCACATATTGACCGTGATTCGCCCTGATTCCGTGTTAGGAACTATGTTTTTTCACACCAGCGTGTATTATCTTTACGCCATAAATGAAGTCTTCCCTTTTGGCTCGATTTAAACGTTTTTTCGTCTGTGAATAATCGTAATAGTAGTGGCCCAGTCGAAGTCTAAATATTCTTGTGCGAAACGTAAACGTTTTTGTTTATGTTTTTCCGTTAAAAAGGGTTTTTAGCTGGTCTTCGGTGATGCAAACCTTCAGCGTGGAGTGCACGGCGAATAGTCAGTAATGATGTGTCGAATACTTCAGCAAAATGTCTCGTTGGTATGAAACCACTTCTTTCATATTCATTCACCATGTGACGTCGCTGCGCCTCTTTAATAAGCACCGGCCTTCCACTTCGCTCCCGACTAGCAAGGCTTCCCTCCTCATATCTCCTAACCCACCGACTCACAGTATTTCTCTAAAACAAAAAAAGGAATACTGTTAGGCATCCATAAGCAAAATACTAAAACTGATTAGTTTCCTATTAATAATTTAGAAACACAACACTATTAAAAATAAAATTATTACACATATTATTGTTATTCATCATTCATTAATCCAAATAAATAAACTTTAAAGTTATTTATTATCTTTTTCTTTTGTAACATCATGATTTTAAAACTTTATTTAAAAAAATATTAAAATAAATGATCGAATATCTTTGATAATCTTTGATGGCCCTTAGTTTTTTATCCAATAAAATAATTAAATCATAACACTCACACTCAGTCCGGTTTCATTAGATATTTGTGTTATATTGCATCCACTTTTACGCAGTGCAATAATATTCGCCCTCGCTTCGATATTTATATTTGCCTGCATATTGAAAATATTTAAACTTTAATAGATTCACACGTCACAAACCAACAATAACACCCAACCAACAACGTTCTATTCGATTTAGTTGGATGAGTCGTAACTGCGTCTGTCTACCTTACAGAAATCGAAATAATTTATTTAGTTTTCTGTGGTCTAACTTTACTACACAAGACGAAAGAGACAACAACTAATCATTATCGAACTACTACGAGTAATTATTAAAACTACAAAAAGTCACCCCGCACGTGAGGTCTGAACCAACGGATCGCCATGATACGCAGCTCAATGCGTTAACCGCTAAGCCAGGATGCTATCTGTTAAAATAATTGAAATTATGAACTACAATCAGTTGTAGACAATATTGAGTGTGTGTGTGTGCCTATAGTATAGAAATTACTAATTAAAGAAGGTCGTAAGTCAAACAAAAGTGTCAGTCTATTGCTTTGTGAGATTGCTAATGGACTTATGAACGCTACTGTACATACAAAATCTAAATTTCTAATAAGGAATTATTTTTCAAAGATTTTTAATTATTGTAACTCTAAGACCGCAATGATACTAATTTTTAAATTTAAATCAAGGCATTGATACATTATTTAATAGCTCTAAAAAGCAAAAGTTTCACTTTCAAAAGACCTTTGTGACTCTAAATAAAAGAAACAACGTGGTTATGAACGTACCAACGTGGATTAGTTTTGTCAACTTTTTTTAGCGCGTAAATTTAAAAAACATCTCGAGTTGTTTTGTTCCCCACTACATCGATGTAGTTATTAAATACTTTAGTTAATGCAGTTTTAAGTGTTTTTTTAGGTAAATTTGTTTCCGCAGCGTGATATTCTGTCATCATTCAGATATCTGTATCACAGTCAGTCGATCGAAGTTGTCAATGAAATTGTAAACTAGCATTTCGTTGTGATTTCATACTTTATTGTGAATCCTGTTTCAACAATGTCGTACGTTCGTTTACTTACCTTTATCAAAATATCGAATTAAATCTAGGCACATAGTCTCAGTTTTTTTTATTAAAATGTATATAAAATGTGATGCTTTTATTTTTAGTGAAACACAAACAAGACGTCGCCGTCGTGTTAGTATGACCAAACTGCTTCACCTGTGGGAATTTTTAAATAACTTTAAATAAATTGCATATAATATTGCAATAGGTACCTATATTGGTTTATAAATTTCCTTTCATCAAATTGGAATGGGTTATTTATTTCCCTAATGCGACGCTGTCGCTTTTTCTCCATACGATATTTACTCTCTAAATATTCAAATATCTCGTACTCGTCACACATTTACAAAAACAGTAAAAAGTGTGATCTAATAAACACTTGTAATTTTTATACAAAGTATCGAGTTTAGAAAGTCTTATCGACCAAATTTTAAGTGGGTCCTCACAACAGTTTACCTCTAATAACAAAAACAATGTTGAATAAGCTCGTAAATATTAACTTTTTCAAGATCGCTTATTTTGACATTACAGCTGCTCAATATACACTCTGCTGCTATCAAATAACACATCATGGTATGAAAACTATACAAAAGAAAAGGTGAACGGATTTCGTAAACGTCAACTTAGCAGGCCTGCTACAGGCCTGCTTTAACGATGTCATAGTACAAAAACGCAGGGCAGTTCAACTTCCAGGCAACTTCTGCCCTGCTTTAAGAGGTCATAGTAAGCCCCCTGACCCAAATAGGAGCGGCGGCGCGGCGACCTATAGTCCCAGCCTAACATCTGAATATAATTACAAAATGTACCTAAACAAAAAAGGAGTAGTATGTACCAGGGATGTTACGGAGGATGGTTTTATCGGAACCGAAGTCGGAGTCGGAGTTTTTAAATTTGGTTTGTCGGATTCGAAACCGGAATCGGAGTCCGAGGCGGATTCGGAGGTGTTAGCAGAAGAGAGATGTGTTAAGGACAGGCCTAATAAAATAAAATAGTATTTACATAATTTCAGTCAGCCTCTTTAATTTCAATTAAAAATAATAAACCTACATACTTAATAAAGGCGCAGGCGATAAAAAAATGCTTCGACCTCCTATTCAAACCTACGATTTAAAAGTATCGGAGCCGAAGTCGGAACCGGAGATGTAATATCAATCGGAAGTTCCGACTTATCGGAGTCGGAGTCGAAGCTCCGTAACATCCCTAGTATGTACAATAATCGTGTAAATGTTAGAAGACATTGCTAATTATGGTTATATCTTTTTCCGATTGGTTTAGTTAACTTGCGGTATAAAGATATTGTAATGCTTTAAAGGACATACAATATTTAGTAATACTAGGCAGGACTTATTACACCATAAGTCTGCCATATGGTTACCCTTGTGTTAGAAAGTGACAAGGCGTACACTTATACCTATCTCACGTGATTCGCAGAAATCGACAAGTACTCATTCCAGTTGTACGTAGTACTTATTACTTCTATGCATAGGTTTAACACCTTAGTTAGAAAGAAAAGTCGTGCTGTTACAGTAAACAGGTTAAACGTTGCTATCTGTGGCAACGGATAACACACAATAGTGTGTTCCCACATAGTATGAAATAACAGTCTGTTATTTCGTAACACGTTTTTGGAACTGCTATTTACGTGTAACAGGAACAGGCGTAACAGATACGTGATTTTACCTGTTACAACCCACTCCTATATCAAGCACCGTGGGAAACAAGCATTAGAGGAACGGGGCGTGCACGACGGCTAAAATGTCAACCTATCAGCGACCGGACACCGTTACATGTTACATGCGTTAACGTAGGTAAAGTCGCGCTCGCGCATCTTAACGAATTTATTTTTTACCGACTGTAACCTCAGCATTGTACATCTTTTAACAGTTTTTACATTATATCATTTTTATACAGTCCACTAGCAAATTTATTGCTACAACCAAGAGTTATCGTAGCCCCAACAAGTAGGTAATGTCCACAAGTGTGTGTTTGTGTATGTTAAAAGCTGGTATTCACTACTAAAGTTAAACGTTTGTTTATAAACACAGTATCAGAAACAAGAAACTACGTGTTTCTGAAACCTTAATACATAAATGGCAAATACTTAGCCCTCAATGCCCTTATACCTACGCACAATCCGCCAGGACCGTTAAACGTGTGGCTGGCCGCTTATTGTTTTTAATATAGAATCGCGTTTTTTGCAGAACTAAATTGCACTCAATCGCAAAGAAAATTCAACCGCGACGGCTAGTCGCCCTAGCGATCAACCTCTAGTGCGTATGGGCCATACGTGTTTACGGTGACGGCAAAAGCTCCGAAGTGCCGTTTCTTGATACATTTTTAAAAACTGTTGGCAACTTTTAACCGGAACATTGTTTAATAGTGAATATATGACTTTCCTTCTAATATCCTCTAGGCTATTTTTGTAAGCCATCTGTAATGACTTACTTCACCCTTTATTAGGTATACTATGACTGGGAGATGCAACGTCACAAGTTGCGTCACTCGCGTATATCAAAAGTGCTATCAAGTTACCCTAAACGTAAATCTGTTCTTAAGATCACCTTCAAGTGACCACCGAAAGTCTTAACGTGTATATTTTTGAAGACAAGTAAGTTAATAGTACCTACGCTACAGGCTATATAGGTATTATTATTACTTCGTGACGTGTATTGTATTGTCCAATCAGTTTCGCTTAGGGGCGTAATACATAATTATGTTGTTTTACTTGACATTTTCTATTTCTTATTAAGTAGACCCGGACTCCACCAAAGCGGAGATGTGCAGAGATGTCCGAAGCGGAGACGTGAAGAGATCTTTTTCAGCTAGGGTGTATCCACCGAAACTGTGCGGAAATGCGTACTGGCTAGACTGTAGCGGAGATTTCTGCTGGCTAGGGTGGAGATGTGCGATGACTAGAGCGGAACTGAGCTACGTGCGGCGAGCGTTGGATGTGAACGCACAGTTTAGTGCCATCTGACACTGCACGCCGCACACATCTCGTCTCCGCTGCGCACCGTCGTCAGCGTGCGAGGCAAAGCTCACATCTCTGCCTTGTACCGCGGCCCAGTTCAATCTCAGCGAAGAACAGCTCAATCTCAGCGAAGAACAGCTTACATCTCCGCTTCCATCCCGCCATACAAATATGATACATCTCCGCTCAGTGGTATCCACTTAAGCTGAGTGGAGACGAGATCTGTGAATAACGAAATTCTATTGGTTTTTTAAAACACATCTCCACTCCGCTCGTCTCATCTCCGCTTTGGTGGAGTCCGGGCCTTATCTTTACGTCTTTATGACATACGGCTCGGATACTTAAACCGGTCTTAACATTACGTTTGTAATATTACTTCTGTACTTATACCCTTTTCAACGTAAGGTGAGTCCTGACGTTTGTCTACAAAACGTTAACATACAAAGAATATCAAATATTTTTAAAAAACAATAAGTGGATAATGAAGCAATTTTACGGTTCTTGATGATGTTTACGTTTTTTCGATAGCAGTCTCATTACGGGTACAATTTACGAAATGACCGCTATGTCAGTCATCTTTCGTTAAACAGTGTATTAATAGCTGTTTAAATAAAAATGACATCTTACTTTCATACCTATTTTGACAAGTTTTTAATAAAATCAGCATCTCAAAAGTTATCTAGCTACACTTTATTTAATAGTTGACGAAACGAAGTAAAACGAACATAAATAACTTGAAGTTTATTGCAGAATTAAAATTTTAGTATTCGATTCATCGATTTTCAAAAAACGATTTGTCATACCGTATCCTACAGCTAGGCAAAAGCTTTCTAAGATTCCAAACACAGAAAGAAACAACGAAGATATTTTAAGAGTTTTATAATGTTCTGAATTGTTTTGAAGAAAAAGCATTTTCGGTGAATTTCGTCGTAGGACTTTACGTTTAGAGTTTAACGCAAAATTCTGAAAACTTAATAGTTTCATGCAACACTTTACGAACTTCTGCTACGCTTCCGCTACAGTTCTTTGGATTGAAACCGTTTACATTATGTATTTAACTTAATATTTTATAGCACTTCCCTATCTCTTTCCATGAGTGTCGTAGAAAGCGACAAAGGAATTCTTTAGGCAGCAGCGTTCTCTGAGTACTTTAACAACCATACTGCGATCGCCAACACACCTGCCAAGCGTGGCGATTATGGCAAACCGCCCCTACATGGGCGATGGGTGAGGCCTACCTCCAGCAGTGGACGTCTTTCGGCTGAATGATGATTTAACTTAATCTAATTACGTACCTCAGTTTTCATTGAAATATGGAAACTATGTATTGGCTAATATCCGTTTTCTATGTCCAAAACTGCATCATTTGTTTACCGTTACCAATTAAACTGCACCTTTTAATAGACTCATAAGTCGTGCTCGTAAGTAATTTTAGTTGTGATAGCCATAAGTAAAAAAGTATATTACTACGAATAGTCCGGTCAAATTAGACATTTCAAAGTGCAATAATTCGCATAGAGCTGAAAATTGGTACGAATGTTCGGAACACCATTATAAATCAAATGTAAAAAGTCCCCAGCGATCCCACACTTGCAAAAAAAAATATTCAATGTCAAAGTTCGCAAATATGGGTTTTTTGCGTTTTTTAGCCAAATGGTAAGTTTTATGATAAAAATAGATCAGACAAAAATTATAGATTATGTAATTCTCTATAAGAATTGTCTACAATTTTTCTCCTAAATGTCACCGATTCTGAGATATAATGGTTGAAAAAGTTGTATTCTTTATCACTGATATCTTACGAATCCTCTTCTGATGGCGATTAACATGTACCAGTTGTCAAGGTCAGTCGTGCTCCAATGTTGAATCACTATCAGAAGAGGATTCGTACAATATCAGTGAGGAGACATCTGATACATCGCTGTTAGACCAATTTACTTACACCCAGCAGGAAGAAGAAGAACAAGCAGAAGAAGAAGTACAAGAAGACGAACAAGAAGAAGAGGAAGCAGAATTATCAGATGATTATGAATGAGACGGATAATTTGACCTAATTTTTTAGAATTCATACGGCTTTCATCATTTCCAATAGTACCAGTTTTTATATATTTTGAATTAGTATTGAATTAAACAGGATCACAATAGATTGTGGGATAGGCCTATTGGAGAAACCACGTTAAAAAAACGCGCCAAGTACACTACCTTCCAGGTGGCGTGGAAACGCATATTATAAAGAATACAACTTTTTCAACCATTATATCTCAGAAACGGTGACGTTTAGGAGAAAAATTGTAGACAATTCTTATAGAGAATTGTACAATCTATAATTTTTGTCTGACCTATTTTTATCATAAAACTTACCGTTTGACTAAAAAACGCAAAAAACCCATATTTGCGAACTTTGACCTTGAATATTTTTTTTTGCAAGTGTGGGATCGCTGGGGACTTTTTACATTTGATTTATAATGGTGTTCCAAACATTCGTACCAATTTTCAGCTCTATGCGAATTTCTGTTAACCTACCCCTATTTTTTGAGCTAACTTGACCGGACTAGAACTACTACGCAGAACAATGAAGTCTATGCTTAATTATTGGTAATACACGTTCCTTTTTTCGTTTTTTTTTATCAATATCGTTTAGCAAATTATAGTATTCAGCCATTAGTTGTTGCATATAATATCCGCTCGTCATTGTCCATTAATCATGTTAATTTAGCAAATTTGCTGCATCATGAAGCCTGCCATGTGCCTATATAAGGCCACGGACTGAAGTCCTCCCCGGTAGCCGGTCGACACACTTATCGCTAATGTTCTCAATTTATCTCTCCGACATTTTCACGCCGCTTTATTACAATCGATCTGAAACATGACTCCTAAATATTTGACAAATTGAATCGTTTTTTGGGGTTCTTCGAGCAACAGGACGTAACAGTTTTTTTTATGCTTATATGTATGATATACAGTGACTATGTAGGATTTTGTTGAAGCACCGCTTTAACGTTTTGCATATTAAAATTAGAAACAATAAGTGCTGCAATATCTGTGGGGAATCAAGAGTCTAACTTATTAAACTACAGGAGCACTCAAATATTAAAGTAATACAACACATTGCCTGTGATTTTCGCTGTGCTTGTGAAAATTACACCGCCTTGATAACGTTCGGTTCCATTGGTGATAATTTAATTAATTTCAATGCGGAGTATTTTCATTGTACTAAATCGTGTTTTCCATTACTATTGCCGTTAGCCTCTCCCGATCTTCCGATGATTTTCTAGCCTAGCTAGCAGGGTTTCGTGTTTATGATGACCACTTTGGAGATCCGCCTTGACGTCGCGTCGCTTCGCTATGTCTATGTATCGGCTTCAGGACTGTGCGGCTACCAAACTTGTAGTTTTGTCCTTGTGGATGAAAACTAGATGGCACCCTGAAGACCTGGCTAGCCTAATCCCACTAGCTAAGCGATCGACGCTAGTGATCATAAAGGTATTATTATTCTCATTTCGAATTTATCTTGACAGGGCTGATCGAGTTCGAGATGGAGGATCCGAATGTGCCAAGTCGTGCCATAATAAAGCTTCGCAGCAAACAGCTAGTGGACGCGCAAGTCAGCGAGTTTGACGTGCCCGACGTGCCATCCAAGAAGTGAACACGGCTGTCCAAGCTATTTGTGGAATAAATAATGTTAGTTTATCGGACTTTTTAAATTGTTTGTGAATAAACTTTATAGCTGAAAAGTAAAAGTTGTTTTAATAAATCGACTTAGTGGGTCCTGACTCCTGACTTGTGTAATTTTGCCGTATCATGAGCGTGAGGATGGACAACTATAATACGTCTCTCTGTTGCGGATCATTGATCGGATCCGTTCCGTCTTCATGGAAATGAAGCTAAAGATATGAAGAAAATGATTCAGTACGATACATTGAAAGGGTACGGAAATATGATGCAAGTCAGGACCTAAGATCAAACATAGGTAAAAGGTACATAGAGATTTTATAGCACGTTGACAGCCGACGAAAAAAATAGGTTTTCCACTTGAGCCGTGACGACTACAGTTGGCCGACAACCGGCTCTTCCGTTCGGGCCGCGTCGGTCACAGGTAACAGGCGTGCGTCAGATGAGTTTATAAAACTCTATGACAAGCCGACCGACAGAAAACTTGTGCTATATCGTATGAAAACGGACCCTCACTGCACTCTAGACTTACTGATACTGGTTGGTTTTTGCAAACAATAGCAACAAATTTGGCAAAATCAATGTTTTTCAACTGGCCCCGAAAGAAAATGGAGTGTCACCCCACGGACTAGAAAAAAAAGAAGGACTCCGCGCCACGCATATCAAAAGTGAAGCACCGTACCGATCTATGTGTGCGTGATTTGAGGGATACCAGATAAATGAAAATTTCCCCATTCTTTTTTAATATTTTGAAAGTTTCATTTCTTTAAATGAAGCCTTAAAAGAATTCCGCTTACATTATTTAATTGCAATTACAAACATATACTTAGTTAAAACTTAAAATTAAGTATTTATTATGTATGAGTAACAAGAAAAACGTTTTCGACGGAATTCAATGTTCTTCATCTCTGCAGGCTCTTATTATTTTAATCCAATCATTATTCCATGGTTGATTTGCTGTAGGAAATGTATAAAAATAATCATATTCAATACTTGCAAAAAACTCACAAAGAACACAAAAAAATGGATTACCCAATCTCTCGGGAAAATTACCCATTTATTTTCCGACAGCACTTCTATGTCTTTTGAGGTTTTGTGTTCCAATAGTAATGATTTTAAAATGTCAAAAATACAATAAATCAACAGGTTAAATAAGTGTCTTACTTGTGAATGTTATTCCTTGACACTTTTTCTGGGATATAGAATTATTTTTAAACCATTTCACAACACAAGAAGGCATTATTTTATTTTTATTACTTGACGTAAACAGTACCTACAATGACGGCGCGGTGCCGCGTAATGGCGGCCAGTCGGCACCTTATGATGAAAATGTGTGCGTGAGGCATGTTTGTACAAACGGTCCGGCATACTTATAGTGCTTCACTTTTAGAGCAAGAGCCCGTGAACCCCAGACCTTCGTCATTTTATAAAAGCTGACAGTTTATCAGTGCATGATCCCAACACACGTAAGAACGATGGAACATTATGAAGTTTGGGTTATCGTGGCTTTGGGAGGTAAGCGGTACTAAAGGTATGTAGAATACCGATCTAATTTCGTCAAATAATAAAGTGCGATTTTTTGGTATTACCTTCAGAATATTATTAAAAATCACGTCATTCATTGCCAGACACTTAACATCGTGGCAACCCCTTGCCAGACACCCCTAATGTTCATGAAATTATAATTCTACTTACGTTATAGTATAAAAGCTGATTTTTGTACATAATACTTGGGTAATGATTAGATGATATTTCCTCATCAGCCAGACATTTTTGATAGTTCCAACTCCTTGCCAGACAAGCATGTAGGGTAGCTGTAGGAGCGAGCGCGAGGCTGTATATATTGGTAATTCGACGTATTCCTTACACTACGTTTTAGGGGGGCTAAAATGCAACAAATTTAACCCCTCATAAGTTCTACCGAAAGTCAATGGATTTCGAGATATTGCAATTTTTGTATTATTTTGAATAATATCCAGAATTCCTTCTTAAACATGATTTATCTTTTAAATATCAAATTGACTGGCTTTGATTATGATATTAGCTTGTAGCTGACACTTTTATAAAGCTTCCTGCGTATTTAAGTGTTCTTAATGACCATCCAATTGAAAATAATCATTAAAAGAAAATAAAGTGTA